>JAWHQI010000374.1:1200000-1800000 GCA_033032865.1 Dactylorhiza incarnata
GTTGTAAACCATTTGAGTTTGTATATATATTCAAGAGGTTGTGCACCGTAGCTGCACAATTGAGTTCTCTTTCCTCATTCTGTTTTCCCGCTTCTTCCTTTTTCTTGTTTTTAACAGATGTTAACCCTATACAAGGGGATTCGTATTTTGTAATGGGTGATTTTTTTGAATTTTGAGAAGTTCTATGTGTTTTTTTTGGAGTCCCGTTGATGTTGAAGAAGAGATTTCTATGAGTTTGTTTACTCAATCCGTGAACCCGTGCTTCCTCTTAGGTCGAATTGTTTCTGTGAGATTTAGGGAATGAACTTAGGGAGATTAACGTTTGCTATTGTTTTCCATTAAAGTGAAATGTGAAACTTGCTGTTTGACTTGGCTGTGTCTCTACTTCCGTAAACAGTGAAACAAAGAAGTGATTCATGCTTAGTGGTGCCCATTTTGATAGTTCCGTTGAGTGACTTTAATCCTTAGTGCTTGAGAAAATAGGAATAAAATTTTAGGGATAAGAAAATAGGAATAAAATTTTAGGGTTTTCTAAAATAGGAAATGAGAAAATAGGAATAAATTAAAAAAAAATCTAAATCCCCCCATTCCGCCTCCGCCACGATTGGTGCCACTCCTCCCTCTGCCGCCGGCAGCCTGCCCGGTGCCCACCGGAGGCCGCACCCCCGGCAGGTTCGCCGGAGGCCGGCGAACCCTCCGGTGGCCGCCGGGCAGGCCGCCGACGGCAGAGGGAGGAGGGGCAGCAATCGTGGGCGGAAGTTGTGCGGAAGGCTGATCGGGATTTTCTGGAGTTTAGGGAGGGTTCTTTTAGGAGGTTTGGCTATTTGCAAGCCCGATTTTTTGAATCTGACGGCCAGTTTTAGAGACTGCTTGAATCTTTAGGTTAATAGATGTAACACCCTGCCAGTACGAAAAGTATAACAGCAGGTCCGGCCGGGACCCCACGCCATACAAACCACACTAGCTAGGAGTTAAAAGGTGATAACCAGAAAAGTAATAACAAAACGAGAGTACAAAAACGTAAGCGGAAGCATTAATTAAACCATTCGAATAGACATGTCCACTATCATAGGAATGAGTCCAGAAATAAGAGTTACGGCCTTAGGGCCTTACATCAAATCAATGTACAAAACTCCAAAAAGCATACATCGGCACGCAGGCCGGCAATACATGAGAAAACAGGAAAAAGGCTGGCCTTCAAGGGCCAACACAGCAAAAGGACTAACGCCCGCTATTTCCCGCTAGGCTCACCTGCACCTGCATAAGAACATTCCACCAAGCGGTGGCAAACAGAGTAACGGTCAGCACAGTTGACCAAATTATAACGACCCCACCCCTTTCCCGGGGTGGCGGAGCTTCTACCCTGCAAGCAAGCTACACTAGCAAGTGCTAATATAAATAAGGTGCAACTACACAAGGTGAGGTTTCAAGCACAATCAATCTTCTAGGTTGAGCATCAAAAGAAGGGAACCTAGGTATGCACATGATGTTGGTTGGGTTCACCCGAAGGTTCCCCACAACCACCTAAGCAATCGCATGAGGCTAAACATAATATCAAATTCACAACACTCCACCCTAAGGGTCACAACCTTAGGTGGGAAACAAGAGCTTTTGGTCGGTCTAGGTATGACACCTTCCACGACCTCTCCCATGATCACACGGCTTTCATGAGGAAGGGACCTCTCGCCGATCTGCATGGAAACGGGTTCGGTTTAGCTTTGCCCGTGCTCTAATCGTCGCGATCTATCGCACGACGCGGGTACGGCTTCACCTCGGCCCGTAAGGGTTTAGCACTTTCAAGTGCTACACTAATTATACGCTACGCACCTAACCCCTTTACAAGGATCTAGGCTTCACGAATTCTCAACAAGGGAGGTACATACGCTCCGCATCAATATCGTGGTGAAGGTTTGCCTTCACCCAAAACTCAAAGCATGGGGCTTTCGTAGGGATCTTCACAAGACGCCTACACTTAACTCCCGCAATACTATAGGTGAGTTCACGGAGTCATTCTCCGGCACGCATTCTAGGCCTAACCTAAATGCAACGTCGCAAATCAAGCATCGCCGATTCGGGCTCACGGCCACGAATAGGCTTCACACAAAATGCCTAAATCCGCACGACTACCGGATTTTCTACATGCAATATGCCGGGGACGGACACAATCTACCCGGAGTCCCGAAGGACTTGAGGAAATCCTACACTTCACCCATTTGGTGAAAGAGATGCCTCATACAAGCAAAGAAAGAGGAATAAATGGACAAATACAAGTCCAAAGTTCGGGAGGAAGAATCGTTACCCTAGACGTGTTCTTCTTCGCCATGGATCCGAGATTCTACGCGGAGGGAACGAACCGCACCGGGCTGCACTCTCCGGATCTGGAAACGGCTCGCGAAACGGAGCTCCGGAGCTCCGTCAATGGCGAAATCTCCTCTTCTTCTTCCTTGCCCCCTTCTTCTTCCTCTAGCCTAGGAGAGAGAAACACTATGAAATAATGAGGGTTTAATCCCTCTCCAGAGCCCTAAGACCCCCCAACATTAAATCCCAGCCGTTGGATCGAATTCCAAGAAATTTGATCGGTCGGATCCTCTTCTCCGCTCAAAATCGCGGAACAGAATAAACAGGGCGCACGATCACAGGCGCACGGTCAGTGGTCGTGCGCGACGAGGGCAATGGTCGTGCGCACTATCCGGGACAGAACTCTGAATTCTTGCGAATAAGCGCACGATCGCTGGCGCACGATCACTGGTCGTGCGCGAAGGGGGAAATGGTCGTGCGCACTGTCCGAGACAGAACTCGATTCTCTTCTGAATTAACGCACGATCGCTGGCGCACGATCACTGGTCGTGCGCGATGAGGCCACTGATCGTGCGCTAAGAGCAGACAGGGAAAATTCTAGCCTGCTTCACGTGCCGCACTACCACTCCGCCTACCTCGCGGAACTACCAGTTTTGGGGTGTTACAACTCCACCCTCCTTAAAAGAATTTCGTCCCGAAATCCAGGAAACAGTAATAGCATAAATTACAGTTATACTTTACCTGAGGGAAATAGCTCGGGATACTCCGCAAGCATCGTTTGCTCTCTCTCCCAAGAGAGCTCCTCTCGGCCGCAGTTATCCCACCGGACTTTTACCATCCGAATGGACTTGTTCCGCAGCTGCTTTACTTCGGTATCTTCAATGCGTAAAGGCTTGACTTTCGTCGACAACCCACTATCAACCGGAACTTTGCCGACCGCAACGATATGAGTAGGCTCTTGCACTGCCTTCCTCAACACTGAAATGTGGAACACGTCGTGCAGACCGCTCAGCTCTGCAGATAGTGCAAGCCGATAAGCCGCATCACCAACACGCTCCACGATCTCGAACGGTCCTAAGTACCTCGGACTGAGCTTTTTCAAGCGTCGAATCCTTGATACCCCTTTGAACGGTTTGATCTTCAAGTAAACCCGGTCACCGACGGCAAACTCTAAGTTCCTATGCTTGGCGTTGAAATACTTTGCTTGCCTATCCTGGGCAACCAATAGCCTTTCGCGTATAGACCGGATCGTCGAAGTTGCTTCTTCAACATCCTTTCGCTTCAATAGCTTAGTATCGCCCGTTTCCGCCCAAGACAACGGCGTACGACACTTCTTACCATAGAGGGCCTCGAAAGGAGCCATCTTTATGCTGGCTTGGTAGCTATTATTGTAGGCGAATTCGATCATAAAGAGGTGATCCTCCCACCTCTTTCCAAAGTCTAGAGCGCACATTCGGAGCATATCCTCCATAGTCCTGTTGGTTCTCTCGGTCTGTCCATCCGTTTGCGGGTGGAAGGCCGTGCTGAACTTCAATTTTGTGCCCAACAGTTCATGGATAAGCCTCCAATCTTTCGATGTGAAACGCCCGTCACGATCGCTGACGATGCTACGAGGGACACCGTGCAGTCTCACGATACTATCCACATAGAGCTTTGCTAGCTTCTCTACGGAATCATCCTTCCGGTTCGGAATGAAGTGTGATACCTTTGTCAAACGGTCCACGATCACCCATATGGCGTCGTTTCCATGTTGCGATCTCGGCAATCCGTGCACGAAATCCATCGAAATATCATCAAACTTCCACTCCGGAATCGGCAAGGACTTCAGAAACCCACCGGGACGTTGACATTCCGCTTTTACCAACGCGCAAGTATGACACTTGGCCACGTAAAGGGCAATGTCTTTCTTCATGCCCGGCCACCAGAACAGTTTCTTCATATCCATAAACATTTTAGTGCTCCCCGGGTGGATCGAGTACTTGGTATGATGAGCCTCGTACATCAACTCCGCCCGTAGAGTACCAACGTTTGGGATGCATAACCTTTCCTGCTTCCACATAAGGTCGTCTTCGAAGGAGAAATCAGCGTTTAACCCTTCAACGGTTTCCGCTTTGTATCGTTTCAAGCTCTCGTCCAACTCCAATGCTTGTCGAACTCGGTCGGCAAGGTCGTAGTGAACTTCCGTCCAGTTCAAGCATGCTGAAGTAGACGTTCTCCTATCAATGCATATGATCTCCATATCTTCTAGCTCACGGATTAGACGCTCATCGTGCATCAAAATCCAATTTGCTTGTGCGGGAGCCCGACGACTCAACGCGTCTGCAACTACGTTTCCTTTACCAGGAGTATATTTGATATCGAAGGTGTAGTCCCCAAGGAACTCCATCCACCTCCTTTGGCGCATGTTCAACTCCCTTTGATCTAGTAAGTACTTGAGGCTCTTATGGTCGGTAAAGATATCGATCTTCACGCCATATAGATAGTGCCTCCAAAGTTTGAGGGCAAAAACCACGGCCGCTAGCTCCAAATCATGGACCGGGTAATTCCTCTCGTGAACCTTCAGTTGCCGGGAGCCGTAGGCAATTACCTTCCCGAACTGCACTAGGACACAACCCAAACCACTTCCTGAGGCGTCGCTATATATTTCGTAGCCTTCCGTACCTTGTGGCGAGCATAGAATGGGCGCCGTGGTCAGACGGCTCTTTAGCTCTTCAAAAGCTCGTGCGCACTCGGGCGACCAAACGAACTTATGATCCTTCCTAGTCAGTTTTGTGAGAGGAAGTGCGATCCTCGAGAAGTTTTCCACAAAGCGCCTATAATAGCCGGCAAGTCCTAAGAAACTTCGGACTTCCGCTACGTTTTTCAACAAAGGCCACGCTTGGATCGCTTCTACCTTCGACGGATCAACTGCAATTCCTTCGCCACTAACAATATGACCAAGGAATGCCACTGACGGTAGCCAAAACTCGCACTTGGAGAACTTGGCATACATCTGACTCCTCCTCAAGGTGCTCAGGACTGCGTGCAGATGCCCTACATGCTCCTCTTCCGACTGAGAGTATACCAAAATGTCGTCGATGAAGACGATCACAAATTGATCTAAATACTCTCGGAATGTCCTATTCATCAAGTCCATGAATACCGACGGTGCGTTGGATAGACCGAACGGCATTACCGTGAACTCATAGTGCCCAAAGCGGGTACTGAACGCTGTCTTTGGAATGTCACATTCCCTTATTCGCAGTTGATAGTAGCCGGACCTTAGGTCTAGCTTGGAGTAAACCGTCGACCCCATCAGTTGGTCGAATAGATCATCGATTCTAGGAATCGGATATCGGTTTTTCTCGGTCAACTTGTTTAGCTCTCTATAATCAATACATAGACGCAAGCTCCCATCCTTCTTTTTCACAAAGAGGACCGGTGCACTCCAAGGCGAAGAACTTGGACGTACGTAGCCTTGCTCTAGCAGCTCTTGCAATTGGACCTTCAACTCTGCCAATTCCTTTGGCGCTATTCGGTATGGTGAGCGGGCCACAGGTTTGGCACCTGGCACCAACTCGATACAGAAATCAATCTCCCGATGAGGCGGAGCCCCAGGGAGTTCGTTAGGAAACACGTCGGCGTATTCCGCTACAACTGGGACATCACACAACCTGGGCTTTGGCTCCGAAGCCTCCAACAAGGTGAAGAACAACTCGGCGCCTTTTCTCACCGCCTTAACCACTTGGAGAGCAGACATCAGCGTCTTGCTCGCTCCTCGCATACCGGCGAATGTGGTTTCATCGTCGGTGTTCGTTCCCAGAGTGATCTCCTTTGTATTGCAATCTATGCATGCTCGCTGCTCCGAGAGCCAGTCCATGCCGAAGATCACATCGAATTCAGCTAACGGTAGTAACGACGCTTCCAAGTCGAAATCTTGACTTCCGATCCGCACCTTCACACGGCTCTTCCTATCCGCACTCATTCGAGATCCATTGGGTAGCACTACTTCCAATCTATCCTCTACAAAGGTAGACGGCACTCCGATTCGCACCACGAAGTCCTCGGACAGAAAAGAGTGCGATGCACCCGTATCGAATAGAGCTCTCGCCGGATAGTTGAAAATTAGGACGAAACCTAATTGTACACAAATAACACATATAGTCGTACAACAGTAAGAATCATATACATAGCTGTAAAAGCTAACTTCTAATTCGTACCTGTGACGACATCGGTTTGTCGTATAGCTTCTTGTTGGCCAAGCGAATAGATTCTCGGCTGAGTCGGAATGTGTTGGGAGGCCGAAGACTCTGCCGCTTTGCCCTTTTCCGCAGCCCGAGCATAATCCACCGCTCGATTTGCCGCCTTTGGGGGACCACTTCGACACACCGCAGCTTTGTGTCCCACCTTCCCGCAGGTGAAACACGTAATAGGAGTCCGCGCGGTCGTGGCTCCCGAAACATTCGAAGAAGCTGGTTCCGCCTGTTTGAACTTCCGCTTGTTCCTTCTGAAGTCCGGCTTGGACTGAGAGGCCGGCGCATGAAACTCGGGTTTCTTTACAACACTCTTTGCTTGTACCCTCTTCATGTCCAACTCCAAAGATCTGGCGGTTTGCACCATCACTTGGAAGCCAAACGTCATAGGGCCTGCAAGGAGCAGCCTCAACTCGTCCCGAAGCCCTTCATAGAATTTATTCGTCTTCGTCTCCTCATCCTCCACCAATGCCCCCGCATAGCGACTCAGTTTGGTAAACTCATGTAAGTAATCGTCAACGGAGCGATCACCTTGAGTTAACCTCAGGAACTGGTTTTGTAACGCAATGCGTTGGGCAGAGGGGATAAACCGCTGGAGGAACGACTTTGAAAACTCAGCCATTGTTATTTCAGTAATGTCTCTATCGCCGAACTTGTGCAGTTCCTGCTCTTCCCACCACAACACAGCCTCTCCGTCAAGAAGGAAAGTGGCTAAGGTGACCATCATGGCTTCGTCCGTCGCCGTCGCCCTCAGAGTTCTTCTAACTCTTGACAACCAGTCTTCTGCCACCGTTGGGGACTCAGATCCCGAGAAGGTAGGAGGATTAAAGCTCAAGAAGTGCTTTAATTGTTGGTCACGCGCTCGCCCCGCAACTACTTGCGCAACTTGACGCTCCACCCTCGGTGCTAACGCCGGTTCCACTGCAGCTACTGGCACAGGGGCATCAACCCTCAGTGCTACCGCAGGTTCCACTGCAGGTTCAATTACCGGGGCCGCATCTGTAGTAGGCGTAGCAGGCTGTGCAAGCCTTTGCGGTTGAGCATTGATCATCGCGAAGACTGCTTTTGCGACCATTCTGATCATCTCAGCCGAAGGAGTGGTCGCTGGCACCTCAGCCGACCCACTACTTTCAGCGGTGTTACGGGGTTGAGACCGCCCCGCAGCACTTCTAGTCACCTATAATCATGCAAGGCACAATTTAGTGACCCTAAACATATCAAACATCAATCATGGAACGCTCAGGTTCCGCAAACAAGTATGTTTTTTCATTCCTAAGTGGACATTCTTATTAGTTTTTGTCGTTTTAGGTGAATGCACAGCCCGTGCGCACCACCCCTTAAAAGGAATTCGTCCCGAATTCGCTAAACTACGGATCGACGCCTTAAGTCTGATACCAAATTGTAACACCCTGCCAGTACGAAAAGTATAACAGCAGGTCCGGCCGGGACCCCACGCCATACAAACCACACTAGCTAGGAGTTAAAAGGTGATAACCAGAAAAGTAATAACAAAACGAGAGTACAAAAACGTAAGCGGAAACATTAATTAAACCATTCGAATAGACGTGTCCACTATCATAGGAATGAGTCCAGAAATAAGAGTTACGGCCTTAGGGCCTTACATCAAATCAATGTACAAAACTCCAAAAAGCATACATCGGCACGCAGGCCGGCAATACATGAGAAAACAGGAAAAAGGCTGGCCTTCAAGGGCCAACACAGCAAAAGGACTAACGCCCGCTATTTCCCGCTAGGCTCACCTGCACCTGCATAAGAACATTCCACCAAGCGGTGACAAACAGAGTAACGGTCAGCACAGTTGACCAAATTATAACGACCCCACCCCTTTCCCGGGGTGGCGGAGCTTCTACCCTGCAAGCAAGCTACACTAGCAAGTGCTAATATAAATAAGGTGCAACTACACAAGGTGAGGTTTCAAGCACAATCAATCTTCTAGGTTGAGCATCAAAAGAAGGGAACCTAGGTATGCACATGATGTTGGTTGGGTTCACCCGAAGGTTCCCCACAACCACCTAAGCAATCGCATGAGGCTAAACATAATATCAAATTCACAACACTCCACCCTAAGGGTCACAACCTTAGGTGGGAAACAAGAGCTTTTGGTCGGTCTAGGTATGACACCTTCCACGACCTCTCCCATGATCACACGGCTTTCATGAGGAAGGGACCTCTCGCCGATCTGCATGGAAACGGGTTCGGTTTAGCTTTGCCCGTGCTCTAATCGTCGCGATCTATCGCACGACGCGGGTACGGCTTCACCTCGGCCCGTAAGGGTTTAGCACTTTCAAGTGCTACACTAATTATACGCTACGCACCTAACCCCTTTACAAGGATCTAGGCTTCACGAATTCTCAACAAGGGAGGTACATACGCTCCGCATCAATATCGTGGTGAAGGTTTGCCTTCACCCAAAACTCAAAGCATGGGGCTTTCGTAGGGATCTTCACAAGACGCCTACACTTAACTCCCGCAATACTATAGGTGAGTTCACGGAGTCATTCTCCGGCACGCATTCTAGGCCTAACCTAAATGCAACGTCGCAAATCAAGCATCGCCGATTCGGGCTCACGGCCACGAATAGGCTTCACACAAAATGCCTAAATCCGCACGACTACCGGATTTTCTACATGCAATATGCCGGGGACGGACACAATCTACCCGGAGTCCCGAAGGACTTGAGGAAATCCTACACTTCACCCATTTGGTGAAAGAGATGCCTCATACAAGCAAAGAAAGAGGAATAAATGGACAAATACAAGTCCAAAGTTCGGGAGGAAGAATCGTTACCCTAGACGTGTTCTTCTTCGCCATGGATCCGAGATTCTACGCGGAGGGAACGAACCGCACCGGGCTGCACTCTCCGGATCTGGAAACGGCTCGCGAAACGGAGCTCCGGAGCTCCGTCAATGGCGAAATCTCCTCTTCTTCTTCCTTGCCCCCTTCTTCTTCCTCTAGCCTAGGAGAGAGAAACACTATGAAATAATGAGGGTTTAATCCCTCTCCAAAGCCCTAAGACCCCCCAACATTAAATCCCAGCCGTTGGATCGAATTCCAAGAAATTTGATCGGTCGGATCCTCTTCTCCGCTCAAAATCGCGGAACAGAATAAACAGGGCGCACGATCACAGGCGCACGGTCAGTGGTCGTGCGCGACGAGGGCAATGGTCGTGCGCACTATCCGGGACAGAACTCTGAATTCTTGCGAATAAGCGCACGATCGCTGGCGCACGATCACTGGTCGTGCGCGAAGGGGGAAATGGTCGTGCGCACTGTCCGAGACAGAACTCGATTCTCTTCTGAATTAACGCACGATCGCTGGCGCACGATCACTGGTCGTGCGCGATGAGGCCACTGATCGTGCGCTAAGAGCAGACAGGGAAAATTCTAGCCTGCTTCACGTGCCGCACTACCACTCCGCCTACCTCGCGGAACTACCAGTTTTGGGGTGTTACAATAGATTCATTGCTGGATTTTCGCCCGGGTTTTGTCAGCAAACGCTACGTCGAAAACTCCAAACGAAAACGTATTTCGAGTTCACGATTTCCGTTTTGCTACGACAAGGGGAACGAAACGAAAGTTGCGAACTTCTTTCCCCGGATTTAGAATTGAATCATTTTTCAAGAAAATTCATTTTACGCAAAATAGTAATTTTGTGCTTTACAAAAATCTAGTTGCTTAATTTCTTAAAGTTTGTGCAACGCCCGCTCAAATTTTAATTTTTAATTGCACGCATTTAGGGTTTCTTAGAAATAGCCGACAGGCGCGCAAACCCTACGCGCCATCCTGCATCAGAATACAACGAGAGAAGATATCTCTAATATCAAGTTCCTCATTTTTACATGATCATATATTGGCTAACAGAGAAAAAGTAAACTGAAATAAATATAATAAGGGAATTTCTATAGTACTGATAAAATATGATCATATGATACTCTCTTGCAATGAACAAATATATGCAGACATAATATAACTATAAATACAAACACTTCCCTACAAACCTATTTGGAGCATGACCAAATGAGTTTGGAGATTAAACCTGAGTTTGGGTTTTGACAGACCCGGTCGTTTAAAGCCTTAGCAATTTTTGGTGTGATGAGCCTAGGCAATTTTTTGGTGTGATGAGCCTAGGCAATCAATTCACGGTAGAAAGAAAGCGATTATGGGGTTGGAATGAAGTGACAGATCATGGGGAGCATAACTGCATCAAATGTCTTTGAATGCATGTGCTATTAATATATCGTGAGACGAGGGCAAGCATGATGTGGGCCATCAGCGCCCTTGAGATGGGGGTTCAAACTGTCCCTAACACACCCCGACAATTAGATCTTCACCAAAGGTATTGCAAGGATAGGAAGAGAGATCATTGTGAGTGAGGACGCAGAGCGGCAAGTCAATTCCAAGAGTGCTAACTTGCCTTCACTCAACGTCTTTTATTCAGAGTAAAAAGCTACCCATTTCGGCGAGAACATCTTATGTATACCCATCCCCAAAATATTCCACAAGCTCCAACCCCTTCATTTCAACCATCATGGAGATCCCCTTAACCACCTACAAAGATTTCAGCAGGTGGTCTCCCCACCCCCACGAAACATGATCGTTGCCCTCCGCTGCTGACTATTTGCAATCATTCTTCAGGGGAAGGCGCAGAGTATTAACAGTAGAAATAAAGAGGAGAGAATAACTGATATATTTATTCTTCCACATAGGGGTAATATATAGGGGATTACAAAGACACTTAAACCGGACTCATGATGTGGGACTAAACTCCTAGAAGACTCAACCATAATAATACTAATATAATAATCTCAACACTCCCCCTCAAGCTGGAGGGGAAACCACCAGCTTGACAACATCAAAGGAAGGGTAAATGTGGTAGGCAAAGGTGGGACAAGATGGGTGACCGGGGATACTCCCACACACAGTACACCCACAGGAAAGAAACCACACACACGAATCCACGAGACCACCGCGGGGATAACACCACACACGCACGGATCTACGGAACCGCGGGGATACCACCACACACACGAATCTACGAGACCACCGCGGGGATAACACCACACACGCACGGATCTACGAGACCGCGGGGATAAGAGAGAAAGGGGGAAAACTACCACCAAAGACCATACCACCTACCAATCACCAAGAAAAAATTGGGAAGACACAAACCTAGAGGCCGTGTGGGACTAAGGCGAACAACGGGAAAGATCATCCGAGTCGCCTTCATCCCAACACTCCCCCTCACGTGAAAGGCACGTGCATAAAGGCAAAACAACAACAAGAAACAAATACAGTGATAAAACCACGAACAAATTACTGGAAAAAAAAACGCACACAAAATTTCAACTTCTGCTAGAGATCAACACCCCGAAGGCAGCTGCAACGGCTGGTAGCACGGACACACGAGGGGCAGTCGCTGGAAGGCGGCTAGAATCCACAGGAAGAAGAGAGGGGCCGGATCGGGTGCAGATCTGGAGCAGGGAGGATCACCAGAGAAAGCTGTTGACAGGAGCAGCAGATGAGAAGCACGACCTGAACAGCGGAGTAGAAGCTCGACGAGATCAGTGACAACGAGCGATGGCGAGCCTGCTCTGGAAGGTAGATAGAGCCAGCAGAGGCTGTTCAATCTCATAAAGAAGAAGGGAAATGGCAGAGGCGAGAGCCGTTGATGAAGAGGGGCGCAGGAGTTGATTCCAACGACGAAAGAAGCCATCGATATCGAGGTCGACCGCAATAGCCACACGCGGAGACAGGATCAACGACGCAGACGACGATGAAAACGAAGGCAAGGAGAAGCGACGGGATCGTGTATGACGGAAGCAGAGCCTCCCGTCGACGGAGTCAGAGGCTGGTCACGTCGACGGGAGCGGAAGAGATCCCCGTCGGGAGCAGCGATAAATATAGACGGCGGAAGGGGAAGAAAATGGTGGCGGCCACGGGAGAAAGAAAATTTTTAGGGTTTACCCAGGCTCTGATACCAAGTAGAAATAAAGAGGAGAGAATAACTGATATATTTATTCTTCCACATAGGGGTAATATATAGGGGATTACAAAGACACTTAAACCGGACTCATGATGTGGGACTAAACTCCTAGAAGACTCAACCATAATAATACTAATATAATAATCTCAACATTAACTCCATATTTAATGTCCAATTCCAAGATGCTAACCACACGATAAGACTGAGTTTTTTGCTTGTGTTGGATGGAAGAAAATGTTAGAAAATATTATTTATCTCGACACTTTAATTTTTGTTTGCAATTATAAGATTTAATTATGTCGTTCAATAGCTACGTGTAGTCATTTTAAAAATTTGTCCTTATGATCATTGTAGTTTTAGTAATTGGATTTATTTGTCATGTTCATATCCTGAGAATGTTGTGATGTTTATCTTTAATACGAAAAGGTTTTCATGCTTCTATGATTAAAACCTCTTGAGCAACTGTTAGTAACATTTTCTTACTATATTTTGTTTATTTCTCTGGGATATTTTTCCGTATTCATCACATTTTTTGATGTCATTACTATGTGATAGATCGCAACGCCAAAATGTATTTTGAAGCCAATTACGGTGGGAGAATCAACCATCGTTGAAGTTGGCCAGAAGTGTTTGCTTATAGGAGCTCCACGTTCATATCGACATAGTCTTGCATCTGGAATAATAAGTGGTCTAAATCGTATCGTTGATTTTGAAGACAGGCCTCCAATGGAAGGGATGATTCAAGTTGATGTCCCCTCAAATACCGGCAATAGGTGTGAATCTTGCATTACAATTAGCTCTAGTGACTAATTTGAATCTTGCATTTTGATATTCAAACTGCGATCATATTTCCTATTTTTTTCAAATTTAGATAAATGCAGGAGGATTGATCATAAATATATCAAGAAAATTATTGTTTATCTTGCACTAGTGGGTTCTTAATTTCTCATTGATGCATAATTTGCAGTGGCGGGCCGTTGCTAGACTACAATGGCCACATGATTGGCATCCATAAAATAGGTACGAGCCCACACTTAATATTACTTGACCATAACATATTCATAATTTGAAGTAAATTAACAATCATGTTATATATGCGTGACATTAGAATTTCTGAACTGAACCATAATTTCTTTACATAATGATTTTTGTAGCACTGAATAATGAATGTTGTCATATATATATATATTAGATTGCATGTGATAGTTGATTTTCATTTTATATAAAAAATAAATTTAGATCGATTTGGGCATTTCCTTGGGCACTAATTCAAAGCTTTTATGGTTTCAGGGATTGATTTTGGAATAGCAATGTGTATTCCATCTTCAGTTGTTGTTAAGACCGTTACCCAAATGATCAAATTTAAAAAGGTATGTTTTTCATTTCATAAATATATTTTGCTTATTTAAGTTAAACAGGTTAAGGAAGATTATAGATATCTAATCATATTTATTTTCAACCAAATTATAAAGTTTTGATTTGAATATGATCAGTTTGACGGCTAATTTATGTAGCCCAATCTCAACCAAATTATAATATTTTGGCTCTTTTTACATCATGCTGCTCTAGCTTCCATCGTGGCTAGCTATGAAGTGACGTCCGGTGGTCGATTTTTGTGTGCCTTTTGGCGCCCAGGGCACCGTGTTCTTTCTGCATGGAAGATGGGGTTCAAGTATGACGCCTAGAGTTTTTACCAAGTAATACTTGGGCTTGGCCTGAAGAAGTCTGAACATGATGTCTGGTATATTGTAATTGTGCTCATGTTGTTCTTTGTTTTATCTAACTAGCTATATGGAGAATACCGATGACTTTGAAAGATATATGATTCATGCTCAAAATGTGGCAAATGTAACAGTTTGTTTCAACAAATTTTTATAATATATTCTTTGTTTTAACTGTGTGGAGGATATTGATGAATTGGTTCATGATAATAGGCTAAATTATTTATGTTACTTTGCATAATATTGCAACAGATTAAAAAAAGGTTAAAAGTTCATATTCTTATAAAAAAATCACTCTAAATTCTTGAACATTATAGTATATGAAAGGTGAAATAAGGAGCATGAGGTTTCCACCCCGTTTTTTTAATCAATAATATAGATAAGAAATATAATTCAGTTATTTGATTGGATGTAATTAAAAGTTATTATTTTTTGTAAACTTTACAAACAACTTCAACCAATTTACATACAAAATAAATAAATACTGAATTACATTAAAATAAATAAATCATAAAGCTGCTTTTCATTTGTAAACAGCCAAGGTAAAATGTATAATTTAAAGCATTAATTTGTATCAGTTAAAATGGAGAAACTAATGCTTCACCAAATGGGACAATTTTTTTAAGGATTATAATTACGTTTTTTGAATTACTATATGGATTTTGCTGGTTTTGTGGATACTGTCGAGAGGAATTCTGGATTTTCTATCTCTTCTACTCTCTTTCTTTCTCTGTTGCTGGAATTGATAGCTGGTCATATGCCTTGTGGCCACTCTTTTTAGAATTGATAGCTGGTCATATGCTACTGTTTCGGTGACGTTTATCTCTCTTTTTCTCTTTTATGTAAAGACCTTTTGTATATATATGTATATGTCTGTTTTCATAAATTTTGGGACGAAATTCTTTTAAGGGGGGTGGAGTTGTAACACCCCAAAAATCGTAGTTCAGCGAGTTAGGCGGAGAGGTGGTGCTGCGCTCGGATTAGGCTGGAAATTTCATAGCAGCTCTTCGCGCACGACCATTGTCTCTCTTCGCGCACGACCAGTGATCGTGCGCCAGCGATCGTGCGTTAATTCGCAAGGAAACAGAGTGTTGTTGCGGTAAGCGCGCACGATCAGTGGACGTGCTTCGCGCACGACCACTGACCGTGCGCCGATGCTCGTGCGCCATGTTTCTTCTGCTCCGCGAATTCGAGCGGAGAAGGAGATCGGGCCGATCGAATCATTAGTGGGGTGCGGTTAGGAGCACTGCGAATAGCAGGGATGGGCTAGGGTTTTGATAAAACCCCTAATACCCCCTCTCCCTCTCATTCACGATCTCCTCCCTCCCCTTTTCTCTCGTTCGCACAGGAAGGCAGCGCCCCCTCTCTCTCTCTCTCTCTCGATCCCTCTCTTGCCGTCGGCCTGGAGCAGGGAAGCGAAACCCCCGACCTCTCTCTCGATCCCTCTCTCGCCGTCGGCCTGGAGCAGGGAAGCGAAACCCCCGACCTCCCTCTCGATCCCTCTTCTCGTCGTCACTTGGAGCAGGGAAGCCCGAGCTCTTCTCCCCTTCCCGTCGCCGCCTAGGGCAAGGAGGACCCGATCTCCCCCTTCCTCTCCTTTTCTCCCGTCGACAAGGAGGAGTCGAGCACCCCTCCTCCTCTCTTTGTCCCGGCCGTCGCCGGCTAGGAGAAGGTCGACCCATTTGGGTTGGGTGTTGTTGTGTGCGCAGCTGTGGAGCTCGTGCTTGGCCGGCGAAGTTCGAGGAAGAACTCACGTGGTCATTTCGGAGCTCGGACCGGTGTGCGGAAACCAAATCCGTGGCGTCCAACCTATGGCTCTGAAGCGACTCGCAAGGGTAACGATTCTCTTTACCCTCATTTGGACATGTTCTAGTCCGTTCCGTGCACCGTTGAGGCCCCTAGCCAAAAGGGTGAGGTTGTGGCCTCCGAAGTCGATTTGTGTTATCCCCGTCAAATCTTGCATTCATGTAGTCCATGCGTGAAATGGACGTAGGCGCGCTGTGTGAAGCCCATCCGAGACGGTTCGTCCGGATTGGTGATGCTTTTTGATATTGTGCGTGCCGGGGGAATACTCCGTGTTGATATCCTGTTTCATAGGACTAGAGAGTGCTACTGCATGCGCAGCAACGCCTGGGGGTGTGCCCCGGGAAGCACCCGATGTTAGAAGCGGAAAAGGAGTTTTGTGTACTGTCGCTGGCGATATTGAATATTGCCAGGCGACAGCTCCCAGACTTGGTTCTGGTGATTTTGTTGTGCCCACCTGTTGAGAGGACCTGAGGCCTGTGTGCCCGACCTGTGAGGGTGTCCTGGTGGATGACTTAGCGGCCCGTAGGGCCGGCTAATTTAGAATACCTGGGCTGAGGGGACGTCATACCCGCTCTTCGTGTTGTACAACGAGAGCTGTGAACAACGGGCATTTGGCGAACCTGAAACCGCACCATTGCAGCACCTGACTAGTAAGGCTCGTACAGCACGTCGGGAGGCAATGAGAAAGAGTCTTCGGACTACGGATTGTTCACAATTAAAGTACGGGAGCTCCCTGGTATTCGGGCCACCGGCTTTAGCCTCGAAGGGCAAAGCCATCAAGAGTGGATGGTGCTGGAAGGCGGAGTACACCAAAGAGTGTCTGAGAGCACGGGACGTGAGGGCCATTCCCACGTTTGTGATGTTGCATATGTACGAACCGCTGTGGACTTTGCTAGTCGCACTCTTATATATATGTGCTGCTGAGACTGTTTTGCAGGGATGGTTAGAACTGCCACCCCCTCGAAGGGGTGGGGTCGTTATAATTTGGTCAGCTTTAGCTGACCGTTGCCCTGTTTTGCCACCGTTTTTGGTGGGCTTGTTGTACAGGTGCTGGACCGAGTGGTTACGTTTTTAGAATTTATAATTACGTTTTTAGAATTACTATATGGATTTTGCTGGTTTTGTGGATACTGCCGAGAGGAATTCTGGATTTTCTATCTCTTCTACTCTCTTTCTTTCTCTGTTGCTGGAGCTCTGGTCATATATATGCCTTGTGGCCATTCTTGGAAGCTGGCGCGGTGGCGGCGGTCGTGAACGCGGTGGTCATGAACCGTCGTTCGTGAACGCTCGACCTCACCTAAAAAAATTCATGCATTTTATGCTCAAAACTAGTTCATTTTCTTTCCTTTGTCTTGCCAAACATGCATTCTATGATAATGGTGTTTTTGACCAAACTCATCGGAGCAAATAAGCCGTGCCAAACGAAGCCTAAGCGTAATTGAGGGGTGCTGCTGTCAATGTCATGCATCTCTTATCATCAATTGGAGACTGTTGCTCTAATTTATCTGCTGACTGTTTTAGGTTCAGGCAAAAGGATTTCGTGTATGTTATAAATGGGTTTTTTTTCCAGATTTCTATAATTTTTGGTTTTCAGTACACTCAAAAATGACCTCTTTCCTTCTCACTCCTCCTTTTTCTTATGATGGCTTGAAATTTTTTTTCACTTTGGATGAAAGGAATGAATGGAGGATTGGCTTTCTCTGTTTTCTCTATTTGTTTAGTCTTTATTAGAATCTTTAGCAATTACCTGCTTGAGTACAATAGGAAGAAAGAAATCCCTTAAATCGCACCGTCATCCCCCGCCTCGTTAATTCGAGCTTTCTAAGCTGGGGTGTGACGCTAACATTCTCTATGAAAGAAAATTCTTGAAAAGTTATCCATGAGACGGTCGTATTCATGACTGCCCCTCTATTCAAGAGGAGGGTGATGAAGAGGCACCAGCTAAGGAAAGGACTATTGCAGAGCCAACGTTGGCCTCTAACGAACATGCAAGAACCCCTGTCAGTTGCTCAATTCCGACAAGTATTGGAGAATTTGTACTTCTGACGTGGTCTGCGAATAGCGTAGTTATTCAAAAATGGTGAAATTGAGCAAACGACCTCAGAATTGACTTCTGTCAGTTTCATTAGACTCGGGACAACAGTACGAGTGCAACCGAGTCGTCCAATTGCGATTCCTACATGTTTAGATAGTCTTTGATGTTTAAGTAAAATAGTGTCGCTAACGCTCCGACAAGCGGAAAATGAGCAAACGAACTCGGAATTGACCTTGGATTATTTTGATAGATGCGTGTCAATGAGACGGTCGTAACAAGGGGTAGATTCAGAGTTCCCTAGAACAATCTAAGAGTGTTTGAAGGATGTTCATGGGGGCCTCCTCTATTGTTATATTTTAATATTAATAATCATTATTATTATTATATAAATGTTATAAATTAGGTTAGGTTATCCCCCCTCACCCTTGCAGCTACCCCTCATGAAGGGATTTTTTTGTGCGCTAACCGCATGGTGCGTAAGGCGAGCTGTGCTTTAATGGCCGCTGCGCGCACACCGTCTGATCGTGGATCGGATGGTGTGCGCGCCTCCCGCACCGTGCGCTACCCCCACCTAAAAATTGCTCCTCCTGAAAACCCTACCCGATCCCCCCTTCTTCCCCATCCTCCAGCTGCCGGCCGCTCCTTCAGCGCCGCCCACCTCCAAGCTCTGACCAACTCCAGCGAGATCCGAGCGCGCCCCTCCTTATACCTCCAACCCGAGCAGCAACTCCTCTCCCCCTTGCTCAGGCCCGATCACGACTCTGACCGCCTCCATATTCCCCGACAAAGAGGTATTTTACTAAAGAATCTGACCTCCTCTCAAGCTCTGGTCGCCTCCCTCTTCGTTTTTCCGGTGGATCTCCAACAAAAATAGCTCAACCCCTTCTCCATCGAGGTTTGGCCTCCTCATGAAGATTCGACTCGACCACATCAGACCCGACGACATTCAACGAGATCCGGTCATAGAGGGGAGCAACGGACAAATGTCATCTCCGCGGTAATTGGGTAACGTGCATGGACTTTAGTGAGTTCCTTTTCTCCGCCCCCTGAATCTTAGATCTAGGACTTCTTGCATTTAGAGCTTTCCGTCGTTAATGGTGTTAGGGTTAGAGGTTGCTCAAGATATTCTACATAGGTCCATCTAGTTTGGAATGGCCTTATATAGTACCTCCAGCGTAGAGTCGAGTCCTAGGTTGACACGAAACCCATTAAAGCCTACCGAGTCGGTTCGACACGCGCGGACATATAATTAAATACCTTAACAATCTCCTCCTATATCCGCGGTAAACCCAACGACGATTATGATGGTTTGTGTAAGTTCAACCAAATTGTGAAAAGTATACAACCGTGTACAACACTTGCAAAAACCGATTAGACTTAAAGAAAATTGCATGCACGCATAAGGATAAACAATAAAACTTAGCTGCATCACAGAACAGTCTAAAATACGATCATAGCACAGGTCCAACAAACATAGTGGCCAAAATCAACAAAAGAGCATAAGTCTAAATATCAAGTGTATCAAAAGAAGAGCTAAACAAATGCTCTAAGCAGAGATAAAACAAAAGAAGCAAATAACACTCTAACTATCGTCAGCCTCAGACGTCCAGCAAATCATCCTATTCAGGATCCCATCCTGCCAACAACAACTCCTGTAATTTTCAACATAGGATGTCATTAGAAATGAATTCATACTTTTAAAATGTACATGTATCTAGTTCTACAAAAGGAACGTAGTACTTTGTAATTAAGCTTGAAGGAGTACTTAGAGTATTATAGGTTCAACCTCAGAATCCAATATCGGTTTCCAACAAAATGATTAACAGCTATATCTGTGTTCCAATATGGAATGTCAGGATTACTGTGCTTCTAAAGTTAAGTGGAAATCATCAAGTTTGGAATGAAACCCATTAACTAAAGAAGAGTCAAACCGAGTCAGATTGTGTTATCAAATTTGGAATAACACTCTCTTCCAAGGTAAGAAAGGACGAATCCAGGTAAATTTATTAACATCAGATTTGGAATGAAATAACTCACCAGATTCGTACTCAGCAACCAAAACATCAACGGAGCACAACATGCTTGCTTTGACAAAGGAAATCAGGAAAAATCAAAACATTTATGTAGACTAATGTGAACTAAATCGCCTTTAGTCTCATTTCCCCCACTGTTTTGATTAACCGGTCTTTGGGCATTCCTTTCGTCAATGGAACAGCTAGGTTATCTTGTGATCGCACATCGACCAAAGAGATGATTCCTTGTTCTTTCAAATAGTTTAGCAGAGCGTGTCTCAGTCGTACACGTCTCCTCTTAGTATTATTATAGATAGCATTTTTAATGACTTGAGTTGTTGCTTGGTTATCGCAATACAAGCCCAGTGAGTTGACTTGCAACTTAGACAAGAAAATATCTAGTATCAGATTCCTGATCCAGTCTGCCTCTTCACCAGTCGAAGCTAAGGCAAATAACTCGGCTTCCATAGAAGACAATGCTATACAAGTCTGTCTTTTGGACTTCCAAGTGATGGCAGCTCCACCCAGAGTGAATATGTATCTACTGGTAGATTTGTTGTTACTGACTTTTGAAAACCATGAGGCATCAGAATATCCATCCACAGTAAGTGGGTAACCAGTGTAGTACATGGCGTGATTTTTAGTACCTGACAGGTATCTTATCTACCTGTCGAGAGCATCCTAATGCTCTTTGCTCGGACTACTGGTAAAACGACTCAGTATACTAACAGAGAAGGAAATGTCTGGTCGAGTACAACTTGTGGCGTACATGAGACTACCAATTATTTTGGAATATTTTACTTGATCAATGCTAGTCCCAACATTTGGGCTCAATTTGACATTATGATCGAAAGGTGTTGAAAGTATTTAGTTGCGGCCTAAATCACCTAGAGGGGGGTGAATAGGTGGATTCTATGTCTTTATGCGGAATTAAAAATATTACACAGAAATGCACACAATAAAGCACATCACAGACACAAGGATTTTATAGAGGTTCCCCGATGTGGGTAGTCCTCTTTCCCGCCTCGCCTATCTAGCACTTCGAGGCTAGACTCGGCTACTTCATCAATCTCAGATTAAAATAATCTTACACCTCAGAGTCAAAACTCTTACAACTCGGAGTACACCACTCCTACAACTCGGAGTAAAACAACTCCTACAACTCGATCCTCAAACAAGGATCTACACAAAAACTCGGAAGCAAGCTTCCTACAAGATTTAGAAAAATGGTTCTAACAACAACACAGTAAATTGAAAAATAATCTTCTTAAACTTCTGATGAAGTTCTTCTTCAGATCTTGAGAGATAGATTTCTTCTTCTGAGTAATAAACTTCAGTCCTTTGTAAATGAATAATGAAGAAATCTTGAAAACAATTTGATGCTAGATCTGAGATCTTGAATCGACTTGATCAATAGAAGATGAGGGCTAATCAGAAGATCTTGATCTTGTCGATTGAACTTTAGAAGACGAATCACGAATCGCTACTTTGTCGGAGACGAAATACTTGCGCGAGAACAATCGGCCGTCAGTCGTAGTTTGCGATAGCTTTTTCTCAATTTGCGATTGGGGTTATTTAGAAATTATCCTTAAATATTTATAGGGTCTTCTTCCAACGGTCATAAGCGTGAATTAGGGATCTAGCTCCACGTGTACTGTACATGGGGGATGCCCTAAAGAAAATGCCGTCGAACTGAACCGGAAAAAACTTGCAGATCGATTCGGCGAAATGGAATAGCCGAATGGCATTAACCGAACTTATTCGGTTAAATCAAATAGTCGAATTCAGCTAGTCAAAAGATTCGACTAAACAGATTCACCGAATTACAATAGTCGAATTCGATTAATCTTTTACAAGGAAAAATAAGTCTTTCGGATAGAGATTAGCCGAATCCAGTTATATCCATTCAAACCATATAGTCGAATTCGACTGTATGTTCTAAAGGATATAACCAAATTTTACTCAAGTTATTTTCCTTTCTCAAATGATTCCATCATCAGCTCCAGTCCTCCTTCTCTAGCACTTTGAAAATGAAGTACATCCCAATAGAGAGATTTCACATGAGTCAACACTTTGGTCTATACAATGAGGGATTACATTGCACATGCCTGTGTTTGACGACTCATTGAAACCTGACATTGGTTTGTACTTAGAGTGGAATAACCTGTCACATCACAGCTAAAGTGCATAAGCAAATACAATTACAATTCGTCTTAGTTTGAAGGGGAATTCTTCAAATCAGGGCTATTGTGGATACAATACCCAACAATCTCCCCCTATTTGAAGAAGTCAGAACCCTATCTACTAAGATGGATTGCACAGAGAATAATAAATATGAGCAAGTAAAGGACTGAACGATGTGAATATATATAAACAAACACTTAAGTCCACCAAAAATTAATTAGACAACAATATATAAATGTTCTTAAAAGAGAAATAAAGTCTAGTGATCAATCATTCATCATTTCTCATGCTTCTTTCCCTTTTGAAATTTCTTGAGTTGTCTGTCAAAGTAGGCTTTTGGCTTTGGAAAAATACTTCGGAGGAGGTGGAGGAGGATTTGAGTCTTCTTTATGATTTCTGACGTGAATTCTTCTTTTCAGCATGGAGGTCTGCCACTTTTTAATTTTTTTCTCTGTCATAATACGTTGACGGCAGTTCATTTGAACAACTAATCAGCTTGAAATGATCAAGAATAATATTTCTAGATTCAGGGCTCCATACTTCACCATCAAATCTTCTAGGCAGAGAGGCTCCATGACCAACATTTCTCGGACCTTCAGCCCTCAGAACATCCTGCCTTGGATTTGCAGCTCTTATGGCATCTCTCATGAAACTAGCTTCACCTGCTTCAGTATTTTCAGATCTTACTCTTTTTCTTGAGATTTCATTCTCATCATCAGACCAAATATATCCTTCGGGAGGTTCATAGTCACCCTGAGGAGCAGCAAATTGAATGTCCGGATAGAATTCTTCAGACGGAAATGCTGACTGCGCAGAAGATTGGCCTGGCCCTTGGAAACCATGGGCATAGCCTCTTGACAGTTCATTGTGCAACCACATTTGATTTTGATGTAGATAACCATATAAATCTTGAAACTTGACATCAATGCCTCTTGAAATTTCTGAAAACTGGGATTGAACATTTATGTGTGATTCTTGAAGCCTTCCTTCTATCTCTCTATTCAAATCAAAAATTTGTGTTTGAATCCTTTCATGCAATCTTTCCTCCCCCTTTCTGACTTCTTCAGTCAGGGTTTGGATAATTTCATTCTTTACGCTTTGGAGAGAGTTCTGAATGGCCGATCTTCCCTTCGCTCCATCCTCAAAAATACATTTCTGATTTTCAGAAAGAGCTTTAGTATTATCACTAATCGTATGTAATCCATCCACTGCATGCTTTAGGGTGGAGGCACCCATAGAGAAATATTCATCTTGCTTTTCTTTGACTTTATCTAAACTGTGAGCTATTGATTATAGGCTATTTCCCATTCCCTTCTCTATGGCTCTGGTCTTTTCAAAGACTTGACGGAGAGCAAATTCAATGAATCTTTTCTGCTTTACAAGCAGTTCTTCCAGATTGATCATCATGGAATCTTCAGCAGAAGGAGGTTGAGCTTGGAGTCGAGAAGATATTCCAAAATCATCCTCAGTGACCAGAAAATCACTTGAATCTACATCATTCATATAGTGATAGAATTGAAGAGCATCGAGGGTGTCATCATTTTGGACTGGAGGAGGGGAGGAGCCTGCATTTCTTTTATCTTCAACGGTGATCTGAATCTTGTGAATCTTAGGGTGATGCACTGATTTCCCCTTATTCTTAGATGTAGAGGCAGAAGGCCCTGCTTCATTTTCATCTTCAATAATGATTGTAAAGTTCTCAGGAGGTGGAGTTAGCCCTGTCTTATCTTTCTCTTCTGCTGCAGAATGATAATGATCAGAACTGACATTCTCCCCCTCAATCGGAGCAGGGATTTCATATTCTGGAAGAAATTCATTGCCTTTAGTTGACTCATCTTTCTTCACAGCATCAGTATCAGGGTCATCTCCCCCTTCATCATTGCCATCACTGTCATCATTGCTACCAACATTGTCATCTGCCTTGGAAGGAGAGCTGTGAGGAGTAGGAGTCTTTGGAGATGGAACTGGAGTAGCTACAGGAGAATCTGGTTTGTCTGATTCTGGTAGCTTAGAGCACTCCCCCTTGGAGGGTTCACTTTCTTTTTCTGGAGAGGAAGCTGGAGAGTTACTGTCGAAGTTCCTTCCAGACTCATCACGTAAGATCTTTTTAGCCTTTGGAACAACGGGAGTCAGCACCTTGGTCTCACCTACTTTCCTGGACCATCTTTCAATCATGGAGGAATCTATCCTTTTGAAATGGTGGAGAGGGGTTCCTGTCTTCATGCTGAATCTGACTTTGTCTAAACGATTGAGATATAAAGAGAGGATTCTCCCAAAGTTTGGAGTAGTCAAACTAGACGATATTCTGTCAAACAACACGCTGCCCCAATCAACCCTTTTCCTGCAGATTACTAAACCGAGCAATTTAAACATATCATTGGAGATGTAGTCGTGAGAGCCGACTTTACACAGAAGAACTTTTCCCATGATATCTGAGAGGAGTTTCCCTTCCTCATTCATTTGCTTCCTATAAATTGATTTAGTTCCCTTAGGCAATCCACAAAATAATAATGCCTTTTTGAAGTCCTTGTGAGAGAAAATATCTGATTCGATTACCACTGGTAATTTGAGAAGTTTAGTCAATCTGGAGGGAGAAACTTTAACTGTGAAATCACTTATCCTGCTCTTGATCACTGACCCTTGCTTCCTGAGCTCTGCGTGCTTGAAGAACTTCAACACCTCCTTCTCAAGAACCTTGCAAGGATGCTCGAGAATGAAGCCTAATCCTGCGACTTCTAGAGCCAAGACTACATTGCGAAATTCGTCCATCGAACTGTCGAACCCTGTTCTTACGAGCTCACTGCCGGAGAGCAACTTGCTCGACTGCTTCTTGGACATTGCGTAAGGATTTTGGAAGAAGAATGACCGAGGGAGACGAATTGGCGGAAGGATCGCACGAACGATTTCGGAGTCGGAATGTGAAGCGACGGACGAAATCGTGGAAGGCGATACTTGCGAATTTCTCTTCTAAGAACATTTATATAGAGATAAAGACGAGGAGAGATAGCGCGTACCTGAGTTTTTGAATCGCGACTCTTCGAATTCCATTAAATGATTAGAAGGAAATTTGAATTCCGGAAGATTCGTCATTCGGCTAATTGGAGTAGTCGAATTCGATTAATAAGATTCGTCGAATTCAGTTAAAGGGATTCGATTAGCCGAATTCGATTAATTGGAATCGCCAAATTCGACTAAATAGTATAGTCGAATGCAATTCGATGAAACCCTCTGAATAATTCGACTATTCAAATTTCTGATTTCTTTGAGAAGGAATTTCTGATTTTCTGAGCTTGTTTCTAAGAATCTATGTCTTTATGCGGAATAGGTGGATTCTATGTCTTTACGCGGAATTAAAAATATTACACAGAAATGCACATAATAAAACACAGCACAGACACAAGGATTTTATAGAGGTTCCCCGATGTGGGTAGTCCTCTTTCCCGCCTCGCCTATCTAGCACTTCGAGGCTAGACTCGGCTACTTCACCAATCTCAGATTAAAATAAACTTACACCTCGGAGTCAAAACTCCTACAACTCGGAGTACACCACTCCTACAACTCCGAGTAAAACAACTCCTACAACTCAATCCTCAAACAAGGATCTACACAAAAACTCGGAAGCAAGCTTCCTACAAGATTTAGAAAAATGGTTATAACAACAACACAGTAAATTGAAAAATAATCTTCTTAAACTTCTGATGAAGTTCTTCTTCAGATCTTGAGAGATAGATTTCTTCTTCTGAGTAATAAACTTCAGTCCTTTGTAAATGAATAATGAAGAAATCTTGAAAACAATTTGATGCTAGATCTGAGATCTTGAATCGACTTGATCAATAGAAGATGAGGGCTAATCAGTAGATCTTGATCTTGTCGATTGAACTTTAGAAGACGAATCACGAATCGCTACTTTGTCGGAGACGAAATACTTGCGCGAGAACAATCGGCCGTCAGTCGTAGTTTGCGATAGCTTTTTCTCAATTTGCGATTGGGGTTATTTAGAAATAATCCTTAAGTATTTATAGGGTCTTCTTCCAACGGTCATAAGCGTGAATTAAGGATCTAGCTCCACGTGTACTGTACATGGGGGATGCCCTAAAGAAAATGCCGTCGAACTGAACCGGAAAAAAACTTGCAGACCGATTCGGCAAAATGGAATAGCCGAATGGCATTAACCGAACTTATTCGGTTAAATCAAATAGTCGAATTCAGCTAGTCAAAAGATTCGACTAAACAGATTCACCGAATTACAATAGTCGAATTCGATTAATCTTTTACAAGGAAAAATAAGTCTTTCGGATAGAGATTAGCCGAATCGGGTTATATCCATTCAAACCATATAGTCGATTTCGACTATATGTTCTAAAGGATATAACCGAATTTTACTCAAGTTATTTTCCTTTCTCAAATGATTTCATCATCAGCTCCAGTCCTCCTTCTCTAGCACTTTGAAAATGAAGTACATCCCAATAGAGAGATTTCACATGAGTCAACACTTTGGTCTATACAATGAGGGATTACATTGCACATGCTTGTGTTTGACGACTCATTGAAACCTGACATTGGTTTGTACTTAGAGTGGAAGAACCTGTCACATCACAGCTAAAGTGCATAATCAAATACAATTACAATTCGTCTTAGTTTGAAGGGGACTTCTTCAAATCAGGGCTATTGTGGATACAATACCCAACATGTGTCTTTGCAGGCCTACAGTTTTTGTATCCCCAGGTTGAAAGAAGTTGCTGGATATAATGAGCTTGACTATGAGTAATCCTACCCTTATCAACTTTAACTTTCACACCTAAAAGGGTATCGACGGGACTGGGGTCTTTTGTGTCAAATTCTTTTGCGAGTGTGGATTTGATATCCTTTACTACAATAAGATCCGAACCCAGAATCAACATGTCATCAACATATAGACATATGATGACTGTTTTGTTTGACATAGACCGTAAAGGCATTTGTCAGAAAGACTGGATTGAAAGCTAAAACTCTTTACCACTTGGTCAAACTTCATGTGCCACATCTTAGGCGCTTGTTTCAGCCCATATATAGATTTGTCTAGTTTGCACACTTTATCTTTTAGATCTGGATGGACATACCCTTTAGGTTGTGCCATGTAGATCTCTTCATCAAGCTCTCCATTCAAGAAGGTTGTTTTCACATCCATCTGATGAACTATAAAATTGTCGATAGAGGCCAAGGCAAGAAGAATCCTAATAGTGGATAAGTGACACACAGGTGAATAGATGTCAAAATAGTCAATTCCCCCTGTTACTTATAGACTTTAGCGACTAGACGTGCTTTATATCTTATTATAGACCCATCACTGTGCAATTTTTTATTCAGCACCCACTTGCATCCAAGGACTATGGCTCCTTTAGAGAGGTCCACTAGATGATATGTGTTATTTCGTAGCAGCGAGTCCATTTCATCATCTATGGCTTCTGCCTACATTAACGAATCTCTAGATCATATTGCTTCCTGGTAGGAGAATGGATCATCCTCTAAGTGGTAGGTGACAAAATTTTCACCAAAATTCTTAGGGACACTATCTCTTGTAGATACTCTAACTGGGATAAGACTATCTTCTACAGGTTGGTAAGCAGTGCCAGAGGGGACAACTTCAAGTGCTACAGGAGATTCAGAAATCATCTCAGTAGACCCGGAGACGGTTAGACCATGATCTTTGATAAACTTATTTTCAAAGAAAATAACATCTCTAGACTATATCACAGTATTAGTGGACAGATCTAGAAACCTATCTGCTGCACTATCTTCTGCACTGCTTAGATATACACAAGTTGTTGTTCTAGGTATCACCTTAGGTCTCTTAAGGTCTTGTATTCTAACATAAGCAATACAACCCCAAGTCTTTAGAGAGTCAAATCTACAAGGATGGCCATGCCACAACTCATATGAGTGGAAGTGAGCTTTGCATGAGACAATCTATTCAGAATGTGATTGGTAGTTCGGACTGCTTATCCCCAAAAGGAATTAGGCATGCCAGCAGTAAGAAGCATAGAATTTAGCATTTATGTTAATGTTCTATTCTTTCGCTCAACAATACCATTAGACTAGGGTGAGTAAGGAGCAGTGATTTCTAGGATTATACCCGCAGAGGCACAAAAGTCCTGAAACCCTATTGCAGTGTACTCTCTTCCACGATCACTTCTAAAATGCTTAATCTTCAGGTTTAACTGGTTTTCTACCCGGATTTGAAGATTTTAAAAATCTCGAATGCTTCATCTTTTGATTTCAATAAATAAACATGACAATATCTGGAAAAATCGTCGATGAAGGCGATGAGATACTTCCTTGCCTTCTGGTGGCATGACTTTTAAAATCGCAGAGGTCTGAATGTATCAAATCAAGAAGTTGTGTGCTCCTAGAAACAGACTTAAATGGTTTTCTAGTGATCTTGGTTTGTGCACACACCTCACACTTATCAAATCGAATAGAAAGATCTAAGGGGATGTTATGACTCTTAGCTAGATCTCGCATTTTCCTATAGTTCACATGTCCTAGTATGTTATGTAACAATTTAGGATCTATTGAGGTTGAACTCACTTAGTTTATGCTATCATTATTAAGGCTTGGTCTATACATGTCGTTGATCAAGTACGCACAACCAAAATAATGAGAATTAACTGTTAAAGTTATTCTACTGCTAGAGGTTGTGAAAGACATTCCTGCTTTATCTAACAAACTCATAGAAATTAAGTTTTTAGTTAAACTAGGAACTACTCTAACAAGTTGTAAAGTTAAAGTTTTACCTGAAGAGAGGACCAGCTGTGCTGTCCCAGCATGCTTGAATGCAGTCTCTCCTCCATTGCAATTTTCAACCTTATCTCTGACCTCAGTAACATCAGTAAGAAGAGCTCTGTCATTCATCACATGACAGGTAGCACCACTGTCCAGCTACCACTCTGAAGACGCACTGCGGTGACTGCTCCCAATCATAGCCACAAAGGACGTCGGACCAGAGATGTCGACCAGCATATTCGTTGCATTCTGTGGGGATTCCTTCTTCTTCTTCTTCGGTCCTTTGCATTCAGCAGCCAGTGACCCCACTTGCCGCAGTTATGACACTTGCCTCTCTTCCTTTTGAAAGAGGGATTTTTGGCCCGTAGTTGTGCAGAAGCTTCACTTTTAGGAGCCGCGGGATTCTTAAGAGGCTTGCTGGGTCGAGAAACGAAGTTGGCAACCTATGAGGGTTGGCCAACTTGCTCCAGGCTATTACCAACAGCGTTTTGATCTTCGATGTGAATGAACCTTTTGAGTTCATCCAATGCGTTCCTCTCCTTTAGTCTGTGTATTTCAGTCTTGAAGGTATTCCATTCAGGAGGCAGCTTGCTTAGAATCAGGCTCACGAACAAATTATCAGACATATCTGATTGTTCGTCTTCTAGCTTGAGGCGCAGGTTTTCTAGATCAATTAATTGGGAGGTGACTGACGAGTTTGAATTAAATTTGAAATTAAAAAACTTCTCGTCGAGGAGAGTCTCCGACAGTCCCTCTTCTTTTTGGAAATGTGCGTTCAGATGTTCCCAGATTTCTTTCGCAGTCTTGTATGTACATGTACTGTAGGTCATGGTGAGACGAGGGTTCAGGGAAATCAGGAGATAATCCCTGCAAAAAACCTCGTCCTTGCTCCACTGGTACTCGTCCACATCCTCACGCGTCGTAGCAAAATTGTTGAGGACGGTGTGGAAAATATCGCGCTCTTTCATGCCCAATTGGACATGGATTTTCCAAACGTGGAAATCTGTAGCATCGAAGAACTGCAATTTGACGATGTCTAGGTGCTACGCTTCGACATTTTCTTTTCACACAGGAAAAATAAAACTAGTAAGAAGTCACCTGATCCGTGTGGAGATGCATGCGTCTGGCCACTTCGGATCCAATCCAGTAATTATTTGTTCCAAGCAACACTGAGTCAGACAGAACTCCTCCAGCTTCGTGACAGAACAGAACCAGGCCGGAGAATCCTCAGTTAATCTGGATCTACACTTCACTGGAGTTGATTCTCAGCAAGAATTAACTAGAGACCTGATGATACTTCCAAAGCTTTGTATGCAGAAAAAGAACTCCAAGATAAATCTGATTATAGAGATGTGATGTTTCACTGTTGAGGTAGTGATGTATACTAAAATTGAAGATTTATATTTTAAATGTTAAAAATGAGTTTTGTTTAAAAAAATGTGACGCGAGCGAGAATTGCATGAGCAATATCAATCGATATTCATCACAGCGTTCGCAAACGCGCATAAGCATCCAAGGTTTGTCCGCAATCCACCTTTCCGATTTAATTTTCCCGCAGGCATTTCAAAGGAAATGAAGACAAAATAAGAGAAATGAACGACAAACAAGAATATTGTTAGTTTTGGGCAAGCAAGCTCTGAAAATTAAGATCTTGAAAATTAAGCATAAAATTATACTAATAATTAACGAGACAAGAGATGTGGTAAGGGCTATACCAAGTGAACACGCGCAGAGCGGCGTATCCAAACCGTGCTGAAATGGCAGTAAATGGCGTAGTTCAAAAGTGAGGTCGTGGCAGGAAGAATAAGGGTGGACTGAATCAGCGGTGTGGAGGAAAAACAACGGTCAAGAGAATAACTGGCCGACCGGAATCAGTTCCCGCACAAAGGGAGGCGACGCCCTCGCCGGAGGCAGACAGGGAAGGTTCGCCGGAGCCCAAGGGGGCGTCGGCCGGCGGTTTCTAACTGAGGCGAGGAGGTTGCGGCGGTGGAAGCTCGATGGTCAGCTACTCGTGGTGCCAGGACTATTGGAGTCCGGCGGAGGAGTCGAGGAGGCGAGACAGATCGAAACAGCGTCTAGTGGTTCGAACGGAGATGAAGGGCCGGCACTACCCTCCGAAGACAGAGAAGAGATCTTGTCTTCGAAGGATTCTGTCCAGGCTGCCATCAATAGGGGAAAGAGGTTGTTATATATAAAGGGTAATGGTTTAACTTTACGGTAATAAAACGGGGGGTTTCCAAATGGAAGTGGACCGGCTGCTATAAATGCAGCCCATTAAAGAAATAAATGGGGAGGAATGAACCGGCTGCACACAATAGGGGGGTTTAAAGCTCATGAATTTAAGGGGACTTGATAGTAGAGAATAATTGTGGCCTTTAGGTATTCCACATTTTAATTCTGAAAATACATTTTAAATTTTATGAAATGCTTAATTTTAAAAATCCTTGCTTGCCTTTACTAACACTAGTCCTAATTTGCCGGACCTTTTTCATTCAAGGTCTTATTGGTTGGTCACACCAATAAGCTGGATGATATTGCGCGAGTAACATGCGCGATACAACATGCGTGAAACTAAAAATGCGCGAAGACGTGCGCTACAAAAATAGAGATACTGAAAATGAAATGAAATAAAAGATGCAAACTTGGGTTGCATCAGGTAGAAGATGAAAATTACTTTTTGTTTAGCCCCGAGATAGTGGAAATCCTTTTACTGTGTTGAAATGAAGATCTACGATGGAGCAGGATCTTCGATCTCCCTCACTCGATTCAGTGGAGCGGCCACAGGAACAGCTTCGGAAATGCCTGGATTTGACTTCTCTTATTCTGATCGGCTTTAGAAAGTTGACGATCTCCTTGGATCAACCTCCTTTTCCAGCAAGAGAAAGAAATTTCCTCGATCGGCAGCGGCACTGGAATCGCAGACGCCAAGATGCGCGAATCCTCCACAGAAACCAACAGCGCTTTGATCCCAGTTAACAGCTGCGGGTAGTAGACATAGTCTCTAAACCATGTCGTAAACCCCACAGAAACAATGCAAAACATTACAGATAAGAACATGCCCTTCAGGAAAATAAAAATTTTATTGTTCAAATGTTAGGCGGTCCATGATTGTACGTAAGCTAGCTGCACCTCAAAACGTAAAAGGAAGAATGCAATAACATAATAAGGTCTTTTTATAGACCGAGAAAAAAAAATCTGATTTAGTTATTTATTTTTGAATTTTGAAAGTGCCTTTGATTTTCTGTTATTTATTCATATTCCTATTTATATATTAATTTGATATTTATAATTAATGTTATAACTATTATTAATAATTTCTTTGTATTTGACAGTGCACTGGCACCTGGCACCAGTGTCCACGTATCCCGGCCGGAAATCCCCACGCGACAGTACCTCGGCCGCGGCATTGCCCTGGCATGACGGCTCTCTCAGCTCGCAAACTCTCATGCGCACGTTGCCCGCCCCGAAAGTATGCTTCATATTTTATATTTATATTTATATTTTAAGTTTATAATTATAATTATTATTAATAATAAATATTGTATTATCGGCGGATGACATCATTCAGTGGACGGCCTTTAGGCAGTCTTCGCCGCATCCAAGCGGGCTTCACCCACACTATTCTAAAAGTTATAATTCTCTGCATATATATAGTAATTTGAGTTCTTGCAACAACTTGTTAGTTGGTGTGGTGGTTATGTCTTCATTCAATATATTACAGATTGTGGATTCGATCTCATGCAAGCGCAATTTTACAATTATTAAATTTTTAATGAAGATAAGGGCAAAATCATAATTTCACATTCTAGGGTAGTGATTTGAAAATATAGGTCTAGGACACCCTACCATAGTAGGTATATGAGATCTAGTAAAATAATACGTGGTATTATTGCGCGGGACTCTCTTGGTCGATGTTTGGCTTGACGGTCGACGATTTAGGGCCATGTGTTTTCCGATGTGGTTGCCGAGGCACATGCGGCTCGCTTGGTGGTGGACGTGGCGGGTAAGTTTGGTTAGACCTCCTTGTTGGTAGAAGGGGATTGTGCTATGCCGATTGGGCATTTGGTGGTGCTGGGGGCACTTAGTTGATCTATTGGTCACGAGTGGGTGTTTCCACAAGTTGCTTTTACTTATTCTGGTCATAGATCATTCCCCAAAAAGCCTTAATAACGGTTGTCAGTCTGGAACAAGATTATCAGTAATCAACGTAATTGATAAAGCAACGAAATACAAGATCACCAACTTCAAGAAGTTTAGGGTTTAGGGTTTAGGGTAATGATGACATATTTTGAGATGAGCAATCTAAGCATCATGAAATACTTTTTAGGGTTGCAAGTGTATAAAAACCCTCGAAGAATATTTATCAACCAGCAGAAATATATCACAGAGCTGTTAGATAAATTTGGGATGAAAGACTGTAAGCCATGCATAACTCTAATGTCAACATGTGATAAATTAATAAACAATGATAGAGACGAGAAGGTGGATGAAGACAACTATCGAAGCATGGTTGGATCATTGATGTTTCTCACCAATACATGCCCTGATATTGAATATGCAGTTTGTACAAACCGTATTCGGCGAGTAGACCAATTTGCATTCAGCGAGTAGACCCAGCGATGAGCTTACTCGCCCAGGGTAGGGTGTGTAACATCCCCCAAACAACTATACCTCTAAGTTGGATTTGTCATGACTAGGTCATGAAAAAACCCTAGGAAGCACAAAAGACCATGAGAGCTTAGGCAAAAAGGAGGAAAACCACAATGGTCTGCAAATACTAATTTTTAGATACCAAGCCTAAGGTGGGACTTTAGGGCCTCACTTTGACCATTTGACCCCACCATAGCATCCCTAACCCATTAGGGGTCCCTTAGAGCACCAAGGACCCATTGGGGTCAACCAAAGAGGTCAATTTGACCAAAGTCAACCCTAACCCAAAATTGGTCAAAGTAGCTTAATTAGGGTCAATTGGTCTCCACCATGCCAAATTGACCTTTCCCCTACCCTTATAAGGATATTAGGGACCCAATGGACCAAAACGCCCCATCATGGGGCCACCAATTTGGCCATTTTGGCCTATCAACTATAACCCTATTTTGGTCAAAGTGGCCTATTAAGGGTCAATTGACCGTCACCTTGCCAAATTGACCCTACCTAGACCTTCCTAACCCTTAGGGGAGGCCAATTGGTCACTAACCACACATTGGGTCAACCCAAATTGTCAAATTGACCAAAATTAACTCTAACCTAAATTTAGGTCAAAATGACCTATTTTGACCCAATAAGCCCAATCCATTTGGGCTAGACCCAATTGAGGTGGTCCACCACCTAATAGGATTGAGTGTTACTGAATTGACCATTCAATTTCAAAGGATTCGTCCAGGAGAGAGAAAGCCCCAAATTGGAGAGAGAGAGAGAGAGAGGAAGAGCATTCATGGTGATTGAATGCAATTGACCCCTCAATCCTCCCCCATTTGATGAGCATTCATCACCCCTGGTTGTTACCAGAAGATTAAGGGATTTTCTAGGCCATGTGGTGGCTGGATTTGAAAGAATTCCACTTGGCCGAAAACCTCCTCTAATGGCCATTAATGGCATTCAAGTTTGTAACCTCCCCCTCTCCCAATTGAGGACTTTAACACCTTCAGAGGTCAGAGAGGCCTGAACCCCCCTCCCCCCCCCCCCCCCACTTTCCTGAAGATTTCGGGCTCTCCAAGTGCAAAAGAGGCATGGCACCAAAAGCTCCAATTCCGGCCATGGCAACCCGCCGGAATATGCGACATCAGGCAACTACATAGGTCTGATCCTCCTCTCCTCCCTTAGTGCATAGATCCCAATCAATTTGGGACTTGATTCGAGCTCAATCTGGCTCGAATCACGTTCCTGAAAGGGCTCATTTTCGAGCCTTTTTCCACGCTAGAAAGCCCTGTTCCGGCCACCTCCGGCCGGCCAACCACCCCTAATCGCCGGCCACCACCTCAACGGAGGTGGTGGTGGCGTTGGCCGGCCGGGGCGACACTCAGGTGGCCGGGAAAACGAGGTTGAATATGGCCCAGGATGGGGCTATCCCGGCCGTCGGCTGGAGGAAGGAGATGAGTAGGAGCCACTCATTCTGCTTCAAGATTCGTGCAGAAATCAAATTGCATATGTTATGTTATATGCTGTATTTGTCACACTTTATGCAGTGTTTTGTGTTTTGTCACACTTTATGCAGTGTTAACCATGGACTTCCCGAGGACTACCCTATGAGGGGCTCGCTACGGTACAGGGAATTATAATGAGATGACACCCCAGAGTTCTCTTTCCAAGGCACTTAGTGTTATTATTGACTACCCACAAACATTCCCTCCTTATCATTACACTTCAATTACCCTAGGCATGTTATAACCTTCTAAGGGGAAAGACGATCTTTCGTCGGTCCCGAACACAACCTTACCCCTTAGCTTATCGGGTACACCCAATATATAGACCCCTAATGGTGACCTCACATCCTCTTTAATAGACTAGGTACACCATCTACCTTCCATTCCCACCTAAGGATCCACAAATTACTTAAGTTTTACAATTTTACTATACACAGACCAAATGACTTATATGAGTGGCATAAGGGGAGGTACCCCAAATATTCATCCAACTGACTCAAGAATTTTACCATAAGTCTATCATGATATTTTAAGTCTAAATCCGTAGGGTCATGTTTTTTCTTATTTAATTGGCATTTATTTTAATTTTCCCCAACTTGACCCAGTATGAAATTGAACATGAAGTATAAAATCCTCTTATGATATGACCTCCACAAAATTATGAAAAATCTATGAAGTCAAAATAATAGTAAATACATAATATCACAATTTTGCAGTAAGGGGTTGACCTCTAATTATAACATTGAACAATTACCCCAACTTAGAATTTAAAAAAGGAACCACCAAAAATACTTGTCTAAAAATTATGGGAAAATTACCAGACATTTATACTAATCAGAAAAGTTTACTGGCCAAATTTCATAATTTATCAAGACTATTTAATCACATAAATAAATATTACAATTAGACCCATAGTAGGGAAAATTGTGAAGCATCCTACTGATAAATAATTCCAGAAGTTATACAAAAATTCACAGAGCTCCCTAGTGCCCTAAAATGTCCTACATCCAAGTTTCATAATTTTCCAGAGGGTATTTGGCCCTCAATTATTTAATATATTCCTAAGACATAACAAATGACTTGTGAATGAAGTGTTAACTAAATTAATTCGATAATTACACAAAAAATACCAGAGGTCTATACTATGATTTTATGTAATCTACCAGACTTTCATCAACATCCAAGATAATTTGTGCATGTAAATTCCTCTTATAAGTAGATTCCCTAAAATGGTTATAACCCAAATCAGGGGGGATAAGTGTTCCTAAAATTCTCATAAAATTTCCTAGGGAATATTTACACCTTATGAACTTATCTACCAAGTTTTATGACCATTCAAGGACATATTCCCCATATGTCCTTCACAAGGTGTAAAGTGCAACCCTAAGGTTAAAATTAGGGTACTAGGGCATATCCACCCCACATCACCCCAAATTAATCATGGGAGTGTCTTATGTGATCCTAAACCAGTGGCCAAAGTTTCACACCACTTGGATGAGATTTGACCACCTAATTCCATCATGTGCACTTTTGATCTAGTTTGACCTAGTTTGACCAAACTTGGATTAACTAATTGCCCAACCAAATCAGTCCCAATTGGGCTTAAATATTTACCAGGGTCATATAATGACCCTAAGAAGCATCCATCAAATTTTGAAGGGGATTGGAGGTCATTAGACCCTATTATTAAATAATATGTGAATTATTTATTACGAAAATCTTAGAAAAATGTTCTCTAAAAATTCCCATCTTTGGATATGTTAAGGGTGTAGACAAATATTGCCTAGGTTTCAATTTTAAGGTCAATATCATTTCCCTACCCAAAGATATTCAAGAAATGGTGGACGTCCTACCCTAGGGACCAGTCCCACCAACATGGCCCTACAGGGAGCTACAGTACTCCTTTTTGGATGAAACAAATTTTAAAACAAAGTTCACACCAAGGGCTACAACTTTGATGTTAACCACTTGTTCTGTAGAGGGCTCTAAGTATTTTTAATAATTAAAAGAAAACACTGCATAATATGTGATAGTTTTAAACAAACCATTTCATTCATTTAATTCATCCAGCACAAATCTTAAAGCAAGGATGGACGGCATCGGGCCGTATTCTTCCTTCAGCCAAGGGTTGAGATCAACCCGTCCTGGGCTCTCTTCCTCCCCATTTTCCCGGCCACCTGAGCGCCGCCCCGTCACTCAATTCCTCTTCAAAAGGAGGAGAACATGGAATGAGTGCCAATTGGCACTCAATTCATCTTCCACATGGATCCTCTTAGCTATAATAGTAAATCCAGCCAAAATGGGAGGGAAAGGAGGCCAGCTGGTAGGGGAAATTGAATTCCATTGGGTGGTCGAGAGGTGCATTCATGGCAGCTCATCTAATACCCTCCCCCTCTCTCAATTGAGCTCACCATTACCTTCAGAAACCCGAGAGGAAGAGTGGCCCCAAGTTTTTGAGAGGGATTGTGCACTAATGGAGGAGATTAGGAAGGAGCTCGAGCAAGCTCGTCGGCCATGGCATTCTGGGTAAGTAGCCGCCCTCAAGCCCAAATAGGAACGGTTTCTCCTCCCCTCCCCTAGTGCTAGTATTCCCTCTATCTTCCCATGCATTCGATGAAGAATTTGATAGTTTCCCCTTTTGCCATTTCCTTGTTCCTACTCGTAAAAACAAAAACAACGGGAGATTAATCCCGGCCACCACTATAACGCCCCTGATTTTCGTTAATTATTTACGTGGCCGCTGTGACATAATTTTAGCGTAAGGGCGTTACGTCAGCTCGTCAGGTTTAGTTTTGAGCCTTAGCTTAGTTAAAGTATGTAATATAGATCGAGCGTGCGAGATTTCACGTCGTTTTGAGTTGTAGAGAAGATTTTGTGTAGTTATTGAGATCTTAGCTTCGGGAAGCTTTATCCCGAGTTTGGCTCGTCGGAATTGAATTCTGACTTCGTCGTTGGATTCGTAGCGCCATTTTTCAATTTAGGTGTGAATTTCATAGAAGTCCGAGGTGATTTAGTTGTCGTCGTAGTTTAAATAGAATGAGAGATTATTTATGTAATTTTTGCATTTAATCTTTGCTTGAATTCTCAGTCTGCGTTTGACGAACTGCTGAGCTCTGCGTTCGACGAACTACTGAGCTCTGTGTTCGACAAACTGCTGGAGCTCTGCGTTCGAAGAACTGCTGAGCTCTGCGCTCGAAGAACTGCTAAGCTCTGCGTTCGACGAACTGCTGAGCTCTGCGTTCGACGAAACTGATGAGCTCTACGTTCGACGAACTGCTGAGCTCTGCGTTCGATGAACTGATGAGCTCTGCCTTCGACGAACTGCAGGAGCTCAGCGTTCGACGAACTGTTGGAGCTCTGCGTTCTACAAACTGCTGGAGCTCTGCGTTCGACGAACTTGAAAGTGAGGTTAGATCTTAATATTACTCTAGAGGGGGGTGAATAGAGTATTAAAACTTTTTGTTAGTTTTATTGCGGAATTAAAAAATATTGATATATATATATATATGTGTGTGTGTAAGCAGAGTGATATATAAAAACTAAAAATAAAACACAGCACGGCATAGCAACACAGAAAATAGACAAGCACAAAGGACACAAGGAAATATAGTAGTTCCCCAATAAACCCGGGTACGTCTACTCTTCTACCACACTTGGTAGGAATCCACTAGGATTTTTGATCAGGTGCCCTAACACCAAGGGGTTTTTGATCAGGTGAGTCCACACACCACAGAGCTTTTGATCAGGTGCTCAAAACCAACAAGGATTTTTTGATCAGGTGTCTTGCCACCAAGGGGTAAACTTTTGAAGGGAGTTTTAACCATTTACAAGATAGGATAAGAAGGGGTTTGAGTGTTCTTCTCTGTCAACAATCTGAGAGAAGACTAATGAAAATGTTGTTGTAAAGGTCCCCCTGTCTGATAGAAATAGTTGATAGTTGGTGGAGAAGCTTTCACTTGAATGAAATAAATCTTCTTGATAGCTGATTAATCTGAGAGAATGAGTTCCTCAGATTGTTGTTGCTCTTTGAAGATTTGAACTTGCAGCGGGAATCTGAGAGAGTGGTTTGATGTTCTCAGAAGAATGAAGGTGCTGCTTGAGGAAGAAGATGACTGAATATTTTTGACTGTCTGTCCTTCTTCTTCTTCAATAAAATCAAAAATATCTCTATATCTGTGTCTTCCAATACTGACTCTCTTTTTATCTTCTATTATATTCTAATCTGAATTTCAAATTCTTCTCTTTAAGGAATAGAATATTCAGGATTAAATCCTTCTTGGGACTGCAACAGAACTAAAACAATTTTGGCAGGTCCTTTAATTCCTTTGTCGTATAATATTCCTTTTGCATTAAATGTCAACGGCTATCTCTTCTTGGAATAAGAGAATAGAAGGAATATGATAAAGAGAGATAAAATCTTTGTCTTATATGGAATAGATCCATTACTGGATTGATCTGAGAGTCGAGTTCGTCGATCTAAGAGTTGAAATAATCGATCTGAACTTCTGCTGAAGATTCGTCGAACGCAGACTTGAGTTCGTCGATCGCAGAATGTAATTCTTCGAACGCAGAAACTGGCTTTCATCGACTGCTGAGATTTGAGCTGTTCGTCGAACGCAGAATGTAAGCCGTTCGTCGAACGCAGATAGCAATTCGTCGAACGCAGTGTGGAGTTTGTCGAACGCAGAATCTGAACTTGATCTTAAGTTCTAGCTAATCTAATAGCCTAAAACCTTGACCCTTAGACTATACAATGGGGTCAACTTTGATCCTAGTCAACAGATAGTGATCCTAGCCCAAATCAGTAATAGGGTTGTTCCAGCAATCTCCCTTATTTGGGTTAGGACATTATTTGACAAACATTCAAATAATAAACAACAGAAAAACAAACAGCAGAGCATATATATCTGACAGAATGTAAATTCATTTCAGCAGATAGAATAAAATATAATGCTCTGAGTTTAGAAACATTATAATTTAAAAACAGAAATATCAATCAAAATCAAATGGGTCTGAACCTGTTTACTTCTTTGCTGAGGGAGGCTTAAAAATAATTTCCCTGTTGGGGTCTTCTGATTTCTTTTTACTCATATAAAGGTCCTGAGCTCCCAGAATAGTTTGAGATTTAACTTGAGGAACTACTGCTTCTGGGAGCTTCTCTAAATACTCTTCAGCATTGAAAAAATTCTTTGATTTGTACTTTTCAAATTCTTTTCTTCTGAATTCTGACATGGTAGAGTATTGGGAGAAATCTCTGCCTTCAGCTTTTGCTTTATTAATCTGAGCTGTTGCTATTGATTCTTTGAATCTTGCCATTTGAGATATCCTCTCCTCTTCTGGATTGGGAGAAGTAGGCATATCATCAATTTCATTGGCCTTATAGGATGGCTGAGCAGGAGGATTTCTTTGCTTATGCGGTGATCCATCAGATACTTGATACTTATCTCCTGAAGAACTGGATCTGGAAGAACTAGAAGGAGGTCTGGAAGACCTGGAGCTTTGAGATCCACTGAAACGGACTGGTCTCTTGGACTGCTGAGAATAGGATCTTTGAGAGGAGGAAGAAACACTTGCTGATCCAGCTGCACCTGCTGCTGGAGGAGGAGGAGGAGGATGGTTATACTTGACAGGCTTGTCAAAATAATAACCAGTCTTCCTCATTTTCTTCCTTCTGTTGGCTTCATTTCTTGAAATTCTCATCCAGGAAGGAGTATCCCTGGTGAGTGTGATATTTTGTAGGATGTAGTGGGGAATATCATTGTTTAGGTTTGGAGGCTTAGGAGCAGCCTTTGACTTTGACTTAGCCTTTCTTTTCTTTGATGATTTGTCATCTGAATCATCATCATCTCTATCATCATCATCACTATCATCAGATGATTGAGGATTGTCATAAAGATCATCAATATGTTTCAGAGCTTTATCATCAACCTTCTTCACAACATCAACTTTCTCAACATTGACATCTTGCTCAACATCAATTTCATCAAAGATAAATGTTGGAGGAGAATTCATCACTTCAACATCTTCTGATATTAAAACTGATTCTGGAACCTGAACTTGAATCTTATCTGGAACAGGAGCTTGATCTTGAACTGGAATTTCTACTTCAAGACTCTTGAGAAATTCTTTCAACAGAACTTTATCAACAGGAGCAGTATAAGGAACAACTGCTTTTGAAACCACTTGAAATTCTGGCAAGCTATTGGAAATTGCCTTGAACTGAGAGAGCAAGGAAACGATATCTGCAGATGGATTAATAGATATATTCTTTATTTCTTCTATAGCTGGAATCACTGATTCTTCTGAGAGATTTGTCATCTCTGAATCACAATCTATAACAAAATCTTCTTGAACTGAAGTTTCAAACAAAATTGCATCTGAACTGCCAACTGCAAGGACTGGAGCTTCTTCACTAGACATCTCCCCCTGCCTAGTTTCAGGAAAACCTGAAGTTAGGCCCCTTGAAGAAGGGACAGAAGTAGAGGATGAAGGGAAGGAAGCTATTTTAGCAGATAGTTCAGAGAGAGCTTGAAGTACTGGAGCAAGCTTTGCATCCAATAGAGCTTCTAGCTTTGGAGAGATGTGATCAAAAATTTGATCAAAAAATTGATCAGCTAGAGAAGAGAAGTTGATATAGACAAAATCTGATGTATTAGATGATGATGTGGTAGAAGAAGATGGAATGGAGGAAGGTAACAAAAATGTTTGTTGCATTGAATATGGGTGGGGAGGTATTTTGAGGGATAGGAGATGAAGGGTGGATAGGTGATTGTGGATGAATAGGTGACTGAGGGATAATGGGTGACTGAGGAAGGGTAGGTGAGTGAGGTGGAGAAATGTTGAGAGGCAGAAGATTGAATGAAGGAGGGGGAAAGTCATCAAAAGGGGTTGGAGATGTGGGAGGAGGAATTTCTTCAGAGTAATGAGGAGGTGGAGGTGGGAGAGGAGGAGAAGAAACAACAGGAGGAACTTCTGGAAGGGTTAGGGGAGTGACCTGCACAGTCCTTGTGCCTTCTGAAGCTGGCCTGGGGCATCAGCCCTTGGATTCTTCTTAGGAATTACTCTGTCCCACTTACCAAACAAGGCTGATGATAGCCTCTTACTTGCATTGATGAAGACCTTAGTAGAGACCAGAAGGTCTGGATGCTTCTCTTGAAGAAATATTCCAAATATTCTTCCATAACCAACACTTACCTTGCTGATTTTCTTCCTTAATGATTCAAAGATAATCATGCTCCAGTTAATCTTCTTCTTCTCAACCAAGGCCACCATCACCAGAAATTGGTGCCTTGCAATGTAGTCATGGGCTGAGGTTTTCCCAAGCAACACCTTGCCCACTATATCAGCTAAGAACTTGTATTGAATAGACAAATTCTTCTTTAACAAATGGTTAGGGTTTCCATTGGAGTGACCCATTTTAATCAAAGCATTATCAAAATCAATAGAAGATATATCCACATCTTCATTTCCATTCAGAAAACCAAAAACATCTGATAAAATTTCAGGAGTTAGAAGAACCTGGTGTCCTGAAATGCTTCCAGATAAAGTGTCATTCTCTAACTTGACTGTATAAGCCCATTCTTTAATTTCAACCACTAGTAACTTAATTCTTGTTGTCATCATCTTCCTTAACTGTTGTTCTTCAAATAAACTGAGGATGTCCTGGAAAACCTGGTCTGAGCGTGCAAATGATTCCATATCAATGTCAAAACCAGCATCAAATTTCATTGAGGACAAGATCGCTGGAGAAATCGCCATAGTTCCTGCAAAAAAAATACGATCAAGTGCAAAAGGGGAACTGGAGGGAAAGGCAATTTCTGTAAGCGCAAAGATAAAATAAGATGAAAGATTTGATTATATAGAAAGATCGGAGAAGGGCGCACACTTTCGTAGAACAGGGTTCGGCTAAACCTAATAGAATCAGAAGTCGAAAAGACTTTTAGGGCTTCGTCTGACTGGGTTCGACGAAAAGTTAATTTTCGTCGATCTCCGTTCGACGATCACACTTGTCTTTGTCGATCCTGAACTAATAAGTATTGTCGATCTTCGTTCGACGAACGATAGCATTTCGTCGTTCTCCGTTCGACGAAATGAGGGGATAAATAGAAAATTTAATTTTTATCAGATTGAATCTCCATCTATCATTTCTATCTGATTTATAAAGAAGATATTCTTCTTTTCATCCAAGGGTTTGGTGAAAATATCAGCTCTTTGCAAATCAGTAGAAATAAATTGTAGGCAAATTTTATTTTTATTCACATTATCTCTGATAAAGTGGTGCCTAATTTCTATGTGTTTAGTCCTACTATGGAGTACTGGATTTTGTGCTATAGATATTGCACTAGTATTGTCACAAAATATAATTAAATTATTTAAGTTGATACCATAGTCTAGAAGTTGATTTTGTATCCACAGTATCTGTGAGCAGCAACTGCCTCCAGCTATATGTTCAGCTTCAGCTGTTGATGTAGACATATATGTCTGTTTCTTACAAAACCAAGACACAAGCCTATCACCAAGAAACTGGCAAGTTCCTGATGTGCTTTTCCCGTCTACTCTACATCCAGCATAATCTGAATCTGAGAATCCAGTTAATTCAAATTCAGATGTTGTTGGATACCAAAGTCCTAGATTTGGACAACCCTTTATATATCTCAATATTCTTTTTAATAAAATTAGGTGAGATTCTTTGGGGTTAACTTAAAACCTAACACAAATACAAGTAGCAAATATTATATCAGGCCTACTTGTTGTTAAATAAAGTAATGAGCCAACAATTGCTCTATATACTTTTTGATCAACAGGTTTCCCTGATTCATCATTATCAACAACAGCATTAGAGGGCATGGGTGTTTTCATGGTGGAAGAATCAGACATACCAAATCTTTCACTAATTACTTAGCATACTTAGATTGGGGTATGAAGATTCCATTTGGAGTTTGCTTCACTTGAAGACCAAGGAAGTATGATAACTCACCCATACTACTCATTTCAAACTTAGATTGCATTAGATTAGAAAATCTTTTCCATAAATTTGAATAAGTAGAGCCAAAAATAATATCATCTACATATATTTGAACTAGTAAAGTTTGATTTTTATGTATCCTGAAAAATAGGGTTTTATCAGCTATGCCTCTACAGAAATTGTTCTCCAAAAGAAAACTAGCTAAAGTCTCATACCATGCTCTGGGAGCTTGTTTGAGACCATAGAGAGCTTTATTAAGCTTAAATACAAAAGAAGAGTGAGTTGGAGAGATGAAACCTGGTGGTTGTTCCACATAAACTTCTTCTTTGATTTCTCCATTTAAGAAAGCACTCTTCACATCAATTTGATAAACCTTGAACTTCTTGTATGCAGCAAATGCAAGAAAAATCCTTATAGCTTCAAGTCTTGCAACATGAGCAAAGACCTGATCATAATCAATCCCTTCTTCCTGTGAATATCCTTGGGCTACCAATCTTGCTTTGTTTCTGACTATGTTGCCTTGATCATCTAGCTTGTTCCTGAAGACCCATTTAGTGTCAATGAATGGATGGCCCTTTGTTCTTGGAACCAAATCCCAAACCTTGTTCCTTTCAAATTGGTTGAGCTCCTCTTGCATTGCAAGAATCCAATTTGGATCTTGTTCTGCATCTGTTATGGTTTGAGGTTCAACTTGTGATAGGAAACAAGTGTGCATCTGATTTTGGTGTAGTTGATGCCTTGTTTGAACACCTGCTGAAATATCTCCAATCACTTGTGATATTGGATGATCTCTAACTGTGATTTGGTCAACAGTTGGAGTTGGTTCAGCAATAGTATCCACTTTTGAAATTTGTTCAGCTGTCACTTGATTTGATTTGTCAGCAAGATCTTCTGGATGATCTTCTTCTTCACTGTTTTCAAGTGTTTGAGTTGATGGAAGTAGAGAATCTCCTTTCTGTAGATTTAATCCATTGATCTCTTCACATAGAGCTGGTACCTGCAAAGTATTTATGGTAGAGGTGGTATTCCTCTCCTCATTTAACAAGTTAGTTTCATCAAAAGAAACATGCATGGACTCTTCTATCTTAAGAGTAGATTTGTTGTAGACTCTATATGCTTTACTAGAAAGAGTGTATCCAAGGAATATGCCTTCAGCTTCCTTAGCTTCAAACTTCCTTAGATATTTCTTATCATTGTTATGCACATAGCATTTACAACCAAAAATCTTAAAATAGCTAACCTTAGGCTTTTTATTCTTGAGTAATTCATAGGGAGTTTTACCCTTAAGTTTATGTATCAGGCTTCTATTCAACACATAATTTGTTGTGTTCACTGCCTCTGCCCAAAACGAGAGTGGCAAATGAGCATCAGCAAGCAATATAGTTGTTGATTCAATTAGTGTTCTATTTTTCCTTTCAGCTACCCCATTTTGTTGAGGAGTTCTAGGAGCAGAGAAACACTGCCTGATCCCTTCTCTTTCACAGAATTCTCTCATCAAAAGAGACTCAAACTCAGTGTCATAATCACTTCTGATCAATGCAACTATAGTAGAGTACTCACTTTTGATGGACCTGAAAAAGTCTGTTAGAGCATTGAAGGTGTCAGACTTGTTCCTAAGAAAGAACACCCAAGTGAATCTTGAGAAGTCATCTACAATAACTAGAGAATAATGCTTCCCTCCTAGACTCTGTAGTGCAGTGGGTCCAAAAAGATCCAAATGCAGTAAATACAAGATCCTAGGTGAATCACTCTTGGATAAAGATTTGAAATTACTTCTAGTCTGCTTACCTAACTGACAAGCCCTGCAAATTCCTTCCTTCTTGTATGAACCAGAAGGCAGTCCTCTGACAAGATTGTCCTTCGAAAGCTTGGAGATAGTTCTAAGGTTAATGTGTCTAAGCCTTTTATGTCATAATTCATTTGTCTTACTTATTGAATTAAATAGACATATGTCTGAATTGGCAGAGTCAAAATTGACTAAATAAATATTTCCTTGTCTAGTACCAGATAATACATTTTTGTTTTTATTATTGGTAATGAGACATTGGGAAGGGTTAAAAGTTACCTGATAACCTTCATCACATAACTGGCTTATGCTGATGAGGTTGTGCTTGAGACCCTTGACATATGATACTTCTTTGAAGGTGACTGCTCCAACCTTGACTTGTCCATATCCTTTTGTCTGTCCACAGTTGGAGTCTCCAAAGACAACTTTGGGTCCAAGCTTTGCCTTATAATTGCTCAAGTTGCCTTATTTCCTATCATATGCTTTGAGCATCCACTATCCAAATACCATTGTTCATTCTTGTTTGGATAGCTGTGTACCTGCAATACAGAAAAATTAACTAGTTGTTTTTTACCCAGACTACCTTGGGTCTTTTTGAATTTCCACAAAAATCAGAAATAAAGGATATTTCAGGCTGATCCTTATAGCCTTGTGGATGATATCTCCTTGGAGGAATTATCCATTCTGTGAAAGGATTTTTAGTATATTTAGAATTAGAATTCTTTAAATTTTCTGTATAACTTCTGTTCGACGAACTGGGCTGAGTTTGTCGATCGTCGTTCGACAAATGAATGAGATTTCGTCGAGCACCGTTCATATGATAACTATACAAAAAATCTGTCTTCAGCTTTCGTCGATCTCCGTTCGACGAATTGAATTTATTTCGTCGAGCTCCGTTCGACGAATTCTGCTGAATTCTTATATTCTTAACAGCCTTGCTTGAAATATCATTATTTACTTCTACAGCCTCTTTGCTCTTAGCAGAAATGAATTTTATAGGTGTAGACAGTATGTTCTTCTTAATCAGAGGTGGCTCACTTGATGATGCACCCAAGCCTAGTTTGCCACTTAATCTGGCATTTACTGTGCTTGTAATGTCCATCAGTTTGATGCTTCTCCCATTTTGGGATTCTTCAAATTTCTTAGCCTCAGACAGTTTATTCTCAATGAGAATAGTATGCTCTCTGGAGGAAGCCAACTCTTTCTTAAGATTTGCATTTTCTTCACTTAATTTGCCCATTTCAGCTAGCTTATTTCTGAGAGAGATTATTTCCTTCTCAGATTTAATTAAGACTAAGCAAAGAACTTTGAATTCATCCTTGAATTCAATTGAATTAAAATCAAAATTAGAGATTACCTGATCAGCATCATTGTCAGCTTCTGATTCTTCTTCATCTGAATTGTTTGCTGAGGCATTGATAGCCATCATACAGAAGCTTCTTTCTTCTTCATTATCTTCATCATCAGAAGAGCTGGATGAAGATGCATTCTCTGACTCACTGCTTGAGTCATAAATGGCCATCAAGCATTGGTCATTCTCCTTTGATTCTTCTTCATCATCAGATGAGCTGGATGATGTGTAATGTAACATCCCCCAAACTGCTAGACCCCTAAGTTGGTTTTGTCATGACTGGGTCATGACAAAACCACAGGAAGAACCTTTTTGAACCTAAGAGCTTAGGAAAGGAGGAGGAAGCCACCTTGGTCTGCAAATAGCAATTCCCATCTTCCAAGCTTGGGATTGGAATTTAGGGCTTCAACTTAACCCTTGGACCCCACCATAGTGTCCCTAACCCTTTAGGGGTCCCCTTAGGGCACCAAGGGCCCATTGAAGTCAACCTAAGAGACCAATTTGACTAAGGTCAACATAAACCCTCAAATTGGTCAAAGTAGCTCATTTAGAGCCAATCAACCCTTACCATGTCAAATTGATCACACCCCTAGGTTTAGAATACCATTATAGACCTAGTGGACCCAAAAGCCCCATCATGGGACCCCCAGGGGTGCAAATTGACCAAAATGCCCTTTTTAGGTCAAAATGACCTTTCTTCTCAAAGTACCCCAATTGACCTTCACCACATTAAATTGACCTCACCCATAGGGCTATCATGTCATAGGGGAGCTAGTGGACCAAAAAGCCCCATGACCAAGTCAACCCTAGGGCTCAATTTGACCAAAGTCAATTTAGCCTATTTTGGTCAAATCATCTTAGATTGGGTCAACCAAGAACCATATGACCAAATTGACTCCACCATTAGTTCCTAAACTTAATTTAGAACCTATTGAACCCAAAAGACCCATCCTAGGGTTCCCCAATTGACCAATTTGACCAAAAGTCAAAATTGCCCAATTTAGGTCAAAATGCTCAAACCTAACCCAATCTCTTTGGGCTAGCTCAATTGGATGGTCAACCAGCCCATGTGGACCATAATTAAACTCAGGAGAGAGTGTAGAAACCGACCATGGTGATTAGGAGAGAGAAAATGGGGGTTTCACCATTTTTGGAAGAGAGAGAAGAGGCCATTCATGGCCATTAAGAGGTTTTACCTCTTGGCCCCCCCAATTGATGCCTCCATTCAACTCCTCAGCCAGCTGGGAGAAGTTTCCATCAGTTACACAAGGGACTTAAGGCAAGGAGAGGAAGAGGGGCCGGCCTTGGAGTGAAACCGAAGAAGCCATTAATGGCCATGGAGCTTAAAGCCATCACCACCCCCAATCGAAACCCCCTTCACCTTCAGAGACCTGAGAGGAGAGAAACCCCCAAGCTTCCAGAGGATTTCGTGCACTGTAGGAAGGAATTGGCATGGCTTCTCAACCGACGGCAGCTCCCATGGTGTACTCGAGGTTGACCCGACGGCAAGCCCTCCAGCAGGTCCCGTTCTCCTCCCTGAACTCTAAGGATTAGATCCAAATCGACGGCGGCTCGATCCGTGGCCAATTGGCCGGGAATCAAGCCGGCCTTGCCCCCCGTTGATCGGGTTGGGTATCCTCTTACAGAACGCGATTCCGGCCACCTCCGGCCGATCAAACACCGCTCATCGCCGGCCCCCACCTCAACGGAGGTGGTGGTGGCGTTGGTCGGCCGGGGCGGCGCTCAGGTGGCCGGGAAATCACCTATCAAGGCGGCCCAGGCGCGGTAAATCTCAGCCGCTGATTTCTTGGGGACGATGACCCGGCGCCGCCCGATCTGCTTTAAGATTCGTGCTAATTTAGTTCAATCCTTATTAATTTTGTGATTAAAATGCAGCCTCTATTTAAATCTGGGAAAAATACTTAGAGGCCGAATCATGAAAAGCGGTCAACATAGAAAATGTAGCCCTTTGGGTCTAGTTTCATAAAAAATTGAGATCACTCAATTTGGAGTCCTGGTTAGGGCTCAGCACTCATTCTAGTGGAGGCTGTCTTTAGGGCTAATCAGAACTCATTTTTGATGCCCACCCCATTATAGAACTCCAAATGACTTGATTTTTGGGGTGTAGTCTAGTCTTGTGCATACTTAGGTCATGTCCAAAGATCACAAGGATTGGAGAAGTTTTCTTCTTAATTTTTGGGAAAGACCAATAATCCTAGTTTAACCTAATTAGGTGTCCTAAACACCTCAAAACCCTTCCAAACTTGGATGGGTGGTCCTAAGGGGTATGTATAGGCCCTGGTTAAAATATCATGATTTATGGAGTTGTTTTGGTAGGGTAATCCACCAAAATAGCCTTAGGCTCCCTAGGTTTAGGCAAAACTTTGGGTGAGTGCCCCCACTCTTCCACAAGATCTTTTGGCTCCATATTTGGGGTGCACCTCACCCTCCCCCATGCCAACCTCTGGTCCAAGTTTGGTGGCCATTGGAGGGGTTTTGCCCTAGTAAATCAAAAAGGGGCTAAATTGCTATTTGCACCCCAAATAGGTACCCATTGGAATTCCACTCCCCACCAAATGTTGGTAGGATTTTGGGTGGTCTTTCACTGACCCATGGTCAGTATAGTGAGTAGCATGGACATGGGCAAGATAGGGAGATCTTTGAGACTAGTTTCACTTAAAGGTTATGTTTAGGGTAAAGGTAAACCTAAGCTAGTTTTGGAGTGTGGAGGGGTTTCCTCCCACTGATTGTTGGGGTAACTTTGGTCACTGCCTTGGGAGGTAGGAGGCACCCCAAGGAGCCACTTGGGGTGGGTTAGGACCTATTGTGCCCATGAATCCTAATGGTTGAGTTTATGGTGCCTTTTAGGGTTTGTGAAGGAGGTAGGAGTAAATGCCCATGGGGAGAAGTGTAATAGACCTCTCTGAGTCCTAAGAGTGGTATAATCCCCTCCCAAGAGGTTTGAGTGGATTTGGAGATGTTTAGGCCCTAACCCTAGGCTAAACCCTTAAGGGGTGCAAATAGAGGTCAATGAAGGGAGTAGGGTCAAACCCTAGTGGTTTGACCTAAAGGTTTGGTGGGTAGGTCATAGTGACCAGAGAAGACTCCCTTGTGAATTTGAAGAGGTTTGGAGTTGTCTAACCTAGGTAATAAATCCTTGGGTAGATTTGTAAATAATTGGAATTTGGAGTTCTAGGAAGAAATAACACTTAGGGAATCACCATCTTCTGTCACCCACTTGTTTTTGAGGTTATGAATCTCTGGAGTTCCTACTAGAGCTGTTGGAGAAGGTTAGACCCTAACCCTAGGTTAAACCCTAATGGGGTGCAATTAGAAGCTAATGAAGGAAGAGGGGACAAAACTTAATGGTTTGACTTGAAATTTTGGGGAGATGGCCTTAGTGACTAGGGAATGCTACTGTGAGGATTTGGAGGGATTTGGAGTTGCCCATCTTAGGTAATAAACCCTTGGGTAAATTTGTAAATAATTAGGGTTTGGGATTTTAGGGAGAAATAGTACTTATCAACTTACCATATTCTGTCATAAACATGGTTTTAATGATATAAATCTCTGGAAGAATTGGTTAGAACATGAGTTAACCCTTGGAGGTCCAAATTGTAATATTCCTCATTGTTGGCAATTTTTGGGTTGGTTAAATTTATGATGATAAGTTACTGTAATTGCATGAAACTTTGCTGGTTGTCTTTTCATAACAATATATAACCACTGTAATTTTCCCATAATTTATGGATCAATATTTTTGGTACCACTAGTTCATTTTGGAAGAGATTACAAATATATCCTTGGATGTAATTACAAATATGCCCTCTGTGGAACATGGTCAAACTTTGTAGGACTGAATATCATATCATGAGACACCACTGTATTAATTTGCAAAAGGTTTAGAGATCATATGAGGGTACCTCCTTTGTAATTTATTGGAAATAATTGTGTTTTGGAATTTCTAAAAATAGTAAATCTTGTTGGTTTTCCTAAAATTTTATACCTACTGTTTATTAGGTACTATGGATTTATGTAAAAAATTGGAGTAGGCAGTGGAGGTCAGGAAAGTACACTTGTAGTTCAAACCTTAGTAAAATGGCCCTTTGGAAAATTATTTAAAATACTTTTAGTATTGGAAAAATTATGAAACCCTAGATTTGGTCTGAAATAGGTAGCATGGATCCCCAGTAAATCCCTTGGGTCAAGGAGATGGTTATTTAGTGTACCTCTCTTTATGAGCATCAAAACGTTAAGGTTGGTCTGCGTTTAGCAACTAGACAACTTTGGGGTTAAAGGTCAAACTGATGGTCTTGGGTCTGGAGTGATGAAGGTTGGGTAGTAGCCTTGTGTTATGTTTGGATCCCTAGAGGAGTTAGGGTTTGGTAAGTCTTAGGGTGGTGGAGTGCCACCCTCGGAATAGGTCGTCCGGGGATTGACGAAAGATCGTCTTTTCCTGTTAAGCGTCTTTTAGCACCTAAGTTTCTATAGCAGGAAAGTTATTATGAGAATGTGTTTGTGGAAGTCTGGCCGGTTTAATCTGGTGATCTTTTGTTTCGGAGATGTTTGTTGGTGGCGGGCGGGTTAGCCCGGGGAGCTTGTAGCTCGGTGTTGTTGGAAGATATCTTGCATGTGCATAAGGTGGTGGGTCCTTAGTGTTGGCGGTCGTTGCACCGACGTTGATACTTGGGCTCGGCTAGTGCGGGTTTGTACTTAGCCATAAAATCTGGCGGTCCAGTCAGTAAGAGTACGCAGACGCTCCGCGGGTTTAGTGGAGGCGTACGATAGGTCTAGGTCGGGTAGTGCATTTACCAACCTAGAGGTGGGCGGGGCCCAACCCACCGCTTCCGTTTGCCACTACGGGAGTATCCGGGGAGTCTAGCTCGCTCCAAAAAGGGGGAACTAAAGGTCTATGCGCATAGAGTCGTAGTGGGTGAGTTGCACTTGTTTGATCACCGCATAACAACATATTTGCATGTCATAGCATAACCATTGCATTCAACCCCTGACACCTATCGTATAAATTGGTATGGGACTTTTTATACGATAGGCCCTGCTAAACGACCCCTTGGTCTATAGGTTTGTATGGGCACTCCTATAAATCAATGGTTAATATTATAATATTTAATTGTTTCTACATTTACTCATTACTGCTTTACCTATACTTTACCCTGCTGTTTTTATTTCTGGTTTCATTTACATATATATATCACCTGTGTAGCGTAGATATTTCCTTGTCACCTGCATTTGTTCTACCCCTTGTTTGTCCTCCGCTTCCTCCTTCCCATCCGGTGCCTAGGAGCCTTGGGGGGAGGGGTGGGGAATTGGCTGAGTCTTTATGACTGACGGTCGGTGGACCTTATCATTTTAGGAGACCGCGGCGACGGAGCAGCACCGGAGGCCGGTGCAAATGGAGGCGGGGCAGTCTAGCTCAGGAGCTCAGATGACAGGATCCGTGAGTGTTGATTTAGTTATTTTGCTTCCGCGAGTGAATCATGTAGTGAGGATCTGATGTATTGGGCAAGGCCCTAGCTATCTTATTTCCTTTCTTTTCAGTTACATTGTGGACATCTTTTGATGAGTTATTTATATATGTGATGTGGACTTAGCTTGTTCTACTAATCAGTTTAGCTTACTTTTCTTGTGATCGATTTGGCCGGCAGGATCGACATTTTGTAGTGGCGACCTTCTCGAGCGAAGGTGTCACCGCAAAACGGCGGTTCTGGGCCTAAGACCCGGTGGTTTTTGCAAAAAAAAAAAATAGGGTCTTACATGTAACACCTTAATTTCGATTTATTTATTTGGGGTGCAAATAGTGATGTTTGGGGTGCGGATAGGAGCATGGTCTGCGGATAGCAGAGATGGGCTAGGGTTTTAATGAAACCCCTAAAATCCCCTCTCCCTCTCATTCCTGGTCTCCCTCTTCCCTCTCCCTCCCGATCCCTCTCGTTCGTGTGCGGCTGCAACCCCCCTCCCGATCTCCCTCCTCCCGTTTCCTATATCCAGACTGCAAGGAGCCGAGCTCCTCTCGCGTGGAGAAGCCGCCTGGAGGAATTCCCTCACTCGATCCCTCTTCTCCCTTCTCCCCGTCGGCCTGGAGCAAGAAGGAGCAGCCACCGAGCTCCCTTCTCCATCTCTCCCCGTCGGCCTGGAGCAAGGAGTCCCCCGGACCTTCTCTCTCTCTCTCTCTCGCCGACCTGAAGGAGTACCCGAGCTCTACCTCCCTCTCCTCTCTTCCTCGTCGACCCGGAGCAAGGGCAGCAGTTTTTGTGGGCTTTTGTGGCTGTTTAGAGTTCCAAATCTTCGAGTGGATGCTGGATCTGGGTAGGAGCAGCCACTACGGTTGTGCTCCGTCAAGTTCGTGCAAGTCGAAATGGCTCCGAAGCGCACTTCAAGGGTAACGACTTTTCTTCTTGGGCAGGTGAAGCCCTTAATTAGCATATTTGCATGGAAGCCCCTCTCCACCGACAGGTGGGGAAGAGTGCACTCCGACGGGTCGATGTTTACATCCCCGCGTGTAATTGCATTAGTATCCGGAAGCGTTAGTACGGATTAGGCATGCTGTGTGAAGCCCATCCGGACATGTTGGTCGGGATTGGTGATGTTCTGGGGTTCCCGAAGAAGACTTCGTGGAATGTGTATGTTTGCATCGTAGACGTTAGTTCCCGGGGAACTGCTATTGCGTTTGTGCGAAGCCCGTCTCTCGGAGACCGTTGGGCTACTGTGTGGAGTTGTGCTCCTTAGGTGCCCAACTTAGGTGGCCGCGAGTGCCACCCTCGTTACATAACAAACGGTTATGTAGGCGATAACAAGCAAGGGGAGGCTGACCCGAGTCGTGCGTGTTGGGTACGACGAATTGAGCAACGGGCTTAGCTGAACTGTACCTGCCCCTTTGTGGTGTAGCTCGACGGCCTAAGGTCTGGCGTGTCGCTACAGGCATAGGAGAGAGCCGAGGACCTTGGGTCTCGGTTAGCGAATGATCAACTTTGGGCCATCCAGTCTGGGACTGAGGATGGTAGTGGGACCGGGAAATCCGGTACACCGTTAAGGTGCCCTGAGTGCACGAGACGTTGGATCGATCGAGCCAACGTTTGTGATGTTTAGTGCTTTTACGACACACTCTAGCTTTATGTGATTATGCTAACTTGCTTGCAGGGAAGAGCTCCGCCGCCCCGAGAAATGGGTGGGGTCGTTATAATTTGGTCAGTTGTGCTGACCGTTGCTTTGTTTGCCACCGCTTGGTGAATGTTCTTATACAGGTGCAGGCGAGCTGAGCGGGAAGTAGCGGTTGAAGCCCTTGCGCTGAGCCGGCCCTCGAAGGCCCGATGGTTTTGTTTAGTCTTTTTCATGTGTTGCCGACCTGCGTGCCGATGTATACAAAACACATCTCGTTTGATTAAACAATTTTGATGTAAGGCCTTAAGGCCAGACTTTTGGATGTATGTCTTTCATTCAGACTTTTCTGTGTTTAATGGACATTCATCGTTGGGTGGTTATTTCACTTCTTTTAAAAGCTTCCGTTAGAATGCAACTCTGAGTTAGGGTTTGTTTTGAAAATAAAAAGATTATTTGGTCTCATTTAGTAATGCGTTCGTCTGTCCGTATAATATGGCGTGGGGCCCCGGTCGGACCTTCTGTTATATTATTTGTGACGGATGAGGGTGTTACAATTTGGTATCAGACTCTGGTGTCGTTTCCTTGATCGAATTTGCGGTTGAATTCTTTTAAGGGGTGGTGAGCACACACGTGTGTTGCCAATATAACGTGAAAATAACCCATGAATGTCCACATAGGAATGAAAAACACACATGAAACATGCTAAAAACAGTATTTGCGGAACCTGAGTGTTCCCTTGTTTGTTGTTTGCTAGGTGTATCAGTCACTAAATTGTGTGTTTGACATAATTATAGGTGACTAGAAGTGGTGTTGGGCAGTCCAAACCCCGACACACTGCTGAGAGTAGTGCATCCGCTGAGATGCCTACCCCTCCTCCTTCTGCTGAAACGATTAGAATGATTGCTAAAGCTGTGTTTGCGATGATCAACGCGCAGCCAGGAAGGCCTGTACAGCCTCCTGCCCTTGGGGTGGCCCCGGTGCCGGTTGCCGTAGTTGAACCCGTTGTGGAAAGACCAGTACCCACAGTACCGGTCGAGGCAATACGAGCGACGAGTCATCATCTGAAGCACTTTCTAAGCTTCCACGCTCCTACGTTTGAAGGGGTAGGAACGCCAACGCAAGCAGAAGATTGGCTATCTCGGGTAAAGAGAACCCTGACAGCTACAGAGACGGAGGAAAGGTAGAAGGTAACCCTAGATACCTATCTGTTGGATGGTGAGGCTAGGCTGTGGTGGGAAGAGTTGGAAAAGCATCAGTATGCCGGCAGGCAGCTGACAGACATCTCGATCGACGAGTTCTCGAGAGTGTTCTTGGCTAGGTATCTCTCTTCTGCTCAGCGCATTGAAATGGAGAATCAGTTCCAAATATTGACTCAAGGTGATAGAATGGTGGATGAGTACCTCCACGAGTTTACACGACTTGGACGGTATGCAGGCTCTTCTTTTGATGATGAAGAGCGAAAGACCAATCGGTTTTACGAAGGTCTGCGTGATGATTTGCGGCTACTTCTGTCAGGCCCGATGACGCAAGGCTTTCTGACATTGGTAAATACTGCCAGATCCCTGGAGAAGGATATGCAGAGAGTCCAAGCTAATAAGGACCGAGCTGTGTCAAAGACGGAGTTCAAAGCACCGAGTTCTGCAAAGTCAGGTTCCCAAAGGTTTAGGAAGAAGTCCAGGTTTTCGGAACCGGCTTCCTCTTCTGTTTCTGGAGCTACTACGGGTCGAGGCCCGCGTACATGCTTCACTTGTGGCAAGGTGGGGCACTTCACCCGAGAGTGTCGAAGTGGCCTGCCGAGGACTGAGAAGAAGGCGGGAGCGCCTTATGATGAAAAGGGGAAGGCGGCGGAGTCATCAGCTTCCCATTATACTCCTGCACAGCCTTGAGTCTACAACCTTGGTCAGCAAGAGGCAATTAAGCAAAGCGACCAGGTGACAGGTACGACATAGTATACAACTTTTACTGCTTCTTATACTTGCTACCTTGTGCTTTTCTTAATTTATTCGAAGCAGGTTTTGTCCTAATTTTGGACCATCCGGCGAGAGCACTGTTCGATACAGGCGCTTCTCATTCCTTTCTATCCAAAGATTTCGTGTTGCGCATCGGAGTGGCTTCCATTTTATCAACTAATAGATTGGATGTGTTGCTGCCTAACGGATGCTTGATGCGTGCGGATAGGACCTGTTGTGTTCGGGTGCAAATAGGGAATCGTGAGTTTAGGCTGGAAGGATCCGTACTGCCCATATCCGAGTTCGACGTGATCTTTGGCATGGACTGGATCTCGGAGCAGCATGCTTGTATTGATTGCAACTCGAAGGAAATCACTTTGGGACAGGGTACTGGATGCGAGACCAAATTCGCTGGTATGCGAGGATCGAGCAAGACGCTGATGTCTGCTCTCCAAGTGGTCAAAGAAGTTCAGAAGGGCGGAGAGCTGTTCTTCACATTATTGGAGGCTGTAGAGCCGAAGTCCCGTGTAAGTGACATTCCTATCGTGTCAGAGTTCGCTGATGTGTTTCCTACGGATCTCCCTAGGATTCCACCCCAGCGTGAGATCGACTTCCCCATTGATCTGGTGCCAGGTGCGAAACCTGTGGCCCGTGCACCGTACCGAGTCGCGCCGAAGGAAATGGCGGAACTGAAGGTTCAGTTACAGGAATTGCTAGAGCAGGGCTACATATGTCCAAGTGGTTCCCCTTGGAGTGCACCGGTCCTCTTCGTGAAAAAGAAGGACGGAAGCATGCGTCTGTGCATTGACTATCGAGAGCTAAACAAGCTGACAGAGAAGAACAAGTATCCAATTCCGAGGATTGACGATTTATTTGATCAGCTGGCGGGATCAACTGTCTACTCGAAACTGGATTTGAAATCTGGTTACTATCAGTTGCGTATAAGGGAGAGTGATATTCCCAAGACAACGTTTGGTACACGCTATGGTCAGTATGAGTTCACTGTGATGCCGTTCGGGTTGACGAATGTACCATCGGTGTTCATGGATTTGATGAACAGGACCTTTCGGGAGTATCTGGACCGATTTGTGATCGTCTTCATAGATGACATATTGGTTTACTCGCTGTCGAAGGAGGAACATGCGAACCATTTGAGATTGGTTTTGCACACCCTGAGGAGGAATCGACTTTATGCCAAATTCTCTAAGTGCGAATTTTGGTTATCGTCAGTGGCATTTCTCGGTCATGTCATTAGCGGGGAAGGTATTGCTGTGGATCCGATGAAGATAGCAGCGATACGGGAGTGGCCCGTATTGACTACAGTGGCGGAAATCCGGAGTTTTCTGGGACTTGCCTGCTATTATAGGCGGTTCTTGGAGAACTTCTCGCGAATAGCTTTACCCCTCACTACCTTGACGAGAAAAGATCAGAAGTTTGTGTGGTCGCCAGAGTGTGCACGTGCTTTTGAGGAACTGAAGAGTCGTCTGACCACGGCGCCGGTTTTGTGTTCGTCGTGTGGTACGGACGGCTACGAGATCTATAGCGATGCCTCAGGGAGCGGCTTAGGTTGCGTCCTCCTGCAGTTCGGAAAGGTGATAGCGTATGGCTCACGCCAGCTGAATGTGCACGAAAGAAACTATCTAGTCCATGACTTGGAGTTGGCGGCGATGATATTCGCCCTGAATCTATGGCGTCATTATTTATATGGCATGAAGGTTGACATCTTTACGGATCATAAGAGCCTTAAGTACTTGTTGAATCAGAAGGAGTTGAACATGCGACAAAGAAGGTGGATGGAATTCCTCGGGGATTACACCTTCGAGATACATTACACACCTGGAAAGGGGAACGTGGTCGCTGGTGCTTTGAGTCGCAGAACTCCAGCATGAGCAAACTGGTTGCGCATTCATGATGAACGTTTAGTCCTGGAGTTGGAAGCCTTGGGTATTACCTGTGTTGACAGGAGTGCTAGTGCAAATGCATGCCTGAACTAGACGGAGGTGCAGTGTGAACTCGCGGACAGAGTTTGGAGAGCGTTGGAGCTTGATGAGAGCATGAAGCGCTATGCAGCGGAAGGGCCAAAGTTCTCGGTTGAAGACGGTCTTCTGCGAAAGGATGATCGTTTGTGCGTCCCAAAATCTGGTACTTTACGGGAGGAGTTGATGTATGAGGCTCACAATACCAAGTACTGAATCCACCCAGGGTGCACGAAGATGTACAAGGATATGAAGACACTGTTCTGGTAGCCAGGTATGAAGAAGGACATAGCCCTCTACGTGGCAAAATGTCAAACGTGCGCGCTAGTGAAGGCCGAGTGCCAACGACCAGGAGGTTTCTTGAAATCGTTGCCAATCCCGGAGTGGAAATTTGACGATATTTCCATGGATTTTGTGCACGGTTTGCCAAAGTCACTGCAGAAAAATGACTCTATCTGGGTTATTGTGGATCGGTTGACTAAAGTTGCACACTTTATCCCGAATCAGAAGAGCGATCTAGTGGAGAAGCTAGCAAAGATGTATGTGGAGAACATCGTTCGATTACATGGCGTCCCTCGCAGCATAGTTAGCGACCGTGATGGGCGGTTTACGTCCGGTGATTGGAGGCATGTCCATTGGTTATTGGGCACGAAGCTCAAGTTTAGCACAGCCTTCCATCCGCAAACGGATGGGCAGACCGAAAGGACAAATCGGACAATGGAGGATATGCTGCGAATGTGCAATTTGGACTTCGGGCAGCGTTGGGAGGATCACCTTCACATGGTAGAGTTCGCCTACAACAACAGTTACCAGACGAGTATCCAGATGGCCCCGTACGAGGCATTATACGGCAGGAAGTGTCGTACTCCATTAGCGTGGGCGGAGACCGGTGATACCAAGCTGCTGAAGCGCAAAGAGGTTGTTGCCGCGAATGAGTCGATACGGACCATTCGAGAGCGGTTGTTGACCGCCCAAGAGCGACAGGCGAAGTATTACAACGCCAAACACTGGAACGTGGAGTTCGCGGTTGGTGATTGGGTGTACTTGAAAATAAAGCCTTTCAAAGGAGCGTCGAAGATCCGACGCTTGAAGAAGCTGAGTCCGAGGTATGTAGGGCCATTCGAGATCACTGAGCGCATCGGCCAAGCAGCTTACCGACTTGCCTTGTCGACGGAGCTGAGTGGGTTGCATGACGTCTTCCATATCTCTGTGTTGAGGAAGGCGGTGCGAGAGCCCGATGCTGTGTTGGAGGCCGTTAGTGTGCCGGTGGAGAGTAGCCTAACTACCAAGGTGACTCCAGTTTGTATTATTGATGCTGATATTCGGCAGTTGCGGAGAAAGGCCATCAAGATGGTGAGAGTCCGTTGGGACAATTGTGGCCGCAAGGAGCTCTCTTGGGAGCCAAAAGAGATCATGCGTGAGGAGTACACTGATTTGTTTGCTCAGGTATGACGAATTTCATTTCGTTGTTTGTGCTTCAAATTTCGGGATGAAATTTCTTTAAGGGGGACAGAATTGTAACACCTTAATTTCGATTTATTTATTTGGGGTGCGAATAGTGATGTTTGGGGTGCGGATAGGAGCATGGTCTGCGGATAGCAGGGATGGGCTAGGGTTTTAATAAAACCCCTAAAATCCCCTCTCCCTCTCATTCCCGATCTCCCTCTTCCCTCTCCTTCCCGATCCCTCTCGTTCGCGTGCGGCTGCAACCCCCCTCCCGATCTCCCTCCTCCCGTTTCCTCTCTCCCGACGGCAAGAAGCCGAGCTCCTCTCGCGTGGAGAAGCCGCCTGGAGGAACTCCCTCACCCGATCCCTCTTCTCCCTTCTCCCCGTCGGCCTGGAGCAAGAAGGAGCAGCCCCCGAGCTCCCTTCTCCATCTCTCCCCGTCGTCCTGGAGCAAGGAGGAGTCCCCTGGACCTTCTCTCTCTCTCTCTCTCTCTCGCCGACCTGAAGGAGGATCCGAGCTCTACCTCCCTCTCCTCTCTTCCTCGTCGACCCAGAGCAAGGGCATCAGTTTTTGTGGGCTTTTGTGGCTGTTTAGAGTTCCAAATCTTCAAGTGGATGCTGGATCTGGGTAGGAGCAGCCACTACGGTTGTGCTCCGTCAAGTTCGTGCAAGCCGAAATGGCTCCGAAGCGCACTTCAAGGGTAACGACTTTTCTTCTTGGGCGGGTGAAGCCCTTAATTAGCATATTTGCATGGAAGCCCCTCTCCACCGACAGGTGGGGAAGAGTGCGCTCCGACGGGTCGATGTTTACATCCCCGCGTGTAATTGCATTAGTATCCGGAAGCGTGAGTACGGATTAGGCTTGCTGTGTGAAGCCCATCCGGACATGTTGGTCGGGATTGGTGATGTTCTGGGGTTCCCGAAGAAGACTTCGTGGAATGTGTATGTTTGCATCGTAGACGTTAGTTCCCAGGGAACTGCTATTGCGTTTGTGCAAAGCCCGTCTCTCGGAGACCGTTGGGCTAGTGTGTGGAGTTGTGCGCCTTGGGTTCCCAACTTAGGTGCGCGCGAGTGCCACCCCCGTTACATAACAAACGGTTATATAGGCGATAACAGGCAAGGGGAGGCTGACCCGCATCGTGCGTGTTGGGTACGACGAATTGAGCAACGAGCTTAGCTGAACTGTACCTGCCCCTTTGTGGTGTAGCTCGACGGCCTAAGGTCTGGCGTGTCGCTACAGGCATAGGAGAGAGCCGAGGACCTGGGGTCTCGGTTAGCGAATGCTCAACTTTGGGCCATCCAGTCTGGGACTGAGGATGGTGGTGAGACCGGGAAATCCGGTACACCGTTAAGGTGCCCTGAGTGCACGAGACGTTGGCTCGATCGAGCCAATGTTTGTGATGTTTGGTGCTTTTACGGCACACTCTAGCTTTATGTGATTATGCTAACTTGCTTGCAGGGAAGAGCTCCGCCACCCCGAGAAAGGGGTGGGGTCGTTATAATTTGGTCAGCTGTGCTGACCGTTGCTTTGTTTGTCACCGCTTGGTGGAATGTTCTTATACAGGTGCAGGCGAGCTGAGCGGGAAGTAGCGGGCTGAAGCCCTTACGCTGAGCCGGCCCCCGAAGGCCCGATGGTTTTGTTTAGTCTTTTTCATGTGTTGCCGGCCTGCGTGCCGATGTATGCAAAACACATCTCGTTTGATTAAACAATTTTGATGTAAGGCCTTAAGGCCAGACTTTTGGATGTATGTCTTTCATTCAGACTTTTCTGTGTTTAGTGGACATTCATCGTTGGGTGGTTATTTCACTTCTTTTAAAATCTTCCGTTAGAATGCAACTCTGAGTTAGGGTTAGTTTTGAAAATAAAAAGATTATTTGGTCTCATTTAGTAATGCGTTCGTCTGTCCGTATAATATGGCGTGGGGCCCCGGCCGGACCTTCTGTTATATTATTTGTGACGGATGAGGGTGTTACATGATGATTCTTATTCAGTTTCACTCCAAGTTTCTGCTACAAATCCTCTTCCCTTGTGTTTGTGCTTGTGGGAGGAAGACTTGCTAGAGTGTCTGTTATCCTTCTTTTCTTTTCTCTTCTCCTTCTTCTTATTTTCTGGACAGTCTGACAGATTGTGTCCAGGTTTCCTGCAGCCATAACAAATAACTTCTTTAAAATTTGACTTGTCATACCTTGGCTTTTCCCTTGATCTGGAATCTTTCTTTCTGAAATCCTTCTTAGCCATTTTGTAGAACCTTTTGGCTATAAGGCTCATGAACTCCTCATCTCTTGGAGCCTTTTCTTCTTCTTTAGTAGCTTGGAAAGCTATACTTCTCTCCTTCTTGGATGCTGGAGATGAAGTAGATTGCTCAGCTTCCCTGGATTTGACAAGCTGCTCATAGGATTTGAGTTTGCCTAATACCTCTCAGAGGAGATCTCATTAAGGCTTCTGGCTTCCTTGATTGGCCAGATCCTAGAGTCCCTTGTACTGGGGAAGCACATAAGGATCTTATCATTCACTTCAGTGATTGTGATCTCTTTGTTCAAAGACTTCAGCTCATTGATGATGAGACTGAGTCTGTTATACATGTCAGCAACTATCTCAGATTCTCCCTTTTTGAAATTTTCATATTGGGAGATGAGATGGGCTCTTCTATCTTTTCTCTCATCTGCAGAGCCTTCAACCATGTTGTTGAGAGAAGTCCAGATCTCTCTTGCTGAAGTGCATTCCACCATTTTCTGAAAAATGTCATCAGACATTGTTTGAGCCAAAATGTTCATGGCTTTTGAATCAACACTTCTTTGCTTCTTTTGAGCTTCTGTCCACTCGGGAGGTGGAACATCATGGTTGTTGGTTGTTGCTTCAGTGCTTGTTGTTGCTGAAGGAGCAGGAGGTCCTGTCAAAATGACATTAAAAATATCCTCATCAATAGAATTCATGTACAATCTAATCCTTGCTTTCCATAGTGCAAACTTACTAAGATTGCACATAGGAGGTCTTGTGCTAGAATATTCTTTGTTTTGTGCCATGAGTTTTTTTAAACAAAAATAAAATAAAAACTCTAAAATAAGTTTAAGATCTAATTGATCTTTGTGATTCAGGTGTTATCCTGTAAAGAATCAACCTACCTCTGATACCAATTGAAAGTGAGGTTAGATCTTAAAGTTACTCTAGAGGGGGGGGGGGTGAATAGAGTATTAAAACTTTTTGTTAGTTTTATTGCGGAATTAAAAAATACTTATATATATATATGTGTGTGTGTGTGTGTGTGTGTGTGTAAGCAGAGTGATATATAAAAACTAAAAATAAAACACAGCATAGCACATCAACACAAAAAATAGACAAGCACAGAGGACACAAGGAAATATAGTAGTTCCCCAATAAACCTGGGTACGTCTACTCTTCTACCACACTTGGTAGGAATCCACTAAGATTTTTGATTAGGTGCCCTAACACCAAGGGGTTTTTGATCAGGTGTCCACACACCACAGAGCTTTTGATCAGGTGCTCAAAACCAACAAGGATTTTTTGATCAGGTGTCTTGCCACCAAGGGGTAAACTTTTGAAGGGAGTTTTAACCCTTTACAAGATAGGATAAGAAGGGGGTTTGAGTGTTCTTCTCTGTCAACAATCTGAGAGAAGAATAATGAAAATGTTGTTGTAAAGCTCCCCCTGTCTGATAGAAATAGTTGACAGTTGGTGGAGAAGCTTTCACTTGAATGAAATAAATTTTTTGATAGATGATTAATCTGAGAGAATGAGTTCCTCAGATTGTTGTTGCTCTTTGAAAATTTGAACTTGCAGCAGGAATCTGAGAGAGTGGTTTGATGTTCTCAGAAGAATGAAGGTGCTGCTTGAGGAAGAAGATGACTGAATATTTTTGACTATCTGTCCTTCTTCTTCTTCAATAAAATCGAAAATGTCTCTATATCTGTGTCTTCCAATACTGACTCTCTTTTTATCTTCTATTATATTCTAATCTGAATTTCAAATTCTTCTCTTTAAGGAATAGAATATTCAGGATTAAATCCTTCTTGGGACTGCAACAGAACCAAAATGATTTTGGCAGGTCCTTTAATTCCTTTGCCGTATAATATTCCTTTTGCATTAAATGTCAACGGCTATCTCTTCTTGGAATAAGATAATAGAAGGAATATAATAAAGAGAGATAAAAACTTTGTCTTATCTGGAATAGATCCGTCTGGATTGATCTGAGAGTTGAGTTCGTCGATCTGAGAGTTGAAATAGTCGATCTGAACTTCTGCTGAAGATTCATCGAACGCAGACTTGAGTTCGTCGATCGCATAATGTAATTCTTCGAACACAGAAACTGGCTTTCATTGACTGCTGAGATTTGAGCTGTTCGTCAAACGCAGAATGTAAGCCGTTTCTCGAACGCAGATATCAATTTGTCGAACATAGTGTGGAGTTCGTCGAACACAGAATCTGAACTTGATCTTAAGTTCTAGCTAATCTAATAGCCTAAAACATTGACCCTTAGACTATACAATGGGGTCAACTTTGATCCTAGTCAACAGATAGTGATCTTAGCCCAAATCAGTAATAGGGTTGTTCCAACAGAACTGTTGGAGGCTACGTTCGACAAACTGTTGGAGCTCTGCGTTCGACGAATTCCTTGAATTCGAAGAGAAATCCTTATTCTCGGCGAGCAATTTAAGCAATATTTATATATTATAAGCTTAGGTTTTATCATCTTTTCATCTCCTTCCCCTTTCGGCCGACCAAGAGTTCTATCGGGCGAGAGAGCGAGAGCGGCGTGTCGTGGAGCTTTTGGCCGGCGATTTCTAGGGTTGTTGTAGTTGGAATCGCGTTTGGAGAGTAGTTTTGGAAAGCTCTCGGCGATATCTTCGTTCTTGTGGTAAGCCTTTCCCGTTTAGTGGAATTTTTGGAGTTAAGGTAGTGACCTAACTCCTCCTTTTTAATCCAAAAAGCTTCAGGTTGTGCTTGAGTGAGTTCTTGCTGATCCATAGCTTTTGGAGCGGAGAACTTCGAGCTTGCAAGGTTTAAGGCAAGTGGCTTCTCCTCCTTCTCTCTTGTCATTGAAGTATTGTTTTCTTGCTTTGAGGTCTTGTCGTGTTGTTAGCCCTTGATTTGAGCGTTTTACTTTGTTAATTAAACTCTTGAAATCCTTGATCTACCCTCAAGGTCTAAATTATTCCCCTTAGATAATGTTCTGCAGTTTCTCGAAAAAACCTTCCTAATTTCTCGGGAAGTGTCTGACTACCGTGGTGCCTCCCCTTCTAGTTCTCGAGAAAGACCAACTTCCTCGAGAAAGGTCTAGTCCAGTTCTCGAGAAGGACCAGCCTTCTCGAGAAATTTTCAGCCTAGTTCTCGAGAAGGACCAGCCTCCTCGAGAAGTTGTTTTAGCCCAGTTCTCGAGAAGGACCGGCCTTCTCGAGAAGTCCCAGGCTGGTTCTCGAGAAAACCGTACCCTTCTCGAGAATTTTCCCAGCTTCTCTCTCTCCTGATTGTTTCTCAAGAAATCCTATCCTCCTCGAGAAATCCTAGGTCCTAGTTCCAAATCCTTGACCTATGCCTTGGACTCCACCTCCCTCATGAAACCTTTGAATCTTCTAAAGTGTACATGAGTGTTGTCACTGTCTGTTTGTGCCCTTGATTATGAGTACTTCTCCTCTTTGAAATCTCGTACCTGTAGTGGTTAAATAACTTATCGGTTCTCTTATGATTAGTATTGGGAAAAGTTTACCTTGTGGTGACCCTATCTCTTAGGGCATCCTGGTGATTGTTCTTTTCGGGCATCGTCTCGTGTTTTAATTGAAATTTAATTAATAAGAACCATTGTCTTTTGCCTTGCACGATGGTCGTGTTTGGGGGATAGTGGGGATTTGTTGTAGCGTTGCACGGTGGACATTTTAGAGATGCACCGCAGGCTTGGACTGTGGTCCTGTGGGCCATGTTTGGGTGGTTGGGGATAGAGAGACTCCCACCCATTTTTGGCTTTGGGTGGCAGTGGATAAAGGACCGCCCCCGCTAAATTTGAGCTGATCAGTCTCTTAAACAAAATTATCAAGATAAATGAACTTTACTTGTTCCTCTTTTGATATTTATTGCACTTGGTGCATTGTTTAGTTCTGTGCTTGGAGCTTCTTTTTCTGTAAGTGTTGGGCTTGGGTTGGTACCCCTTATGCCTTATTTACTTTACTTTTTGTTTTTCTGTCACTTGTAAATTCCTTGTTGAGGCGTTCTTTATTTTATTGAATGCCTCAGGTTCAGAGCCTTAGCAGCTAGTGGTGTAGCCCGGAGTCTTCAGGAGTGTTAGTTGTTGTTTTACCCTGGTGCTGCGAGGAAGTTGTTATTAGTTTTCTTCTTGTGTTCAGACATGCTAGTTTGGAGCCAATGGGTTAGTGTCAGGTTGTTGACTCCCATTGTGCCCTTTTGATACTTTATAGCTTGTTAAATTTTTGTAAGACCTTTATGGAGCGAGCAGGAGCTAGTCAACTTAGAGATACAAGCAAAAACAACCAGAAACCACTTGAGGCAAACAAGTGATCTTTATTGATAGCAACTTCAAATTACAAGGCAAGACATGTTTGGCGAGACATGATTTCGCCAGCACAAATACCAAAGGAAAAATTACAAGTTGAAGATAATTTTGAGAACGCTCAAACCGCGCGTCCTCCCTTGCAATCTCGGCACGCTGCTAGACCGCAGCAACCTGTCGATCACAGACCACCACCAATCCGCTGAGCAAGCCGCACTCTTCCTTTCGAACTCCTGATTCTCCCGAACTCCAGCACCACAACTCCAAGCCGCAGACCGCCCGAACACATTCAGAGGAAGAGGTGATCGATGCTTCCTGCACTATCCGCAGAAGCTGCACAATAAGAGTTCAATCAGCAGACCGCCCGGTCAGACAATATCAGACCGCAGGAAGGAAGAAAGTTTAGCTTACACTTGGTGTGTTCTAATTGCTGCTACAGTGGCTTCCTATTTATAGGCGCGAGATCTGATCCAGTCACCACCCTATGAGATAGAATCACCACCCTCCAGACCGCGCGACCAGACCGGTCAACCCGCGCGATCAGCAACAGTACTCCTACTTCATTTTGGTGAACCCGCCAGAAGCTATTCACCACCTGTGTTCGCCCGAGACCGCGAACACAGCCAGTCTGCTGTCAACTCGCAAACTCCTATCTGCATGCCGATCTCCCACTGAGACTGCGAACAGCAACCAGCTCGCATACCAGTCTCCTCCTGAGACCGCGAACTGAGACCGCGCGACTAAGTTCCTTAGTCCGCGAATATCACCAGAAAGCCCGGTCCGCTACAAGACCGCATTCTGAACACCTGGATCAATCCGTGCGGTCACACCAAACTGGCACAGCCTTGAAGAGACAACCCACCACGCGGTCACGCACAGACCGCGCGACCTGAAGACGAACAACCTGCCACGCGGTTATAGACAACCCGCGCGGCCTCCATCTTCAGCCTCCTTGGACCAGATACCAGCGGTCACGCCAGGAGACCGCATCTAGGCTAATACCAGCCAGACCGTAGAGACAGACCGCTAGGTCGCGCGACCTCGCCAGTCCGCCCGACCTTCTCCCAGACCACCCAGGTCCAAAAAGCACTCTAACTTCCACTTCAACAATTTCAACACTCCCCCTTGAAGTGGGAAGTTGAAACTAGCCCCAGTAGGCCTCTTAGCCGTGTGAACGGCCCTTTTGCCAGCGCCTTTGTGAAGATGTCTGCGACATTATTCGTACTCCGCACATGCTCGACCGAAAGAGACCACTCCAGCACCTTCTCCCGTATGAAGTGATGCTCGATCTCAATATGCTTGGTCCTCGCGTGACAAACTGGATTGGTTACCGGTTTGAGAGCACTCTCATTGTCACCGCGTAGCAGAGTCGGCTCCCGAACCTCCTTGTGGACGTTTCCTACCAACCTCCTAAGCCAGATGGATTCCTGAGCTGCCAAGGCCGAAGCCTTGTATTCCGCTTCCGTGGTAGAGACCGACACGGAATCCTGCTTCTTACTGCACCATGATATAGCCGTAGGGCCCGCCATGAAGGCGAATCCAGATGTCGACTTCCGATCATCCGAATCTCCCCCATAATCAGCATCCACGTATCCATGCACCTCGAAGCCCGCATCTCTCCTGTATAGGAGACCCATGTCCAAGGTCGCCTTTGTAAGACCCCCCCCCCCCTCCAGATCGACGGTCCGACCGGGGGATCTTATCGCACACCACCCTTTAGCACGACACCGAAGCGACCCCGAAGGGTGAAGGAACTAGCTTCTCCAACCCTTTTCCTTGATCACTCCGATGTCACGCCTAGGGGTGGTGTTAAGCGAAAGTCACTACACACCATCAGAGTAGGGAAGCTGTATTCTAGCGGAAGATTTCATCAAAGAGTGCGTATTATAACACTTAGCGGAAGACGTAGTATTAAAGCGGAAGGTTAATCATCACAGAAACCTCAATTTCAAAACCTGTATGAATAATATCGATTTTGCCGCCGCATTAAATCCTATCCATCAAGGCTTCATTGCCATTATATATATATATATATACCCTGAGATAGGGCACAACAAAAAGGGAGATGCAACTTAATAACGTATACCTGAAGTAGCCTGCTCTGTGGTCTCCTCCACCCATGAGTGTTGTCCCACATCTGCACCTGTCACTTGTGCTAAAGACAAGTTATTAGAATCACGAAGAGAATCCAACCCTTACTAACAGACAAACATAATATAACATTTAGAAGGGGGAATATCTGGACTTTTATTGGGCCGAGGTAGTCTTCCCACGACCACCGCCTACGTACTCCGTATCATCCTGCATACGGTTTCAGACCCACGTAGTTCTATAAGTTTCGCACGGGTTGCCCTCCCAGACCGTCCGTCGTGCGGGTTGCCTTAGAGGAAAAACTCATCGGCCATCCTATATTCTCCGAAGGCACATTTTTTGAAGGCACATTTAATTCCTGTAGGAATTATTTCTCAAGGCAACCTTTATTCCCATAGGAATTATTTTCTCGAAGGCAACGTTTCATTCCCGTAGGAATTACTTTCTTGAAGGCAACATTTTTGTTGGGTATTGTGTCCACAATCACCTTGATTTGAAGATGTCCCCTAGTAAACTAAAATGAATTGTATGTGCATTTGATGACTTTTGTTTAGATGTGGTATGACAGGTAGTAATGCTAAGTGCACACCAAAGTCAGGTTGCAATGGATCACCAAACACAGTTCTAGACAATGTAATCCCTCATTGTATAGAACAATGTGTTGGTCCATGTGTAATCTCTCTTTTGGGGTGCACTTCATTTTCTCATAACTGAAGGTGTTCAAGGTTGAGGTGTGGAGCAGGCTTTCAGAAGAAAAGAAAATTTCTGCTGAGTCAATTCGTCGAGATAACTCGGGTCCTTCCGACGAATCCCGACGAATCCTGACAGAAGACTTTTTGGCTGAGTTATGCAAAATTTTCTGAAGCCAAGTCCATTCGTCGAGATGACTCGGATCATTCCGACGAATCCCGACGAATGCTGACAGAGGTCATTTTGGCTGAGTCATGCAGAATTTTCTGAAGCCAAGTCCATTCGTCGAGATGACTCGGATCATTCCGACGAATCCCGACGAATGATGACAGAGGTCAATCCTGTCTAGGTTCTGAAGAAATCTCTCAGCTAAGTCAATTCGTCGGATGCTCTCGTGTTCTCCCGACGAATCCCGACGAATGACGGACAGACGGATTTCAATTTCTCGTTTCGTTTTTGAAATTTAGGGTTAGCCGACATGAACAGTACACGTGTCGCATCTCCCTTCATTGTCGCAAGAGCCGTTGAAGTCCTCCCTATATATAGATCATTATTTTAGGGCAAAATGATCTCTCAAGAATCGATCTAAGACTTTCTTCAGCCGCCAGTTCAGAAAAGAAAAAGCAAAAAGTCTATCTTCTCTTTCTCTTTTGCTGAACAAGTATTCTGAGATTGAACTCTCTCTGCTCAAGAATCTTTCTCTATTTGTGATTAGAGAGTTCTCAGAAGAAGGCCTTTGATCTCTTTGCTGCTCTCCTTATTGAAGATTTTCTCAAGCAAGTCAAAGGGCCTATTCCGATCTGGTTAGCCTAGTCCTCTCTCTTCCACTTCTCTCTAGTGCCAAGCTTTCCTTCAAGGTTGAGAAGAAGACTCAGTTATCAAGATCTGAAGTTAATCTCTTTAGAGGTTAAGAAGAAGTATTTTGTTTCCATTTCTCTTCTTTTGTAGGAGTTTTTCACTCCGAGATTATTTGTAGGAGTTGTTTACTCCGAGGTGTAGGAGTTGTTATACTCCGAGTTGTAGGAGTTTTGACTCCGAGGTGTAAGATTTGTTATAATCTGAGATTGGTGAAGTAGCCGAGTCTAGCCTCGAAGTGCTAGATAGGCGAGGCGGGAAAGAGGACTACCCACATCGGGGAACCTCTATAAAATCCTTGTGTCTGTGCTGTGGTTGTTTGTTTGCTTTTCTGTGTTTATTTTTTTAATTCCGCTTAAAGACATAGAATCCACCTATTCACCCCCCTCTAGGTGATTTAGGCCGCAACTAGATACTTCCAATTGGTATCAGAGCGAGGTTGTTCGCTATAAGACTAACACCTTGAACAAGATCTCCTCATCTAGTTGCTAAAGCAAACATGTCTGGAATGGATAAGACCAAGGACTCCGTCAAGTTGCCAGTCTGCACCAAAGAGAACTTTCCTATGTGGAAGGAAAGAGTAAGATTCTATATGGAAGCTGCTGACCCAAGAATATTTCAGATCGTGGAAGAAGGTTCCCATGTTCCGATGAAACCATCTTCAATAAACTCCACCATCATGATCCCAAAGAAGATGTTGGAACTGAATAAAGATGAGATCGCTCTAGTGGCCCTAGACAAGAAAGCAAAAAATATCATAGCAGGTGCAGTTGATGATTCAATGTTGCAAAATCTGCTTCACTGCAAATCTGCTAAAGAGATGTGGGACTCACTAGTCGTTCTGATGGAAGGGACCGAAGAAGTGAGGGATGACCGAAGATCGTTGCTGAACCAAGAATATGAAGCATTCAAGCAAGATCCAAGAGACTCCATTTCTGACACCTACGAGAAGTTCTTCAAGATCGTAAATGGTCTTAGAAACTATGATAGAGAATTCACGACTGGTGAACTAAATGACAAATTTCTGAGATCCCTGACGAAAGAATGGGATACAAAGGTCATAGCCATCAGAGAATTTGGAAAGCTCGGAACCACGGAGCCCCAAATGTTGTTTGGTAAGCTCCTGTCTCATGAGTTGAAGCTGAATTCCCGCAAAGCTGAAGAAGAGGGGGTCAGAGCCTCTGGAAGGGAGAAGTCCTCTGCCCTAAAAGCTGAAAGCTCAAGAAAGTGCAAAGCTCTCCCACCTGTAAGGAGACCATCTTCTGATGAGGATGAGTCTGATGCCAGCCCATCAGGTTCAGATATGTCTGATGGAGAATTTTCTCTTCTCTCCAAACAATTCAAAAGACTTCTGAATAAAAGAAAGCAGAAGAGAGGGCAATCCACTACATTTGATCACAGAAGATCAAAACGTGATGGTGATCATCACAAAAAGGACTACAACAATGAAAGGTATAAATCTAAACCGAACAAATTTGATTCTGCTGACATTATTTGTTATTGCTGCAATAAGCCAGGGCATGTAATAGCCGAGTGCCCGTATAAAAAGAAAGAAGGATCAAGGAAGGAAGAAAAGAGATCATTTAAAGGAAGGAAGAAAGAAAAGAGTCTCCTCGCCAAAAAGGCCAAGACTCTGAGCGACAGCGACTCTGATGCGTCAAGCTCAGATGAAGAAGCCTACTTTGGGCTTATGGCTCATCTAGATGAAGAAGTAGGCGACTCCTCTTATAAGGGGAAGGTAAACTCTCATACCCCTCTATCTGCTTCTGAAGATGAGACTGCATCCGTAGCAAATGAAGGCTACTCCTCGGAGGAGGACTCTAAGTTAATAACTCAGTATGAAGCCCTTGTGAAAGGATTTGACAAGTGCCGCAAGGTTGTCAAATCCAAGTCAAAAGAAATTGAATCTCTCAAGACAGTGGAATTAGCCTTGAGGGAGGAAGTTGAACAATTAACTCCCCTCAAAGATGAAATCCAACTCTTGAAAGACGAACTGAAAAGCTCCACTGAGTTGTTAAAATTAAAGGAGAAAACCATAAGTGAACTAGAAAATAAGTTGAAGGCGGAAAGGAAGCTCGTAGAAAGCTTCTCCAAGCCTAAGACTATTCTTCCATTCATTGATACGTTTTCTGCTCCTGCGAAGGGTAGTGGAATTGGTCATAAGGCTGAAAGTAGTAAGGCTGCTGAGAAGAGAGCTGTGAAGGGAAAGGGAACTGCTAATCAAAGTCAACCTTCATTTAGGAAGGTCATTTTTCCATCAAATCCGTTTGACTTTGATTCATCCTACGGTCATTTTGCTAGGCCAACACATGTTGAACCTAGTAATAGATATCAAGGATGGAGCTTTCCCCGAAACTTTGACAACTCTCCCTTCAAAGCTCCTCATGAAGAAATAACCCTCAAAGATCATGGTCCATTTGTTCACGGATCAGCTCACAAGAAAGCACCGAAAATTAGAACGATTGCACCCAAACCTGTTGAGAAGAAGTTGGAGCCATGTGTGTGTTGTCACCATGAGGCTCCCACTTCTAAGAAGACTTCCTCTATGAAAGTCACTCCTGTTGCACCTCCCGTTCAAAAGGCAAAACAGGAGACAAAGAGAAGGTACAATCGATTCGATTGTTGGTGTTGTGGCAAGATTGGTCACTTTGCCATAGACTGTTGGTTTAATCCGAGAAATGTCTCGACTCCACGGATTAACAATGCAAGAATGACCTCTCGCAATGTTAACATTCCAAGTGGTGGTCATCTAACAAAAAGCCAAGGACCCAAACCGGTTTGGGTTCCTAAGGGCAATTGATTATTGATTGCAGGTATGTCCAAAGGCCAATTCAAATCCAATATGGTACTTGGACAGTGGATGTTCACGGCACATGACCGGAACAAGAAGTTTGTTACAAGAGTATACCCCCGTGAAAGATGGTCCAAAAGTTATTTTTGGCGGATCTGATCGGGGAATCACAAAAGGCTACGGTATGATCACTAATGGTACAGTCTCTTTCACAGACGTGGCTTATGTTAAAGGATTACAACATAATCTCATTAGCATAAGTCAACTTTGTGACAAAGGCTATATGGTAGAATTCTACAAGGACAAGTGCTTGATAAAGTCGTCTGATACGTCAGAAACTATTTTAACAGGCACTCGGAGTAGAAATATCTTTTGTTTAAATTTTCTTTGCTTAGACTCTTCTACACCAGTGTGTCTTTTAGCAAAAGATAGTGCATCTCTCTGTGACCAGTGGCACAAGAGACTAGCACATATTAATTTCAAAACAATAAGTATGTTATTCTCTCACAACTTAGTTCGTGATGCTCCAGATGTCAAGTGCATTAAAAAGAGACCTTGTCATGCCTGCCAAATGGGTAAGCAGACTCGGGCTACCTTTAAGAGCATTATTGGCAAAGATTCTACCAGATGCTTATATCTGCTCCATATGGACTTGTTTGGTCCCATGCAAATCCGAAGTTTAGGAGGCAAGTCTTATACGCTGGTTATTGTTGATGATTACTCACGCTTTGCTTGGGTTTTCTTTCTGAAACACAAGTCAGACACCTTTGACTCGTTCACCACATTCGTCAAGCAAATTCAGAATGAACTGGAATGTTCTGTGGTCAAAATCAGAAGTGACCATGGTACAGAATTCAAGTCTGGGGCTATGACCGAATTTTGTGAAAGCCTAGGTATCTTTCATGAGTTTTCCTCTCCTCGTACTCCACAACAAAATGGAGTAGCTGAGAGAAAGAATAGAACACTCATAGAGGCTTGCAGAACAATGTTGAGTGACTCTTCTCTCCCAGAATACTTCTGGGCTGAAGGCATCAACACTGCCTGCCACGTGCAAAACAGAGCACTAATCAACAAGAACCATCATAAGACTCCTTATGAACTCCTGAAGGGCAAGAAGCCAACCTTGTCTTATTTTAGAATCTTTGGCAGTAAATGCTTCGTGCTTAATAACGGGAAATATTACAAAACTAAGTTTAGTGAAAAATGTTTTGAAGGTATTTTCGTAGGATATAGTAGCCATAGTAAGGCATATAGGATTTTCAACAAGAAAACCCTGGTTGTAGAAGAAACTTTTAATGTTATATTTGATGAAACTAGTATGCTTCAAAGCAGTTCTTCTAGTGTTTTTGTTGAAGATGCAGATGCAAGGTTCAAGGACATAAACTTGGAAGAAGCTGTAAAGGAAGATGCTCCAAAGTCTATTGAAGTCAACATTCCATCCGCACATGAGGAAGATGAACCTCAAGAAGATGAAGATGTACCGGAAGTGCAGGAACCCCGTGGAAATCCAAATGCTGGAATGATCCGACACTTAAGGGACCATCCTGCAGAGCAAATTATTGGAGATACCCATGTTGGTGTAAGAACAAGAAGAGGTACAACTAACGAAGTTTTACATTTAAGTTTTCTTTCACAGATTGAGCCAAAGAAGTTTGAAGAAGCAAACTCCGATCCCTCTTGGATCCTTGCTATGCAAGAGGAGCTCAACCAATTCAAAAGATGTAAAGTTTGGAAGTTGGTACCTAGACCCAAAGGACAGAATGTGATTGGAACCAAATGGATTTTCCGGAACAAGCTTGATGAAAAGGGCATCATCACCAAGAACAAATCAAGACTGGTTGCTCAAGGATACAGGCAAGAAGAAGGGATTGACTTTGATCAGACCATCGCACCCGTAGCAAGACTTGAAGCCATCAGATTATTTCTGGCCTTTGCTGCATATAAGGGTTTTAAGGTTTTTCAGATGGACGTAAAGTCCGCTTTTCTGAATGGAGACCTTAAAGAGGAAGTGTATGTAGCTCAGCCTCCAGGTTTTGTCGATCCTAACTTTCCTGATCATGTATTTTATTTACAAAAAGCCTTGTATGGTCTTAAACAGGCACCCCGAGCCTGGTATGAGACATTGTCTAAGTTTCTTCTTGAGAACAAATTTACAAGAGGAACAATAGACAAGACATTGTTTCTTAGGGAAGTTAAAGGCGAGATTTTGCTGGTGCAAATCTATGTCGACGACATTATCTTTGGCTCTACTGATGACAAACTTTGCAAAAAGTTCTCTAACTTGATGCAAGGTAAGTTTGAAATGAGCAGTATGGGAGAGCTGAAATATTTCTTAGGACTCCAGGTGAACCAATCTGAAGATGGAATCTTCATCTCTCAGACGAAGTTCACTAAAGAGCTTCTTAAGAAATTTGGAATGGAGAGTGCAACCTCAATGAGGACTCCAATGGGCTCAAGTATGTCTCTGGACAAGGATGAGAAAGGGAAACCTTTTGATGAAACCAAGTACAGAAGCATAATTGGATCCTTGCTCTATCTCACTGCTACTAGACCTGATATAATGTTCTCAACATGTGTGTGTGCCAGGTATCAAGTGAACTGCAAGGAATCTCATTATGCCGCTGCAAAGAGGATATTGAGATACCTTAAGGGTACACCAAATCTCGGCTTATGGTACCCAAGAAGCAATGATTTTGAACTAATTGGATTTTCAGACGCTGATTTTGCAGGTAGCAAAGATGATAGAAAGAGCACTTCGGGAACTTGCCAGTTGTTGGGAAAAAGGCTCGTTTCCTGGAGTAGCAAGAAGCAAAATTGCGTTGCAATCTCAACTGCTGAATCGGAGTATATCTCTGCAGGCAGTTGCTGCGCACAACTTTTGTGGATGAAAAATCAGCTTGAGGACTATAATGTAAAGCTCTCAGAAATCCCCATGTTCTGTGACTCCTCAAGTGCTATTGCCATAGCAAATAATCCTGTCTCTCACAGCAGAACGAAGCATATTGAGCTTCGCTATCACTTCATCCGAGAACATGTCGAAAGTAAGGACATAAATTTGTTATATGTTAATACTGACAAACAAATTGCAGATATTTTTACGAAGCCTCTGGACGAAACCAAATTCAATTTCTTTAAAATGGAACTTGGAATGCTCAACAAGGAATCTTGAAGTCGGGACTGTTGAAATTTCACGAAATTGCACGAGACTTCACGTATTAACTCAGAAAATTTCATGACATTTCACGGGTGTTCACGGGACAGTTTTTTTTTGGGATACTTATTCCTCTCAAAATTCCTCTTCCGTGGAATAAATTCTCTACAGGTGCGCGCTCTACTTAAAATTTTATATATATATATATATATAAATTAAAAGAAAACATCACGATTTCACGGAAGGATTCGTCTTCTCAAATTCCTCTTCCGTGAAACCCTACCCGACCGTTCGTCTTCTCCGTCGCGATTCCCCTGTTTCTCTTCCTCGACGTCGACGACATCAATGGCGCCCAAAGCTTCCGGTGGCTTGAACTCAGGGGGAGAGTTGGTGAGAGGCGCCTTCCGCTCTGCTTCTGATGAGTTTTGAAATGTCATCATGATGCTTGATGTCGCCGGGCTAAGTTTCATCTTGGAAGAGCCGACCAAAGTCCTGGAACAGGATGTTCTAGAGTTTTATCAAAATGCTAAAATCTCTGGTCAAGGCAAGAAGATCAAAAGCTCTATTCGATCGTGCAAAGTAATTTTGAAGGCTAGAGGTCTCAATCGCTCGTTGAACATGCCAGATGTCGAATCTGAAGAGTTGTCTGTTGAAGATATTTTCAGAGCCAGAAGATTTTGTGGAATTCTTGATCAGAGCGCCAAAATCAGAAGAAAATTCATGAATGAAGGAGGTAAGCTTCTGTGTGATATTATTGGCAAAGTTTTTTTATGCAAGGTAGGTTCTCACGACTACATATCTGAAGAGGATTTCAAAATTCACACCGCTATAATTTGTCGAAAAAATCTCAATTTTGGAGAAGTCCTCTTTGAGAAGATTAAAGAAAGTTTTCTTGCTCCAAATTTTGGAAGGATTCTCAGTCTGCTTCTGCATAGTGGTAATCCAGTTTTCTTCAATACTGGAAGAGGTACCCCCATCCACCACACTAAGAAAATCAATTCCTCCATTTTCACCAAATGGGAAAGGGTAATTCCCAAAGGATTAGGGAATGCTGGAGTAAGGGCTCCTTTGAGTGATGAGGTGGCCCCTCTCCCTGATGTACTTAGGTCCACTGAAGCAGGGCAATCCTCCAGGGGGAGTGGACTGGATCCAGCTCCTGCACAGGACAGAGATGCACATGTTGAGGGGGAGTTTCCAACCCCAAGAGACATTGGTGCATGCAGTGGTGCTGCAGATGTTGCTCCTCCTAGTGTTGCTGATCTTGTCTTGGAGGATCAAGAGGTTGCTGCTGTGGTTGTTGAGGCTCCTCAGCTGGAAGATTCAAGGAGATCACCTGCCATGGTTGATTCTCAGTCTGAAGATCATGAAATATTGCCAGACACTCCTCCTGAGCAATCTGATTCTGGGGAGCAGGGCAGCCTTGGTGCCATGCTGAGGTTGGCTAAGGAGATGTCTCTTCTTGAGGGGGAGAAAGACCAGGAAGATCCCTTCATGGCTGAATCTGTTCCTTCTGAGGTCCTTCCTCCTCTGCTGCTTTTGCCTCCTCCAGAGATTGTTGTGGCTAGGAGCACCTCTCCAAGAGCAACTGTGCTTGACAGCTTAGCACAGTCCTCAAGTTTTGTAGCTGAAAAGCTTTCTCCTGAAGAGGGTGAGACTGGTGATAGCTCTCACTCTTCTTTGCTGAAGTCCATTGCTGGGATGCTACAGGGTCAGACTGATCACTTTGATCAATCTATAAAGCAAGTGTATAAGAAGATTGACTCCGTTGATAGTTCTTTGAGGCAAGACATGGCTGAAATCAAGCATGATATGGGCAGATTCAAGACTGATCAAGAAGCCTGGATGCTATCTGCTGGGAAAGCTTTGGATCACACAAATAAAGCTGTTGGGCATGCTCTCCAGATTCTGCATCAAGTCAGTGAAGATGTGTTGCACCTGACTTCTGCTATTTCTTCTCTCAGCTCTGCTCATGATCAAGGAATTTCTTACTTGGATGATCAAGTTGAAAATCAGCTGAAAAGGTTTTATACCCTCCTACATGAAGATGTCATAAAGGGGGAGGAAAGTGTGGTCTCCAGGTTAGAAGGCTCTGCAAGCAAATTGGATGAGTTGAATGAAAATGTAACTTCTCAAATGCAAGATCTCAAGGAAAACATCTTACAGAATGTCAAGGATGTAAATTGGTATACTCATGAAGCCCAAAGCTGGCTGTTCAAGCAAGTGGCTGAAATGCTGGGGTTTACTGTTGTTGACAAAGGGTCAAGTGTTCCCTCCTCAAGTGCTCCAGGTCCCAGGGCTCCTAGTTTCTCTCCACATTCTGCTGAGGACTCTGTGTTTGCTGATGAAGTCTTCCCGGCTTCATCTTATCAGGATATGTGGGATGATCCAGCTCTTGTTCAAGATCCTGACAGCCCCCATTTTGCTGATCCCTCTGAGAAGTCTTTAAAAAGGAAGCTTTTTGATGATAAGCCTCCTGCTAAGAAGTCTAATCCATTTAAGAAGGCCAGAGAGTTCTATGATAGGCCTCCTCCTAGAAACTTCCAAGAAAGCTGGAGCCCTATCTCCAAAAGTATTATTCTCTCTGCCTTTGATAAAGTCAGCAATCAGAATGAAAAGGTCAGTGACCATTATAGTTCAGAAGAATGGAGCAAGTTTGAGAAAAGAACAACTGAAAGAAGAATTCACTTCAAGAATGGTGGATCTAAAGAGTCTGCTCCTGACAAATACTGGCCTAAGCCAAAGGCATTTTTTGAAAGAATGGATTCAGAGCTGAAGAAGAAAACTGAGGCAGTGGACAGAATGGCTGCAAAGATGAAAGGCAAAGGTCATGAATAAGCTGGGCTTTTCTGGAATCATGATGTTTTCTTTGCTTATATATATATACACTTTTCTTAAACATTTAGTCCTATCTGCTCTTCATTATATATATTACTGCCTGGGTTCTGCCTTCTTATTTAATATTCTTTCTGTGCAATTCAAGTTAGTGCCTAGGGTTATGACATCTTCAAATAGGGGGAGATTGTTGGGTATTGTGTCCACAATCACCTTGATTTGAAGATGTCCCCTAGTAAACTAAAATGAATTGTATGTGCATTTGATGACTTTTGTTTAGATGTGGTATGACAGGTAGTAATGCTAAGTGCACACCAAAGTCAGGTTGCAATGGATCACCAAACACAGTTCTAGACAATGTAATCCCTCATTGTATAGAACAATGTGTTGGTCCATGTGTAATCTCTCTTTTGGGGTGCACTTCATTTTCTCATAACTGAAGGTGTTCAAGGTTGAGGTGTGGAGCAGGCTTTCAGAAGAAAAGAAAATTTCTGCTGAGTCAATTCGTCGAGATAACTCGGGTCCTTCCGACGAATCCCGACGAATCCTGACAGAAGACTTTTTGGCTGAGTTATGCAAAATTTTCTGAAGCCAAGTCCATTCGTCGAGATGACTCGGATCATTCCGACGAATCCCGACGAATGCTGACAGAGGTCATTTTGGCTGAGTCATGCAGAATTTTCTGAAGCCAAGTCCATTCGTCGAGATGACTCGGATCATTCCGACGAATCCCGACGAATGCTGACAGAGGTCAATCCTGTCTAGGTTCTGAAGAAATCTCTCAGCTAAGTCAATTCGTCGGATGCTCTCGTGTTCTCCCGACGAATCCCGACGAATGACGGACAGACGGATTTCAATTTCTCGTTTCGTTTTTGAAATTTAGGGTTAGCCGACATGAACAGTACACGTGTCGCATCTCCCTTCATTGTCGCAAGAGCCGTTGAAGTCCTCCCTATATATAGATCATTATTTTAGGGCAAAATGATCTCTCAAGAATCGATCTAAGACTTTCTTCAGCCGCCAGTTCAGAAAAGAAAAAGCAAAAAGTCTATCTTCTCTTTCTCTTTTGCTGAACAAGTATTCTGAGATTGAACTCTCTCTGCTCAAGAATCTTTCTCTATTTGTGATTAGAGAGTTCTCAGAAGAAGGCCTTTGATCTCTTTGCTGCTCTCCTTATTGAAGATTTTCTCAAGCAAGTCAAAGGGCCTATTCAGATCTGGTTAGCCTAGTCCTCTCTCTTCCACTTCTCTCTAGTGCCAAGCTTTCCTTCAAGGTTGAGAAGAAGACTCAGTTATCAAGATCTGAAGTTAATCTCTTTAGAGGTTAAGAAGAAGTATTTTGTTTCCATTTCTCTTCTTTTGTAGGAGTTTTTCACTCCGAGATTATTTGTAGGAGTTGTTTACTCCGAGGTGTAGGAGTTGTTATACTCCGAGTTGTAGGAGTTTTGACTCCGAGGTGTAAGATTTGTTATAATCTGAGATTGGTGAAGTAGCCGAGTCTAGCCTCGAAGTGCTAGATAGGCGAGGCGGGAAAGAGGACTACCCACATCGGGGAACCTCTATAAAATCCTTGTGTCTGTGCTGTGGTTGTTTGTTTGCTTTTCTGTGTTTATTTTTTTAATTCCGCTTAAAGACATAGAATCCACCTATTCACCCCCCTCTAGGTGATTTAGGCCGCAACTAGATACTTCCAATTTTATTCCCATAGGAATTATTTTCTCGAAGGCAGCATTTTATTCCCGTAGGAATTACTTTCTCGAAGGCAACATTTTATTCCCGTAGGAATTATTTTCTCGAAGGCAGCATTTTATTCCCGTAGGAATTATTTTCTCGAAGGCAGCATTTTATTCCCGTAGGAATTATTTTCTCGAAAGGTGTATTTCATCATAAGAGGAGAAAAGAACTCTTTTAGAGCTTAACAATATATCCACCCGCAGTTTTGTAGGAGGAGAGAAGATGAACTTTATATAAGCTTAGCATATCTCCATCCGAGAAGGTGCCACTATTTTAACCCGGCTGACAATTAAATCGAGCCATCCTCATATGGCCCATAGGCTCCCGTCAATCATTTGGATGCTTGGTGATCAAACCCAAGTTACCTATATAACATTTCCATTGGTATTGGTACCACATCAAAAGAAGAGGGAGTATTTCTACCTTTAATCAACATCAGAATTTGTGAAGGGGTAAAGAGAGAAGAAATGTTAGAGAATATGGGAAGGAGGTAGTAACAGCAAAGCCCATCTACCAAAAGCATATCACAGCCATCCTCCTGGAAGGATAAACCAGCCTGATTTCCCCATAAAACATAAGCAAAGGACATCTCAAATAATGAGATTCCTAGAAGGATAGACCAACAACCCCAGTCCTTCAAAAAGAAGACAAAGAGCAGCCCCGACTAAAAACAACATGAAATCAGCCCCTAATGCAAACAGCCTCAGGAAAAATGGTAAGGAGCATCCCAAAGCAAAACAAGTCCAAAACCGACAGCTCCCAAAAGCAGCCCCTTAATAGACGAACTCAAGGAGAAGCCTCCAGGAAAAGGAAACAAGGCCAACAGTTCCAACAGCGACCCCCCCAAAATAAAACAATTCAAGGGGCAGCCCCATATAAAGCTTAAGACAGCAGTCCCCATTTATAAAAGGAAAAAGATGCAGTCCCCAACAAAGGCACAGGAACCAGCCCCTCATTAAAATGCATAGGAAGCAACCCCTCAATAAAAATGTACAGGAAGCAGCCCCTCAATAAAAATGTACAGGAAGCAGCCCCTCAATAAAAATGTACATGAAGCAGCCCCTCAATAAAAATGTACATGAAGCAGCCCCTCAATAAAAATGTACAGGAAGCAGCCCCTCAATAAAAATGTACAGGAAGCAGCCCCTCATAATACAAGATAGGAAGTAACCCCCAATAGATGGTTTTGTAAATCCAAACTAAAACAAAACATAGCAGCCCCCAAACTGATGGTTTGTAAATCCAAACCAAAATAAAATATAGCAGCCCCCAATTTAGACAAGAAGTATATAAGCAGCCCCCATCAAAATGCATGAAAACAGCCCCCAATTTACAGGTAAATAAGGTAGAGCTCCCCCCAACAGAACTACATAGCAGCAGCCCCACTAAATGAGAAAGACGGTAGCAGCCCCGCTAGGTAAGAAAGCATAATAGTAGCAGCCCTATAAGAAAATGCAAAACAGCAGCCCTACTGAAAGAGGAGGACAGCAGCAGTTCAATACTAGCTGCCCCCTCCAATTAAACATGAAAATAAGGTAGCCCAACTAAACAATGATATGAGAAGCAGCCCCCCTCAAGATGCATAGCAGCAGCCCAATTTAGTCTAAGAAATGTATAAGCAGCCCCGCCCCCCCCCCCCCCATTTAGACAAGAAATATGTAAGCAGCCCCCATCAAAATGCATGAAAACAGCCCCCAATTTACAGGTAAATAAGGTAGAGCTCCCCCCAACAGAACTACATAGCAGCAGCCCCACTAAATGAGAAAGACGGCAGCAGCCCCGCTAGGTAAGAAAGCATAATAGCAGCAGCCCTTATAGAACAAGGGGAGGAGGTGAAGGAGGGGGAGGGAGAGTTTCCTGTCATACCTTGCCGTGAGCTCCCCTTGGCGTGAAACCCTCGCCAGGACAGAGCTTCGAGGAGGGGGAGAGGAGGAGGGAGAACGTGTGCCCGGACCTTGCCGTGAAAGCCCCTTCTATAGCCATGGCCGGCCAATCCGATGCCCCCAGCGAGCTCGCCCCCGGTTTTCGCCGATGGTTTTCCTAAAGATTTTCCGTTGGTTTCGTTTTCCCTCGCTGGTTTTTGTTTTCTCTTGATGGTTGTCTTAAGTTTATATATATATAGCATATAATTATATACATACATATATATTCATAACTCTCAAAATAAGTACCGGAAAAATGTGTGGAGTGTGTCTTTGTGTTTGTGTCGGCCATACAAAGCTAATGAAAGCATCCGAAGTTGATTCCGAGTCCGTTCGCCCAACATTTTAAAATGGCGTTGTTATCGCGCTTGACATTACTCAAAATAGTGGTTTTCTTCAAACGACCTCGGATTGCAACGAAACGAGTCTCGTTATATTTGTATCGACCATATGAGTCTAACGCAACTGACGAAAGTCAATTTGGAGCACGTATGCTCACTAATCTAAAACTGCGTCGGCGTGACGCGCTACGGTACTCAAAACGGTCACTTTCACCAAATGACCTCGGATTGGAACAAAACGAATTTTGTTGCACTCGTATCGACCATACGAGACTAACGCAACTGACGGAAGTCGATTCGGAGTACGTATGTTCCAAATTCTAAAACTGCGCCGTCGTGACGCGCTATGATACTCAAAATAGTCATATTCTACATATGACCTCGGATCGAAACGAAATGAGTTCCGTTGCACTCGTATCACTTATACGAGTCTAACGTAACTGACGGAAGTTGATTCGGAGCACGCATGCTCAATATTCTAAAACTGAGTCGTCGTGACGCGCTACGGTACTAAAAATGGTCAATCTCACCAAATGGCCTCGGATTGGAACGAAACGAATTCCGTTGCACTCGTATTAACAATACGGGTTTAACGCAACTGACAGAAGTCGATTCGGAGCACATATGCTCAATGAACAACTTTGACGCTGTGGCGAAGCACGATGCTACCCAAAACAGTCATTTCTCTATGTGACCACCACTATGTGGTGAAGGTCGGGTCGTGGTTTTCCTCTGACCCGGCCTAAGCTCCTGCAAGGGTTCAACTGAACCGGCTAGACCCCTTTTCAAAGTCGGGATGTTACAGCCTTGACATACTTCAGAATGTTCTTGGCCGCTAGCAGATGAGGTACCCGTGGCTCCGCCATATATCGACTCACTCTGCCAACTGCATATGCAATAGCCGGCCTTGTGATCGTCAGATAGATCAAGCTCCCAACCAGAGCTCGGAACACCAACGGATCTTGCATGATCCTCCCCTCATCCTTCTGAAGCTTCATAGCTTTCTCCAGAGGTGTGGAAGTGCACTTCCCTTCCTTCATGTCGAACCGCTCCACGATCCGCTCTGCATATCCGGCTTGGGTCACCGGCACTCCACCTTCCTTCCTCTGCACCTCGAGTCCAAGGAAATGGTGAAGCTCACCTAAGTCCTTCATATCGAACCTGATAGACAGCTCGGCCCGAAGCTGCGCTACCTCCTTCTTTGAATTCCCCGTCACGATCATATCGTCGACGTATAGCAGCACGATGACCTGAAGCTCCCCGCTCTTCTTGACGAACAAGCTTGAGTCTGAGTCTGAAGCACCAAATCCACAGAATAAGAGATATTCTACAATCTTTCCATACCACGCCCTCGGCGCTTGCTTCAACCCATACAGGGCCTTCTTCAGCTTGCAGACATGCTCCGAAAAATCTTCAGACACAAAACCTGGTGGCTGAACCATGAAGATGTCCTTGTCAATCTCGCCGTACAAGAAAGCGTTCTTAACGTCGAGCTGCCAAATCTCCCATCCACTGAACGCCGCCAAGGCAATGATAAAACGAACTGAAGTCATTTTTGCCACCGGACTGAATGTCTCATCATAGTCTTCACCGTATTGCTACGAGAACCCCCGAGCTACAAGACGAGCCTTGTACCGCTCGATACTGCCGTCAGCTTTCTTCTTGAGCTTGTAGACCCACTTGCAAGTTACCGGAGTGGTGTCCTTGGGCTTGGGCACAAGAGACCATGTCTCATTCTTCTCGAGAGCTGCCATCTCTTCTTGCATCGCAACGTCCCACTCCTTCACGCCTTTGGCCTTATCAAAGCTCGACGGCTCCCTTTCATCCAAGGGACCAGCGAAGAAACATGAGACAAAGCTCACTGTGTTTCCTCCTGTATAGCGATCAGGGGCAACGATTGATCGCTTCGATCTCCTCAGCTCCTTCCCATGAACTGCATCATCTCCAGCTGCTTCTTCCCTAGCTCCCCTTCCAGACGTGCTAGGAGCATCGCTCCCCCTGCTCCCTGAACCAGAAGCCCCCGTCTCGGAACTAGAAGGAGATGGACCACCTGGAGACACAGGTAGTTCCACCTGAAGATTTTCCACAGCTCGCTCCAGCTCCTCCACCCTGCTCTCTGGTAGCTCCACACCAGAAGACCCCTTGTAAGATGTCACCTCATCGAACACGACGTCGCAAGATACAACAAATCTCCGCGTCTCTGGGTCCATGCACTTCCACCGTTTCTTGCGCTCATCGTATCCCACGAAGACTAGCTTCCTTGCTTTCGCTTCTAGCTTCGTCCGAAGCGCATCTGGAACGTGCACATAGCAGGTGGAACCAAACACCCGAAGGTGTGCCACGTTTGGCTTCTCCTTGAACATTAACTCATGCAGATTCAACATGTTGATGGGGCTCAGAGGCATCCTGTTGATGACGTAGGCAGCACAGGACATTCCCTCCGCCCAGAAGGACTTTGGGATACTCTTGGCATGCAGCCAGCACTTGCAGGTCTCCGTCAGATGACGGATCTTCCGCTTTGCAACTCCGTTCTGTTGTGGAGTATGTGCACAAGTGAGCTCTCTCCGGATGCCCACCTTTCTGCAAAAAGTAGAGAACTCACTGGAGGTGAACTCCCCTCCGTTGTCAGTCCTCAGCTTCTTCACCCGCAGTCCCAGCCGACCTTCCACGAGCTCTTTGAACTCCACAAACTTGGCAAATGCCTCCGCCTTCTCCTTCAGGAAAAATACCCAGACATATCTGGTGTAATCATCCATCAGCACCAGCATATATCTGCTGCCTCCGAGGCTTGGGGTAACAGTTGGTCCCATCAGGTCACCGTGGATGCACTCCAACAGCACACTACTCCTTGTCTGTGACTTGTCAAACGGTAGTCGATGTGACTTGCCGAACTGACATCCTGCGCAAACATGACCTTCTCCGTAGGAAGATAGACTTGGCAGGCCCTTGACCAGACCTTTCATCGCCATAGCTTTTAGCTTGTCCATCCCTACGTGCCCCAACCTCTCATGCCATATAACGGCACCATCATTCGTCTTCATCTTGTCGACGTAGGAACTTGTTGACAAAACGAACAAGTCCTTTGCCCGTCTCCCGACATGAACGACCTCGGCCTTCACGGCCTCAACATTGCGTAGAAACTTCACTTCTGTTGGGCCGAACAGAACGTGATACCCAGCGTCTACATCGTTGGTCATGGAGAAGAGGTTTTTCTTCATACCAGGCACGTGATAGACACTCTTCAACGTAAGTGGCCCTCTATCACTGCCCAAGGAAACAACTCCCACCTTCTCGACTGGATGCACAGTATTATCAGCAGTAATGATTGCATTGTTACCTATATAGGGCTGTGCAGAAGAAAGCTTCGACTCGTCTCCGGTAAGGTGATGACCACACCCCGAGTCCACGATCCAGTCCTCTTGATAGTTGATAGAAGCTGAGGCTTCAACAGAAGCCGAGAAGGCTCCTCCCCATCCTCCATCAATCTGCCTGGTCTCCACTTCCTCCTTTCCAGCAGCATGCCCTGGTTGAGTAACCATTCGGCAATCCTTCCTGATATGGCCAAACTTGCCACATTTGAAGCACTTCGGACCTTCTCCCTTCTTCTTCCCGTCAGCCTTGGGAGCATACCCCATTTCCTGCTGCCCAGGAGTTGAAGGCCCATAGCCTCCCGTGGTCTTCTTCTTCTTATCCCACTTCTTCTTCCCCGAGATGAGTACTTCGCCATCTCCCCCAGCCACTGACAACCCCGCCATCTGTCTTGCCAAACTCTCTTGCGAGGCAAGCAAGTTTTCCAGCTCCAACAGAGATGGCTGATTTGCCCAACCCTGCACCGACGTCACAAAGGCAACATATTCCTTCCGCAAGCCGCGGATGATGTGCCTCTTCAGCTTCGCCTCAGAGATAGGCTCATCAGGATCCAATGCTGAGATTTCAGCGCACAAGTTCTTCAACTTCAGAAAGAAGGTAGAGATAGAAAGATCACCCTGAGCCGATCTTGCCAGCTCATTCTCCAAGAACTGTAGCCTCGCTACATTATTCTTGTTAAACAGCCCATCCAGGGCTCTCCAGATCTCCGCAGCTGATCCACATCCCAAAATGTGATCAAACAAATCAGGTGAGATTGCCCTCTTCAGAGTAAACTCTGCCTTCGCATTTGTCCTCCTCCAAGTTCTCACCTCAACTCCATTATCCCCCTCCGGGACAACTTCCTGCGTCTGATCTCCTCCAACAACCTCCCAGAGGTCCTCACCTAGAAGATAGCTTTGCATACACGACTTCCACTTCTTAAAGTTAGTCGACGTAAGCATCTCAATCCCAAGACCTCTTGCAAATCTACCTTCCATTGTTCTACCACTGGTTCCTTCTTCACAAAGGCGATGACTACACTAAATAACTCACTGCTCAACCACTCCAACCTCGCTCTGATACCATGTTAAATTTTTGTAAGACCTTTATGGAGCGAGCAGGAGCTAGTCAACTTAGAGATACAAGCCAAAACAACCAGAAACAACTTGAGGCAAACAAGTGATCTTTATTGATAGCAACTTCAAATTACAAGGCAATGCATGCTTGGCGAGACATGATTTCGTCAGCACAAATACCAAAGGAAAAATTACAAGTTGAAGATAATTTTGAGACCGCTCAAACCGCGCGACCTCCCTTGCAATATCGGCACGCTGCTAGACCGCAGCGACCTGTCGATCACAGACCACCACCAACCCGCTGAGCAAGCCGCACCCTTCCTTTCGAACTCCTGATTCTCCCGAACTCCAGCACCACAACTCCAAGCCGCAGACCACCCGAACACATTCAGAGGAAGAGGTGATCGCTGCTGCTTGCACTATCCGCAGAAGCTGCACAATAAGAGTTCAATCAGCAGACCGCCCGGTCAGACAATATCAGACCGCAGGAAGGAAGAAAGTTTAGCTTACACTTGGTGTGTTCTAATTGCTGCTACAGTGGCTTCCTGTTTATAGGCGTGGGACCTGATCCAGTCACCACCCTATGAGATAGAATCACCACCCTCCAGACCGCGCGACCAGACCGGTCAACCCGCGCGATCAGCAACAGTACTCCTGCTTCATTTTGGTGAACCCGCCAGAAGCTATTCACCACCTGTGTTCGCCCGAGACCGCGAACACAGCCAGTCCGCTGTCAACTCGCGAACTCCTGTCCGCATGCCGATCTCCCGCTGAGACCGCGAACAGCAACCAACTCGCATACCAGTCTCCTCCTGAGACCGCGAACTGAGACCGCGCGACTAAGTTCCTTAGTCCGCGAATATCACCAGAAAGCCCGGTCCGCTACAAGACCGCATTCTGAACACCTGGATCAATCCGTGCGGTCACACCAGACCGGCACAGACTTGAAGAGACAACCCACCACGCGATCACGCACAGACCGCGCGACCTGAAGACGAACAACCAGCCATGCGATTATAGACAACCCGCGCGGTCTCCATCTTCAGCCGCCTTGGACTAGATACCAGCGGTCACGCCAGGAGACCGCATCTAGGCTAATACCAGCCAGACCGTAGAGACAGACCGCCAGGTCGCGCGACCTCGCCAGTCCGCCCGACCTTCTCCCAGACCGCCCAGGTCCAAAAAGCACTCTAACTTCCACTTCAACAATTTCAACATAGCTTACTTGCCAGTTAAATGCCACTACTTTTAGATCTTGTGTATCTTGCTCTCTGGGAATGGTTTATGTCTAGGTGCACTATAGTTATAAAATGGCTTTTCTTTCATCCTCATTGCATTCTTTTTAACTGAAATCCGTACATTAATAGTCGCCTAAAGGTATTTTTCATACTTACACTACGCCTAGATATGTGTATTTCATTTACTTTTTGTCCTGTTATCACATGCATTTGGGACCTTAAGTGAACTAATTCAAGTATTTTCCGCTGCAATTACATATATTTTCTCGGTGGACTAGTTGATCCACAAACTGAGAGACACAGTTCTTACCCCAAACCCTAATAAATGATTTCAAATGATGAACTATCATGTAAATATGTTTTGATTAAATAAGTAATAGTTCCCGCCTGAGCGTCTGCAGTTGTCTCCTGCATGACGTGACATCATGACGCATATTTTCTCTTACTCTGATATTCCTAAATTCATAGAAAATGCGGGTTGTGACAACCACCGGCCAAACGGCCACCGCCATTCGACTGCACCGAGTCGGTCGGAGGTGGTGGTGGGAGGGATTGACCGAGAAGGCCGGAATTCGCCCGAAACAAGGGCCAAAATTGGCCCAGGCTCGGTCGATCTGGACCCTTGGCTAGCTGAGGAAGAATACCCCAGCCGTCCGATCTGTGATGATCAGTTAATCGCAGACTCCTTTAATAACTAAATCTTTTATTAATATAAATGCCTGATCTTCAAATATTTATAGAAAATACCTAAAGGCAAAACCATAAAAAGGGCTCAACATAAAAAATGAAGATCTTGGAGTCTACTATTTTTAGAAAATAACTTCATTAGATTTGGAGCCCTGTAGCACCCTTGGCACCCATTCTAGTGGGACTGGTCCAAAAGGGGTCACAGGGACAAAAGTGAGTGCCCATCCTAGACCCCTTATCCAAATGGCTTGAAATTTTAGCCATGCCTGGGCTTAGATAGGACAAACCTACTGAACAAAAATCAGACTTTTTGGAAGACATTTTTCTAAAGTTTTGGTAAACATTTAATAATCCTTGCATGGGTTAATTAATGGGTTATATGACCTCAAATTCACCCAAATTTTTGGTGGATAGTAAATCTAGTCATAAAGTCTATGGACGAAATATTGGGCAGTTTGGATTTGTGCATGTTGAGATATCTCACATGCAAGATTTGTTAAGGGTAGGGAATGGTTTGCATATAGCACATATTCATGCCTTGGGGATTTTTCTATGATTCCCTTACTTAGGGGCAGATTCAGTGAAACACACAAACATAAAATTTGTCGATCCCTAGTTAAACAACAATTAGAAATTAATCTCATGCAATTTGGAGTAGTGTAGCTCCTTGTGCACTCAGTATAGTGTAGGATATACATTTTGAATCTTAGGCACTATTTTGAGTGCCCTCGTCATTTGACTCATCCAAATGATCTGAAATTTGGGGCATGCTTGATTCATGACCTCATAAACCCTCTGTACAAAAATGAGAATTTTTGGACAATATTTTTCTATGGTTTTAGAATAACATGTGATTATATTAATACATGTGATTTTTGAGTCAAATCAACTGAATGTAACCCAAATTTTGGGTAGCATGCCATTAAGGCCATAAATAGTCACTCGTTAAATTTGGAGATCTTTTGAACTTCTGCATGTTGGGGAAAATCCACATGCATGAACATGTATACTAAGGGGATTGTCACATATAGTGTACAAACCATATTTTGTGAACTTAAAAAGATCCCCTCAGTCAATATTGATGAAACTTGACACATGGGTTTAAGAGTATGAGAACTATCATCTCTGAATAATTCACCAACCTTTGGGTCAATTTCCCTGGAAAATTAAGGTTTTGTGGTATTGTCACAATGAACCTAAATGAATGTTCTATGATCAAAACTTTACGGAATATTATAAAACTCTGGAGTTTACATGGAAAAGTGATGATACACTCTATAGAAAATTGTTAGAATTTTTAGAAATATTATTGTTTAATATTAAATGATTATTCAAATTATCCCATTTTAATTTACCCCACCATTAGGTAAGCTAATGTAGTTAAGAGTGCATGAAATTGGGTATTTGATCTTGTAAGGTCACTACAATCCTCTAGAAATTTTTGATGAATTTATTGATGAATAATTATGGTACTTCCCACAAATTGGAATTTTGATGTTTTCATAGATTAATTAAGAATGTCTTTTCATTGAATTTGGAAAATTATGAAATTGGGTATTTGATCTTTTAAGGTCACTATAGTCCTCTTTATTTTTTTGATAAATTTACTAATGAATAATTATGGTACTTCCTTCATAAGTTGGAATTTTGATGTTTCCATCGATCAATTAAAATATCTATTTATAGAATTTGAAAAATTAAGGAATTGCGTAATCAGACTCTTTGGAATTATTAGAGACCTATGGAATTTTTATTAGATTTAATTTATGAATATTTTCCATACTTCCTTCATAAAAGGACTTTTAGAGATTACTTTGATTAATCATTATTGTTGGTTAAATGGCATTAGAAAATTATGAAACTTGATCAGTATACTTTTTAGGTTATCATAATGCCCTGATAATTATGTTGTGATTATACCTTGATGATTTATAATAGTTCCTTCACAAAGTAGGAATAATGGGCTCGTACAATATAATTAATTTAGACGATACATTATTGTTGAAAAAATGCCAATTCATGTTGATGTTCATTTTTGAGCTCTACGATTACCCTGAAAATTATTTACAGTCATTTGACGAACAATTATGGTAGACCCTTCACAACGCTACTCTAGCTCCCTTATTTTAATAAACTCTAGAATATTAATAGGGAGAAGTTCATGCATGATTTATGGACTTTACTAAGGGTCATGACATCATATACTATATATTAGATCTCATAGGAATGTGTATCAGTTATGAGGATCATATAGTCCACTTTAGGTTATATACCAAACTTGAGGATAGTTTGGTCTGCGGATAGTAAAAACTAAAATATTTGATTTAGACCCCTCCTTTATGGTCACCACCCCTAGAGCTATTAACTCTCAGAGAATTGCATATGCCCAGTTACGATGGAAGGTTAATCACCAAGGGCAGTCATCAGAAGTAAAGACTGGGGTGCGTTTAGTAAAATTACCAGTTCAGAGAATTACAATGGTTGTGATTGAAAGATAACACAAGGAATTGGTCGGGCACTAGGAGAGGCAAAGTTTCAGTGTTCAATTAAACACTGACGCTCGTCAGTCCGAGTCAAAGGGTAATCCACCCTAGGATTTTAGAGCAATTAGAGAGCAAATGGGCAGATAAGAATGAGTAGTCACTAATAAAAGTAAATATCCTGGAAAGGGGGTGTACAACCCTGATATTCACCAGGAAATGGGCGTAGTTTGAGAGGTCAACATGGAGAAGTAACAAGGGAGGCAAGGCAGAGTGTCAAAGGCCGCTCGCAAGAAGGCGGGCGAGCCGGGCACTCGCCGACCGCTCGCAGGAAGGCGGGCGAGCCGGCCACTCGCCGACCAATCGCGAGAAAGGAGGGCGAGCCAGCACCTCGCGGGCCGCTTATAGTGGTCTCCTGTGTTCGACGAAATTCATTCCGCGTTCGACGAAATCATCTGCGCTCGACGAAATCTTCTGCGTTCGACGAAGGCTGTTCGACGAAATCCGTTCCGCGTACGACGAAATTGCCTTTTAGCCCGACGAGCCCAACCTTCCAGTATTTTCACAGGGCCGGGGTGATCTCGCAGGAAGGCGCGTGAGACCGGATCTTGGCGGGTATCGCCAGAATGGGTGCGAGCGGGGTCTTCACAGTGCGCTCTCCTAAGAGGGGTTTCGCGAGCCAGATTCGCGAGGAAGCTCGCGGGAGCTCTCGCGAGTAGTCTTCTCGCAAACCCCTTGCCCATAGGCTAATGAGGCAAAATTACCCTTCTACCCTTGGTGTTCTGCCATTAGCCCCTCCAAACATCGGAGTTTGGCTGTTAGCAGGCCAAATTGGGGTGCGTTTAGTAAAACCAAAAGGCGGATTTCCGTTATTAACAGACCACGAACAAAAAACTATAAATAGACCTTGGACACCTTGGGAGAGGATTCCGATCTCAGTTCTCTGAGCTTCTTCCTCCCTAGGCTACTTTGGTTTAGCTCTCTAGCTCTCCAAGGTGCCCAAGTCTCAGCTTTGGCTTGGGAGGGAAAGCTCTCAGCGATCTTTCGGGTTTGTGGTGGGACCTCCTCGCTGCGACTAAGGTCTTTGTCATTTTCATAGTCTTCAGTCTGCCTCTTCTGAGGGATCAATAAGGGCTAGCTTCCCCTCAACTCGTTGAGGGACCGAGCTTCACAAGAAACCGAGAAATCGGTTTCAACGGGGGGATTTTGGTTTTAGCCACCATCGCACTCCCTAGTGCCGCTGCGAGCCCTTCACCGGGTAGTCCACGGAAAATCCAGGATTCACCCTAAAATACTTAAGCATAACTAAATGGTAGACAAGAGTAGTAAGTAGCAGAATCTGTTACTGTAAACCTCATCCCAAATTTGGGATGGAGTTGTACAAGGACTAGATAGTCCTGCGAGCGGTAGGCTTGATGTTATATAAGGAAGGACTGGGTTAGTCCTGCGAGTGGTAGGCTTGGTGTATAAGGAAGGACATGTTAGTCCTGCGAGTGGTAGGCTCCGTGTATAAGGAAGGACGTGTTAGTCCTGCGAGCGGTAGGCTCGATGTTATATAAGGAAGGACTGGGTTAGTCTTGCGAGCGGTAGGCTCGGTGTATAAGGAAGGACTGGGTTAGTCCTGCATGCTGTAAACTTGGGAACTGATGATATAAGGACGGGTTAAGTCCTGCGAGCTGTAGGCTCGAAAATTGATGATATAAGGACGGGTTAAGTCCTGCGAGCTGTACGCTAGGGAATTGATGGTATAAGGATGGGTTTAAGTCCTGCGAGGGGTAGACACAGTAGTATAGGAAAGGACTGGTTGAGTCCACCGAGCCAAGAGGTCTAGGTTAGGTGGTGTTACACAAGCCTAGAAGTGGACAGCCCGGTCCACTGCCTAGTTCGCCTCAACTGGGTACCTGAGTTGACACACTCGAATAGAGGGAACTACAAAAGGTATGTACATACAGAGTCGTGTGCATGAGTTGCATCATTGCATTACATAACATAGCATAACATAGTATCATTGCACAACCGGACCTCATCGTATAAATTAGTATGGGCTCTTTTATACGAAGAGTTTACTTCTTGTCAGATCCCTTAGCTTATGTGTTTTGTGTGTATGCATATAAGTTAAGGTTATTTTTCATAGCTGCTCTAGTTATTACTTTACTTGTTCTAGTTTACATTTCAACTGCTCGTTGCTCATTGTTACTACTACAATAGCTTTTTCTTGTTTATTGCACTCTTTATATAGTCCGTATAGTAGAACTGCTAGAATAGATTCTTTTTATCTATACTCATGATAGCTAGCTCCACTGTCACCTGTGAAAGTGAGGTTAGATCTTAGATTTACTCTAGAGGGGGGTGAATAGAGTATTAAAAAGTTTTTCACTTAATTTTATAGCGGAATTAAAAAATAGTGATATATATATGTGTGTGTGTGTGTACTGACTGAGTTATAAAAACCAACACAAAGAGATCACACAACACAGTACAGAAAAATAAACACAACACAGAGGACACAAGGATCTATAGTAGTTTCCCAATAAACCTGGGTATGTCTACTCTTCTACCACCCTTGGTAGGAATCCACTAGGTTTTTGATCAGGTGCCCTATCACCAATGGATTTTTTATCAGGTGCCCAAAACACCACTTGAGCTTTTAATCAGGTGCTCTAACCAAACTACAGATTTTTGTTCAGGTGCCCTGCCACCAAGGGGTTAACTTTTGGAGGGAGTTATAACCCTGTACAGAATGAGATAAAGAGGGTTAAGATGTTCTTCTCTGTCAATAATCTGAGAGAAGACTCTAGTGGATTGATGTTGTAAAGCTCCCCCTGTCTGATTGAAATTTGTTGACAGTTTGAGGATGGAGCTTTCACTTGAAACAGATATCTTCCTTGATAGCTGATGAATCTGAGAGACAGAAGTTTTCTCAGATTGTTTGTTGCTCTTGAAGATCTGATCTAGCAGCAGAGATCTGAGAGAAGGTGTTGATGTTCTCAGAGAATGAAAGGTGCTGCTTGAGGAAGATGAAGATGATCTGTGAATGCTTTCTTCCTTTTTTTTCTTCCTGTTACTTTTCTCTCGACTGTATTCTTCTTCTCTATCTTGTTGTACTGTAATGCAATAATACTGTATATCTTCTTCCTTTTTCCTTTGATAATATATCTCTGGTTTGAAATTCATATCCTCTGTATAAGGAATAAAATAATCTGGAGGATTATTTCTTGGAACTGCAATAATAAACTTTAATCTTTTTTCCTTTTCCATGAAAGTGTCCTTTTCCAAAACATGTCAACGGCTATTTTCTCGGGAACAGAATGGAAAGAAGTAAATAAAGGAGGAAATAAGTTTTGTCTTTATCTGGAAATGAATAACTCCAAATAATAATAGAATAGAGTTGTTGCAGAGTTCAGAGAATATAATATAACTGATCTGAAGAAAATCGTGGAGCTGAGAGAAGAGTTCGTCGATCTGAAGGTTGAGTTCATCGAACTGAGTATTGATTTCATCGAACTGAACTTTTGTTGCTGATTCGTCGAACGTAGACTGGAGTTCGTCGATCTCAAGTTGATGTTCGTCGAACTGAAAGATGAACTGCTAAATCTGGCTTGAAGAATTGTGTTAGTCGAGCTGAGAAGCACTTTCGTCGAACGCAGAACTGAGTTCGTCGATTTGAGAAATAAACTGCTTAATCTGGCTGAATAACTGAGTTCGTCGAGCTAAGAAGCCATTTCATCGAACGCAGAAAGAAGTTCGTCGAACGCTGAAACTTGGCAATTTCATCGACCGCTGAGACTTGGCAATTTCGTCGACCGCTGAGACTTGGCATGTTCGTCGACCGCTGAAGCAAGTCGTTCGTCGAACGCAGAATGTCGAGCGAAGATCGTCGAACGCAGATCGTCGAACGCAGAATGCAGTTCGTCAAACGCAGAACTAAACTGCTGGATTTGGCTAGAACAACTTGATTCGTCGAACAGAAGCACGCCGTTCGTCGAACTCAGAATGGAGTTCGTCGAACGCAGTATGGAGTTCGTCGAACGCAGAAAACTTATCTTTTCCTTAGTTCTAACAGCCTAAAACCTTGACCCTTAAGACTATACATTGGGGTCAACTTAGTCCTAATAAACAAATAGTGATCCTAGCCCAAATCAGTAATTGGGTTGTTCCAACAACCTGCTTGTTGGTTTACCCTTTGTTGTCCTCCACTTCTTCCTCCCGCACGATGCCTAGGAGTCGCGGGGGGAGGCGAGGACAAAACTGTCTTAGTCTTTATGACTAACGGTTGGTTGTGACCGTAGGATTCTGAGGAGCTGGAGCAGCAGTATGATCAGCAGTACTTGATGACAAGACTTAAAGAGCAGTTTCCGTGCAACAACACTATTTGACGACAGATTGATAAGGGTTTGGTAGCTTCCGCGTTGAAGTAGAGTGGAGAGTTGTTCTGCTTTATTTTGGACATGTACCGGGCATAGCCCATTTTCTCTTTCATTTAATGTACTCATTGATGGACTTGTATTCAATATTGATATATATACAGTTACGTGTGATTGTGTACTTGTTATATTTTAGTTAATTTTCTTCTTATATCTTATTGGCCTGTTTGATCGTTCTTGCCGGCAGGAACGACATCTTGCGGAGGCAGCTAACTCGTGTGTTAGTGTCACAGTAAGGCGGCAGTTCTTGGCATAAGATCTGGGAGCTCTCCAGGTGCGGAAGAGGGATCTTACAAACACAGCGTAACAACTCCTCCCTTCTGCCATCCTAGCGGACTCTGAAACGAGTACATCACTCCCGTGCAAGTACCTACACAAACCAAAATATGCATAACAAAGGACCACATATTTAAGTTGAGTGGTGGTAGGCAAAAGAATGTTAAGATGAATGTGTTGCAAGATAGAAAAGATAACTGAGAAATAATTCAATTAAAGAAATAATAAGAGTGACGTCTCTATCGAATATAATATAATAGAAAAACTTTGGGTATGTACAACAAATGCTAGAAAATGTAGCAATTAGTTACAAGAGTTGTAACGGCCCCCTTATTGGCTACCGCTACAATTTAACATAACATTCTTATACCACATCAGAGAGCAAGGTAAGAACATCTAGATAGAAGCAATATATGATAGAATAAAAAAAGTAAGTGCAGGACAAAATAAAAACCATTGTATTTCATTAAGTTCTGATATCATAGTACAAAAGTAGAACATGTAGCCTTATATACATCAAAAGAGGCTTACCAACAACTGCACAAAACTATTAGTCTGACTCACAACATACCACTGTGCATAAACATACATAAAGACAGACTAAAAACTACTTAAAATAGAATTCGAACTCCTCGTGCTGGCATTCTGGATCCTTGCACCTCTCCTTGCATGTGCGCATCCAACAACCAGAGACGGTACTTCTTCTCCTGACGAGAAGAACATGGTTGACACTGACGAACCAGTACTATTACTGGATCTACCTCATCTACGACCTGTTTAACATTCATCTTTAATTAGTCTAAGACTACGTGAATTCTTAACTTGTGCATGTCTGGTGTTTATTTTATTTTGTGTTCATTTTCTTTACTTATAGGTCTTTCATAATCCATAAAAATCTTTATATGATGTCTTAGTCTTGTCCTTTTATTATGGGCAATACTAAGGGTAAATTCATATTCATGTATATTTTGCATGTCCTTGACTCGCATGTTAAACTGGCCCTGAGCGGATCGCCGAGATGGGCCGTATCGACCAAGTAAGAACGCCTACGAGCGAGACACACGACGATCCCCAACCGAGCATGCTTGGGGGTCGCAAGCACGTGCATGCATGCGCACACAGCCTGCTGGTTTAGCCTCAACCTTTTAAACAAGAGGTTATGCTTTCAAATCTTGGCAATCATATCTTTCAAAACAAAATTTAAAAGCTGTATTAAAAGTTTAAAATAGGGAGAAGATGAAGCACGCATGAAAGTCTTAATTTTTGATATCCTTAATTCTTTCTCACGATTTTATTTCTTTATATTTAAAACATTTTCAGGCTTTAAATAGTCAATCATCCCTACGGTTACAAACTTGCGGTTATACAAAATTAAATTACAGCCCCACACAAATCTAAGTTATATATAGGTAATTTAAAGGACATTTCCTGCATGATTTTAGATAAGCATGGTCCATTGTTTATGTATTTGGTCCATGTTTAGGCCAGGTTTGTCTCCCTATTTGCCCTGTGATTATTGTTCGGGATGATGTATCTGTGACTGCTTTTATTTACAATGTTGTTTCATGCTTTTGATTTCTTGTTCCTTCTTATGTTCTTGGATACATGCTAGTTGTTATAAATTGTCCTTGGTCAGACCTGTCATGGTTCTCTTGAGGGATTCTCCCACAATCCTCCCCCCAATTTTCAGATGCCACGGTGCGTGGGATGTGAAAACTAATTTTGAGCGTTGCTCTTGAGGACGCCAAGCAGCTTGCTTGTTGTCCGGAGGGCTATCCACCATCTTCCTGGGGCTTTTGCCTTTTCTTTTGTACATTTGTTTAGGGAACATGGTTCCCTCCCGATCGTGAGTGGACATGCTCTCAACAACCGGATGGCGCGGGCTCGCTCTCGATGTGGAGGGCTGGCCACCATCTTATCGGAGGTTTTCACATTATCATTTGGAGATTCGTTGGGGAAACGTGGTTCCCGCCCGGTCGGGGGGGGGGGGGGGGGGGGCATGCCCTCAGAAGCCGGATGGCGCAGGCTCGCTCTCAATGTGGAGGGCTGGTCACCATTTTATCGGAGGTTGTCGCTTTACCATATAAAAGGTGCTTTTAATTGCAGCTCAAGGATCTTAAGTTTTTTTGTTCTTCTCCTAAAAAAAATTCAATACATAATTGATATCGATAATATTTCAAAATAAAAAAAAAATAGATTTTTATGAAGGTTTCTGGAACATCTCTAGCCTGCAAATAATACATAACATGAGTACAGCTGGCCCCCACGACATACAATATTCACAAACCTAAAATGATAGTAATTGATACAAGAAAAATTCACTAAACATCTCAAAACTAGAAACAAAATTGAAAACCAACAATACCAAACAAAATGGTATGAATTTCCACAACATCTAGGAACAAAAAATAATAAAATTAAGGCATCCGGCCTCAAGGCCTTACAAAGTTTTCAAATGGAATGAAAACACAACTAACAAAAAACCAAAACAGAAGAAACGATCTCCCGCTCCTCGGCACGACTTGGGCTCCGTCCACCGCGCTCTGCTACTAGATATGCCACCTGAAACCAAGAACACACTAATGAGAAATGAATGTCAACATGGGGCTGACTAACGCAACGTAACAACCCGTCCCCTCGGCCATCCTAGCAGACTTCGAAACAAGTACATCGCTCTCCTACAAGTACCCATATAAACCAAAATATGCAGAACAAAGGAACGCATATCTAAGTTGAGTGGTAGCAGGCAAAAGAATGTAAAGATGAATGTGCTGCAAGATAGAAAAGATAACTGAGAAATAATTCTATTAAAGAAATAATGAGAGTGGCGTCTCCATCGAATATAATATAATAGAAAGACTTTGGGTATGTACAACAAATGCTAGAAAATGTAGCAATTAGTTACAAGAGTAGATAAAATTAGTGGTGAAGTTTTAGCTGGCAAAAAAGTTGTGTCTCGGATGCTTTTAGAAAACAATAATAACTATGTACTTAATAGTTCCTACACTATTTGAAAGTTGGGCATGGAGTAAAGTGAAAACCACTAACTATTTGGCTACAGTAGAAGCACTTGGCAATAGCCCATGAAAATGGAACCAATATGTACATACAAAAATAAAATATAAAATTACACTTAAATAGTTACAACAAATTCAAACTAAAAAAAAAAAAAACTTCCATTGAACTCGACAGATCAAGAGTTATGATTTTAATTCCACATTCAACATGAGTTATCAAAACCTAATTTCTATATACAAACAAATTCCAAGAATAAATTCAAGGAGAGTGATAGCTACATGCATACAACCTGAAACAATAAAAACATATTGATTGTCTTTCCTATTGATTCAATTCTCTAATGAACAAGCTAGATCATATTTTTTACCTTTCTCATCGAGATAAGATAGCGGAATTCCTCCTCATCGTCGTTCAGGCTCTCACAAAACTCCTGCAGGAGCGCCCGCAGAATTTATAAAGCCCTCCTCATGACCCTCAGAGGAAAGTTAGCCTGAAGTGGAAAAATATATCGCAAAATACTTTAGCCATAAAAACGGAAGAATATCTGGTTCTAATCAAAACTGGGATCTCGCAGAAGAGGCGGAAAATATCCTGCAAATAAACGACGAATCTACCAGAAACTTGGCAGAAAATAATATCGTTATACGCAACATATAAAATTTGTGATGCTATAATTTGTGTCACACACGCCTTAAATTATTTAAATATTTTTGCCAAAAATCATACATTCGTGGGCTAAAATTTCCATGCTCGCTTTTTTGTAATTCACGACCCACGAAAATTGGGGGCATTTGATGAGGTCCTCCTAAAATGGCTCTGAGTCGGGACATCAACTTTGTCAAAATCGAGGCCCCAACCGGATCGCCGAGATGGGCCGTATCGACCAAGTGAGAACGCCTATGAGCCAGACACACGACGAACCCGAACCGAACACACTTGGGGGTCGCAAGCACTCGCATGCACACACAGCCTGCTGGTTTAGCATCTACCTCTTTAAACAAGATCAAGGCATGCTTTAAAATATTGGCAATCATATCTTTCAAAACAAATTTTAAAAGCTGTATTAAAAGTTTAAAACATAAATATCGTTGCTCTGAGTGGTCGGCCGCGAGGTCGTTGACGGTGGCTCCCTCACCGCAACCACTTCCGACACGGCATCAAGCACGAATGGGGATCCCATTCGCTGCCAGAAAGCTGCTTACCGTTGGATTTTGATAGAAGACAGCAGCGCTCGCTGCAACGGTGCCGGACACAGCAATCATTGCAGGAGAAAACATTCACGGGGATGTCGCCGCCGCAAATGGGGCTGGAATGAGGGGTTTGGCAAGCTGGACAGAGCCAGGAAATGGGGGTGGAGTGACAGTGAGCCCAGTTGCGGATGCAGTGGACATTGTGAGCGCCCAGACGAAAATACCCCTGCATTAAGAGGCCTAGGGTGCAAAGTGCAAAGAAAATGAGAATGAGGGTGCAAAGTGCAAAGAAAATGAGAATGAGGGTGCAAAGTGCAATATTTAAACATTTAGGGTGCAAAGTGCCAAACAGAGCATTTTCGAGGGTGCAAAGTGTCAAAAAGCCCATTTTAAAGAAAAATAATATCAATGCAAATAGGATACAAAATGATAATTTTAACTATGAATGATGTAGGGTTTTGGAGTGGCTCAAAGTATTCTACAATACCACCATCAGATTTGGAATGGGGTCTTATAGTACTTCCAGCATAGGACCGGGTCCTAGTGTGACACGAACCCGTTAGGCTATTCCGAGTCGGTCTTGACAAGACAGGACATATAAAATACATTAACAATCTCCTCTTATGTCCATCGTGAACCCAGACTTCGGGTAGAGGGTGGTTTGTGTAATATTCAACCAGAAGTGAAACATACACAACCGTGTTCAGCACCTATTTAAGATAAAAGCAGACTATAACACAAAATAGCATGCATGCATAAGTAAATAGAACTCAGCTGCAACACAAACGTCTCAGGTACAATCGAGACACAGGCCCTATACACCTGGTGTCCCAAAACAAGCAGAGATCTAATGTCCAAACAAACAGTGCTATAAAATAAGAGCTAAACAAAGCTCTGAACAGAAGTACAGGAAATAAACAAAATAACACTCAAAAAAGGCTAATCATCCAAAAGATCATCCTCCTCTGGATCCCAGACAACCAGTGCTCCTCCTATCCCAGAAACTCCTGCAATTCAACAGAGAATTTCATTTTAGAATGAATTCTATCCTTTGTAAATTTGCAGATCTCTAGTTTTAGCATAAAACTTAGTATTGATTATTATTATTGGCTGGGAGGACAGGTTTACAGAGTATTATAGTTTGACCTCAGAATCTGTTATATGTTTTCAAATGAAACGATTATCAGACTTCTGGACACCGCAGCTATATCAGTAATCATATATGGAATGTCACGGTTAATGCCCTTTTTAATTTCGATTTGCCAGAACAATTAAACAATGAAACGCGCATGCTTAAGGAATTTAAGAACGCTATCGCCGAACGATATCCTGCCATACTCTCAAAAAACCAGCGGCTCCGTAGCTTCGAACAAATTGGTATGTAAACTATATACGTTCTCATATTACTATGTTTATTCTGCTCATGTTACCGCTTCTTCTCTTCATGCAGATATTGAACGATGGGTGTATGTTTATCGCGAATATCTCAGATCCAAAAGGGGGCATCATTCCGAAATTGTATGACCTATCAGAATTATACGAACGCCTGCATAAATATGGAATCGTTGGTATGTAATTTAATTGTCGCTTTATTGCTTATTTTTTTATATTAACTACATGTTTTTCTTTTTCCCCTGCGCTTTTCAATAAATTTATTTTTCAGCATTTATATTCTTTGCGGAAAATAGCACGTGACTTAGTTTTTTCAGGTTTGCCGTCACAGTTTAGAAATCCTCCTCTCAAATTTATTATGGCTACTCTTGACATTCTATCAAAAATTGAGGATGTGTACAGAGATCCGGATGGGCAATTACCACCCACATCTTGGCATGTGGCAGCTAGGCCAAAATATAACTATCGCGGCATTCGGATGGTCATACGCGTAGTGCCTATGGAGCTGCCAGGTGTTGAGCAATGGAATTTTGTCTTTCGCGAATTTGTGAGATCGAACACATTCCTCATACCAAAATCGTATGATATGTCTCAAGTATATAAAAAACTTGATGAACTTGGCCTCACTGGTATGTAATTAATCTTTTCTACGTTGTTTCTCTATGATTTTTATAACATGTTTACTTACTGAAATTTGCCAATTTTTTATATTTTATAATAGCGTTTTGTTTCCCAAAAAATTTCATAACATCTCTTTACAACATTCTTTACTAGCTGCTATAATTTCATAGCCATGGCCCAATTCCAGCAGGTTCTAAGAAAATATATAATGGCAAAAAGGATGGCTGCTGCTGCTAACCTCAATTTCCTATTCACCATAGCGAAGATGCCTGCTGCCGGAAGACGATGGCTGCTGCTGGTATGGATCGAGGTTAGCAGAGCAAGAGGGTAGAGGTCAGCATGGATCTGGAGGACCTCTTGGTTGTACACAACCACTAGAGCATGCAGGGCACGCATAATCCTTATTTCTTGGTTGATGACCTTGGCTGCGACAGTCGCTCCGCCTGCACATGGCAACCCTGCATGCTTTTATTTTTATGTCAGGTAGTTGTTTGTTGTTGCGGTTTTAACTGTGTTTTATTATGTTATTGTGGCATCTTATTTTTCACAGTTTATAATTCTGAAGAAATCTTCACAATTTATTTTTCTCTCTACATGCTGCGGGCCTCGTGGATATTCGTCGATACAGGCCAGTCACGAATGGATTTGACCTTTTCGGGGTCGACAGATACGCCAGTGGATGACACGATAAATCCTAGGAAATGAACAAACTCAGATAGGAAAGAACACTTCTTCAGGTTCACATACAATTTCTCCCAGCGTACGGTGTCAAAGAGAAGCCTCAAGTGATCAAGATGATCGATCTGGGTCTGGCTATAAATCAGTATGTCGTCAAAGTATACGACCAGAAACTTGCCCATATAGGGTCGTAACACCTGTGTCATGACTCTCATAAACGTGCTCGGGGAGTCGACAGCCCAAATGGCATGACCAGCCACTCATACAGGCCATCTTTGGTCTTAAAAGTTGTTTTGCACTCGTCTCCCTCACGAACTCGAATCTGGTGGTACCCGCTACGGAGATCGATCTTGGAAAAGATCTGGGCACCTGACATAGTATCCAATATCATCGAGTCGTGGGATGGGGAAGCGGTACTTAACGGTAATTTTATTGATGGCCCTACTATCAATGCACATACGCCAACTTCCGTCCTTCTTAGGGGTAAGGAGGACGGGAACCGCACACAACTCAAGCTCTCTCAGATAAATTGCTTCTGAAGAAGCTCCCCAACCTGCCTCTTGAGCTCAGCGTGCTCATCAAGATGCATGCGGTAGTGGGGTAGATTCGAGAGAGAAGCCCCGGGGATCAGGTCAATGGCGTGATGAATGTCACGTGGGTCACGTGGGGGTAGCAATTCATCAGGGAGCTCGTCGGGCATGATGTCCACAAACTCGTCTAAAAGGGGACGCACCGCTGGATGGTGGTCAGGAGGGCATTCAGAAGCCATGGTGGCCGCTACAACATAAATAATGTCAGCATCAATGTTGTCTTGCAGGAACTCGCCTCGCCTCAAGATATGAAGGGGTCTCGAAGAACTCGTGCTCACGGAAGGCTCAATTCGACCCTTGGATTTCTCCTTGGATTGGGTAGGCTGCATGATCATCTGCTCCTTATCATAAAAGACACACGTGTTCGAACGGCCGAAACACGTGACATCGCGATCAAATAGCCAAGGGCGGCCTAGCAGAACATGGGCGACGTCCAAGGGAATGACATCGCACCAAACACAATCCTCGAAGGAAGCGATGTTGATCGGTACAAGCTACGTTATGAAAGGCGCGCCTCAGACGCCGGGCACACCAGGCACACTAGGTCTCGCCTCTGCAAGGCAGAGGCGGGCGATGTGCCCCAGGCGCTCCTTAGGCGCGCCTCGGCGTGCGCCTCGGGTGCGCCTCAAGTGTGCCTATGCGCGCCTAGGCGCACCTTGCTTCATCAACAGATTTTTTTGCCCAGTAATTTTTGAAATCTTATTTTTTTAATGCTAATTATTTTTGGTATGCAATTATAGTGTATTGATATGATGATAGATTTATTTTTATAAACTTTTTTGGTTTAATAAGCTATATTTTATCTTTTTTTCATTTTTGCACCTCACTTGCCTCAGGCGCACGCCTGCGCCTAGGCTCCAGGACCGCTTTGCGCCTCGGTGCGCCTTTAATAACTTAGGGTACAAGACACCGCTGGGTAACTTGAATCGTTGTCTTGTCTACCCAGATAACACGATAAGAATGAGGGTGAGGCTCGGCCTTCACCTGCAAACGATCAAGACTCCTTTGGGCCACAATATTCACGCAACTCCCACTGTTGATGACTAGCTTGTAGGGAGCGTCTGCGCTAGAGAAATACGTGTAGAATATGGTAGTGCGACGTCAATCCTCATCTACACGTGGGGTGTGTAGGAGGCGCCTAATCACTCCCACCTCTAAGGATCGCTCAACGTCACTCTCCCATCCTTCCTACTCAGTAGCCTCCTCTTCTACATCTAAACCCGGCTCTTCATCCTCAATTAGCAGGTTACTCATGGGGCACTGCGCTGCCACGTGTCCTCTGCCAAAACATCTAAAACACTGAATACCCCCAGATTGCTGGTCATCAGTGGCGACGGCCTTGCCCTTCGTGTCCACTGGGGCACGTGGGGGCGCAGCCGCGGGAATCTGAGGTGGGGAGGGTTTCCTATACGACGAGGTATCCGAACGAGAGGAGAACTGCTTCTTACTGGACGAGCAGAGATATTGCTCGTACTCTAGTGCAAGCTGAAATATTTGATCAACAGTCTCGAGGTGATTCTAATCCATAATCCTGCTGCAGCTTGTGGCGGCGGGCTGGAGGAGAATCTGGGAGGGGCGGCGGCTTGTGGAGGCGGGTTGGGGGAGGAGCAAAGCTGACGGCAGAGCAACAGTGAGAGGGAGGGGCTGGCAGCATGATTTGGACAGCAGGTGGGAGGAGTGGGCTAGCGACAGGATTTGGATAGCAGGGAGGGAGGGCTGGAAGTCAAGGATACAAAGCTTACCCGATGAGTCGTCACCAAGGGGTTCCACGGAGTCGGCACGCGGAGGGGGATCACCGAAAATGAGGAAGAAGCTCTCCAAATTTCAGCAATGTCTAAAACTGCAGCCCTAATGTCCTATTTATAAGAAAACAAAATTAGGGCACCCGAAATCGACAGCTATGATTGGTCGGGGGTCTCGGGGCCAAAAGTACATGAAATAAAAGTCAAAATAAATAATGTTATATATGAAAAATAATCGGAACGACGAGCCGACGCATCCGCTGTGGCGGATCGCCGAGCCAATCAACTCCGTCTGCGTGAATAGACAAAAGCGGGGTCTGTCTTGTGCCAAGTCAGGCGAGATGGTCCCCCATCAGTTAGCCTTCAAACTTAGAAGTTGTAGAACAAACCAAAACTAAATAGGAACTCATAGTTGATAATGTTGCTAGAATGTTCATAGGGTGGAGTCGGTGGAGGCAATGGAGGAAGCATGGTTTGGAAGTAGCCAGCAGAAGCAGAGCACTAGAAGGAGCGACCGCCCGATGTTCGCGAGCCGCGGGGAGAAGATGATCTCGGAGCGTGGAGGATGAATCCCATCGCGGGTGAGGAGAGAACGATGTCGGCAGTTGGAGCAAGCGATCTTTGCCCTAAAAATGGGAGGCGCAGGTATGGGGGAAATGGTAGGCGCGTGAAGGGCAATTTGATCAGAAGGTCGTCGAGGGTGAGTCGGGAACAACAGCGATCTTTTGGAGGAGAAGGCCGATCTCCTTGCCTAGGGGTCGCGGGGGAAAGGTAGAAGGAGGGGTCGTTGGGGAGAGGAAGGAGGGGTCGCGGGGGTAAGGAAGAAGCACGATCGCGTGACCTAGACTCAGGATGGGTATTTATAGCAGGTCGATCGTGTCGTACGGTGAAGATTAAAGGGTTGGGCATTTCCAAATTTTTGACGGACGGTCAGGATCAATTCAATGCCTCACTTAGTTAGCCAATTTTGTTGCCACCATGTTTCTTCTTAGAAAAGTATAGAAGATATGCATTGTAGTCTTATATATATATAGGTATGCATGTGCGTGCACATGTGCATGGGTATGTGTATGTGTGAGAGAGTAAGAGAGACATTTCCTTGATACGAGAAGAGTTCATTCACATCAAGATATCAGAGCCTAGGTCGAGACCTAGTCGCTCATTGCATCTCCCGTCGTAAGAATCTTCAGGTTATCAAGATAGTTGGTGCCTCTCAATCTGGACGGAACCTCCTACTCGGCAATCCTCACAATTCTAGCTCGTTGATTGATCGGTACTAGTCAAATTGCATGGTTGCTTCTTTTGCTCGCTTCTTCAATCGATAGCTCATTTATATCATCAATCGATGCTTCTTGACACATCGACCTATCTAGTTACTCCCGGTCGATTTGAAGCAACTTGGCTAACTTTACCTTGTGCATGTAGTGGTATGTTCGCAAGCAGACAAAACTTGAGGTAGGGTTGGAGTTGGGGACAATCTTCTTTTCTTGGTTTCTATAAGGGAGTCCATGGTCCTACTCCTAGCCCTCTATTAGGATTTAGGCTTGGTATGCCTGACCCTTTCAGTGAGGAGGCCAAAATATCAACCTCAAGGCCATCAATGGTAGCAGCATCTAGCCATGGCCTTGTTGACTGAACATGGAGAGGTTGGAGCTTACCAATCCCCTCCTTAATGTGGAGGGGTTGGTTGCCCTTATGTGGGAGGCTATCGACGGTTGCTGGTTTAACCAATAACAATAAATTTAGAGGAGAAAAATTTTGCCACTTTAATTATAGATTGGATTAAGCAAGAAAGATTGGATCATAAAAAACATAAATGATGCAACGAGAAGTTCTATACTGAAGAAGGAAGAAGAGATTACCTTTCTGAGCTAAATCTCTCATTCGTATTTTGTAATGATTAAGAAGAAATCATTGGATAAGGAAGGACCAATGCGCCTCGAATCCTCTTCTTTGCTTGGACCAAAATCCAACACTCTGATATGTTGGCCGGTGGTAACAGAGAGGGGAGATGGAGAAATACCAAAATTAGGATTTTTGGGAGCTTTATAGGATTTTTCTCCTTCTAAACCCCACTTTCTCTTTTTGTAAGCTCCTTCCAGAGCATGAATTTCAATGATACTGTCTCCTAAATATCAGATTCATTTTTGAGCATAAAGTACGGCAATATCCAACTACAGGCTGAATTATTTCAGATAATTCATTTTCAATCGAGATATATTCTTATAAATTTATATAAGTTCATAATAATTAAATTAAATCCCTTAATAATTAAAATAAACTATGTTTCGGCCCTTTGTTGGGCTTGGTATGGGCTGCCCTTTCAGGAAGGGGAAGACCATTAGGCAATAGGCTAAAATAACGACCTCTCGTATTTTATGGCATATATTTTACTTTTCGTGATAGTGAGAAGGCAGAGATAGTTGTGGGGGCATTAGTTAATGTGGATTAAGGCGTTCCAAGCACACAACCGAATGTAATTTCTATATGCAACACAAAGCTTTGTCCAAACTTTCCACATAAGAAGCATCTATTCGAACAGGGATCTCTGCTAAAACAACCTACCCAGGGGATGTACCAAAAAACTATGATGCATTCGTATGTTGTAAGAGCAGAGGTCAATTGTGTATGTTTGTATCTAACTAGGCCAGTTGTGGGTTCTTAGCCTAAAATTACAAGCATTTTCTAAGAGTAAGGAGGACCAAATGTCCCACATATTTCCTTTGGGAATCTTGTGATCTATAAGTAATCAAGGGATTAATCTTACTGTCAACGTACTACGAGCCAATAGGGTCCCAACATAACTACCTGTGAAAAATGGAGTGTTTGATCGTGTCGGTTTATGAAATCAAGTTCTTAATACGTATATATGATAAACGTTGTACAGTATTTGGGACACGCGGCCTGTGACAACGACCGTGTGCACCCAAAATGGAGGGATAACGGTTGGCAGCGGTTCTGGACCAAAATGCGTGACTTTTGAAGACACGCGCCTGAGGCACACGCCCGTGTGTCAAGGGCATGTGGGCAGTTATTCATTCTAGATCCACGAGGAGATGCGTCTGCATGAACTGGCGTGACCTTTGGGACACACGGCCGTGTGCCAAGGGCGTGTGAACCAAAAAAAATCGTAAGAGTTCGCGCTTATAAATAGGCCAATTTATCCTGAAGAACACATGCCTTTTTCGGAGTTCTTAATACGAAAAGCCACGAAGAACTCATCTCTCCAAAGCAGAACTAGCATTTCGTAGGAGAGAAAAAGCAATCATCTTCCAGCCCCGAGTTCGTTGGACGAACTGCGAGGTGTTTCCAGCGTCCATGCGGATACCTCTAGAGACGCGGATACTATTCTGTGTTTGGACTCAAACGTCGGTTATTCATCTCGAAATCTGATTTCGACGCAGGCGTAAACTTTATTCTTGATTTTAGTGTGTTTCGCATGAATCCTGTCGAGAGTTTCCTATATTTCCGTTGCACATTTGATGCCCTTGAAACCCAACAGTGGTATCAGAGCAGTTTTCCCCCCTTTCACAGTAATCGTTTATCTCTGTACAGTTTCGTTCACTTTTATATTGATAGACGAGTTTGTCTACTATCTAAAGGAAGATGGATTTGAAATATATATGTGTGTAAATCTGATGATTTAGAATGGTTCTGAAGCATCAGATTTAGTCCTAGAATATCAAATGTTGGTGATTTTTCTATAAGAAAATTACGATGTGGCATGCCTTTGTCGAGTACTCTGGCACATGTGAGTATCCATAACCTGGGTGAGTTCTTGAAAATTTTGGTGAGTGCCTAACCGAACCGTTCAAGTTGGTCCATTTTCTCATCCCCTCGACCTATGATGCTTCTCCCAATCCCCACACCGGGTCGCAAATTCTCACGTATGTACCTAGTGTCACTGAGCTCAGTGCAAACAAACAAAAATTAGATTAACATGAAATATCATGCTGTCAATGTTCCATACTCAATGCCTATGGATTTTACCCTAAATGAAAAAATGTGGATCTATTGTTCATGAAAAGTATAGCAATAAAAAAATATTTAGTGCATTCCTTCACTAGGAGGCCTACTATACAAAAAGACATGTAAAACAAAACAGTCATTACTATAAACTATTACATATCATACAGTCGTAGTAGTTCATGTTAGGTTTACGATTACCTAGAACGTTTGGTGTGGTGATGCTATATAGGAAAGCAAATAAATTAATCAAAACGAATGGATATAATAAAGCTTTGTTTTTTTTTCTGAATAGAAGTGATAAGGACTTGGGTTTTCAAGTAATTGGCATTACAGATTAAACAAATATAACAGTTTTCACGATTAAAAACAAAAGAAGAAACTTGTGACAATACCACTGTCATTATTCTACAAGTGTGTCTTCGATCAGCTTCAAGGCAGAAGGCAAGAGCTTTATTTTTTGCATGTGTAGTTGGATCTCCGCTCTTTCCAACTTCTTACAATTTCCCTCCAACTCATTTGCTTTTGCAGTAGGCATATGACTTTCAAACACTAAAGCATTGTTGGGATGCTCACTCTTCAGATGCCAATGTAGAAAAGGATATTCTGCTGCAAAAGGCTTTACCTTTCCTTTAATCTCCTTAACGCTGATTATCTCCGGTTTGATTTTATTCTCAAGAACGCAAGAGTCCATGTTGGAACCCCATATCTTCGTCAACAGATCAAAAACAGCAGCAGAGTGGGCATTTGAAACATTTTGATTCTTAGCGCAATTCACAATTTTAGTAGCATTGTTGTGCTTCTTCCTCAGAACACGAATCTTTGCATTCATCTGGGTCAGGGTGACAGAGGTAGATAACGAATCATTCAAAGCTTTTAGAAGAGACTTCAACTGCACTTGAGTGGATGGAATTACGTGATGATTCTCTTTATAATCAAGAATGCATTGCAGCAAGGAAAGCTCATCTACCTTGCTCCAAATCCTCCTGGAAATCTCCTTCTTCGCCTGACCTCCATCTGCTCCAACTATATCAGCAGTCCTTATTTTTTTCTCAGAAATTTGGGCGGAGGGGGTGGCCAATCGCTTGCCAGACACGGGATTTTTGTGCAAGGACTGATCGCGGTCGTCCATGGGCTTGGAACTGAACGGCATTAATGAAGGATCAGCAACCCTGTGGGAGGAGCCGTGAGGAGGAGGAGGTGCACTCATATTAGAATCAGAACTGTTTTCGAACTCATCTTCTGAGACTGGGTCCGAGCGAGCAATTAGGACTGCTGGATTATGCCGAGCAGTAGATCCAGCTGCTTGAGGTGGAGGAGGAGGCTGCTGCTGCGCAGATTTAGAACTGTAATCCTCCTCATCACCATCTTCTTCTTCATCTTCTGAGCCCAAATCAGAGGAAGATGTATTCGCAGCTTGCTTACCAGAGTTTCGAGATTCTCTTATCAATAATGGAGGGTTGGATCTGGCAACGGCAGCTCCGGAATCCTCACATGACTCGTCTTCCGTGGACCCTTCTTTACTCAAAGATACGTCGTCCTTGTACCTTTTTTCATGAGCAATGGACTGTGAGGAGGGCTCGGCGTGCTTTCGCAAAACAGCCACAGTAAAGTCGGCTGATGGCTTCTTCACGGGAGAATTCGCGGGAGGAGGAGATGAGTCCTCCCCGGGGGAGGAGGAGGCAGAGGAGTAGGAGGAGGAGGAGGAAGAAGAGGAGGAGGAGGCGGGAGGCGCGAGAGGAGGCTCCTTGTTATTCTTGGCCATGACTAGGCTAATGCTAGGGTTTTGGTGGCCTCGACTTTAAGGGTGGCGGGGGGATTTTAGTTTGTCCAGAGCAATGTTAAGTGCACACCACCAATATGAAATATTATTTAAATTATAGTAATTTTAACAAATTAATTTTTGATGGCCAATATGAATAAACAATAAAGGGTCTGTTTGGGACAGCTCTGGCGGATTGAAAAGCTGCTGTCCGAATAGAGCTGTTTTAAAAGAGCTCTCTGGGGAGCAGTTTTGAAAAATTGCAGAGCATTTGGGTGTTCTGTGCAGAAGTACGCTTTGAAGAGCGATTTTCTAACACACAAATCCACATCCACATAACACACTCACACATCCAACACACACAAATCCACATCCAGATAAACACAAGCAGATAATGTGCAGTTGATGTATTGTTAGGAGGGGGAAGAACAAAAAATTTATCAAAAAAATTTTATTCATCAAAAACCATCATGATCTATACAACAAAAAAATTATTACCGGATGAAGGAGAACCCTCAAAATCCTGTGCTCTGAAAAACCCTCAAAATAGTCATAAAACAGAAATTTGTAGAAGATCTGGCGAGGGAGAAGGGGGCGTTTTCACTGGCGAAGGACAACCACGAACACAAGAATGAGAAGGAGAATCAGATCTGCGAGAAATCGACGGTGTCGCCGGAGAAATCGCCGGTGTCGCCGGAGAACTGGAGGAGGAGGTCGTCGGAGAACTGGAGGAAGTCGTCGTTGTCGCCTGAGAACTGGATGAGCTCGTCGTTGTCGACGGAGAAGGGGAAGAAGATGCGTGCAGAAGTGGTCGTCGGGCTCGCCAGAAATCGGGAATAGCGTCGAGGGCTCGCCTGGAATGAGTACGCAAAAAACAGAGAGGAAGGAAGAGCGATTTTACGGGAGCTAAACGCGGGGCTGGGCGGATTCCTGAAATCAGCGATTTAACGGGTTATTTATAAAATAGATTCTCGCTCAGCTGTTTTAAGGAGCTGTCCCAAACGCCAAATAAACAACTCTGGCGGCTGGAATATAGCTTTTCCAGCCGCCAGAGCTGTCCCAAACAGACTCAAAGTCTCTTGTTACAGCAATAGTTCTCAAGATCAAAAATTATCAAAATTGAAGGTCATGATTCCATGTTGACGTGCATAAAAAAAAGAAAGAAATGAATTAGAGTTTTTATTTTGTTTTTAGATACACAAAAATTGTCAATTTTTGTTAAAATAAAAATCAAATACCTCTTGAAATTTCATGTTGCAAGTTTAGAATCATCCATTATTGATAAACTGTAATAACTTGAAGATAAATAGTTTCTTAGACAATGAGATTAAATAATAAGTATATAAGTGGTCATAAAATATTGATATCATATCTTGATAGTACAATATTTATCTTTAAATTATTATAATGTTTAGTCTCTAAATAAATAGTTTTCGTGTTATTTTATTTCAATAATGTCCTAAAATATCTCTTTTTTCATTTTTCATGATTTCTTGGGCTGCAAATAACAAATTGGAGACTGTGGACACGTTTTAGGGACTTTTTGGAACACTTTGGAGAAAAATAAAAATTACATGCCCTGGTCACGTCGTGACCAGGGCGTGACTCGCTCACGCCTCTTCTCCAGGTCGTGACCCTCTTTCCAGCTCGGCATTAAAATAACATGGTCTGGCCACGCCGTGACCAGGGCATGACCCGACTAGAAACCGAAGAACTTAATGCCAGTCACGTCCATTTCATGTTTGTTCCAGATCCAGCCAAGTCACGCCTATGTCACATCGTGACCCTATGACGTGTACTTACAATTTATGAAGATTTGGCGGTTATTCTCCACAACGCTTCCTGGGTTAATTCTGGCGGTTTCCCACCAAGTCACGTCCCTGCCACGTCGTGACCCTAGGGCATGTACATGAAAATTTTCAACTATAAAAGTCAGCAAGATCCAGAAGTTCCGGAGTTCATTTTTAGAATTTGTTTTAAGTTGTTGTTTACCATTTTCATGTTGTTTTAGATATTGTACTCTTCCTTAAAAGTTGTAAGCTTACTTTTCTCAAACAATTTCAATTCTAGTTTTTGTAATTTCTTTTTCCCTCCTTAATCATGTCTCTCTGTATCTTTTTTTGTATTTCCTTCATCATGATGAGTAGCTAAATTCCATTTAGCACTTCATCATGATGAACTTTGAAATGAAATAAAATATGTTTTTACTATTCTAAATTATCAAGCTCTCTTCATATTTTGCTCTGATTTATCTTTGATTTTATTTGTTTAGATTTCATTTTTCTGAAATATGATTCTCAATTCATGATCCGTATTCTAGATAACCGAGAGGTCCGCGCATACGAGGAGATCGCTCAAAGATAAAAGGAGTTGCATGCACTCATTGAGAGATGGTGACATAAATCTTCTAGATTTGAGTCAAATCCAATAGTGGGTTCACCGTTTTAAACAAGCTTTATGGGTTTCGACTGGTCGAGAGATCTTAATCGATTAACCTTAGGTTAGTTGGTAATATTCCTCTAACGAGGTGCTTGATGCAAATTGACCCACTCTCAATTCGGGCACACAAGAAAATAATAAACACAACAATACAACAATCACAAACACAAAGAACACTAGATTTTATGTGGAAAACCTTCTCTAAAGCAATGAAGGAAAAATTATGAGGCAGAGCACGAAATCCACTATCAGAAATAAGGATTAGAAAATACAATAATCTAAGTTTGCCCAACCTAGAAACCCCCTCTGAATTTGACAAACCAAATCCACTCCTCACAAACACACGGTGAAAATATCTCTTCAAAAGAGAGTACCTAACCACTTCTCTTCAAGCACATACGGCAGCGAAGACGAAGAAGGAACTCCTCCAAGGCGAAGACGAAAGCACCGGCGGTGAGAAACTCCTATTCTTCCTCCGGAAGAACTCACAAATGGCGAAATGACTTTTCCACGGACAACAACTGACGGCTCCAATTAGAGATTCTTTTTAGGTTTTCTCTCTCCCTTAAATAGGGTCGTCCCCCCTATTAGACTACGTAGGCGCACCTCTCGTGGCAATTGGATGGGAGCTCAGACAAATCGAATAGCTGGAAATAAGAGTATTGAAGGAACTAGGTCCGTCCACTACCGCACGACAGTATAGGTACCGCTCTGCGCTAGCTCTAGCCAATAAATGCCATCTCATCCATATCATCTTGACGATATGAACCATGTCTCGGCGATATGCTACCGTCAACGGTAACACCTATCGCTGGGCGTTAGCATCCTGCTACCAGCCTTCTAGTCGACATAGTTACAGCTTCTCACCGATATCAAAAACCAGTCTCGACGATATGGTCTCGTCGATATGGATCGTGTCTCGTTGACATGCACATTGTCAAGCCGACACGCTATAGACTTCAAGTCGATACACTGTAGCATCCAGTCGATATGTTACCGTCGACGGTAGGATTACCGATGGGCGTTATCATCCTACTACCAGTTTGATTTCTCTTTAGAGGGTTAGATCCCAACAAACTCCCCCTCCAGACCATAAAGATGAGTTCACCTACATGACTTCTTCAGGTGGACTTCATGCTGATCAACAACAAAACAACTCGTGCTTCTCCTTTGACATGACATTTGTCATCATATCTAAAGGATTTTCTTCTGTGTGGACATTCTCCACCTTCAGCAGTTTCTCCTCAATGACATCATGTAGTCAGTGATAACTCACATCAATGTGCTTCATCTTGGAGTGGTAGACAAGGTTCTTAGCCAAAAATATTGCGCTTTGACTGTCACTGAACACAGTGAACTCGTCTTGCTGGAGTCCAAGTTTAAACATGAACTCCTTCATCCACAAGACCTTCTTTCATGCTTCCATCAACACAATATATTCTGCCTCCGTCGTCGACAGTGTCACGCACTTCTGCAATCTCGACTACCACGACACAGCTCCCCATGCATATGTAACAGCATATCCACATGTGGACCTCCGGGAATCGACATCTCCTGACATATCTGAGTCAAAGTACCCAACTAGCATTGGTGACCCTCCACCAAACTGTAAGCAATGACCTATGCTACCTCTGAGATATTGGAGTATCCATTTCACAGCATCCCAATGGATCTTCCGTGGATTCGTCAGATATCTAATCACTACCCTCACTTCATAGGCTATGTCTGGCCTCATGCAGACCATAACATATATCAAACTCCCCACTACAGATGCATAAGGGATCTTGCTCATCTCCTCCACTTCCTTCTCAGATGAAGGACACTAGGAGATTGAGAACTTGAAGTGTCTACCTAACGGAGTAGTAATTGGCATAACCTCCATCATGAACCTCTTCAACACCTTCTCAACACACTCTCCCTGAAACAGCCATAACAGACCTGCACTTATGTCTCTGGTGATCTTCATTCTAAGGATTTTCTTCGTTGGTCTCAAGTCCTTCATCTCAAAGGACTTACTGAGCTCATTCTTCAGCTCTTTAATACTGGCATTGTCATCACCGACAATGTCATCCACACGCAGCAATAGAATGGTAAGGGTCTTCTCAATCCTCTTCATATAGACATAGTGATCAACCCTAGTCCTCTAAAACTTGCTCATCGTCATGAAGGAGTGAAATTTCTTTTACCGCTGACTGGGTGCCTACTTCAACTCATATAGACTCTTCTTGAATCGGTAGACCAAGTGCTCTTTCCCTTTGGCTTCAAAGCATTCGGGTTGCTCCATATATATCCCATCCTCCAAATCTCCATGCAAGAATGCATGTGAGATCATGCACCTAATCTTCTCCACAATCGCCCTATAAATCCTTTCTGCCAACCCGTTCTATTGCGATGTCCTCAAAATAATCTTTTCCTATACGATATCATGCTCCATGCAATAGACATCAAATGGTCCAGTATATTCTCCCTCATTGTCTGATCTTACCCGCTTGATTTCCTTCCCGGACATCTTCTCCACTTTTGTAGGGAGCATGACCTTTGTCAAAACTTCACTCTTTTGCTTCAGGAAGTAAGCTCATACCTTCCTAGAGTGTTCATCAATGAATGTGACAAAGTAAGCTGCACCGCCCACTTACTTGGGCTCTATAGGATCACACACATTTGTATGTATCAGGTTCAACAACTTTGCCTTCCTCTTTGGTTCAAACTTCGCAAATGATACTCTTCTCTGTTTGCCAGCCAAGGAGGGAACACACATGTCAGGTAACACCCCTGACAGCTCTGGTAGAACTTTGTTTTTCACCAGGATCTTGAGATTCTTCTCACTTATATGACCAAGTCTATAGTGTCATAACTCCATAGAGTTGTCTTCAGCTGCATTCACACTCGAACTGCAGATCTTGGTCTTTGCTCGGTATAAGCAATAACATTTCTTGCCTTGGGCCACCACCAAGGAACCTTTCACCAGCCTCCAGGCACCTCCGCCTTCAATGCTAGTAAGACCTTCATCAACAAGCCTGCCAACAAAAATGAGGATCATCCTCAAATCAGGAATATGTCTGACATCTTTGAGGATAACCTTCCCCAGATCAGTCTCCAGATGAACATCACCACTTCCAACGATCTTCGACACACCGACATTTGTCATCTGGATGGTGCCAAGATTTCCCACAGAGTAAGAGTAGAAGTAGTCTCTGTGAGGTGTGCAGTGATAGGATGCACTACCAACCACAATCCAGTCTGTGTCTACACTGTACAACCCCGTGTTCGCCAAGGGGTAAAATGGCGAATCGGGCTGTAGGCGAAGCAAGCAGGGACTCGCCGCCCCGCGGCAAGCAAGCCGCAAGGGCGATGGCAAGGCGAGCCAGTCTTGTCTCCTTGCGAGGAACGTGATGCGAGGGCGAGACAAGTGTATACTCATTGCTTTGTTGTGCATTTAGCAAAAGAGAGGCGAGTGAGGGCTCGTCGCCTCGCAGAGGAGGCCCGGGCTGGTATTTGTATCGCCAGGGGGCGAGCGAGGGGCGCCCTCACGGGCCACTCGCATAGGGAGACCTCACGAGAGCACTGGCGAGTGGTGCCTTCATGGTCCACTCGCCCAGCAAGGGTCCAGGGGTCAATTTACCAAAATACCCTTGGTGGGATGTCAATAGCCCTTCAAAACAGTGGAATTTGGCTGTTAGCAGACCCATTTGGGGTGCGATTAGTAAAACCAAAAGGCGGAATCTCGCTATTAGCAGACCAAAAGAGAAAAGCTATATAGACCGTGAAGGGCACCTTTGGAGAGGATGACACTTCTTTGGCTTCCTCCTCCTTAGGCTACCATTGGTTAGCTATTCAGGCTCTCCAAGGTGCCCGACTTTAGCTTTGGCTTGTGAGGGGAAGTGCTCTAAGATCTTCCGGGTGTGTGGTGGGACCTCCACGCTGCAGCCAAGGGTCATATTTAGCTCTAAGTCTTCGGTCAGGTTCCCCTGCGGGATCAATAAGTGCTAGCTGACCCCTTTTAGGGGTCCGAACTCCTCGTTGGGCCGATTCTCGATTCCAATATTTTTGGTGCAGTGAGCGTGGACACCAGCTGGTACAAGAAAGTCCCAAGGTGGCAGCATGGCTGGAGAGGATAAGCGAGATGTCGGGCGTGGTGGTCCGCCACCCTCTAGCTCGCTAGTAACGACAGAGATGCTAGCAAACCTCCGAAGAGAGGTTCTCGAGAAGATCAACCTCGCCTTCACCGCAGCGTGAGGTGAGTTCGCAACCCCAGCACCCCAGATCGCCTCGCCATCGAGAGTAGGCGAGAATTCCCCAGGGCAGCGAGCAGGCAAGGAGCACGTCAGCGAGGCGTCAGGGCGAGATCTAGCAGGACGAGAGTTGTTCCCTAGCCCGACGAATGCTAGCCCGATAGGTGAGTTTGTAGGTCGGGTGGGGCAGGCGAGGACGGCGAGCAAAACAAGCCCGTTCTGCGAGCTGGTGCTTTTGGCGCCCGTTCTAGAAGTTTTCACTGAGCCCGCCATGAGTTTTTACACCGGCAAGGATGACCCTGTCCAACACCTGCAATGGTTTGAGGACACGGTCTCCATTCGGCATATGTCGGATGCCTTCAAGTGCCAACGTTTTCCATTACCTTGAACGAGAAGGCGCGGGACTGGTTTCACCAGCTCTCAGTGGGTCGATCTACGCGTTCGAAGATCTGCGTCGTAGCTTTTTGCTACGCTTCTCGACCTCGAAGAAGAGGAAGAAGGATGTCGAGGCACTCTTCAAGATCAAGCAGGGACCAGGGGAATTGCTGGCCCACTACGTGGACCGATTCCAGGAGGTGTTCGTGCTCATCCAGGAGGTGCCCAGGTTCACCCTCCAGCTTGCCTCCACGGTGGGGCTGCGGGAGGGGTTATTCAAAATGAACCTGAAGCGAAAACCCCCCTTGTCCTTCGAGGAGCTGATGGAAAGAGCAGCGGAGGAGATCGAAGGGGAAGCAGCCAACCCGAAGTTCGCGAAAAGGCTGGTGAAGATGAGCGAGTCGGAGGTCAGGCAGCAGGAGGTCAGGAGTAGGGAAGAGTCGAGGGCCCCGGAATTTGGGTGGAGGGAGCAGGGCGGAGGGATGCAAGGCCCGATAAGAGGTTTTGCCCAAGGAGGGGGGAACTTCCGAGGAGTTCAGGGAAGACCCAACCACCCAGGATGGAGGCAAGGCCCGAGGCCACTCCCTCCCCTGCCTCAGCAGGCCATGGCGATCGGCCGAGAAAGGAGAAGGCGTGTAGGAGGAGGAGCGGGAGCGAGGAGGAGGAACCATACAATGGAGGCCGGGGGAGGGGGTGGCGTTACCGTATTGTGACTTCCACCAGGAGGAAGGTCAACGACCACCTGCCCGGAGTTCTTGGAGGCCAGGAGGGCGAGAGGTCCCACGGAGCAACAACCACTAGTGAGGATAGATGAGGTGATCGGGGCGGTAGAGGAGGAAGATAGGTGCCTGGACAGGGCTGATGTGGGGGTGTCGAGGAGGGATCAGCGTGATCCACGAGGGAGTGGGGATCGAGGCAACCCGAAAGGCGAGCCTCCATACAACGTATCGACGGAGCGTGGCTTCGACTTCTCAGGCACTACCCCCAGAGGAAAAGATTACCTTATCTCAGAAAGATATGTCGGGCCATGAGGACCCGCTCTGCGATGCACTGGTTATCGAGATGGCCATCAAGAACTTCACCGTCACCCGGATCTTCGTAGATAACGGGAGCTCGGTCAATGTCAACTTCAAGAAGGCATTCGACGAGATGAAGGTGGAGGAAAGGAGGGTTTTGGCCTCGAATGGCCCACTGTTTGGGTTCTCTGGATAAAGAAAGGATGTGGAAGGAGGAGTAGGTCTCCATGTCATCTTTGGGGGACAGTCCTGTAACTGTCGGTTCGTCATCGTTGATGCTCCGAGCAGTTACAACGCCATCTTCGAGCGGCCTCTCATCAGTGCGTTTCGTTGTATCCCCTTCTTGTTCCACCAATGCCTCAAGTTCAGCGTGGGCGGAGTTCAGATCCGAGTGAGAGAAGACCCAAAGGTAGTAAGACAATGCTACGTTACCGTGATCAACACCATCACTTGGCAAGCAGAGGCGGAGGAGATGGACCAGGAGAAGGAGAGGCAGGAGGAGGTGGAAGGGGTCGTCGGAGGTCCCAAAGTATAGGAGACTGGGGAAGAAAGGGGAGAAGAGGACCAGGCCCAAGAAGAAGGGGTGTAGGAGTTGTTGGAAGTTCGGGAGGAGAATATGGAGGAAGAGGGAACTGAAACACTCGCTTGCGGGGAAAAGAAGGAAGATGATGGGGGGAGCAATCTAGGATGGAGGCCATGGAGGAGGTCGTGGAGCTGGAGGTCGTCTCCCGAGCAGGGGCGATAGAGAAAGTGAAGATCAGCAGGGAGCTCAGCCCCGAGGACCAGAAGAAGATCCTGGCCTGCATTTAGGGGAATGTGGATGTCTTCTCTTGGAGCGCGGCGAAAATGTCAGGTATTGATGTGGATGTGGCATGCCACCGCCACAACCTCGACCCTGACACTCGCCCCATCCGGCAAAAGAAGAGGTATGTTATTGGCAAGCTAGCGGAGCCCATTCAGGAGGAAGTGAGCAAGCTCCCCAAGGCAGGATTTGTATCAGAGATCCAGTACCCAGGCTGGGTCTCCAACGTGGTAATGGTAAAGAAGGGAGATGGAAAGTGGAGGATGTGTGTGGACTTCTCTTTATTAAATAAATCATGCCCTAAGGATTGCTACCCCCTTATCTCGAATCGACGCAGTGGTTGACTCAGTCGTCGGTTTTTCTCTAATGAGTTTTTTAGATGATTTTTCAAGTTATCATCAGATTCGCATGCACTCCCCCCCCCCCCCCCGACGTTAAAGACTTCTCATTTATCACTGGTGATGGGTGTTATTGCTACAAGATGATGCCCTTTGGGCTGAAGAATGCGGGAGCAACCAACCAGCGGGTGATGGATATGGTCTTTCGTGAGCAAAAGGGGAGGAATCTGGAGGTCTACGTAGATGATCTCATGATCATGAGCCGGGACATCGAGTCCCACCTCCAGGAACTTGAAGAGACCTTCGGCACCTTGAGAAAGTTTAAGATGTGACTCAACCCCCAGAAGTGTGTCTTTGGGGTCAGCAGGGGGAAGTTCTTGGGTCATCTACTCACCCCCGTCGGGGTAGAGCCTAACCCCGACAAGGTGAGAGCGATAATGGAGTTAGGGTCGCTAAGGAATGCAAAGGAAGTCCAGCGCCTCACCAGGAAGTTGGCTGGGCTAAGTAGGTTTCTCTCCAGGGCAGGGGAGAAATGCTCATCCTTCTTCAAGGTGCTGCGAGGAAACCAGAAGTTCGAGTGGACCCCCGAGTGCGGGGGGGGGGGGGGGGGGGGGGGGGGCATTCCGAGCGCTAAAAGAATAGTTAACCCGAACCACGCTTCTCCAGGGGCCGAGGCTGGGTTAGGATCTATCTGTCTACCTAGGGGTAGGGGTCGAGGCGGTAAGTTCGGTTCTGGTCTGGAAGGAAGGAAAGAAGCAGCTCCCAATATACTACGTCAGTAGGGTGCTGAGGAAGACAGAACTCAGGTATCTTGTAACACCCTCCCTGTCGCATAGCATATAACAGTAGGTCCGGCCGGGACCCCACGCCATATGAAATGAACAGAAGAGCGCGTTACTAAAATTAGTGTTAAACAGTTACAAACTACAACTATCTCAGCATCAGAGTCGCATAACGGAAGCATGTTTAGATTCATTTAAAACCAGTTTATAACATGTCCACATATACTACGGAATGAAATACATCACAAGTTAATTACATGAGTGTTTACATCAAAAAGGTGGCTTCCACACATCGGCATGCAGGCCGGCCACACATGAACAAAAGTAAACAAAAGCTTTGGCCTTCAAGGGCCAGCATAGCACAGCAGCAGGGGCTTCAGCCTGCTATCTCCCGCTAGTCTCACCAGGACCTGTATAAGCAAATCCACCAATTGGTGGGAAAAACAAGCAACCGGTCAGCTTTAGCTGACCAAGATTTATAACGACCCCGCCCCACACTCGGGGCGGCGGTGCTCCTTCCCTGCAAGTAAGAGTCAGCAACATATATATATATCCTCAAACAACACCAACGGAGGCAAACTAAGCCACCCGCTTCGTGCTCTCAAGGCACACTTTGGCATACTCCCTGAGTTACGCCCTTACGCTAAGTCCTATTTCAACTTAGACAAGCAAATTGAGCTAGCCCGTAAACAAAGTTACGACACTCTTCCATAGCCCGGTGCAACGAGGGGCGACCTCTTCACCACCACTATAGGGGGTTCGGTTCAGCTAGGCCCGTGCTCAATCATCGTAGTATACACGATACAGGTAAGCTTCACCCAATACCCATTTCTTAAAGCTGGGTTTTGCAAGTTCCACAGCTTCTCCTGCTACCTATCCGGTATACAGGAATTTGGGTAGCACGGAAACATACAGTCTTTATGCTGGGCGCTAGCGCCGACGCTAACGCTAGCGCCTGGTGCTAGCAACAGAACCTAGTTCTGCCCGGCACTGGTAACAGGACTCCACCCTGCTACCTCTGGGAATACACCTCCAGACATCAACACTGGTAGCTCACCTGGAGCTACCGCCGGCGCTAATGCTAGCGCCCGGCGCTAGTGACAGAACTCAGTTCTACCACCAAATTTTGAGTACAGCCTGGGAAACACCTCCAGGTCCTATTTTCTGCACAACAACAGTTACATGACCCGAATTACAGCATGTACACGGAATTATTTCCGGCACTTTACACGCACTAAGCATCATCAATCCGGCTCGGTCTGTCCAGATGGGCTTCACACAGCATGCCTATGCCCGTACTACCGTTCCAGGCTCTATATGCAATTTGTGGGGGAACAACTTCATCCCACAGGAAGATCCGATCTACTAATTAGTAGAAGTCTTCCAAAACATATGCAAATCAAAGGACGTACATGTCCAAGGATTAGGGAGGAGATTCATTACCCTTGTAGGCCGTTTCGGTGTCATAGAATTGAGAGGTGGATGGCTGGAATCCGCGGTGGCACACGCACGCAAACGCTTCTTCACTAACCTCCCTCCTGGCACGATGAAAGCTCAACTCCAAAGGCTCTCCCTCCTTTCTCCCAGCTCTCAGCCCTCAGCACTTGAGAGAAATGCAGAGAAAAATGGTTGAGAAGTCGGGTTTGAGGGTATTTAATATTTAGCGCTACCGCGGCGCTAGTGGCTAGCGCCTGGCGCTAGCCCTAAGTCGGTACCGCTGAGAGACGCTACCGCCGGCGCTAGCGCTAGCGCCTGGCGCTAGCTCCCTGATTTTAGCTCATGTTCATTTTTGGTATTCTAGGTGCACATGCCATTTGGGGTCTTACAATTCTTCCCCCCTTAAATGAATTTTGTCCCGAAATTCTCACAGTGCAAATATTCAAAAAAATACAAAATACAATTTGTACCTCAATGGAACAGCTCAGGGAACTCCTCACGCATAGTTTGCTCGCGCTCCCATGTAAGTTCCTCACGACCGCAGTTGTTCCAGCGGACTTTGACCATCTTGATCAATTTATTCCGCAGCTGTGTAACACCCCAAAAATCGTAGTTTAGCGAGGTAGGCGGAGTGGTAATGCTGCGCTCGGGATAGGCTAAAATTCCACAACAGTTCTATGCGCACGACCATTGTCCTCTTCGCGCAAGACCAGTGATCGTGCGCTAGTGATCGTGCGTATCTCGCAAGGAATCGAGTTCTGTCTCGGCTTATCGCACGACCATTCTCCTCTTCGCGCACGACCAGTGATCGTGCGCCTGTGATCGTGCGCCCTGTTTATTTCTGTTCCGCGAAATCGTGCGGGGATGACGATCCGACCGATCAAATATTTCGGGATTTGATCCAGCGGCTGTGATGTTTCGCTGGGGGGGCTTTAGGGCTTGGATGAGGGGTTAATCCCTCATATTTTCAAGCCTTTTCTCTCTCTTAGGTTGGAGAAAGGAGAAGGGGCAAGGAGGAAGAAGAGGGGAGATCCGCCATTGTTGGAGCTTCGGAGCTCCGATCGCCGATCCGAGACCGGCAACGCGTAGAGGGCGTCAAGGCGCTTCTTCTCCACCGTTGGTTTGCAAGCTTCTCATGGCTAGGAGGAGATCTCAAAAGGTAACGACATTTCTCCTCCCGGTCTTTAGGATGCGTGCTTGGCATTCCTTTATTTTCTGCATTTTGGCACCGGATCCGTCGAGTGAGAGGGATCCGGGTCGCCTTGGTTCAAAAGGAACCATCGGGTTGATTGAGTCCGTCCCCGACATGATTTGCACTAGAGGTCCGCTCCGTTAGCGGATTAGGAATTGTGGGTGAAGCCGGATTTGTGGCCGTTGGTCCGATTCGGTGATGTTGATTTACGTGCATTTTAGGGGTTTTGTTAGAAATTCGATTACGGCGAACTCGTCGTTGTGATGTCCTTGTAACTTCGTGTGGTAACGAACGTTGGGTTTAGGGCGGAGAAATAATGTGCGGAATATGGGGCTTGTGATGCCTAGTGTTGTGCGAAGGCGCGATTGGTCTTTGTGGTCGGCTGGCTATCCCGTGAAGACTGAGATTCACGTGTGGAGAGTGTCCCGGCAAGATTAGTCCCTTCGATTGTTGACTGACGAGAATGTCTGTGCTACGGATGAGTTCGTTGACGGTCGCCAGGCGAGGAAATCGGTGGACGTTGTCCCGAGAGTAAGTCCAGGGCCTTGGGACGTTTTGGTTAGCCAGAATTCTTAGTATCGGTCTTAGTGTGTTGTTGACGGCCCGAGCGTGTGAGCTGTTAGACAAGCCCGATGGCGTGGTGAGCCAGGCGAGGTGGGTCTCAACGAGAGCTCTTGGCCTTGGGTTATGATGCCCTTGCGGGGAAACGATAAGTACCCTTGTGTTTGTGATGTGATGATGATGTATGATGATGTGATAGATTAACGCTTTAGGGTGCCTTGGGTGAAACCCGGGTTTGCATTCATTCTGCACTGATAGGCCCCTTTTTATTATCTGCTCAACATTGAAACGTGGATGTTGTATGTGACACTCATACCTGTTTTATGCTGTTTTCCATTTATGTACATTTGCATACGAAGTGCTGACTTGCAGGGTGAAGTAGTTCCCCGGGGTCCGCTAGGACGGCCGGGAGGAGGGATGTTGTTACACCGTTTGTGGTCAGCCATAGCTGACCCTCGTTTACCGCTCTTTGTGATTTGGTTACATGGCAAAAATCGCAGGCTGGACCCAGCGCGCCGGCCAAAAAGGCCTAAAGCCTCATGAAGTGTTTACCTTGTCTTCATGCACTTCTTTTATTACTTCTGTTGTAACCGGCTTGCATGCCGAGGTAGTTTAGGTAAAACTACTATCTGTCCCCTTTTGTTGGAACGTCTTGTGTTGAATGTTTGGTGATTTGGACTGTGGTTTTGTATGGCCTTAAGGCCAGTTGGACTCCTATGTCGTATGGACAATCTCTGTGTTTTCTGTTTGTTTCCGCTGTGTTGTCTGAGTTTTGAGAATGGGTAGTCAATATCATCTTTTAATACTGAAGCTGTGGCGGTTATATGTAGTGGGGTCCCGGCCAGACCCATGTTATATGATCATTGCAGGGGAGGTGTTACAATTTGGTATCAGAGGGAGGTTTAGTATTCTTGCGAGGTCTAGTGTTTTTGGATCGCGTAAGAGATTGTCCACATAGGAGTATTGTGCGGGATCATGAGTATCCCTGCGTTCGAGTCTTGCGTTTAGATCCTGATGAGCTTTTATTTTTTTCCTTGCTTATGCTAGGACGTTGGCGACGATGCGGGGACATCGAGGAGGCAAGAGGAGCCTTCGGGGAGCAGTGCTACTGCTCCAGGCCTCATGAATGTGGGCATGTCCCCGGCTGATTTCTGTCGCATGCTAGCAGAGGCAATGGTAGCGGCTCAAGCTGGAGCAATGCCACGGGTTCCTACGTCGGTAGTGCAAGTTGCGACTCCTGTTACTCCGGCGGCTACGCCGGATACACCGGAGGTCGAAGTAAGGCAAGCAGAGCCTTTAGCGGAGAGAGCTATTCCGATGGGTGATCGATTCATGAAGTATTTCTTGAGTTTCCACCCTCCGACATTCAAGGGAGTGGGCACTCCAACGGATGCCGAGGATTGGCTTTTGAGGATCCAGGAGCTCTTGAAGGCAGCTGAGACCCCAGCTGAGAGGCAGTCTCACTTTGCGAGCTTTATGTTAGAGGGCGATGCGAAGTTGTGGTGGGTGAACCATAACGGTCGACATTTTGTTGGGCGTGTTCCGTCCATGGAGGAGTTCGGAAACGCTTTCCTAAAGCGTTACATTCCGGCTTCAACAAGGTTAGCACTGCAGCGGCAGTTTCTGCATTTGGCGCAGCGGGAGAAGACAGTGGATGAATATCTGCAAGAGTTCACTCGGTTGGGTCGTTATGCGGGTACGACTATGGCAGATGATGAAGAGAGAGATAACCTCTTTTATCAAGGGTTGAGGGAAAACTTAAGGCAACCACTCATAGCCTTGAAGAATGCGGGATTCAATGAGTTGGTCAAAGCCGCTCGCACGCTGGAGAGCGACTTGGAGCAAACTCAGCGGCGAAAGGGTGTTGCGGCAAGGCAGGGAGAAGGAAAGCCTTCTCAGTCTCAGCCCCAGTGGAAGTCCGAGGGCAGCCGATGGAAGAAGAAGCCCCGTCCTAATAGGCCTGGGGAGAGAAGTGGCGCACCTTCGGGAGATTTCCGTTCCAAAGGTCCGGTTACTTGTTACCAGTGTGGCAAGGTGGGTCACATTAGTCGTTTTTGTACCGAGGGAGGAGCTGGGCCAGAGCCGAGACAAGAACAATCGGTGCGTTCGGGTCCCAGTGTTGCAGAAAAGGGGAAAGCGGCGGAGTCGAGTGCTTCGCGGTTCCCTCCAGTGCAGCCTAGAGCCTATAATCTTGGGCAACAGGAAGCGATACGTCAACCCGATGTGGTGACAGGTACGAAAGGTTTAAGTTTTGTTATTACTATAATGTAGGTTGCGGCCTTTCATGTTGTTTTGCACGTGGTTAGGTTTCGTGCTAGTTTCGGGCTACCCCTCTCGAGTGTTGTTCGACACGGGGGCGTCACACTCTTTTCTTGCGGAAAATTTTATCCGGAAGATTGGTGCTGAGTCCGTAGTGGCAGAAGTGGAGTTGAGTGTGCGTATGCCGAATGGGTCTTTCATGACTACCATGAGAAAGGGACGCATTGTGATGCAAATTGGCGATTGTGATTTCGTGTTAGTAGCAGCGATTCTGCCACTAGCCGAATTCGATGTTATCTTGGGAATGGACTGGCTTGCAGAGCAGCGAGCTAGTATCGACTGGCAGTTGAAGGTGGTAACCCTGAGAGGTGAAGGTAGAGCAGAGGTCAAGTTTGAAGGCCTAAGCGGAGTGGCTTGCTCCCTGATTTCCGCTATGCAAATGAGGCGTGCGGTAAACCAAGGAGGCGAGGCGTTCTTAGCTTTATTGAAGACTCACTCCACAAAGTTGGCTATTAGAGAAGTTCCGGTGGTGAAAGAATTTGAGGATGTATTCCCCGAGGAGCTTCCGGGAGCACCTCCTCAGCGTGAAATTGATTTCTCGATAGAGTTGGTACCGGGTGCGAGGCCGGTGTCGCGTCCTCCGTTTAGGATGGCACCGAAGGAACTGGCCGCGCTAAAGGTTCAGTTGCAGGAGTTGTTAGAGCAAGGGTACATTAGGCCCAGCTCTTCTCCGTGGAGCGCGCCGGTATTGTTTGTGAAGAAGAAAGACGGAAGTATGCGGTTGTGTATCGATTATCGTGAATTGAATAAATTGACCGTTAAGAATAAATACCCGATTCCCCGAATCGATGATTTGTTCGACTAGTTAGTGGGGTCGGTGGTGTACTCCAAGTTGGATTTGAAATCGGGGTACTACCAGTTGAAGATTCGAGAAGAGGACGTTGCCAAGACAGCGTTTGGGACTCGGTATGGACACTACGAGTTTTCGGTGATGCTGTTCGGACTGACGAACGCGCCATCTGTGTTCATGGATTTAATGAACAGGGTTTTTCGCCCGTTCTTAGATTCGTTCGTGGTGGTGTTTATTGATGACATTTTGGTGTATTCAAAATCGGAGGCAGAGCATGAGTCTCACTTGAGGCAAGTATTGCAGACTCTAAGGGAGAATCAACTTTATGCTTAGTTCTCAAAATGCGAGTTTTGGATCGAGAGGGTGGCATTCTTGGGTCACGTAATTAGTGGAGACGGGGTGGCGGTAGATCCATCGAAGATTGAAGCCATTAGAGATTGGTCTGTTTTGAGAACCGTGGCGGAAGTCCGGAGTTTCCTTGGACTAGCCGGTTATTACAGAAGGTTCGTGGAGAACTTTTCGCGGATGGCGTTTCCCCTCACCACTCTCACTCGCAAGGACCAGAGGTTCGTATGGACACCGGAGTGTGCCCGTGCATTTGAGAATCTGAAGGAAAGGTTGATGTCTGCTCCAATCCTTAGTCTTCCCAGTGGGACGGAAGGATTTCAGATTTTCAGCGACGCGTCAGGTTGCGGGTTGGGTTGCGTGATGGTGCAGCACGGCAAGGTGATCGCTTATGGGTCAAGACAGTTAAAGACTCATGAGAAGAATTATCCCGTCCACGATCTGGAGTTGGCGGCGGTAATCTTTGCGCTAAAGTTGTGGCGGCACTACGTTTATGGTGCGAAGGTGGAGATCTTCACAGATCACAAAAGCTTGAGGTATCTTCTAGACCAAAAGGACCTGAATATGCGGCAGCGTAGGTGGGTCGAGTTCCTTGGGGACTACGACGTGGAGATTCAATATACGCCGGGTAAAGCCAACGTGGTGGCGGATGCTTTGAGTAGGAAGTACTCCGGGCAAGGTAATTGGATGGAGGCGCATAACGAGCGTTTGATTCGAGACTTGGAGTCTCTTGACATTTCTTGTGTGGCTAGAGGTGAGTCTAGCGTAGCTCGTTTGAACTGGATTGAAATGCAGTGTGATATAACGGATCGAATCTGAGAGGCGACCAGTGCGGACGAGGAGTGCCAATAGTTGGTGTTGGAGGCTCAGCAAAGCGAAGCACTGCTTTGGAGATGGTTGGTGGAATTCTGAGGAGAGACGGAAGGATCTGTGTTCCGCGCTTCGGCAAGCTTCGCGAGGAGTTGATGTTTGAAGCCCACTTTACGAAGTACTCCGTTCATCCAGGAAGTACAAAGATGTACGCGGATTTGAAGAAATCTTTTTGGTGGCCTGGGATGAAGCGGGATGTAGCCGAGTACGTGAGCCGATGTCAGACTTGTGCCTTGGTGAAGGCTGAGTGCCAAAGGCCCGGTGGGTTCTTGAAGCCTCTTCCCATCCCCGAATGGAAATTTGATGACATCTCTATGGATTTTGTGCATGGTTTGCCTCGATCGCAGCAGGGTAACGATGCGATTTGGGTGATAGTGGATCGCCTGACGAAGGTGGCCCACTTCATTCCGAATCAGAAGGGCGATGGCGTGGAGAAGCTCGTGGAGCTTTATGTTCGAAACATTGTGCGGTTGCACGGGATTCCGAAGAGCATCGTTAGTGATCGCGATGGGCGATTCACCTCGAAGGACTGGAGATTAGTGCAGAAAAGTCTAGGCACGAAGCTCAAGTTTAGTACCGCGTTCCATCCGCAGACCGATGGTCAGACGGAGCGAACGAACCGTACGTTGGAAGACATGTTGAGGATGTGTGCTCTCGACTTTGGCAAAGGTTGGGAAGACCACATTTTCATGGTGGAGTTCGCCTATAATAACAGCTTCCAGGCGAGTATCAAGATGGCGCCATACGAAGCTTTGTATGGAAGGAAGTGTCGAACGCCGATGTCTTGGGCAGAGGTGGGAGACACTAAGATTTTGGGAAAGCAAGTGGTGGAAGATGCTTGCGAGATTGTGCGGACGATTCAGGAGCGCATGAAGGTTGCTCAGGATCGACAAGCGAAGTATTTTAATGCGCGCCACAGAAATGTGGAATTTGCAGTGGGCGACATGGTCTACTTGAAGATCAAGCCGTTCAAGAGTGTTTCGCGGGTGCGGCGACTCAAGAAGTTGAGTCCGAGATATTTGGGTCCGTTCGAGGTTACAGAGCGTATAGGCGAAGCAGCCAATCATTTGGCGTTGTCCGCAGAGCTGAGTGGATTACATGACGTTTTCCATGTCTCCGTGCTGAGGAAAGCTTTGGTAGAGCCGAGCGTCGTGGTCGAAGCAGCGGCGGTGCCGGTGATGGAGGACTTGGGGGCGAGGGTTCGCCCGGTGTGCGTGGAGGATTCCGAAGTCCGGCAGTTGCGTAACAAGCAAGTCAAACTTGTAAAGGTGCGATGGGATAACTGCGGGCGAGACGAATTCTCTTAGGAGCGTGAGCAAGCGATGCGGGAGGATTTCCCGGAACTTTCCGCTCCAGGTATGCGTTGTGAATTTCCTGTTTAAATTCTGAAATTTCGAGGACGAAATTCTCTTAAGGGGGGTGGAATTGTAACACCCCAAAAATCGTAGTTCAGCGAGGTAGGCGGAGTGGTAATGCTGCGCTCGGGATAGGCTAAAATTCCACAACAGTTCTATGCGCACGACCATTGTCCTCTTCGCGCACGACCAGTGATCGTGCGCTAGTGATCGTGTGTATCTCGCAAGGAATCGGAGTTCTGTCTCGGCTTATCGCACGACCATTCTCCTCTTCGCGCACGACTAGTGATCGTGCGCCTGTGATCGTGCGCCCTGTTTATTTCTGTTCCGCGAAATCGTGCGGGGATGACGATCCGACCGATCAAATATTTCGGGATTTGATCCAGCGGCTGAGATGTTTCGCTGAGGGGGCTTTAGGGCTTGGATGAGGGTTAATCCCTCATATTTTCAAGCCTTTTCTCTCTCTTAGGTTGGAGAAAGGAGAAGGGGGCAAGGAGGAAGAAGAGGGGAGATCCGCCATTGTTGGAGCTTCGGAGCTCCGATCGCCGATCCGAGACCGGCAACGCGTAGGGGGCGTCAAGGCGCTTCTTCTCCACCGTTGGTTTGCAAGATTCTCATGGCTAGGAGGAGATCTCAAAAGGTAACGATATTTCTCCTCCCGGTCTTTAGGATGCGTGCTTGACATTCCTTTATTTTCTGCATTTTGGCACCGGATCCGTCGAGTGAGAGGGATCCGGGTCGCCTTGGTTCAAAAGGAACCATCGGGTTGATTGAGTCCGTCCCAACATGATTTGCACTAGAGGTCCGCTCCGTTAGCGGATTAGGCATTGTGGGTGAAGCCGGATTTGTGGCCATTGGTCCGATTCGGTGATGTTGATTTACGCGCATTTTAGGGGTTTTGTTAGAAATCCGATTACGGCGAACTCGTCGTTGTGATGCCCTTGTAACTTCATGTGGTAACGAACGTTGGGTTTAGGGCGGAGAAATAATGTGCGGAATATGGGGCTTGTGATGCCTAGTGTTGTGCGAAGGCGCGATTGGTCTTTGTGGTCGGCTGGCTATCCCGTAAAGACTGAGATTCACGTGTGGAGAGTGTCCCGGCAAGATTAGTCCCTTCGATTGTTGACTGACGAGAATGTCTGTGCTACGGATGAGTCCGTTGACGGTCGCCAGGCGAGGCAATCGGTGGACGTTGTCCCGAGAGTAAGTCCAGGGCCTTGGGACGTTTTGGTTAGCCAGAATTCTTAGTATCAGTCTTAGTGTGTTGTTGACGGCCCGAGCGTGTGAGCTGTTAAACAAGCCCGATGGCGTGGTGAGCCAGGCGAGGTGGGTCTCAGCGAGAGCTCTTGGCCTTGGGTTATGATGCCCTTACGGGGATACGATAAGTACCCTTGTGTTTGTGATGTGATGATGATGTATGATGATGTGGTAGATTCATACGCTTTAGGGTGCCTTGGGTGAAACCCGGGTTTGCATTCATTCTGCACTGATAGGCCCCTTTTTATTATCTGCTCAACATAGAAACGTGGATGTTGTATGTGACACTCATACCTATTTTTATGCTGTTTTCTGTTTATGTACATTTGCATACGAAGTGCTGAATTGCAGGGTGAAGTAGTTCCCCGGGGTCCGCTAGGACGGCCGGGAGGAGGGATGTTGTTACACCGTTTGTGGTCAGCCATAGCTGACCCTCGTTTACCGCTCTTTGTGATTTGGTTGCAGGGCAAGAATCGCAGGCTGGACCCAACGCGCCGGCCAAAAAGGCCTAAAGCCTCATGAAGTGTTTACATTGTCTTCATGCACTTCTTTTATTACTTCTGTTGTAACCGGCTTGCATGCCGAGGTAGTTTAGGTAAAACTACTATCTGTCCCCTTTTGTTGGAACGTCCTTTTGTGTTGAATGTTTGGTGATTTGGACTGTGGTTTTGTATGGCCTTAAGGCCAGTTGGACTCCTATGTAGTATGGACAATCTCTGTGTTTTCTGTTTGTTTCCGCTGTGTTGTCTGAGTTTTGAGAATGGGTAGTCAATATCATCTTTTAATACTGAAGCTGTGGCAGTTATATGTAGTGGGGTCCCGGCCGGACCCATGTTATATGATCATTGCAGGGGAGGTGTTACAAGCTGTTTGATCTTAGTGTCTTCGATGCTAATAGGTATGACCTTTGTCTTCAACCCATCATCGACCGGCACCTGATTAGCCACAAGCACTTGGCTAGGCTCTCGTACAGCTTTCCTTAATACTGATATGTGGAATACATCGTGCAGACCACTCAACTCTGTCGAAAGAGCGAGTCGATAGGCAGCTTCGCCAACACGTTCCAGTATCTCAAACGGTCCAAGGTATCTTGGACTCAGCTTTTTCAAGCGTCGAATCCGGGACACACCCTTGAAAGGTTTGATCTTGACATAAACTCAGTCGCACACGGCGAATTCAACGTTTCTGTGCTTGGCATTGTAGTATTTCGCCTGCCTATCTTGCGCAATTAACAATCTCTCACGGATTGTTTGAATAGCGGAATTTGCCTCTTCGACTTCCTTTCGCTTAAAATGCTTCGTTTCACCTGTCTCCGCCCAAGATAAGGGAGTGCGGCAAGCTCTACCATAGAGGGCCTCGAAGGGTGTCATCTTTATACTTGTCTGATAGCTGTTATTGTAAGCGAATTCGATCATGAAAAGATGATCTTCCCACTTTTTACCGAAGTCCAGGACGCACATGCGGAGCATATCCTCCAGAGTTCTGTTCGTACGTTCAGTCTGTCCATCCGTCTGAGGGTGGAAGGCAGTGCTAAACTTCAGCTTTGTACCTAACAACTGGTGGATTAGCCTCCAATCCTTCGAAGTGAAGCACCCATCTCGGTCACTGACAATGCTATGGGGCACACCGTGCAATCGTAAGATACTATCAACATATAGTTTTGCCAACTTTTCAACTGAATCGTCCTTCCGGTTTGGAATAAAGTGGGCTACCTTCGTCAAGCGATCCACGATCACCCATACGGCATCATTCCCACTCTGTGATCTCGGCAAACCGTGCACGAAATCCATCGAAATGTCATCAAATTTCCATTCCGGTATAGGTAACGACTTCAGGAAACCTCCAGGTTTCTGACATTCTGCCTTCACTAGTGCGCAAGTTTTGCATTTTGCCACGTATAAGGCGATGTCTTTCTTCAATCCTGGCCACCAAAATAGCTTTTTCATGTCTTGGTACATTTTTGTGCTCCCTGGGTGAATTGAGTACTTGGTAAAGTGTGCTTCGTACATCAATTCCTCCCGCAACTTACCCACATTTAGGACGCACAACCGACCGTCTTTCCACATCAGACCGTCGTCTACTACAAACTCTACGGCAGTCCCATCCCCAGACTCTGCTAAATAACGTTGCATGCTCGAATCAAGCTCCAAGGCCTGTCGTATTCTGTCGGCGAGGTCATACTGCACCTCCGTCCAGTTTAAGCACGCATTCGCACTAGAACTCCTCTCTACACAGGAGATCTCCAAGGCTTCCAAGTCCCTGATCAGACGTGGATCATACATCTGAATCCAGTTGGCCTGTGAAAAAGCCCTCCTGCTCAATGCATCTGCGACGACATTCCCCTTTCTGGGAGTATAATGAATATCAAAAGTGTAGTCCCCCAGGAACTCCATCCACCTTCGTTGTCGCATATTGAGCTCCTTCTGCGTTAACAGATACTTAAGGCTCTTATGGTCTGTAAAGATGTCAACCTTCACACCATATAAGTAGTGTCGCCACAACTTTAGAGCGAAGATCACAGCTGCCAACTCCAAGTCGTGGACCGGATAGTTCCGCTCATGGACTTTCAACTGTCGAGAGCCATACGCTATTACTTGACCATGTTGAAGAAGTACGCAGCCTAAGTCTCTCCCCGACGCATCACTATAAATTTCATAACCCTCTGCACCAGATGGTAAACACAGAATTGGTGCTGTGGTCAGACGCCTCTTTAATTCCTCAAAAGCCCGTGCACACTCCGGTGACCAAACAAACTTCTGATCCTTCCTCGTCAAGGTGGTGAGAGGTAGAGCGATCCGCGAAAAGTTTTCCACGAAGCGCCGATAGTAGCCGGCAAGTCCAAGAAAACTCCTGACTTCCGCTACTGATGCCAAAACGGGCCACTTCTGGATTGCATCAATCTTTGCCGGATCCACTGCGATACCCTCGCCGCTAACAACATGACCGAGGAACGCCACTGAGGCTAGCCAGAACTCGCACTTAGAGAACTTGGCGTATAGTTGACTACGTCGCAGGATTTCCAAAACTTCACGCAAACGAATCGCGTGTTCTTCTTCAGACTGAGAGTACACCAAGATATCGTCAATGAAGACAATGACAAACCAATCAAGGCACTCTCGAAAGGTCCTATTCATCAGATCCATAAATATTGACTGTGCATTCATTAATCCAAACGGCATCACTGTAAACTCGTAGTGTCCGTAGCGAGTACTGAATGTTGTCTTAGGGATATCACAATCCCGAATTCGTAACTGGTAATAGCCGGACTTGAGATCCAACTTTGAATATACCGTTGACCCAACTAGCTGATCGAATAAGTCATCAATTCGAGGAATCAGATACTTGTTCTTCTCGGTCAGCTTGTTCAATTCCCGTTAGTCAATGCATAGACGCAGGCTTCCGTCCTTCTTCTTCACAAAAAGGACCGGAGCACCCCAAGGGGATGTACTTGGGCGTATGTAACCCTCCTCTAGCAACTCCTGTAATTGAACTTTCAATTCCGCCATCTCCTTTGGCGCAATTCGGTACGGAGAGCGTGAAACAGGTTTGGCACCTGGCACCAGCTCTATAGTGAAGTCAATCTCTCGCTGAGGTGGCGCCCCAGGGAGATCTTTCGGAAACACATCTGGATACTCTGAAATCACAGGAACATCACTCAAACTGGGTTGAGGCTTTGCAGCCCCCACTAGCACAACACATAACTTTGCGCCTTGCCGAACCGCCTTGACCACTTGGACAACAGACATCAATGTCTTGTTCGATCCATGCAAACCAGCAAACGTAGTCGTACGTTCGGTATTCCGCCCCAGTGTGACCTCCTTAGACGTGCAATCAATGTAGGCCTGCTGCGCTGACAGCCAGTCCATACCAAAGATTACATCGAATTCCGAAAGCGGGAGTATCGGTGCTTCCAAATCAAAGTCTTGACTCCCTATTCGTACCTTTACCACACATCCTCGATCCGCACGCATCAAACACCCATTGGGTAGCAACACATCTAATCGTTCCTGTCTAAATGACGAAGGCACTCCAAGTTGCTGTATGAAGGCCTCCGATAGAAAGGAATGTGAAGCACCCATATCAAATAGTGCTCTCGCCGGATAATTAAAGATCATGACAAAGCCTAGGATGGTTAACAAGCAATGTATAAGGTATGAAGTATAAAAAGCAACAAAAGCTATATACTATCACATACCTGTCACCACATCGTGCTGTTTGATGGCCTCCTGTTGGCCAAGGTTATAAACTCTAGGCTGGGCTGGAGCAGTGTGAGATGCGGTTGACTCTGCCGCCTTTCCTTTCTCTGCTGCATAGGCCGCAACTAGCCTCTTCCCACTACGACATTCATGAGCAAAGTGCCCCGGTCTGCCGCAGTTGTAACAGGTGAGTGGACCTCGCCCAGTCACTCCTGATGCTGAAGATTGAGCTGACCTAGACGGTCGCGCTCCTTTCTTCCACTTGCCTCGTCCTGACTTTGCCGAGCTCGATTCTTTGAACTCTGGCTTGACTACTGCTAGCTCCTTCCTGCTGTGGGACCGCTTCATGTATTTATCCAAAGAACGAGCTGAGTTGACCAGGGTCATAAACCCATGCGTCATTGGCCCCGTCAGAAGAAACCGCAACTCTTCTCGCAAGCCTTCGTAAAACCGATTTGTATTACGAGCTTCATTCGCAAAGGTCACGCCTGCATAGCGACCCAACCGTGTAAACTCATGCAGATAATCATCGATAGTACGATCACCCTGAGTCAGACGGTTGAACTGATTTTCCATTTCTATCTGTTGGGCCTGTGGAAGATATCGCGCCAAGAACAGTCTGGAAAACTCATCAAAAGAGATATCGGTCAGCTGTCTTCCCGCTAGCTGATGTATCTCCAACTCATCCCACCATAGTTGCGCCTCCCCATCTAGTAGGAAGGTTGCCAATATCACTTTTTGTCCTTCCTCCGTGTCCGTGGCCTTCAAGGTTTTGCGCACCTTTGACAGCCAATCCTCTGCTTGCATCGGGGTTCCTGCCCCCGTGAACGTAGGAGGGTGGAAACTCAAAAAGTATTGCAGCTGTTGATCTGGAGCTCTCCGTGCCCTCAACGGCACTGGCCTTTCTACCGCAGGTTCGGCTGCTGGAGCCTGCACCGGAACCGCTCCCGGATTAGGAGGCTGTCCAGGGACATGCCCTCCTGGTTGCGCCGTGAACATCGCAAAGACTACCTCAGCGATCATCCTTACGGTTTCAGCCGAAGGGGGAGTCGGCACCGGAGTTGGTGCACTACTTGCAGTCGAACGAGGGGGTCGAGACGGCCCCGATCTACTCCCAGTCGCCTATATATGTACACAAAACATAATTAGCGACTAAGAGATAGTATGAAGCAATAAAGGAACACAGAAGTTCCATCAAAATGTTACACATATACATGTAATTCATTCCTAAAGTGGACAATTACTGGTTAGTTATATGATTTAAAGGCGACGCACACACGTGCTCACCACCCCTTAAAATAATTCGACCACGACTTCAGACGGAAAGGGGTCGAGACCCGGAGCTGATACCAATTTGTAACACCCTCCCTGTCGCATAGCATATAAAAGTAGGTCCGGCCGGGACCCCACGCCATATGAAATGAACAGAAGAGCGCATTACTAAAATTAGTGTTAAGCAGTTACAAACTATAACTATCTCAGCATCAGAGTCACATAACGGAAGCATGTTTAGATTCATTTAAAACCAGTTTATAACATGTCCACATATACTACGGAATGAAATACATCACAAGTTAATTCATGAGTGTTTACATCAAAAAGGTGGCTTCCAGACATCGGCACGCAGGCCGGCCACACATGAACAAAAGTAAACAAAAGCTTTGGCCTTCAAGGGCCAGCACAGCACAGCAGCAGGGGCTTCAGCCCGCTAGTCTCACCAGGACCTGTATAAGCAAATCCACCAATTGGTGGGAAAAACAAGCAACTGGTCAGCTTTAGCTGACCAAGATTTATAACGACCCCGCCCCACACTAGGGGCGGCGGTGCTCCTTCCCTGCAAGTAAGAGTCAGCAGCATATATATATATTCGTAAACAACACCAATGGAGGCAAACTAAGCCACCCGCTTCGTGCTCTCAAGGCACACTTTGGCATACTCCCTGAGTTACGCCCTTACGCTAAGTCCTATTTCAACTTAGACAAGCAAATTGAGCTAGCCCGTAAACGAAGTTACGGCACTCTTCCATAGCCCGGTGCAATGAGGGGCGACCTCTTCACCACCACTATAGGGGGTTCGGTTCAGCTAGGCCCGTGCTCAATCATCGTAGTATACACGATACAGGTAAGCTTCACCCAATACCCATTTCTTAAAGCTGGGTTTTGCATGTTCCACAGCTTCTCCTGCTACCTATCCAGTCTACAGGAATTTGGGTAGCACGGAAACATACAGTCTTTATGTTGGGCGCTAGCGCCGGCGCTAACGCTAGCGCCTGGCGCTAGCAACAGAACCTAGTTCTGCCCGGCACTGGTAACAGGACTCCACCCTGCTACCTCTGGGAATACACCTCCAAACATCAACACTGGTAGCTCACCTGGAGCTACCGCCGGCGCTAACGCTAGCGCCCGGCGCTAGTGACAGAACTCAGTTCTGCCACCAAATTTTGAGTACAGCCTGGGAAACACCTCCAGGTCCTATTTTCTGCACAACAACAGTTACATGACCCGAATTACAGCATGTACATGGAATTATTTCCGGCACTTTACACGCACTAAGTATCACCAATCTGGCTCGGTCTGTCCAGATGGGCTTCACACAGCATGCCTATGCCCGTACTATCGTTCCAGGCTCTATATGCAATTTGCGGGGGAACAACTTCATCCCACCGGAAGATCCGATCTACTAATTAGTAGAAGTCTTCCAAAATATATGCAAATCAAAGGACGTACATGTCCAAGGATTAGGGAGGAGATTCGTTACCCTTGTAGGCCGTTTCGGTGCCAGAATTGAGAGGTGGATGGCTGGAATCCGCGGTGGCACACGTACACAAACGCTTCTTCACTAACCTCCCTCCTGGCACGATGAAAGCTCAACTCCAAAGGCTCTCCCTCCTTTCTCCCAGCTCTCAGCCCTCAGCACTTGAGAGAAATGCAGAGAAAAATGGCTGAGAAGTCGGGTTTGAGGGTATTTAATATTTAGCGCTACCGCCGGCGCTAGTGGCTAGCGCCTGGCGCTAGCCCTAAGTCGGTACCGCTGAGAGACGCTACCGCCGGCGCTAGCTCCCTGATTTTAGCTCATGTTCATTTTTGGTATTCTGGGTGCACAAGCCATTTGGGGTCTTACATATCCCATCCTAAAGAAGCTGACCTTCGCCTTGGTGGTGTCGGCTTGAAAGCTCCAACCTTACTTTCAAGCGCATTCTATCAAGATGGTGACCGACCATCCCCTTCGCAACATCATGAAGGGGGTCGAGCACTCAGAAAGGTTGGCTAAGTGGTCAGTGGAGCTAAGCGAGTTTGACATCTCGTTTAATCTCATGACTATGTAACCGAGGTAGAAGAGCTCGAACCACTCCACTCAATTGCATGGATGATGTTGGTTGATGGGGTGTCAGAGAAGTATTCCTTTAGGGGAGGAGTGATTCTAGTAAGCCTCCGGGGAACACGGATCGAGCAGACAATTAACAATCATTTCCCACTCACCAACAACCAGGCCGAGTATGAGGTCGTGATCGCAGGGCTCCATTTAGCCAGGGAGCTAGGGGTGCAGGATGTGGAGGTCTCAACGAACTCCATGGTGGTGGCTTGCCAGGTCAAAGGGAGTTTGAGGCAAAGGAGCCAACTCTTCAATGATATCTAGAGAAGGTCAAGGGAATCATCGGGCAATTCTGTACTTTCTCGATCAAGCATGTGCCGAAGGAGGAGAGCATCCCAGCAGACCTCCTAGCCAAGTTCGGTCCTAGGGCGGGGGGAACAGTGTCAGAGCTCTTCCGCTCATCCATTAAGGAAGGGGAGTTAATGGAGGTGGATCAGCGAGCGTCATGGATGGACCCCTTCATCACCTTCCTAACATCGGGGCAGTACCCAGAATAAGATATGGACAAGCGGCGGCACGGGTACAAATCGACATACAATTCTTTGCACGTAGGGGGACTGTACCGGAAGACCCTCTCGGGGCTCTTAGCCCATTGTGTGTCGGAGGAGGAAGCCTCGAGGGTACTGAAGGAGATCCACTACTCCAGAGAATGTGACAGCCACTCTGGGAGCAGGACCCTGGAAGGAAGGGTGTTGAGGCAAGGCTACTTCTGGCCTACCCTCAGTAAGGATGTGGCAGAGTTCGCAAAGAAGTGCTCCAAGTGCCAACTATATGCTCTTCTCCAACTCCTTCCAGCCCAGAGGCTTCGGACCATCACAACTCCATGGTCATTCGCAATATGGGGGATAGACCTGGTGGGTCTTTTTTCCCAAGCTAGTGGCCAAAGGAAGTTTCTGCTCATAATGATAGACTACTTTTCCAAGTGGCTGGAGGTGAAGGTGTTGACCAAGGTAACCTCTCAGGTAGTAAGAAATTTTGTATGGGGAGAAATTATCTGCCGACATGGGCTCCCACTATCCATCATCATAGACAATGGGACGTTGTTTGTCAACGATGAGTTTGTTATTTTCTACATCGAGCTGGGCATAGACCTTCGTTTCGCGTCAGTCGATCACCCGAGGAGCAATGAGCAGGTGGATGCGGCGAACAAGATAATTGTGAACTTGCTGAAAAAGAAGGTCGAAAACCTAAGGGGTAACTGGGTAGTACAACTATCATCGATCCTTTGGGCCTTGAGAACCACACCAAACACGGCCACAGGGGAAACCCCGTTCAAGTTCTCCCACGGATCCAAGGTCATCCTCCCGATCGAGTTCGAGGTGAAGTCACCCAGGGTGGTCGCAGTAGAAGAAGGAGATGAGGAGTGGCGAGTGGAAATGAAGAAGAGCAAAGACTGTCCTTGGACCTGGTAGAAAAACTCTGGGACCTGGCAACCATCCGACAGGAGGAGGTCAAGCGATGGATGGCTCATTACTTCGATAAGCACATCCGGTAAAGCAGTTCAAAAAAGGGACTTGGTCCTGAAAAAGGTCGATACAGCCAGGAGGGGAGCCGCAGTAGGGAAGCTCAATCCCAACTGGGAAGGTCCTTAAATTGTAGGTGAAGCACACAAATTGGGGGGTATCACCTCCGGGATGTGGAAGGGGTACCCCTCAGCCAAGCTTGGAGCGGGGATGACCTAAAGCGTTTCCACCCTTGAACTCTTATGTTGATTTATTATAAGCTGATATTGTTGTATATTCTAACCATAGGCTCGTACGATCTACATAATTTGGAGTGCCCCAGATCGATTCCGCTGCCGGGCTCTCACTAGCCGATGGGTTCAGGTTGATCTCTAGAGAGGCTGGCAAGGTAATGTGTTGTTGAAATGCCCCAGATCGATTCCGATGTCGGGCTCTCATTAGCCGGTGGGTTCAGGTTGATCTTTGGAGAGACTGACAAGATAATGTGGTGCTGGAGTGCCCCAGATCGATTCTGTTGTCGGGCTCTCACTAGCCGGTGGGTTCAGGTTGATCTATGGATAGGCTGGCAAGGTAATGTGGTGCTGGAGTACCCCAGATTGATTCCATTGTCGGGCTCTCACTAGCCGGTGGGTTCAGGTTGATCTCTAGAGAGGCTGACACGGTAATGTAGTGCTGGAGTGCCCCAAATCGATTTCGCTGTCAGGCTCTCATTAGCCGGTGGGTTCAGGTTGATCTCTGGAGAGGCTGGCAAGGTAATGTGGTGCTGGAGTAACCCAAATCATTTTCGTTGTCGGGCTCTCATTAGCCGGTGGGTTCAGGTTAATTTCTAGAGAGGCTCACAAGGTAATGTGGTGCTGGAGTGCCCCAGATCGATTCCGATGTCGAGCTCTCACTAGTCGGTGGGTTCAAGTTGATCTCTGGAGAGGCTGGCAAGGTGATTTGGTAACATGACTCAGGAACTCTCCATTAACCGGCTCCCATTAGTCGGCATGACCATCATGCCATTCAGGGGGTAAGGAAAAATAGCGCTCGCTGAGCGAGATGTCTGCAGAGCAAGTCACTGCCAAGGCCTCCCCCAGGGGGAGACCTCGCTCGCTGGTATCTAAGCAAAGGTGTGACGATGTACCTAAATTGGCATGTCAGGGCGGCTCGCGAGTATTGAGGATGATCGAAAAGGATCGGTCGAGGTAGGTGTACCAGAAAGTGCAGATGGAGCTCCGCTCGCGACTCCCGAGGGTGAGCAAGTCAGGTCTGGTGCGGAAACAAGATGCGTCGAATGAAGAAATCGTCGTTATGAGGGTGCTAAAGGCGGCGGAGCAACAACGCTAGCTAGCTTCCGAAGGAGGGTAAGCGAACGTTCGTAAAGGCGAGTGCCGCGAGAAAGGCGTGCGAGTTCTGCGAGAAAGGCGTGTGATGTCCGTGTGAAGGGTGCGTGAATGCGTTGCGATAGAGTAAAATAAGAAAGACAGGAAAGCACTAAACAAAATTCTATTTCATTTCATCAAGGTTCTATTACAAACTACGGCGATCTCGCCAACCAAAAAGCTGAAAAAGATTACAATGAAGGGTCGCCCTCGGACCGCTCGCTCTCGCTGTCTGCGGGTTCCGGAACTGGATCAAACAACTCGGGGACCACCTCTTCGACGGTCAGCTGCACCGCCTCGACAGAGAGAAGACTCGTCCCCTTCAGGGTTTGGAATATGTGCCTAGCCGCCGCGACCGCGGTCTTCCGCATCTCCTCCTCCTGCTCGCGTGACTCGTTCCTCAGGTCCCTAGGGCTGCGAGGAGGTGGGGGGAGGGTGGCCCAGGCCAGCTCATTGTTATGGACCTTCAGCCCAACAACTTCCTTCTCTAAGTCGGAGGCGCGGGCGAGAAGTTGGCCGGCGGTCTCTGCATCCTGCAAAAGGTGATGTATTAGCCAAGGGAAAGAACAGCAAGGAAAGTAGGCGAATCCTCAACAACTTTCCATCCTGCCCTGAAGGTTGGCGAGTAGGCCCTCAGAGATTTCCTGCTTCTCCTTTAGGCTGGCGATCTCCTCGGTCGCGGCCTTCAGCTCACGCTTAAGCTCCTCAGAATTCCTCTCCACCTGGAGGCATCGCCGACCGGTCATGTGGGCGAGATCCAGGGAGCAGAGCTGGGCTTGCGCGCTCTCGTGGGCGAGCGCGTAGGACGTCAATTCATCAAAATCTGCGGCATCCTCTCGCCCATAGAGCCCGAAGGAGAGGGCGAAGGTTTGGCCTTCGATGGTCTCTTGCTTCACCCAGGAGAGGAGGAGGGTTGATATAGAGATTCTGTTGACCACCTGGTCCCAATCCAGCAGAGGCTCATCGGCCTCGTCTCGATGCCTCGTGTCGAGGCAGAAGTTTCGATGGCTCGATAGGCCGGGCGCGCCCAGCACGTCAGTGACCATTTCGGTGACCCCGCCGGTCCCCTTATCCGCTGGCAGGCCTGCCGAGGGGTCAGCTCCTGGTAAGTCCTCGAGGACCCCCTTCCCCTTGGCCAAGGGAGAGGCCTTCTTCTTCTACTTCGGCGGCGGTGGCGGCAAGGGAAGTGACCCGCGGCTCGCAGGTGCTGTCTGTAAGACCCCCTTTTTTTTTTGAAAACCCGGGTCTTATGCTCAGAATCGCCGCTTTGCGGTGACACCAACACACGGGAAGTTCGCCAGTACAAAGCGCCGATCCTGCCGGCCATATCGATCACAGAAGAAGAAAAGTATAAACGAACAATAGAAGTTCAAGTTCACAAATCACATGCTATATTTATTAATGTCCACATCATTTAACTGAAATAAAAAGGGGTTACATTAATAAAAGGGCACATGCCCGGTACATCATGTCCTCACTACAAGATCACTCGCGGAAGCTAACTACTAATCACTCACTGATCCTGAAACTTGTGCTCCTGTACTAGACTGGCTCGCCTCCGTCTGCACTGGCCTCTGGTGCTGCAGCATCTCCTCGGTCCCCTACAATGATAAGGTCCACCGACAGTTAGTCAAAAGACTAAGCCAATCCCCCACCCCTCCCCCGGTGACTCCTAGGCACCGTGCGGGAAGGATGAAGCGGAGGACATCAAGGGGTATAAATAATAGCAGGTGAAAGGGGTATAATCTATAGGGAATGTTTCTACAACTACACATATGTATATAGATAATTGAAGTAGTAAGTAAAACAGGGTAAAGAACAAGTAAGGTACAGTAAGTAAAGATGTGTATATAATAGAAAAAGTAACCATTGATTTATAGGAATGCCCATACAAACCTATAGACCAAGGGGTCGTTTAGCAAGGTCTACCGTATAAGAAGTCCCATAACTGACTTATACGATAGGGGTCGGGTTGAAATGCAATGTTTATGCCATGACATGCAGAGTTATTGATGGGGACCATCCCTTCAGCCCCTCTCTTTCCCCCCACCCCAGATGATGAAGACCCCTTCACCGAGCCTCATTTGGTAGGGGATGTTGTTGATGAAGACCCCCACATCCACTTGGTTGGGGATACTGATGATACTGCTGCTGGCCTGATGATCTTGATGAAGGTCGTTGCTGCTGCTTCTGACTGTTTTCCCCTCACAGGACACTCATCGGAGATGAGTAATTTCGAGTGGGGGAGGATTGATGGCGACATTGCTGATGCGGCCGTTGATCCCCGACATAGAGAGTTCGTGGATTGGGACGGTCGTTGCCGCAAGTTCGAAGACTCGTCGTTTCTTCGCCTTCGCCGCGACGTTCTACGCCAACGCCGCAACGTTCTTCGCCTTCGCCGCTACACATTTTGCACGACGTCCGCCGTCACCATTTTAAATAAAATATATAATCATAAATTAAATAATTATAATTATATATTTTATTACTTATCATTTCAAACAATTTCTATTTTTAGCAATTTCAATTTAAGCATGTTTTATTTAAAGCAATTGTATTTTTATTATGATGGTTGCATATAACCATCATAATATTTGTTTCTATTTTCATGCAGTTAACTTTTGGTATTATTTTTATTTTATTCTAAATTTTGTATGGAGGAGATTGAGTGGTGTAAGGCTATATATAGCCATGCTTGTTGTTGATTTAAGAAGAGATTGAATGATAAGAATTTTGAAACCTTAAAACCTCCTCCCTCCTCTCTAGCTTTTTTCCCTCTCCTTCTTGTGGCCGCCCCCCTCTCTCTTTCCCCCTCTCCAAGTTTCGGCCAAGGGAGGCCGCCCCCTCCTCTCCTCCTCCTTCTAGCTGCCGGCCGCCCCCCTCCTCGTGGAAATCCGCCCACCCTTCTCCCTCTCTCTACTGTTTCTCCCTCTACATTCTCTCACGCATCAAGGCGGTCTTGGGCTTGTTCGTAGCGGCGGGATTTGAAGGCGACGGTGCACATCTTCAAGGACTCTCCTCCGGCGACCACCTCCGTGAATAACGTAGGACTTTCTACAACCCGGATCTACTATTCCGGGAGGGTAACGCTTTCTACCTCTTGAGCGATTCTTCAATAGTTATTTGTGGTGGATAGGAATTGTGATGAATTTTCTGACATTGATCTTTTCGCGATCCTTCTCATTTGTGATAGTTGAACGATCTTGAATTATTTTTACTCGACGAGGAGTGGCGATTCACTTTTGCCTTTGTTGGGGAAGATCCTCCTATTTCCGGAGTTTTGCTTTCGGAGGATCTTCTTGTGGTTGTGTTTGCGTAATAGTTGTGAAGGACTCACCCGTAGGTGGCTGCGTTTGTTCATCCGATTAGGTGTTATTTAGAAACGATCTCGCGACCCAATCGATCGCGCAAGTGAGAGCGACCCGAACACCCTAGCCTACATCAGTTATGCAGTTAATGCTATGTTCATAAAAGTGCAACTCACACACTTCGACTCTATGCGCACAGACCTTTAGTTCCCCCTTTTTGGAGCTAGCAAGACTCCCAGGATGCTCCCGTAGTGGAAAACGGAAGCGGTGAGTTGGGCCTCGCGCCCACCTCTAGGTTGGTATTCACACTACCAAACCTAGACCTATCGTACGCCTCAATGTAAAACCGCGGAGCATCTGCGTACTCTTACTGGCTGGACCACCAGACTTTCATGGCTAAGTGCAAATTCCACACTTGCCGAGTCAACGTATCGACGTTGGTGTGAACGACCGTCCAATACCGAAGACCCACCACCTTCATGCACATGCAAACATGTTCTACTATATCCCGAGCCATAAATTCCCTGGGCCAACCTGCCCGTCATCATAACCTTCTGAGCCAACGGCTCGCCGGACCAACCCGTCCATACCAACAAGCATTACTGAGTCACAAGCTCACCGGACTAACTAGTGTGCTGCTTCAACCACGATCCCACCGCTCGTAAAACCAAACCAACTAACCTACCGTAACCACGGGGTGCGGGTGTGTGCGTTATTAAGTTAATCTTGTACATCAACTTATCCCTACAATTTATGATTAATCTTGGACTTCCTGAGGATTACCCTGTTAGGGGCTCGCTACGGTACTAGGAGCTATACTGGGATGACACCCCAAAGCCCCCTTTCTCAAGACACTTAATGTTATTGGTAGCTACCCGTAAGAATACCCTTCTTGTCATTTCTCTTGAAATACACCTAAGCGTTTTATGACAGGCTAAGGGAAAGACGATCTTTCGTCAATCCCGAGCACAACTTTACCCATAACTCACCAACACACCCTCATCACCTAAACTCTTTTTTGGTGACCTTCAATCTTCTCAACCAGTCTAGGTACAACCTCTACCTTCCATTCCCTCCTAATGATCCATAAAGTTCTCAGGTTTTACAGTTTTACTATACGCAGACCAAATGAGTTATAAGAGTTACATAAGGGGAGGTACTCCAAATATTCATCCAACTGACTCAAGATATTTACTGGAGGTCTATCATGATGTTTCAAAACTAAATCCAGAGAATCATATTTTTCCTTAATTATTTGCATTTATCATCATTTCTCCAATATTTGCCAAGTACGAATATGAGCATGAAGTGTAAGGTATTCTTATGATATGGCTCCCATAAAATTAAGATAAATCTATCATGCCAAAATAGCAGTAAGTACAGTGTGTCACAATTTTACAATCAAGAATTGTCCTCTAATTATAATATTGACTATTTAACCAAAATTAGAAATTAAAGAAGCAACCACCAACAATATTTGTCCAAAAATTATGGGAATATTACCAGACATTTATATTGATCAGAAAAGTTCTCAAGACAAATTTTAGAATTTATAAAGGCATATTAACCACTCAAATAAATATTCCAATGAAATCCTAATATGAGCATGTTGTGAAGTAGCCTACTGATAACAATCTCCATAAATTATATAAAATTTATAGAGCTTTTTAGTGCTCTGAAATGTTCTATCACCAAGTTACACATTTTTTCAGAGAGTTTTGGAGCCTCAATTATATTTCTTGAGATTAAGGTAAAATAAGTGTCTTGTAAATGAAGTACTGGTTAAATCATCTAATAAATTTCACAAAAAATATCAGAGGTCTATAATGTGATTATAAAGGCACTACCATGGTTTCATCATCATCCAAGACCATTTGAGCATGTAAATATCTCTTATAAGAAATTTCCCTAAAGGGTTTATGGCCTAATTTAGGGGAAATAAGTACTCCTAAAATTCTCTCAAAATTCCCTAGAGCATAATCACATCCCATGAACATATCTCCTAAATTCCATGGCCATTCTAGGGCTTTTGACCACATGGCCTTCACAAGGTTCTATATGCACCCCAAGGGGTAAAACTAGGGTGCTAGTGTAACGGCCCAAAAGATGAAGTGACGCAAAGAAATAATATAAAACTCAATAATTATTATATATATCCCCTATGATGAAAATGTAAATCAGTGTCAACTCGGTGTCGCTTCAAAATTTTAATTTGAACATCGTTGATACCTTGCGGCAATTGTGATATATTTAAGTAGAAATGACATTTGCCTATATTAATTATGTTGGCAAGCTACAGAAAGATATATGTGTATGTTTTGCGGCGATTTTATTTTGTGGTTATGCTAATCGGAAGGTTTGGTTTGGAGTATATATGATGACTGCAGTTATGTTTATTATCTTGGTGTAAGAGGTTGCCTCCTAGTTAATATGGGCTGCTAATAAGGAAAGGGTGCTAAAAAGGGTTAGTTGATTATATTCAAGTGTTTGTGGCTTGGATGTACTTATCTGGTATATAGAGCAGCTATATTAAATAATTTTTTTTTATGGATTAATAGAGGCGGTGGGGGTTGAATGAGATAAAGCAGCGTGGCAATTTTCCCTCAGCTTTTATCTTTACTGCTGCCACTTCCGACTCTCCATTATTTCGCCCGCTTCGCAGCTAGGGTTCCTGGATTGGCGTGAGTTCTTCCGTCTCCTGGAGCCGTGTCGGGCTGGAAGCTAGGGATGGCTGCGACTCCTCTTCCTCACCGACGACCCTTCCTTCTCATCCTGTCGCCGGTGCTAGAGGACTTGCCGCTACCTGTTAGTTGTACCCCTACTGCTGTTTTGGCGTGGTTCTACTGTGTGTGACCATCAGCTCTTAACTGAAATAGCTGCACTGTGAGCTCCTCCTTCCTCTTTTCCTCTCCTTCTAATTATTTCCTGGATTTTGTTGCCGGCTATGGCTTTATCGATTTCTATTTTGGGGGGGATTCATGAATTGTGACCGTCTATGATTTGGGCTTATCGATACATATGTGGATTTGGTTCAAATGGGGGAATTTCTGTTTTTGTACACCGGCAGTTATTTAATTGGGGGGAATTTCTGTTCGTATAGTTACTCTAGCTCAAGCTTTTCTCACTTATGCTTCATGGCTAGAAATTGATTCTTTTTTTATGACCGGCTGCTGTTGCTACTCCTTTTTCTAGATTTATTGGGTTGCGGATAAGAGTTTGGCCTTTACTATATTTGACTCATTATTGATAGTTTAAACAATGAGGCCAACTATTGCTGCTACAACAGTGGGTTGTGGGAGTTACTTTTGAACTTTAAGTTTTACTTCAGGGTCTGACCAACTGCTGCTATGTCTTCTTATGTTGATTTTATAGTGTTCAGTTTACCTGTGCATGCTGTACTTGGGTTTAAAAAGGAGTTTTGACCTAAGCTATATGGTGTTTTTATTGGCTGGCAACCTACTTTTGTCTTTTGGGCCAGGCATTAAAGTGTTAATTGGAATTGAGTTTTATAAGAAATTGTGTCTTTACGACCGGTCAACATAATACAGTGATACTTCTAAACATTCTATTATGTTTTGTTTATGCTAAACAAATGGCTCACCAAATGATGTATGTTATAACTATAATGAGCTGCAACCTCGATATAAACGACCCTAAATGATACGGTTCCTATAAAGATATCGTGAAGGATGACATCTCAAAATAGACACGACGACGACATGAATTGTTATAAAAGAAAAGAACGACTGATGGTGAGAGCTACCTGTTTCATTTATGCTTTATGGCTTATATACACTCTTTTTATACTGAATGTTACATGCATAGTTGATATCACTGATACTAAATGTCGCTATATTGTATGGCCTTGAAAAAGGCAAACAGGCGAATGATATTTCTGAGGGGATTTTAATAAATATGAATAACTCATTATTATGTAAACGTGTCGACACGAGATTATATTACGGGCGAATTGAAGTGCATGCACATGAATGAAATGAAATGCCAAACCAGTCGAGCCGAAAGACATAAACGTGGGTTGTCCGTACTAGTTTTGGAAAATGATGACCCTTCGGGGTAAAATGATGACCCTTCGGGGTAAAATGATGACCCTTCGGGGTAAAATGATGACCCTTCGGGGTAAAATGATGACCCTTCGGGGTAAAGGAAAAAGGATTCAATCGCCCCTAATATTTCCTAAGAAATGAAACAATCAAGAAATACTGATATACAGAGATACTGATATGATTTCTTATTGCTATACTGATATAGACATACTGACATATGATTTATTACTGCTTCATTGATATGAGATACTGAATTACTGATATACTGTTTATTGCTTACACGGATATATGGATACACTGCTATGATATACTGATATACTGATATAGACATACTGATATATGATTTCTTACTGCTACACTGATATACTGATAGATGGATTTATTGCTTATACGGATACCCTGCTTTAAGGTTATATTGTTACATGATATGATTATGATTCTATACTGCTCATACTGTTTTAGTCATACTAACATGTTCGTATAATTATATGTTTCATAAGGTCAACACTGATACAGACAAACGGTTAGTATGAAAAACATGTTTTCAAATGCGAAAGTTTTACTTTAATTATTTACAGCAATGAAAGAGGTATATCCTCACTTAGTCATATCCGTATGACTAAGCCTGTCGTCAAATTTTGTAGGTAATGGACGTGACTTTGGATACGCAAAAGAAAAAAAGAACGGATATGGTAGAACAGAAAAATATTCAACAAATAATACAAGGTACGAAAGTAAATTCTTATTATTATGTGTCTTTATTTTGTATTCACTAGCCGCACTTCAACCTGGGACAAATGTAAACATAGCTTAGATACAGATGTATGTGGGGTCCAAATGGGGGCCTCACAAATGGTATCAGAGCCAGGTTTTCAAGAAGTTTGGTTGTAGTGAGTACTAAATAAGCACACATGATATGATGATAAGAAGATCGATTATAGAAATTTAGTAATTTGGAATCTGTCTCAATGGAATTAAGTCAAAAGGGTTGAAAAACATTTAGAAGAAAATAGAAAGTAAATGAAATGTACACGAACATAAAGCGACACGAATCCAAGTCAACCTAATTGTTTTCATGAAAAGAAATGTCTTCGTAGTGTTAGCGATAGAGAGATGAATCTGATATATATAGAATAGTTGAAAGATGAAATTGCTTCGAACAAAAAGATCAATGTACATCGTTGTATAAAGCGAAGATGGAGACATGTAAAATGGTTGAATACGTAATGAAGGGTGTACAAATAGCGGGCTCTAAGTTTCTAAAAAGAGACAAATGGTTACTTATTACCATGAAGACACTGTTAAACAATTGTAGAAAAGTGTAATCATGATATTCACTGTGAAAGCTTTGAAACGTTGTGCAATAGCGAGAGGAAGTAATGGTAAATGAAACTAATAGACATGGTAAGTCTATTTTCATCTTGTATTATAAGATATACATAGTTTTGAAATAACGGATTACTCAAACATGAAAAACGAAATATGGTTACAAATGCAATTGTTTCCAAAGTATATCGTTTCAATATTATTTAAGAGATACATTATATTATGAGCTATAAAAGAAACCGAGATGAAATAAAGAAGAAACGACAAAAGAAATTTGCAAACGAAAACCGCGTGAATATGCAAATATGATGCTAAGTAAAAATGAAAGCCACTGACATTCCATATATTGTTAGAACGAGGGAATGATAGTATACGTAATTAGAAGATACACAATCGAATTAGCGAGGTAGGAACTCGACGCAGGATATTGCTATGAAGAAAACTGAAAGTCATCATGGTGAGCGAGTGACTAGTAAAGAATAGAGGAAGTACAGGAAATTGCTAAACGAAATTGAAAATGTGATAAACAAGGTATGTAAAGAAGGTGAGATAAACGTTAAGTTGAGTACGTAGACATACAATAGGTCTTATTGAAGGAGATTTTACAATTCAAAAATTTGCAATGAACGAGAATAATAAAGACTGATGATATGGGTGTTGGTAAAATGGTAACGTAAGAAATTGCAATGTACATATGATATACGTATAAAGATAAAACTCCAAACAGTAAATGACTATGCACGGTAAGTTTATCTGTAGCTTATAGGACGACATAGTTTTGAAAACAACGTGTTACACAAGCATGTGCAAAGAAAACGAAATACGAATACAATTGCAATCAATTTTAGAAACATTTTACGGTAAATGAAACAAGAACTTTGTGGATTTAAATTAGTTTTAGAATGATAAATCAAAAAAATGGACTAATGTTATGTTTAGATGGAATGACAATTATCAATACATATTTTAGAACTAAATGGAAATGTCGTTGAAGAAAAAGCTACGGAAGACTGATTTGATCCATAATATGGAGCTACTAATATAGTGCTTGCGATAAAAAGAAAATAGATGTGATGTCTAACATGAAACATGAAATTTTAAATGCGTATAAAATATAATTTCGTCCAGATGAACATATAACCGTGATAGCCAAACTATGTGAAGAGTAGCAAAGACCGAAAATCTCTCCATGATAATATAAGATACTAACGATTGTAAATGAATTGGTGTAGACTTATTCATATGATGCAGCATAATAAAGGCAAAATAATATATGAAAGTGGACTAGTGAATGAAGAATGCACAGATAAAAGACATGATTGATTTCAATGCCAACACGTGTAAATATCCATAGAAAATTTAAATAATGACATTCGAGGTAAAAGTTATGAAGACCATATGAATTATAGATAAAGATTATGAAATACTGACTGCTAAAAAGAAAAGGAAAATGTGATGATGGGTCTATAACATTGAAGGAAATGAGTGTGGATTGAAGTTTACCTTCGTCTTATATGGTATATAAATGAAATAAAGCCACCAAGTACATCGTTTCAATATTATAAACTATAACTGAAATCGTGGTTGAGGTACAACGTGATTAAGAAATTTCTAAGCTAAAAAAAAAATGAAAGTCCACTGATACTCTATAAGATATTGGTCGTTCTGCAAGAAGTGTTGTAAAGAGAGAACGATAGAATAATAAGATACGAAAATAAATCATCAATTGAGAAATTTTACCACGGGAGACGACTATGAATAATGAATGTATTCATAATACATAGGAGGGAAATGACATAGGAAGGAATTGAAATAGCACGTAAATGAATTACGAATGAGAATAAGGATGAGTGATGACGTGAGCGTAGGTAAAATGGTAATGTGAAAGATCGCAATGTACAAATAATATTATGAGTTACGAGTAGTTGCAAATGCTAAAGTGAACCATCAATATTCCGCTACCGTGTAAAGAAAAGTAAGACATCAATTGATATACAGCTAAGAACTAAAAGTCCAAACAATGAATGAAGAAAGAAATATGATGATAAAGAATATGTTTCATGAACTACTATGTTTCTTTTCTTGTTCCTTATGACGGTTTGTCAATCGCTTAAATTTTAAGAGTTCGGAATACGGGAAAACGAATGAAATTTTGAATGCATAGGAAAGTAAATAATGTCATAGTTGAAAATTCATATCGTATCCTATTTTCGAGGACGAAAATCTTTTATAAGAGGGGAGAATTTGTAACGGCCCAAAAGATGAAGTGACGCAAAGAAATAATATAAAACTCAATAATTATTATATATATCCCCTATGATAAAAATGTAAATCAGTGTCAACTCGGTGTCGCTTCAAAATTTTAATTTGAACATCGTTGATACCTTGCGGCAATTGTGATATATTTAAGTAGAACATGACATTTGCCTATATTAATTATGTTGGCAAGCTACAGAAAGATATATGTGTATGTTTTGCGGCGATTTTATTTTGTGGTTATGCTAACCGGAAGGTTTGGTTTGGAGTATATATGATGACTGCAGTTATGTTTATTATCTTGGTGTAAGAGGTTGCCTCCTAGTTAATATGGGCTGCTAATAAGGAAAGGGTGCTAAAAAGGGTTAGTTGATTATATTCAAGTGTTTGTGGCTTGGATGTACTTATCTGGTATATAGAGCAGCTATATTAAATAGTTTTTTTTATGGATTGATAGAGGCGGTGGGGGTTGAATGAGATAAAGCGGCGTGGCAATTTTCCCTCAGCTTTTATCTTTACTGCTGCCACTTCCGACTCTCCATTATTTTGCCCGCTTCGCAGCTAGGGTTCCTGGATTGGCGTGAGTTCTTCCGTCTCCTGGAGCCGTGTCGGGCTGGAAGCTAGGGATGGCTGCGACTCCTCTTCCTCACCGACGACCCTTCCTTCTCATCCTGTCGCCGGTGCTAGAGGACTTGCCGCTACCTGTTAGTTGTACCCCTACTGCTGTTTTGGCGTGGTTCTACTGTGTGTGACCATCAGCTCTTAACTGAAATAGCTGCACTGTGAGCTCCTCCTTCCTCTTTTCCTCTCCTTCTAATTATTTCCTGGATTTTGTTGCCGGCTATGGCTTTATCGATTTCTATTTTGGGGGGGGGGGATTCATGAATTGTGACCGTCTATGATTTGGGCTTATCGATACATATGTGGATTTGGTTCAAATGGGGGAATTTTTGTTTTTGTACACCGGCAGTTATTTAATTGGGGTGAATTTCTGTTCGTATAGTTACTCTAGCTCAAGCTTTTCTCACTTATGCTTCATGGCTAGAAACTGATTCTTTTTTTTATGACCGGCTGCTGTTGCTACTCCTTTTTCTAGATTTATTGGGTTGCGGATAAGAGTTTGGCCTTTACTATATTTGACTCATTATTGATAGTTTAAACAATGAGGCCAACTATTGCTGCTACAACAGTGGGTTGTGAGAGTTACTTTTGAACTTTAAGTTTTACTTCAGGGTCTGACCAACTGCTGCTATGTCTTCTTATGTTGATTTTATAGTGTTCAGTTTACCTGTGCATGCTGTACTTGGGTTTAAAAAGGAGTTTTGACCTAAGCTATATGGTGTTTTTATTGGCTGGCAACCTACTTTTTGTCTTTTGGGCCAGGCATTAAAGTGTTAATTGGAATTGAGTTTTATAAGAAATTGTGTCTTTACGACCGGTCAACATAATACAGTGATACTTCTAAACATTCTATTATGTTTTGTTTATGCTAAACAAATGGCTCACCAAATGATGTATGTTATAACTATAATGAGCTGCAACCTCGATATAAATGACCCTAAAGGATACGGTTCCTATAAAGATATCGTGAAGGATGACATCTCAAAATAGACACGACGACGACATGAATTGTTATAAAAGAAAAGAACGACTGATGGTGAGAGCTACCTGTTTCATTTATGCTTTATGGCTTATATACACTCTTTTTATACTGAATGTTACATGCATAGTTGATATCACTGATACTAAATGTCGCTATATTGTATGGCCTTGAAAAAGGCAAACAGGCGAATGATATTTCTGAGGGGATTTTAATAAATATGAATAACTCATTATTATGTAAACGTGTCGACACGAGGTTATATTACGGGCGAATTGAAATGCATGCACATGAATGAAATGAAATGCCAAACCAGTCGAGCCGAAAGGCATAAACGCGGGTTGTCCGTACTGGTTTTGGAAAATGATGACCCTTCGGGGTAAAATGATGACCCTTCGGGGTAAAATGATGACCCTTCGGGGTAAAATGATGACCCTTCGGGGTAAAGGAAAAAGGATTCAATCGCCCCTAATATTTCCTAAGAAATGAAACAATCAAGAAATACTGATATACAGAGATACTGATATGATTTCTTATTGCTATACTGATATAGACATACTGACATATGATTTATTACTGCTTCATTGATATGAGATACTGAATTACTGATATACTGTTTATTGCTTACACGGATATATGGATACACTGCTATGATATACTGATATACTGATATAGACATACTGATATATGATTTCTTACTGCTATACTGATATACTGATAGATGGATTTATTGCTTATACGGATACCCTGCTTTAAGGTTATATTGTTACATGATATGATTATGATTTTATACTGCTCATACTGTTTTAGTCATACTAACATGTTCGTATAATTATATGTTTCATAAGGTCACCACTGATACAGACAAACGGTTAGTATGAAAAACATGTTTTCAAATGCGAAAGTTTTACTTTAATTATTTACAGCAATGAAAGAGGTATATCCTCACTTAGTCATATTCGTATGACTAAGCCCGGCGTCAAATTTTGTAGGTAATGGACGTGACTTTGGATACGCAAAAGAAAAAAAGAACGGATATGGTAGAACAGAAAAATATTCAACAAATAATACATGGTACGAAAGTAAATTCTTATTATTATGTGTCTTTATTTTGTATTCACTAGCCGCACTTCAACCTGGGACAAATGTAAACATAGCTTAGATACAGATGTATGTGGGGTCCAAATGGGGGCCTCATAGCTAGGGCATATCCACCTCTACACCACCCCATTTTACTCATGAAGGTGTTTTAGGTGATCCTAAACCAGTGGCCAAGGTTTCACCTCATGGTGAGGAGATTTGACCACAATATCCCAAGATAAACACCATGCCCTAACTTTGACCCAATTTGACCTAACTTGGGTTGACAACTTACCCAACCAAATCAGTCCCAATTGGGCTGAGATTTTTACCAGGGTCGGGTGATAACCCTAAGAAGTACCCACCAAAATTTGGAGGGCATTGGAGGTCATTTGACCCAATAATTAATTAATACTTAATTTATGAAATTATTACAAAAACCTTAGAAAAAGGTTCTCCTAAAATTCCCATCTCTGGGTATGATGTGTGGGTAGGTGTAGATAGCCTAGGTTTTAAATTTCAAGGCCATACCATTTACCAATAGAAAGATATTTAAGAATTTATGACTGTCCTACCCTAGGGACCAGTCCAAGAAAAATGACTCCACAGTGAGCTATAGTGCCCATATTGACCTGAAACAAATTTTCACTTAATCTAGACACCAAGGGCTACAACATTCATGTTGGGCACTTTTTCATTTGAGGGGTTCTAGTATTTCTAATAATTAAAATAAAATACTGCAGGAAGAGTGGTAAAATGTGTCTCTGCGTTCGACGAAATCCGATCTGCGTTCGATAGATCCGATCTGCGTTCGACGAACGTCGTGCTTCAGTTTGACAAAATTAGTTCTCCAGCCAGTTCAGCAGATCATCTCTCAGTTCCACGAACTCCAGATTTAGTTCGACGAACTCCAGATTCAGTTCGACGAATTAATTTAGTTCGACGAATTAATTCAGTTCGGCGAATTAATTCCGTTCGACGAACTCCGGGTTCAGTTCGACGAACTCAACTATCATTTCGGTGAAATAATTCCATTCGACGAACTCAACTATCAGTTCAGTGAATTAATTCCGTTCGACGAACTCCGGGTTCAGTTTGACGAACTCAACTATCAGTTCGACGAACTCCAGAGTGTGTTCGACGAATGAATTCCGTTCGATGAACTCTGGATTCAGTTCGACGAACTCAACTATCAGTTCGACGAACTCAAGCTACAGCTCGACGAATTTCTTCTACTCAGATCGACGAATTAATGAAATAACGATATAACATAATCATTTAAATCTGTGAATAGCTGATCACGGCAGATCCGACGGCTCATAGTCATCGTCCCCGATGGATGGAAGGCGCACGATAGCCCGTCCTGGGCTTCTTTGCGGGATGATTTCCCAGCCACCTGTGCCTCTTCCCGGCCGGCCAATGCCACCACCACCTCCGTTGAGGTCGTGGCCGGCGATAGGTGGTGGTTAGCCGGTCGGAGGTGGTCAGAATCGTGGTTTAGAGGAGGGGAAAGAGAGCTCGAACCGAGCCCTTTCGGAAGCACGATCCGAGCCCAATTGAGCTCGGATCAAGCCCTAAATTATCATAAGATCTAGCACTAAGGGAGAGGAGGCGGATCGGACCTGTGTGGGGGTTTGGTGGCGCGAATTCTGGCGAGTCGCCATGGCCGGAGGTGGAGCTTTCGGCGCCATGTCGATCCTAGCTTCTGGTGCTCGACTTCTTTGGGGAAGGTGGGGAAACTGATCCTCCCAGTCCTCTGAAGGAGTTATAAGGTTCAATTGGGGGAGAGGGAGGGTGTAACTCCTAATTGTCATGAATGCCATTAATGGCCAATTTCGGCCAACCGAAATTTCATGAATATAGCCACCTATGTGGCCGGCCAAGGCTGTTAAACTTCTCCAAATTACTTAGGGGAGGAGTACCAAACCATGGGAGATGAAGAGAGGAAACCTTTGGCCTCCCAAGCCATGAATGGCCATTATTCCTCTCTTTCTCTCTCCACCATTCTTTTGGGGAAAATGGGGTTTCTCTCTCCTAATCATCATTTACAGAAATTGGATGGATCTTTGAGTAATTCTCAGCCTCCTAGACAAATGGGCTACTCCAATTGGGCCTAGCCTAAGTGGATTGAGCTTGAGTTAGTTTTTTCCCCTCTTTTTGGGCAAGGTTGACCAAGTGTTGACTTGAGTCAAACTGGCCAAATTGGTGACCTGATGGGGCTTTTTGGTCCATTGGGTCCCTAATACCTTTATAAGGGTAGGGGAAAGGTCAATTGGGCATGGTGGAGGTCAATTGAGCCTAATTAGGCTACTTTGACCAATTTGGGGTTATGGTTGACTTTGGTCAATTTGGCCTCTTTGGTTGACCCCAATGGGTCCTTGGTGCTCTAAGGGGACCCCTAAATGGTTAGGTATGCTATGGTGGGGTCAAAGGGTCAAGGTGAGGCCCTTAAGTCCAACCCTATGTTTGTTAACTGGAAATTGCTATTTGCAGACCACTGTGGTTTCCTTCTTCCTCGCTAAGGCCAAGTGGTCTCTTCAAGCTTCCTAGGATTTTGTCATGACCTAGTCATTACAAAACCACTCTAGGGGTCTAGTTGTTTGAGGGATGATACACGGTCCACTTCCTGGAAGGAGGTGCGGTGGTGCGGGGAGTCTCCCGGCACGCAGTGGCAGCAGAGGTAGCGAGTGCAAGGCCGGGGGAGATAGTCCCGGCCCCTCGCATATGGGGGGTGGAGCGGAAGATCTCACTCTTCTGCGAAGGGAAACAATCAGAGGTTAGAACAGGAAAAAGTGGAACACAAGGTAGGGGAATGAGTGCGAGTCATACCTACTCTGGGCGGCACAGGAAGTAGCGAGTCGACATTCCTTCGAAGGAAGGCGACCTCAAAGTTTTTCATCGATAGGTATTTGAAGAGCGCAAACTCATGGCCGCCAAGTGTGGGAGGGCGGTAGGTGGGCTCGTCGTGCTGGATGGGCGAGAAGTGGACGTTGCCAAAGGGCCCCTTCATGATCACAAATTTCTGGGGTGATCAGTAATGGCTTTTGTTGGCGGTCTCGCAAACCTTGGTGTGTTAGCTTGTGAAGTAGATGATCCCATCTTTGTAGGCTCGGAAGGAGAAAAGCTTGCGGAAAACCGGCAAACTGAACTCGATCCGCTCCTCCCTGAGGTAGCATGCAAAGGCTACCATGACGGCGACCGAGTTGGGAGTCATCTGACCCAGGATCACGCCGAAGTATTTGAGTATCTGGCAGATTCACAACAAGCGGTTTGAGGTCTTATGCGAGTGGGAAAAAGAAAAATAAAAGTGTGAGCTAATACCTGGCTGATCTCTGGCCAGAGGGGGAGTCGCAGGCCAACATCAAAGTGGGCCGCGGGGATGGCGAGCTCGTCCGGGAAGAGCTGGTTGATGGTATTGGATTTTGCAGGCTGGCGAGCCGAGAATCACGACGAGATGTAGTTCGAAACCACAACATGGTAATCGCCCTCGGTGAGCAAGCAATTGAAGAAGGAATGGTCGCAGAAGGTCCAGGCGCACTTGGCCCGACCCTCGGCATCGCCGCCATCACCACCCATTTCAATGGTTGTCGAAAAGCTGAAGAAGCGAGCACGAGAAAGAATATGCGAGCTCGCGAGAACGAAGGGGGCAGAGAGTCAAGAGCGATAAATGCGGTAGTTGGATATGACGACGAGGCCTATTTTTAGAAAAATAAAGGCGGCGGGGATCATGAATCGAAGCGTCAGAGGTACGATTAGCAGAACCTCACTACGATATGTCTCGGTACTTGAAACAACCCCTTCCCCACCCCGCTCGCAACAATACAACAATATCGGCTCACTGTAGGCGGAGCGAGCGCAGAATATGCGAGTCTAGTCCAATATAAATTGTGTGCAGGAACATTATGAAATAAAAGCAGAAACTAGCGAGCACAGTAACATCACAGTGCGAGTAAATAAAGAAAGCCCAAGGGCGGGCGAGAAATGTCAAGATAATAATAGAGATAGAGTTCGCAGACTTTTTAAAATAAACGTTTACAACAATGATTTCGCCGGGTGGGTGCGAGTGCTAGCGGGATCAATACTGGACCCATCTTCATCGGCCTCGGCCTCGCACCCCTGAGCTCGGCGGTACTCATGGATAATGATAGGCGCAGATCGTGCGGAGCTCACGCTGCATCAAGCGAACTTGATCTTCAACCCGCGAGAGGTGCACCCACGGGGAGGTGACCTCGTCGCGGGTATCCAACTGCAGCTCAGCGTGGAGCCGCGCATAGTCATCCTCAAAGGCGGCGAGACGCTCTTCGGTAGCCACCCTGTCCTCCCGCGCCTGGTTATACAGGTCCCGCGGCATGTGCCCATACTTCTTGAGCACCTCGGTAGTCCGCCTCTTCATCACCTCAGGGTCTCGGGGATCGCCCAGGATATCAGCAATCTTGTCCGGCGAGGGCGGGGGCGACATCTCCTCCTCCCCAAGGTCCAGATCGGCGGGAGAGCTCTCATGGGCACCTGCAAGAGGAGAGTCAGTGGCGAGAGCGAGGTATAAAGGATTGATTCTCGGTTCCAACCTGGCGGGGCCATGGCCACTTTGCCAGCGCGCTGGTGAGAAGAGCTCGACTGACCCTGGAAGGCCTCCTTGTAGGTCAGTGTGATGGATTTCCCCAGGGGGGGCGGCGTGTTGCTGGCGATCCGGACAATGGCGGGGAGCAAGATGTCGGGACTCTGGTGGCCCAGGAGGCCAACCCCGGTGTAGGGATGGTCATTTTTGTTAGGGTCGGCGAGCCCGGCGGAGTGACGCGCCTCTCAGGCGTCGCGAGAGGAGTCTCTGCAAGGGGCAATTGCATCAGGTTAAATCGAAAAACTCACCGAGGAATTCAGGAAACTCACCGGGTCGCGGCGAGGGGATGCGCATGTTGGTTGCGTCAAGGTCCATGACCGTCGAGCCGGTCCCCCAGGGGAGGGGAGGTGAGTTGTAACACCCCAAATTCTGGAAGCAGATTTGGATTGATGGTTGCGTTCGACGAACGGCCGCCTGGCTGCGTTCGACGAACGGCCGCCTGGCTGCGTTCGACGAACGGCCGCCTGGCTGCGTTCGACGAACGGCCGCCTGGCTGCGTTCGACGAACGGCCGCCTGGCTGCGTTCGACGAACGGCCGCCTGGCTGCGTTCGACGAACGGCCGCCTGGCTGCGTTCGACGAACGGCCGCCTGGCTGCGTTCGACGAACGGCCGCCTGGCTGCGTTCGACGAACGGCCGCCTGGCTGCGTTCGACGAACGGCCGCCTGGCTGCGTTCGACGAACGGCCGCCTGGCTGCGTTCGACGAACGGCCGCCTGGCTGCGTTCGACGAACGGCCGCCTGGCTGCGTTCGACGAACGGCCGCCTGGCTGCGTTCGACGAACGGCCGCCTGGCTGCGTTCGACGAACGGCCGCCTGGCTGCGTTCGACGAACGGCAGCCCGTTCGACGAATGCCTGTCAGTTCGTCGAACGATGTCCAGTTCGGCTGTTTTTGCAATACAGACCCGTGATTTGTGATCGTGGCCGTCAAATCCAAAGGTTTTGGATCCAATGCTTGAGATTTATTCCGGGATTTCTTAGTGTCTGACCAGAGGAGTGTTTATCCTCTTTGTTTCTAAATCTGATCTCTCTTCAAGCTTGAGGAAGAAGAAAGCCGAGGAGGAAGAAGAAGACATCTTCTGCCATTGACGGAGCTCTGAAGCTCCGAATCGCGAGCCGTTTTCAGATCTGGAAAGAACAGACCGTTGTGGTTCTTTCTATCCGAGTGAAATCTCATATCTATGGCGAACAAGAAATCTCCAAGGGTAACGATCTTCTACTTGGACAAGTGAAGTCCTCCTTTTTATGGCATGTTTGCATGGAGAATCCCCCACCGATTGGTGGAGAAAAGAGACTTTTCTAGCCAGTTGATCGTTTCGATCCCCTTTAGTTACTTTCATTTAGAATCCTGAATTGTAGTACGGACATAGGCATTGTGTGTGAAACTCATCCGGACAGGTTGGTCTAGATTGGTGATGATTATATTGTCGATTGTGCCGGAGAAGACTCCGTGATCTTGTATGTGTTATTTTTGGGTTCTGCGTATTGTTGAGTACTGCAGGGAGTCCTGGAGTTAACCTCTAGAAAATACCCGAAGTTGTGGGCGAATCCGTTGATCTGTCACTACCGCCCGGCGTTAGGGATAACGCCGGCGGTAGCTCCCAGGGAGCTGTTTGTTGAGGTGTGATACCTCCTTTCGTTGCTCGGGCTGAGGTGAAGCCGTACCCGCGTCGTGTTGATTGATGCCGACGATTTGAGCACGGGCAAAGCTGTTCCAAATCCGCTCACATACCGAGTCGGTGAAGAGGTAGCTCCTCGGTGCACCGTAAGATGTTGGGATTAGTCCGTAAGACAAGATAGTCTTGGCGGTCGAAGATCATGTGAACTCCTTGTTTAAGGAGTTGTTAGGTGTGGCTCGGGGAGTACACCGTGAGAGTGCCTTGAGAGCACGAAACATGTGGATGTGCGTGCCAACGTTGGTGTTGATTGCTTATACATGTGGTGCTTGAACGCGCCTTGACAATCTATGCCTATACTGTCTGCCTGCAGGGAAGGAGTACCGCCACCCCGTCTATAGGGGTGGGGTCGTTATAATATTGGTCAGCTTTAGCTGACCGGTTACTTGTTTCCACGTTTTGGTGGATCGTTGTTGCAGGTGCAGGTGAGCCAAGCAGGAAATAGCTTGCTGGAGCTTATACTGTGTTGGCCCTCGAAGGCCATCCTCCCCTCTTTTGCTTTCCTTAAATTGTCGGCCTGCGTGCCGATGTATGTTTGAGTTTAAATACATTGTTCAATGTAAGACCTTAAGGCCGTAACTTTATTATTTCATTCCTGGGATAGTGGACAGTTCTAAAAGGTATTTTTAATCAAATGCTTCCGCTTACGTTTTATTCACTCTGGTGTAGTTGTAGCTCTTTATGTTTATCACCTTATAATGTCTAGCTAGTGTGTATAATATGGCGTGGGGTCCCGATCGGACCTACTGTTATATTATTTATACTGGCAGGGTGTTACATGAGTGCCCACCAGGGCCTCGCTCGCGATGGCCCCATCCAGGAGCGCGCTCTGCGGAAAATAAATTGGTGTTAGCCTGATTAGGTGGGGGGACCAACCTATCAACATGAGTACCTGTTCGGCGAGCCTGGTGTCGGGCGATGGATCTGGGAGTGGGGACCCATCCTCCCCTGGATATCGTCGGACCGACTTCGCCTTTCTAATCTTGGGTAAGGCTGGAGGGTCCCGTCAGGCGAGCCAAGGGGCGAGCTGGACTGTGATCGAATGCTCGCCCGCCCGCAATGCGTTCAGGAGAGCCTGGTCTTCTTCCGAAAGAGGCATTTTGATGGCTACTCTAGCAGGTGGCGAGAGAAGACGAAAGGTGTCAGGGTTACCCATCGCCCAGGATTTGTGGTATTTATTGCACTGGGGATGGGGCCCACCGGAAGATTCCTACCAGGTCAGCAACGACCGGTGAACCCTCGGGGTTGGACGTTTCTTTGCGAGCTTAGGATAATCTCGCAAAGAGCGGGGATTGTGTACAACCCCGTGTTTGCCGAGGGGTAAAATGGTGAATCGGGCTATAGGCGAAGCAAGCAGATACTCGCCGCAAGGGCGAGGGCAAGGCGAGCATGTCTTGTCTCCCTACGAGGAACGTGATGCGAGGGCGAGGCAAGTGTACACTCGTCGCTTTGGGGTACATTTAGTAATAGCGAGGCGAGCGAGGGCTCGCCGCCTCGCAGAGGCGGCCCAGACTGGTATTTATATCGCTAGGGGGCGAGCGAGTGGCGCCCTCACGGTTCGCTTGCATAGGGAGACCTCGCGAGGCCCGCTCGCGAGAGGACTGGCGAGTGGCGCCTTCATTGGCCACTCGCCCAGCAAGGGTTCAAAGGTCAATTTACCAAAATACCCTTGGTGGGCTGCCAATAGCCCTTCAGAACAGCAGAGTTTGGCTGCTAGTAGACCCGTTTTGGGTGCGATTAGTAAAACCAAAAGGCGGAATCTCGCTATCAGCAGACCAGAAGAGAAAAACTATATATAGACCCTAAAGGGCACCTTTGGAGAGGACGACACTTCTTTGGCTTCCTCCTCCTTAGGCTACCTTTGGTTAGCTCCTCAGGTTTTCCAAGGTGTCCGGATTCAGCTTTGGCTTGGGAGGGGAAGCGCTCTAAGATCTTCCGGATCTGTGGTGGGACCTTCACGCTGCAGCCAAGGGTCATATTTAGCTCTAAGTCTTCGGTCAGGTTCCCCTGCGGGTTCAGTAAGTGATGGTTGCCCCCTTTCAGGATCCGAACTCCTCGTTGGGCCGATTCTCGATTTCAACATACACATTCCTGACATGTAAGCCCACTGCAATTGAAGCACAATGACTCATCTTCAATAATCAAGGTCACACATGCACTCTCACTGGATTCTCATATCTCCTTCCCCTCCCCCTTCTGATCTCTTTGTAGCTTGTAGCAGTCCTTCTTGAAATGGTCTTTCTTCTTACAGTAATAGTATTCGATCTCTTTCTTGGACTTACTCTCGGAGTTGCTCCTAGAGTTGCCTCTTTGCTTTCCTCTTTCACTGACTTGTCACTTCCCTCCATGACTAGGGCATCAGATGTAGAGGCTCCAGAGTCCTTCCTTCTCAGCTCTCCGTTCAACAGACTACTCGTCACCATTCACATTAACACGATGCCTCCAGGTGCTGAATTACTCAGTGACACCACAAGAGTCTCCCAACTCTCTGGAAAGAAACTAAGAATCATCAAAGCTTGTAGCTCATTCTCCAAAGTGTATTCATTGCTTCCAACTGATTTATGATGTTGTAGGCAAGGTTCATATGTTCTGTCATCTGAGAACCCTCCTTGTATTTCAAATTAACAAACTTCCTGATCAAAAAAGCCTTGTTCCCCGCTGTCTTACTCTCGTACAGTGTTTCTAGCTTTTTTCACAAAGTCTGCGTCGATGACTCAGTGGAAACATGATGAAAGACAAAATCATCAAGCCACTACCGAATGAATCTCACTGCCTTCCGATCCATTTTCTTCCACTCTGCATCATCAAATATGATAGCCAGCCTCCTTAACAACAGAGCATTGAGATCTTTGCAATATAAGAGATCCTTCATCCGAGGCTTCCATATACTCCAATTCTTGTCGTTCATGCTCATCATTCTTGTGTTCCGCTCCATCTTCTCTGAATAGCCTGACGGTCCGTGAACAACCTAGATCTGATACCACTTGATGGGAATTGACCCACTCTCAATCCGGGCATACAAGAGAAATAATAAATGCAACAATACAACAATCACAAACAAAAATAACAACAAACTTTAAGTGGAAAACCCTCTCGAAAGCAATGATGGAAAAACAACGGGTTGGGGCATGAAATCCACTATCAGAAATAAGGATTACAAAATAAAGAAATCTAGGTTTGCCCAACCTAAAAACCCCCTCCGTATTTGAAAGACCAAATCCACTCCTCACAAATACACGGAGAAAATATCTCTTCAAAAGAGAGTACCCCAACCACTTCTCTTCAAGCACCTACGGCAACGGAGATGAAGAAGGAACTCCTCCAAGGCGAGATGAAAGCACCAGCGGTGAGAAACTCCTGTTCTTCCTCCTGAAGAACTCACGAATCGCGACTTACAACCTTTTTCATGTACAGCAACTGACGGGCCAATTAGAGATTCTTTTTTTAGGTTTTAATCTCTCTCCCTTAAATAGGGTCGTCCCCCTATTAGACTATGTAGGCGCACCTCTCGTGGCCACTGAATGGGAGAACAGATGGATCGAACGGCTGGAAATAAGAGTATTAACGGAACTGGGTATGTCCACTACCGCACGTCGATATAGGTACCGCTCAGCGCTAGCTCTAGTCGATAAAGGCTGTCTTATCGATACCATCTCGACAATATGAACCATTTCTCGATGATATGCTACCGCCAGCGGTAACACCTGCCATTGGGTGTTAGCATCCTGCTACCAGCCTTCTAGTCGACATAGCTCCAGCTTTTCGCCGATATTGAAAACTCGTCTCGACGATATGGTCTCACCGATATGGACCATGTCTCGTCAGCATACACACTATCAACACGATGTAGACTTCAAGTCGATTACTTGTTGAATTCCCTGAATCCTCGTCTTGCACTAACCTACCATGCCTACAAGACTGCAAAGGAAATCTGGGATCGTCTCAATGCACATTTCCAGAAGGAGGAGGTACTGTTAAAGTCGCTCATTGGGGAGAAGTTCTTCAACTTCTGCCTCAAAGCGAACTTGCCGATCACTTCCCAGATCATAGAGTTGAAGAACTTGTGTCACAAGCTGGAGGATGATCAGTCGAATATGGATGACAATCTTTTTGTTTATCTTATTCTGAGCAAGCTGCCTAAGGAGTGGCTGGCCTTAAAGACTGAATGCACAGGCGGAAGGAGAAGATCACTCTGGATGAACTCAAAAGGTTCATCTACACCGAGGACTAGAACAACGCTAGAAAAAGCGCAGATTGTTCAGCCCTCACAGGCTATCAACTTCGCTTCTCGACCTAACAAGTCTTCTCTAAAGCCCCTGGTACCTAAGGGTGACAACCCTATCCAGTTGGCGGTTAAAAAGCCTTCTCTCAAAAGGAAGAAGGGTAAATGCCACAACTGTGGAATGTGGGGTCACTAGGCCGTTGAATGCAAGGGTCCGAAGAAGCAAAAGGATGAAACTCCACAACAAGTGGCGAACATGGTGGTCGATAACTCTGATCTCAAGTCCTTTGTGGCTATGATTGGGAGTAGTCACCGCAGTGCGTCTTCTGAGTGGTGGCTGGACAGCGGTGCCACATGTCATGTTACGAATGACAGAGATCTTCTCGCAGAAATCAGAGCAGTCCGAGACAGAGTAGAGAACTGCAATGGAGGAGAGACAGCTGTAACTCATGCTGGGACGGCAGAGCTAGTCCTCTCTTCAGGTAAAACTTTAATTTTACAAAATGTTAAAGTAGTTCCAATTTTAACTAAAAATTTAATTTCTATGAGTTTGCTAGATAAGCCGGGAATATCTTTCACAACCATAAACGGAAGAATAACACTAACTATTAATTCACACTACTTTGGTTGTGCTTACCTGATCAATGGAATGTATAGACTTAGCCTAGAAAATGAGTGCATAAATCAAGTGAGTTCGTCTCTGATAGATCCAAAGCTACTACATAATAGACTTGGACACGTTCACTATAAGAAGATGCGTGATCTGGCTAAGAGTCACAACATTCTATTAGAATTTTCTATTCGATTTGATAGGTGTGAGGTTTGTGCCCAGACCAAAATAACTAGAAACCCTTACAAGACCGTTTCTAGGAGCACGCAACTTCTGGAGTTGATTCATTCTGACCTCTGTGACTTTCAAAGTCATGCCACTAGAGGGGGAAGGAAGCATCTAATTACCTTTATCGACGATTTTTCCAGATTTTGTTATGTCTACCTATTGAAATCGAAAGACGAGACATTCGAGACCTTTAAGATCTTTGAATCTCAGGTAGAAAACCAGTTAAATTTAAAGATCAAGAGATTTAGAAGTGATCGAGGAGGAGAATACACTGCAACTGGGTTTAGGGAGTTTTGTGTCACTGAGGGCATAATCCTTGAAACTATAGCTCCTTACTCACCTCAATCGAATGGTGTTGTTGAGCGTAAGAATAGACTTTTGACAGAGATGTTGAATTCTATGCTCCTAACCGCTGACATGCCTAATACCTTTTTGGGGGAAACATCCCTTACTGTGAATCACATTCTGAATAGAGTGCCTCACTCAAAACTCAGTTCTACTCTGTATGAGTTGTGGCACGGTCATCCTTGTAGATATGACACTCTTAAGACCTGGGGTTGTATTGCTTATGTGTGAATACAAGACCTTAAAAGACCTAAGATGGGACCTAGAACGAAAACCTGTGTCTATCTAGGAAGTGCATAAGACAGTGCAGCTGACCGGTTTCTAGATCTATCCACTAATTCAGTGATAGAGTTTAGAGATGTTATCTTCTTTGAACATAAATTTATCAAAGATCATGGCTTAACCGTCCCTGGATCTACTAACATGATCTCAGAATCTACTGTAGAACATGAAGCTGGCCCCTCTGGCACTGCTCCTCAACCTGTAGAGGTGGAACCTGTTCCTCGTAGAGTATCTACAAGAGATAGAATCTCTAAGGATTTTGGTGAGAATTTTGTCACCTACCACTTAGAGGATGATCCATTCTTCTATCAGAAAGCGATGAGATCTAGAGATGCGTTAATGTGGGCAGAAGCTATCGATGATGAGATGAACTCGTTGCTATAGAACAACACTTGACAATTAGTGGACCTATCGAAAGGAGCTAAAGTCCTGAGATGCAAGTGAGTATTAAAGAAGAAATTGCACAGTGATGGGTATATAGCCAGATACAAAGCTCGTATAGTAGCTAAGGGTTATAAACAACAAGAGGAATTGACTATTTTGACGTCTATTCATCTGTATGTCACCTATCCACTATTAGGATTCTTATGGTCTTGGCTTCTATCGAGAATTTTATAGTTCATCAGATGGATGTGAAAACAGCCTTCTTGAATGGAGAGCTTAATGAAGAGATCTACATGGCACAACCCGAAGGTTATGTACATACAGATCTAAAGGATAAAGTGTGCAAGCTAGATAAATCCATCTATGATGGGCTTAAACAAGCGCCTAAGATGTGACACATGAAGTTTGATCAAGTGGTAAAGAGCGTTGGTTTTCAGTTCAGTCTCTCAGACAAGTATCTCTATTACCGCTCGATGTCAAACCAAACAATCATCATATGCCTATATGTCGATAACATGTTGATTCTGGGGTCAGACCTTGCTGCTGTGAGGGATATTAAGTTCACTCTCGCAAAAACGTTTGATATGAAGGACCTGGGTCATGTGGATACCCTACTAGGTATGAAAGTTAGAGTAGACAAGGGACATATCACTTTAAGTCAAGCTCATTACATAGAGCAGATTCTCTCTACCTGTGGTTATAAAGATTGTAGGCATGTTGAAACACCAATTGATCCAAATATCAAGCTGAGTCTGAATGAAGGGGCAAGCGTTGATCAAGTAAAGTACTCAAAGATCATTGGAAGTCTCATGTACTCCACAAGTTGCACTAGACCAGACATTACCTTCTCTGTAGGCATGCTGAGCCGCTTTACCAGTAGTCCAGGCAAAGAGCATTGGGATGCCTTAGACCGGCTGATGAGGTACCTCAAAGATACTAAAGATCACGCTCTGTGCTACACTGGTCACCCTCCTACTTTGGAAGGGTACTCTTATGCCTCTTGGTGTTCAGAAGTTAGAAACAGCAAGTCCACAAGTGGATTTATATTCACCTTGGGTGGCACTGCAGTTACTTGGAAGTCTAAAAGACAGACGTGTATAGCTTTGTCATCTATGGAAGCCGAGTTGTTTGTCTTAACTTCAGCTGGTGAAGAGGCAGGCTGGATCAAAAATTTGATTTTAGACATTCCCTTGTCTAGACTCCAAGTCAATTCTTTAAGCCTATATTGTGATAATCAGGCAGCAGTCCAAGTTTTAAGAATGTCATCTTTAACACTAAGAGACGACATGTACGACTGAGACACGCTCTTTTGAATTATCTAAAAGAACATGACATTATCATTTTGATCGATGTGCGGTCGAATGATAATTTAGCTGATCCATTGACAAAAGGAATGCCCAGAGACCGTTCAATCAAAACAATTGGGGAAATGAGACTCAAGGTGATTTGAGATCAGTCTTAGTCCAAATATTTTGATTTCGTCACTTTCCTTTGTCAAATCAAGCATGTTGTGCTTCGTTGATGGTTTGGTTGCTGAGTACGAATTTAGTGAGTTATTTCATTCCACGTTTGATGTTAACAACCACATCTGGATTCGTCTTCCTTAACTTGGAGGAGAGTGTTATTCTACATCTGATAACATAATCCGACTTGTTTTGGACCTTCTCCTGTTGTTTGGTTACATTCCACATTTGATGAGTTCCAACCAACTTTAGAAGAACAGTAATCATGACATCACATATAGGAACACAGATAGAGTTGCGTTGTCCAGAAGTCTGAAATCCTTTCGTTTGGAAACAGTTAATAGATTCAGCGGTTGAACCTAAAATACTCTACCTGAATGTCCTCTTAGCTTAATTAAAGTACTGTGTTCTTATATGTAGAACTAGATACACATATATTTTCCATGGTTGAATTCATTCTGAATGAAGTTCTCTGTTGGAAATTACAGGAGGTGCTGTTGTAGAAGGAGCTCTTGCAGATTGGGATCCTGACAAGGATAATCTGTTGGACGATGACTTCTAGAGTGTTTGTTTTGGTTTTCTTTCTTTGGCTTAGAGCATTGTTTTAGCTCTTTTATTTCACCTGTAGTTTGGACTATTATTTGCTCTTTTGTTGGTCATGAGACATTAGGTGATTTGGTACCTGTTTCTCTGATTGTACTTTTGACTTTGATGTGATGTTGCTGAGTTTATGTTTTATTCTTATGCGTGCATACATACCTCTATTTCTTTTCAGACCAATATGTTACAGCAGGTGCTTGCGGACACGGTTGTATATTGAGTCGAATTGGTTGAACACTACACACATCAACCCTTTCCGACGGATTTACCGCAGACATAGGAGGAGATTGTTAGGTTTATTATTAATATATGTCCGTACGTGTCAAGACCGACTCAGAACGACCCAACGGGTTATGTGTCACTAGGGTTAGGGCTCTACGCTGGAGATACTATATAAGATCATTCCACACCTTGATGAGCCTTAGTGGACTATCTTGAGCGGAGCCTCAACATATATAATATACAAGATTTAGTAAATATATATAATACCTCCTTCTGTTAACAAATTGGTCTGCTTGGAGGGTTGGTTAAGACATTTTTATTGTAAATAGATGGTATGGGTTCGAATCCTAGCATGCTAGTAATTGAGTATATTTTTTATTATATAATATTATTTTTTTACTTTAACAAAATAATTAAATAAATACTAAATATTATCAACAAAGGTGCAGATTGTGAAGTGAATTTCATGGTGAAAGTAAATTTCACAGACTCTGCATAAATTATTGTATTTTTAATAATTTTACTTGTTTATAATCGTTCTTCATATTTGACAATTTCAAATGAAAATCATTTATCATCAAATTTATTGAATTACATTGATCCTTCTCTAATATGTACAAATTATAGAGTACAATTAACAAAAATACTTTTAAATGTTTAACTCAATTTTGTATACAAATATTTTGTATTTTATGCAGCCAACTTGCCCGCAAGCCACGGGAGAACATCGACATACATAAAAGTCTTTATATTGTGCAATGATTTCTTTTATATGTTAAGATAAATGATATGCCATCATCAACCAATTAAAAGCTTTCCCCCCTCCATCTCATCAAAAAACAAAAGCAAAATTCCAAGGAGACTAGTTATTATGCAAGTAAGTAGGCCTGAGCTGCCTCATCAAAGACACTTGGTGCAAGAACAAACTAGAATAAATTCCCAATTAGTGGGGGGGGCTCATTACGCCGATTGTTTTAAAAAGCGCATGGGGCTTAGAATAAGGCGGACTAGCATTTTTTCTATACAAATTCTTCCTCTTCTTTTATAGAGTTGCACAGGATCATCAGCAGCTTCACTCAAGTAATCATCATCACATGCGCATTTGGAAAAGCAAGGAAATACACAGTGTAATACACTTCAAAAGGGCAATCATCATCATCATCATCATCTACAACATCTAAGAGCAGTGCCACATGGCTGCAAGAAACTAAAAGCTGGCTGCCAGCTTGGCCAGCACCCAGCAAGATAAAATTCATAGGTAGCATACAACTGTCATCTACCTGGCCATGAAATCATCCCCTTCAACTAAAAAAAAATCCTTTTGGGCATTATATCATAAAGAGCCGCCCACACACAAATTCTTCAGAAGGCTCTCTTTCATATCAACAGTATAGAACCATGCCATAGTCGCACCGATCGGGTCCCCGCTAAACATTAAAACCATTTACACAAACGTTTCCTTTTACCAAAATCTGATCTCTAAAAGCTACAAAAAAAAGATGAATTCAAAAAGCACAAGTACAGCCTTTTCTAACTATACCTGGGGGGTCTCAACTTCCCTGTGTGGAGAAGACCCAGCAGGCGAAATAATTTGGAATGGGCTGGGCCTTCCTTCCTCGATCCCATCCAGCACAGGAGAATCATCTTTGATCATGGTGCGGAACGATATGGAACCTCTCTTTGTCGATGCGTCGGAATTCCTCGAGGTGTCTTGATTGCTCGTGTTTGCTATCAGCGAAGCGCCTTCGTAGAAGTAGTCGTCGTAGGGCATGTCGTTGATTTGGCCCACATTTAGTTCGATATCGCGGAGGGCTAGGGAGTCGGCCACGGGGAGGTAGACAAGCATGCATATTCCAACGATATTGCAAGATAACAGCATGAGGAAGGCAATGAATACAAGCACCTCGTAAGCTAGATTTCCGGCATGAGGCAGAACGGAGAATCCAAGCAGCAGTACCCGGAGTGGAAGGAAGAGGATAACCGACAGAGAAAGGAAATAAACCCTCATCTTCAACCCCTTATTGATCACAAAAGTCAGCATCCGGGTTCCAATGTAGATGATATAGCCAATAAGAAGAACATATAATAGCCCTAGAGTAATAGTGCTCACAAGAGGGTAAGTGCATATATTCATATTGTTCACCAAGGATGTGCTCATGAAGAACTTGTCCATCTTTTTTCGCCTTCTGGGTACCATCTCCTCCTTATCGAACTTGGGTCCTAATAAAAGGAGGACCAGTTGAAGGATGAAAACCGGAACACACAGAAGAATGACATATAAAAGCGCCTTCCTGTTCCATCTATGGCTCAGAGTGCCAGATTCGTTCCTCTCCAGGGCAGAGTGCATGAGGAAAGCGAGTATGAGAAAGATAACGGGTTCAGCGAAGCCGAGATTTGACAGGATGTAGAACTTGCAACCATACCTCTGCCATTCTGCGCTAGAGAAAGGCCTTCCAGAGCCTCGTAAGAAGCTTAATCTGACGATCTCGCCAAATCCCCACCAGATTGAGACGATAATTATGAGAATCCGAATGAGCCATGGACCATTAAAGTATCTGAGCTGAGAAAAACCTCGCCTTTGGATCTGTAGCTGAAAATAGACGCAGCGATAGATGCACAATAACCCTAAAATGGAAGAGAGCGCGACGAAGGCAATGGTCACCACACCGAGTACATCGGTGGCAACTCTGGTCAGGGGCATCACCCAAAGCACAGATCCCACGCATGCTACCCACTAGCGGCCAATACAAGATAACCCTCTTGCAATGAGGAGATATCTACTAAAATGCAAGTAAACAAAAATCCTCTATAACCCGAGTGCGTTGAACTCATACGGAAACAAATACGTATGAATCTTTGGAAGTGTCTTCTTCTTCCAAACTTTCTGAAGTCATATGAGTGCAAAAAATGACAGCTTGGCAGCTGTAGAAATACTATCTAATGTTTACCTCGAGCTCAGATAAAACACCTGTAAAAAAAAAACGTTAAAACAAGAACCACCAAAGAGAAATCTGCATAAAGGAAGCCCCCTCTTTGGTGTAAGAATAAGGCTTTCTATTTTGTCACCATACTAGAAAAGAAAAAACAGCACAAACAAATTGGACGGATATTTCCATGGTAATTAAATCTTTGACAACTACTTTCTTCGTCAACCCACTTAATCGTCGACTGTTGCAGGTTCACGACGTGCGTTCATGCTTCTTGTCGTTACCCTTTCAGTTGGCGTCGTTCAGGTTCTTATGTGAGAGCTTAACACTCTTGGTGAGCAATTCCTTCAAGAGTGAAGGTGAGCACCTCGCATAAGGTACCCGTTTAATTATTAGGATCATTTTGATCTAACGTGGTATGAGCACACCAAGAAAATTGGTCCACTATTCCACACGAGATGACCTTGTTGCTCCACCGACAAGAGGGCGACTAGGTTGCTCTTTTACGAGTGCGGGCAAGAGGCGGATATTTGCTATAGGAAACTATGTTAATCAACGAATGCTTTCTCCTGTCCATGCAAAATTGGCTTACGGAGGTTCTCCGACGTATCTCAATGGATGCGGCGTTCGATCAAACCGCGCCTTTAGATAGGTTGCGGGATCAAGGGTTCGCTTCTCGTATGACTTGACATGAATAGACTCTTCAATAGGTCATATGCATCTGCGGTTGTCAGTGTTCTAAAGATTGAATGCCATTGCAGTTAGTTGTAACTAATAGATAACGGTGAAACGGCTATACAAACACCAATTAGGCAGACATTTCCTGGTAATTAGAATCATGAAAAAAAAAATATTCTAGACTGAGATAAGTAAATAAAAATAAAAGGTCAAACTGATTTAGCTTTTGTGATCAAGGGCGAGACAAACAAGTACAAGACCACCTTAATTCAGAAGAAATGCTTAAAGGCTCTCACTCAACCTTAGTTTAAGAACACTGCTCTTGCTTATGTGTGATTAAGCTAGGTTTGGGATTGATAATTCGTTGCGTTGCTGTGTATAAACTATAGGTAAGAATAGAAGGATAGAAATAATGGTTAAAATCAATGAGAACTTTTAAGAGCAATGCATAAACTACAAATATTCCAGTTTAAAACTTGGAATCATGCTGAAAAATTTATTGCATTTCTGTTTGTCTCAGAGTAATCAACATACAGCTGGTCTTATATATATATATATATATATATATATATATATATATATATATAGGGTTTAGGGTAAATAAAAGTTAGGGTTTTGGCATGGTACTACAAAATCCATCACGTTCAAGCAAAAAGGGATAGATAGACTTAATTAACTCCCATATAATTCATACACAGAGTACTTTTAAGATATTCAAGTGCAAACTATGGATTAGAAGGAAAAAAACTTGAAATCATTGTATTTAATACTTGATTTCACGAGCAGTGCCCTAAACCAAGACATAAGGTGAACCCTAAACTTTGAAGTAATCAACCATAATTGCGCTCCTATGCCATAGAAGGGGCAAATAATAGAGGGCTAGGACATCAACTCCACTGCCTTATCATTCACAACATTTCACATCCATTAAATTACACACAATCTGCGAATTCTTAAACAAGGACTCTGCTGCACGAAAGCCTAAATGCTCATGCCGGAGGTGAAAAATCAGTTTGAGCCTAAATTCTTAAACAAGGACTGCCTTATCACACACAATCTGCGAATTCTTAAGCCGGAGGTGAAAAATCAGTTTACACTAGTAATAATAAGAGAATGTAAGAAGATTGAGGCTATAAATATTCATCATGGTAACAAGAAAATAAACCCATAAAAAGATATATATAATAGTCATGCTATCCGATCATGAACAAACTAAAGATTCCAATTACAATATCTCCATCATATTAAAAGCAAAAAAAAGGAGGAAAATAGGCACATAAAAAAGCACCTAGCAGAAGCGTGGGTAAGGATGCTCACCTTAAGAGAGCACTGCAAGCGTCCCACATTCAAACAAAAACCTAATCTCCTGCGCCGCCAACCAATAACGTGCTCAAACGAAGAGTGCCGGAGGGATGAGTTCAGATCCAATGAGTTTTCTAGGGTATCAAACGCCGTCGAGTGTACGTACGGAAACCCTAGTGAGCCGATGAGCATAGAACGTGGGCGGACGCGAGAGAGCGAGAGAGCGAGAGAGAGAGAGAGAGCGAGAGAGAGAGAGAGAGAGAGAGAGAGAGAGACGAAGGAAACCCTAGTGAGCCGATGAGCATAGAACGTGGGCGGACGCGAGAGAGAGAGAGAAACGAAGGAAACAAAGAAAAGGCGGAGGAGAAGAGGGGAATGGCTTGGTTGCTGACAGCCTGTCTCCAGCTGTCGTAATGTTCGGGTCACCGTAACCGCAGTTGAGAGGGATCTTTGCCGACGTCACGCTCTCAGTTCGCCCATGGAGCAGGCGGATACTCTCACCGAGGTAACAGGATTTTTGCCTACAATATTTCATTGGTGAACAATTTTGCTTCGCCCGGAGAGCTTTTACCATGTCATGCCTGTTCACAGGCTGGCATAAATATGACTAGAGTTTATTATTATTAAGCGGATCGGATCAGAACTACTGCTACCCAAATACCATTTATACTTGTGTCAAAATTTTAGATTAAAATTAAAATATGTTGTTGCGTGTAGCTCGACGTTCTTATAAACCAGTCGAATTAAATCGTCTCAGTTCGAGAATGAGCCGTGCGCACAGACAATCAAAAATTGAGACCAACAGCTGGCAATAAGTCTTTTAACGTGGAAAACCTGAAAATTGTGAAAAACCACGGGGCAAGATCGGAGCCGACCAAATTGCACTATTTCACTGGGTGTTACAAGTAGCAGAATGCACGAGGGTGACATGCCACCGCTCGTTGCAGGGGGTGCAGAGAAGAATGAGAAATAGAGAATCTCCAAAGGGACTTCAAGCATCAAAGTGAGATCTTCATGTCGCCTTCGAAGGAGATCTTCAAAAGGGAATTAAATCTTCGAAGGCCAGAGGAGATCTTCAAAGGATTATTCGAACGCCGAAGGAGAACTCTGAATGATTTTTCGAATGCTGAAAGAGAACTCAAAAGGATCTTCGAAGGAGCTCTCTTTAGCGATGAAGGCAAGGTTTCTTCAAATGAGGGCTCTCGGCTCAATTTATAGTTTTTGACATTGACAACTTGATAATTGCGTCATTGTAACCACCATAACTACCGGACGGGCGAATCAAATTGCACAATCTGCAGCACACTGATCGCCATTTTTGTCGATATGATATTTTTTTCCCTCGGGCAGTTCAGCAAGGTCTGTTGGCGGCGATGACGGTAACGAACGAGTCCTGCAATCTTTGTGGACACGAAAAGCAAAGAAGGTTAACTGTCATACGCGATGCGAACGCGAAGGCGTTTTGAGCGTGCCACGAATGCAGAGGCATTCTAAGCGTGCCATGAATGCGAAGGTCTTGTGAACGCGTGGGGAATGTGGAGATGTTGTGAGTGCATCGTGAGCGCGGAGGTGCACCAGTTATGGTGATGAAGGTGTGGTGGTGCACACGGCGGAGGGCGCGGAGTCGGGAGGCGCCGACGACAGCGCCAAAGAAGGGTGAAGGGACGCGCGACAATAAAATGTCGCGCCTCCCAGGGTGATAGTTGCCGCGCGTACGGGTGCTCCGCACTCCCCAATTCACTCCCCAATTGGGGAGTGCTCCCCAGTTGGGGAGTGTCGATTGGGCTGAACTCCCCAATTGGGGAGTTAGGGTCGTAACAGGTAACTCCCCAATTGGGGAGTGGGGGCACTCTGATCCACAATTGGGGAGCGCTACCCAAGGGCACTGACCAATGAATAGGAATTAGATAAAACTCCCAATTAATCATTCGCTTAGATAGCTCAAGGTTTAACAAGTCTAGTATCTTCACCCGCACCCTACGTGATCGATATTCAATGTATATTCCGAACAATTTTCCTTCGCCCAGAGAGCTTTTAGGCAACTTACATGTTGCTTATTTCAGTCTTACACATGTCATGCTTGTTCACATGCTGTCGTAAATATAACTCAAGTTTACTATTATTAAGCGGATCAGATCCGAACTACTGCTATCCAAATACTCTTATATTTGTGTCAAAATTTTAGATTAAAATTAAAATATGTTGTTGCGGGTGGCTCGACGCTCTTATAATCTGATCGAATTGAATCATTTCAGGTCGAGAGTGAGCCGTGTGCGCAGACAACCAAAGTTGAGACCAACAGCTGGCAATAAGTCTTTTAACGTGGAAAACTCAGAAAGGGTGAAAAATCACGGGCCAGATCGGAGCTGACCAAATTGCACTATTTCACTGGTGTTCCAAGTGGTAGAATGCACGAGGGTGACAAGTCACCGCTCATTGTAGGGGGTGCAGAGAAGAATGAGAAAGAGAGAATCTCCAAAGGAACTTCAAGCGCCAAAGTGAAATCTTCAAGTCGCCTTCGAAGGAGATCTTCAAAGAGGAATGAGATCTTCGAAGGTCGTAGGAGATCTTAGAAGGATTCTTCGAACGCCAAAGGAGAATTCTGAAGGATTCTTTGAACGCCGAAGGAGAACTCTAAAGGAACTTCGAATGAGCTCTCTCGGGCGATGAAGGCAGGGTCCCTCCAAATGAGGGTTTTGGGCTCCTTTTATAGTTTTTGGCAGTGCCGGCTTGGTAATTGCGCTGTTGTAACCACCAAAACTATTGGACGGGCGAATCAAATTGCATGATCTGCAGCACACGGATCGTCAATTTTGTCGATATGATGGTTTTGCCTCTCGGGCAGGTCTGTTGGCGGCGATGACGACAACGAACGGGTCCTGCAAACTTTGTGGACACGAGAAGCAAAGAAGGTTAACTGACATGCACGATGCGAACACAAAGGCGTTCTGAGCGTCCCTCTGAGCATGCCATGAACGCAGAGGCATTTTGAGCATGCCACGAACGCAGAGGTCTTGTGAACGCGTCGTGAGTGTGGAGGTATTGCGAGCGCATCGTGAGTGCGGAGGCGCACCAGTTATGGTGATGAAGGTGTGGTGGTGCACACGACGGAGGGCGTGGAGCCGGGAGGCGCCGACGTCAATGCCAAATAAGGGGGAAGGGACGCGCGGCAATAAATTGTCGCGCATCCTAGGGCGATAGCCGCCGCTCGTACGGGTACTCATCACTCCCCAATTCACTCCCCAATTGGGGAGTGCCGAGTAACTACCCAATTGGGGAGTGGGGGCACTCTGATCCCCAATTAGAGAGCGCTACCCAAGGGCGCTGACCAATGAATAAGAATTAGATAAAACTCCCAATTAATCATTCGCTTAGATATCTCAAGGTTTAACAAGTCAAGTATCTTCACCTAAGCCCCATGTGATCGATATTCAATGTATATTCTGAACAATTTTCCTTCGCCTAGAGAGCTTTTAGGCAACTTACATGTTGCTTATTTCAGTCTTACACATGTCATGCTTGTTCACAGGCTGGCATAAATATGACTCAAATTTACTATTATTAAGCGGATCAGATCCGAACTACTGCTATCCAAATACTCTTTATATTTCTGACAAATTTTTAGATTAAAATTAAAATATGTTGTTGTGGGTGGCTCGACGCTCTTATAAACCGATTAAAACTGAATCATCTCAGCTCGAGAGTGAGTCATGTGCGCAGACAATCAAAGTTGAGACCAACAGCTGGCAATAAGTCTTTTAACGTGGAAAACTCGGAAATGGTGAAAAACCACGGGGGCCAGATCGGAGCCGACCAAATTGCACTATTTTTCTGGGTGTTACAAGTAGTAGAATGCACGAGGGTGACATGCCACCGCTCATTGCAGGGGGTGCAGAGAAGAATGAGAAAGAGAGAATCTTCAAAGGGGCTTCAAGCGTCAAAGTGAGATCTTCAAGTCGCCTTCGAAGGAAATCTTCAAAGAGGAATGAGATCTTTGAAGGTCGTACGAGATCTTAGAAGGATTTTTTGAACGCCGAAGGAGAATTCTGAAGGATTCCTCGAACGCCGAAGGAGAACTCTAAAGGATCTTCGAAGGAGCTCTCTCAGGCGATGAAGGCAGGGTCCCTACAAATGAGGGCTCTGGGCTCCTTTTATAGTTTTTTATAAGGGTGACTTGGTAATTGCGCTGTTGTGACCACCAAAACTACTGGACGGGCGAATCAAATTGCACGATCTGAAGCACACGGATCGCCATTTTTGTCGATATGATGGTTTTGCGTCTCGGGCAGGTCTGTTGGCGGCGATGACGACAACAAACGGGTCCTGCAATCTTTGTGGACACGAGAAGCAAAGAAGGTTAACTGCCACGCACAATGCGAGCGCGAAGGCGTTCTGAGCGTGCGACGAACGTAGAGGCATTCTGAGCGTGCCGCGAAAGCGGAGGTCTTGTGAACACGTTGTGAGCGTGGAGGTATTGCGAGCGCATCGTGAGCGCGGAGGCGCACCAGTTATGGTGATGAAGGTGTGGTGGTGCACACGACGGAGGGCGTGGAGCCAGGAGGCGCCGACGTCAATGCCAAATAAGGGGGAAGGGACGCGCAACAATAAATTGTCGTGCATCCTAGGGCGATAGCCGCCGCGCGTATGGGTACTCAGCACTCCCCAATTCACTCCCCAATTGGGGAGTGCCGATTGGGCCGAACTCCCCAATTGAAGAGTTAGGGCCGTAACAGGTAACTCCCCAATTGGGGAGTGGGGGCACTCTGATCCCCAATTAGGGAGCGCTACCAAAGGGCGCTGACCAATGAATAGGAATTAGATAAAACTCCCAATTAATCATTCGCTTAGATAGCTCAAGGTTTAACAAGTCTAGTATCTTCACCCGTGCCCTACATGATCGATATTCAATGTATATTCTGAACAATTTTCCATCTCCCAGAGAGCTTTTAGGCAACTTACATTTTGCTTATTTCACTCTTACCCATGTCATGTCTGTTCACAGGTTGGCATAAATATGATTCAAGTTTACTATTATTAAGTGGATCGTATCCGAACTACTACTATCCAAATACCATTTATATTTTTGTCAAAAATTTTAGATTAAAATTAAAATATGTTGTTGCAAGTGGCTCGATGCTCTTATAAACAGGTCGAATTGAATCATCTCAGCTCGAGAGTGAGCCGTGTATGTTGGAGCATGCGTTTCGCACTCTTCCGGTTTGATAATAACAAAATCCCGTTTGTATTTGATTCAATTTTTATTGATGATGTGCAGGTAACAGGTATGAGATGCTCACAATTCTGATTGGAGCTCAATTTGACTGTATGGAAAATTTCGATGTCGGAATTTTCTGACATCTACTGTCGCCCAAGCGACAGGACAGAAGTTACAGCAACTGCCCGCACGGTAGCACGACGAGCAGCAGTTTGGCGCTGTCGGAATTCCGACAGCGATGTCGCCCAGGCGACAGGACAGAAGTTACAGCAACTGCCCACACGACAGCACGACGAACGGTAGTTTGGCGCTGTCGGAATTCCGACAGCGACGTCGCCCAGGCGACAGTGAAAAACTATAAATTGGTTCGTTTTGTTCGTGCATTTCAAGCTTTGAGAATTCTAAGTCCTTTCCTGAGTGCATACGAACTAGAGAGCTCCAGAACCTCATCAACTCCCATTTGTGCTTAGAAGGTTTGAGATTGAAGACGAGATCAGACGCGCTTCTACATCAACGATCATCTCGAGGCTTCAACCTTCCTTTCAGAGATCTGAATTTCTAGGGAGTTCTTCATTTCATTTTGTATTTTCATTTATATACATTTCACTTTGTATTGGTAGGGAAATCGTCTCCTTGTGCGTGACGTCTAAGTCCTTGCGTGGCTTAGGGGAAAATCGCTTCCTTGTGCGGAGCGTCCAAGTCCTTGCGTGGCTTGGTAGGAAATCGTGGTCTTGTGTGCTACGTCTAGATCTTGGGAAGATCTAGAGGATAGGCTTGGGCTTGGTCTAGGAAGAGACAAGTGATAGCCTTTTGATCCTTGGGAGAAGGATTGGTAAACACAAAAATTGTTAAAATTTTATTATCATATTTGTGCCTTGATCTTAAGCATTGTTAAGACCATTTTTATTGTATGTGAATTTCATGATTAAAAAATTATAACTTTTCTTTAATTGCAAATTTGGTTGCCTGATCTTTACCTTAGAAATTTGTGTTTGAATTAATTTAAAAATTACATTGGTTTGAAATTTTTATAAGTAATTTTTAGAAAAGTAAAATTTGTTTAAAAATTCTTAAGTTAAAAATTATATTTTAAACACACCCTTATTCACCCCCCCCCCCCCTCTAAGGGCGCCACAAGATCCAACACGTGGTATCAGAGTCAGGTTACTCCAAAACGGTTTTACCACTTGGAGTAATGGCGCACAACGATCACGCGTTCGTTGAGGGGCAAGGAATTAGTAGGCCACCACTTTTTACGGGCACAGACTATAACTATTGGAAAACCCGAATGTGGTGTTTTCTAATAGCTCTCGACATAGAAGTTTGGAATATGGTCGAGACGAGTTATACTTCGCCAACATTTGTTGTAGGAAATGTAACTATGGACAAACCCAAAGATAAGTGGGATGACAATGATAAATTAAAATGTAAGAACAATGCAAAAGCCATGAATGCTTTATTTTGCGCACTAGATCGCACTGAATTTAATAGAGTTTGTGTTTGTAATACTGCATTTGAAATTTGGAATCTTTTAGAAATCACTCATGAAGGTACTTCGCAGGTAAAGGATTCAAAGCTATTTCAACTGGAGTCAGAGTTCGAAAGATTCACACACAATTCACTAAAATCGTGAACGATTCAAAGGTGCTGGGTAAGGTTTTCTCCAATGGAGATTTAGTAAGGAAAATCTTAAGATCACTTCCCCCGAAGTTCAATCCTAAAGTGACTGCAATTTCTGAGTCACATGATCTTAAGACCTTACAATTGGAGAGCCTCATTGGGAATCTAAAAATCCATGAAGTGGAGTTGAAGATTCAAAGCCAAGAGTACAATTTGGAGCCCAAAAAGAAGAGCTTGACGTTGAAATCTAAAAAGGAAATTGAAAGTGAGACTGAAGAAAGTGAGGAAGATGAAGAAGGACTGTTTGTAAGGAACTTTAAGAAGTTTATGAGTAATCCTGAGAGGAGAAACTCATTTAGAAAAAATTTCAAAAAGAAGGATTTTTCCTACAACAAAGGCAAAGGAAAAATGGATGATGAAGAAGAACGTCCGCTTCCGGAATGCTATCATTGCAAAAAGATTGGACATATAAGAAGCAAGTGCCCAAAAAATCTGAGAGAGCAAAAAGAGAAGAGGCACGATAAGAAGTTCAAAAAGAAGGTTCTGAAGGCGGAGACTTGGGATGACACAACTTCTGAAGGCTCAAGTGAAGCAAGCGATGAAGATAAAGAAGAAGCAAATGTATGCTTGATGGGGAAAGAAAATGCGTCATCTGACGACGATAGCAGTGTCCAAAGCGACACTGAGGTAACCCCTCCATCTTATGATGATTTATATTCTGAATTTATGAAGACTTGCAAATTTTTGGATAAAAGCCTAAAGAAAATTGATTTTTTAAAGTCTGAAAATAAAGGTCTTTTAAAAGTGAATAAAAAATTATCAAATGAGTTGAAATCTATTGGGAACGAGAAGGTAATTTGTCAAGATTGCGATCACTCATCGACAAGGATAAAAGAACTTGAAAACACTATTTCTAAGTCCGATCAAAAAATTGATCAACTTCTAAAAGAGAAAAAGGACTTAGAAAAGGTTGTCAAAACTTCTCATTCTCAATTAGAGAATTATAAGAAAAATGTTGCAAATAGATGTGACATGATAGTAAAAGAAAATTCAATTTTAAAGTCCAAAGTAAATGAGTTGAACATGGCAATTGGAAAATTTGGTGTTGAAAAAAAATCTCTGGATATGATTTTAGCCAACCAATGCCATGAGACAGCAAAATTTGGGCTAGGATACGTTTCTGGAAGCTGTCGGAAATTTCCGACAGCTGATGTCGGAACCAGCGACAGCTCCAGGTTCAGAAAACCTGTTTTTCAAAATGAAAATTTGTCTTAAGTCCACACATAAAGATGTTTCCTCCAGCAAGAGTCCAGAGAAACCATTAAAGAATGGTTCCTCACTATTCATTGCATGTGCCAAATGTCATCGATTTGGTCACATCTCGGACTCATGTTGGAAGAAAGGAAAAGTTAGTATTAACCAAATCTGTGTACCTAAGGCTTCCACCTATACCATGGGAGGGACCACTTGGGTAACCAGATCTTTACTCTCATCATCTTTTTAGGTGTGCGTGCAGGCTAGGAACAAGGAAGACGTGTGGTATTTGGACTCTGGCTGTTCAAAACACATGACGGGCGACAAATCAAAGTTCCTAAGCCTGGAGATGAAAAAAGGAGGAACAGTGACCTTTGGAGATAATGGCAAGGGTAAAGTCAAAGGCATTGGAGTAGTAGGTAACGAAGAATTTAAAATTTCAAATATTTTATATGTTAAAGGTTTGAAACATAATTTAATTTCTATTATTCCACTATGTGATAAAAATTTAAAAGTTTTATTTGACTCTAGCTCAAACCTTTGCAAAATTATTGATTCCAAAACAAATGAAATTGTACTTAGTACACCAAGAATAAACAATGTCTATACAATAACTTTTCATGATTTATCTCATTCTACACTTAAATGTTTTATTTCAAAGAATGATGAACTTGAATTATGGCATAGGAGACTAGGACATTCTAGTGCTAAACGCATAGTAAAGCTTTCTAAAAACAAAATAATAAAAGGTTTACCAAATTTGAATGGAAAGCTTTCTTCATTATGTTCACCATGTCAAAAAGGAAAGTTTACAAAATCATCTTTTAAAAGCAAAAATGTTATTTCTACTACTAGACCTTTACAATTATTACATATGGACTTGTTTGGTCCAATTACTACACAAAGTCTAGGAGGTAGAAAATATACGTTTGTTATTATTGATGATTATTTTAGATTTTGTTGGACATTGTTTTTAAATTCAAAATCTGATGCTTTTGATCAATTTGTAAAACTAATTTCACGTATTCAAAATGAACTTGATTTAAAAATAAAATGCATTAGATCAGATCATGGAGGAGAGTTTGATAATGAAAAATTTATTTCATATTGTAATGAATTTGGGAGAAAACACGAATTTTCCGCTCCTCGCACACCACAGCAAAATGGTGTAGTGGAGAGGAAAAATAGAACACTCCAAGAATTAGCACGTACTATGCTTTGTGAATTTAAATTGCCAAAATATTTTTGGGCCGAAGCGGTTAGTACTGCATGGTATATTATTAATTGTGTCATGATTCGTCCTACATTAAAATTAACTCCTTATGAAATTTATTTTCAAAAAAAAACAAATGTATCTTACTTTAAAGTTTTTGGTTTAAATACTTTATTTTGAATACAAAAGATAACTTAGGTAAATTTGATGAAAAATGTGATGAAGGAATTTTCATTGGTTATTCTTCAACTAGCAAGGCCTATAGAGTTTATAATAAACGTACTAAAGTGGTTGAAGAAACTATTCATGTAAAATTTGATGAAAACATCTCTTGTGTAGAAAATACTAAAGTTGCAGGTAATGAGAAAAATGAAGAAGATGTGGAACAAAATCTGAGGAAAAATGATGATGATGATGAAGAAAAAGTAGAGAAAGAAGACGAAAAAGATGGTGAAGAAGAAGAAGAACAAGGATATGTACCTCCAACCGAGCTAAGGTTCTCAAAAGATCATCCACAAGAATTTATTATTGGAGAACCATCATGTGGGGTGCGTACACGTTCTAGTTTACATGAAAGTTTTTTAAATTTATGTTTTGTCTCAAATATAGAACCAAAAGATGTTGTCACCGCTTTAAATGATGAATCTTGGTTTTTAGCTATGAATGAAGAACTTAACCAATTTGAAAGAAATAAAGTTTGGACTCTTGTTGATAGACCTAGTGATCATCCAGTGGTAGGAGTCAAATGGGTTTTCAAAAATAAATTAGATAGTGACTCTAGGATCATTAGAAACAAAGCTAGGCTTGTAGCGAAAGGATACAATCAAATTGAAGGGGTAGATTTTGATGAAACATTTGCACCCGTAGCACGATTGGAAGCAGTTAGAATTTTTGTTGCATTTGCTAGTCATAAAAGATTCAAATTGTTGCAAATGGATATTAAAACTGCATTTTTAAACGGGTTGATTAAAGAAGAAGTTTATGTTGAACAACCCCCAGGATTTATAAATGAAAAATTTCCTAATCACGTATATAGATTGCTAAGAGCTTTGTATAGTTTAAAAAAAGCACCACGAGCATGGTATGATAGTTTGACTTTATATTTATTGCAAAATGGTTTTAAAATGGGTGGTGTTGATTGTACACTCTTCATTAAGCAAGTTGATGATGATTTAATTATTTTACAAATTTATGTTGATGATATTATTTTTGGAGTCACTAATGAAGAGTTATGTAATTATTTTGTTAAAATGATGGAAAGTGAATTTGAGATGAGCATGGTAGGAGAACTAAAATATTTCTTAGGATTTCAAATTATTCAAAAACATGATGGAATTTTTATAAACCAATCAAAATATATACATGATGTTTTGAAAAGATTTGGATTTGAAAATCTTAAACAAGCTAGTACTCCTATGAGTGTCTCTTTAAAATTAGGAAAAGATGAAAGTGGAATATCCATAGATCAAACTTTATATAGAGGCATGATAGGTTCACTTTTATACTTAACCGCATCTAGACCAGATATTATGTTTTCAGTTTGTTTATGTGCTAGATTTCAAGCCGATCCCAAAGAATCACATTTAAGCGGTAAAAAGAATTTTTAGATATTTAATTGGCACATCTAAACTTGGTTTGTGGTATCCTCATAGCGATGATTTCAATCTTTTTGGCTATTTTGATTCTGATTATGCCGGTTGTTCACTAGATAGGAAAAGCACTAGTGGCACTTGTCACTTTTTAGGCCCTTCACTCATTTCATGGTCGAGTAGGAAACAGAATTTTGTTGCCCTCTCAACCACCGAGGCCGAATACATCGCACTTGGTAGTTATTGTGCACAAGCTCTTTGGATGAAACAAACTTTAGAAGACTTTAACATTAAACAACAAACTATAGAGCTATGGTGCGATAACAAAAGTGCAATTGATTTAACTTACAACCCGGTTCATCACTCTAGGTCTAAACATATTGACGTTAGGCATCATTTTATAAGAGACCACAGTAAACGTAATCATATTAAAATTTCCTTCATAGGAACGGATAAACAACTAGCCGATATATTCACAAAACCATTGCCGGATTCCCGGTTTTTAATGTTAAGGCTTGAATTAGGAATTCTAGATATTTCAAACTAAGCATATCCAATATGACAAATCAAGTTTAATAAGATAAAGAACAATGGAAAAACATCATTTTAAATCAAAACATAGAATTTGAATAACTTAACAAAAATTCTCACATCATTAATAATTCATACAAATTGTTCCTGAAAAATAGTAGAAATAAACATAAGATTAAGTTCAGTAAACAGAAAATGAAATCTGGGTAAGTTCACCATCGCCCAGGCGACAGTGAGTGTCGGAAAATTCCGACAGCTCCCAAATTTGATTAATCTTCAATTTTGGTCTCTCTGATACTCTACACTAGTTATATGTCATTATTAATGCCACAACTCATGAATTGATGTCAAACCATGTGTTTTTTATTTTTAAAAATGGCTATTTACATGATTATATGATTTCATTTCCACTCTATCATAGTATTGATACTCCTGCTAAGTGGTTTAGACTATTGGAAATTGTTTTCGCATGCCTCTAAGTATGAGAAATTGTTTATATATAATAATGAGCTATCACGTTCACTTCTTTTGATCCATACATATGTCTTTCTATTTAATATATACATGAATCATGTTTGCTTTAGCATAATACAATAACATTTCATAAATACTCCTTTCAAGCTTGATTTGTTAGCACAACCAAATATACACCATCTTTTGCGATTCAAGTGAATTCGGAGATCCTTGGTCAATTAAAAATAAAACTATATATAACTATCTATACAAACTACAAAGTTAAGATATCACAAAATATGTGATCGACAAAAAGTTTAAATTGAGGACAAGGATACTCCACCAAGCACTACTTACCCTCCTGATAAGTCTTAATAAACATTGTGAGGTTGAGCACCTTGGAAAGAATTGTAAAGTGTCTTGTGCAAAAGAAAAAAATGGTATTCTATTCTTATTGTGCTATATCTTCAAGGTCAAAGTTGTTTTTATATGCTTATATTATGTTTTTTATTCCAATGATCATGTAAATTAAATAATTTCATATGTTTGATCAAAGCAACACTAGTACACATCATTATGTTATATAAACCTTCATCTCATGAGAATTGGACCGAAAAGATTCCAAATTTCTATACACAATTGTGTCTTTCTATGATACTTTAAGATGACATTAATCATGTTTAAGTTATTTTTTTTATTCTACTACTTCATATGGCTATACCACCTCTTCATGAGTTTATTCAATACTATGGCATATTACTATTACTTCAAGACTTTCAATCATTTTCAACACAAGTGCTTCCGCTTACTCTTATTTTCTACACCCTATCTCTTCCCTTAGGAACTACTATTTCATTTCAAATTAAATTTTGCTAATACCAAAAGGGGGGAGAATTATAAGTATATTCAAGAAATCAAAGAACAATTCCACCTAAATCTTCCACCTAAAAAATACATCATTTCAATTTAATATAACATTTAGGGGGAGCATTCATTTAGGGGGAGCATTCATCTAGGGGGAGCTTACATTTAAGAGGAATATGTCATGTTGTTTTTGTGCACACACCATATGTTAAAAACAACAACCTAAATAGACATGATTTCTTTTTATACGCATTTGTTATTATCAAAAGGGGGAGATTGTTGGAGCATGCGTTTCGCACTCTTCCGGTTTGATAATAACAAAATCCCGTTTGTATTTGATTCTATTTTTATTGATGGTGTGCAGGTAACAGGTATGAGATGTTCACAATTATGATTGGAGCTCAATTTGACTGTATGGAAAATTTCGATGTCGGAATTTTCCGACATCTACTGTCGCCCAGGCGACAGGACAGAAGTTACAGCAACTGCCCGCACGGCAGCACGACGAGCAGCAGTTTGGCGCTGTCGGAATTCCGACAGCGATGTCGCCCAGGAGACAGTACAGAAGTTACAGCAACTGCCCACACGACAGCACGACGAACGGTAGTTTGGCGCTGTCGGAATTCCGACATCGATGTCGCCCAGGCGACAGTGAAAAACTATAAATTGGTTCATTTTGTTCGTGCATTTCAAGCTTTGATAATTCTAAGTCCTTTCCTGAGTGCATACGAACCAGAGAGCTCCAGAACCTCATCAACTCCCATTTGTGCTTAGAAGGTTTGAGATTGAAGACGAGATCGGACGCGCTTCTACATCAACGATCATCTCGAGGCTTCAACCTTCCTTTCAGAGATCTGAATTTCTAGGGAGTTCTTCATTTCATTTTGTATTTTTATTTATATACATTTCACTTTGTATTGGTAGGGAAATCGTCTCCTTGTGCGTGACGTCTAAGTCCTTGCGTGGCTTAGGGGAAAATCGCTTCCTTGTGCGGAGCGTCCAAGTCCTTGCGTGGCTTGGTAGGAAATCGTGGTCTTGTGTGCTACGTCCAGATCTTGGGAAGATCTAAAGGATAGGCTTAGGCTTGGTCTAGGAAGAGACAAGTGATAGCCTTCCGATCATTGGGAGAAAGATTGGTAAACACAAAAATTGTTAAAAGTTTATTATCATATTTGTGCCTTGATCTTAAGCATTGTTAAGATCATTTTTATTGTATGTGAATTTCATGATTAAAAAATTATGACTTTTCTTTAATTGCAAATTTGGTTGCCTGATCTTTAACTTAGAAAATTGTGTTTGAATTAATTTAAAAATTACATTGGTTTGAAATTTTTATAAGTAATTTTTAGAAAAGTAAAATTTGTTTAAAAATTCTTAAGTTAAAAATTATATTTTAAACACACCCTTATTCACACCCCCCCCCCCTCTAAGGGCGCCACAAGATCCAACAGTGTACGCAGACAATCAAAGTTGAGACCAACAACTGACCATACGTCTTTTAACGTGGAAAACTCGGAATGGGTGTTACAAGTAGTAGAATGCACGAGGGTGAGCTGACCAAATTGCACTATTTCACTGGGTGTTACAAGTAGTAGAATGCACGAGGGTGACATGCCACCGCTCGTTGCAGGGGGTGTAGAGAAGAATGAGAAAGAGAGAATCTCCAAAGGGGCTTCATGCGCCAACGTGAGATCTTCAAGTCGCCTTCGAAGGAGATCTTCAAAGGAGGATGAGATCTTTGAAGGCCGAAGGGGATCTACGAAGGATTCTTCGAACACCGAAGGAGAACTCTGAAGGATTTTTCAAACGCCGAAGGAGAACTCTAAAGGATCTTCGAAGGAGCTCTCTCGGGCAATGAAGCCAAGGTCCATTAAAATGAGGTCTCTGGGATCCTTTTATAGTTTTTGGCAGGGGCGATTTGGTTATTGCGCCATTGTAATCACCTTAACTACCGAACGGGCGAATCAAATTGCACAATCTGCAGCACACAAATAGCCATTTTTGTCGATATGATAGTTTTGCCCCTCGGGTAGTTTGGGTAGGTCTGTTGGCGGCGATGACGATAATGAACGGGTCCTGCAATCTTTGTGGACACGAGAAGGAAAGAAGGATAACTGACATGCACGATGCGAACACAAAGGCGTTCTGAGCGTGCCACGAACGCAGAGGCATTCTGAGCGTGCCACAAACGCAGAGGTCTTGTGAACGCGTCGTGAGCGTGGAGGTTTTGTGAGCACATCGTGAGCGCAGAGGCGCACCAGTTATGGTGATGAAGGTGTGGTGGTGCACATGGAGGAGGGCAGGGATCCGAGATGCACCGATAACAATGCCAAAGAAGGGGGAAGGGACACGCGACAATAAAAAATGTCACGCATCCCAAGGCGATAGCCGCCGCGCGTACGGGTGCTCGGCTGTAACACCCAACGTTTTCCCAGTTGTAGAGAGCATGGGCATCTGGTAGCGGGAGCTAACGCCAGAAGTTAGTGCTAACGTCGGGCATTAGTGATATCGATTGGAAGATATCGTCTAGACGTCAAAGCGATCAACTACATCAATTCGACTAGTCATCAAGTTGAATTCTAGCGCTAGCCGCTAGTGCTAACGCTGGCGTTAGGTATCGACTTGATGACTTAACCTTGTCGTCATGAAGCTCCTTTGTCATCGAGAGGTCTCGATGATTCGACTAGATGGCTAATGCCTGACATTAGTGCAAACGTCGGTGTTAAGTCGTTTAGTCGAATTGTTAAAAGTTGATGGATAAGATCAAATCCACCGCTCATGGGGCTAACGCCAGCGTTAGTGCTAACGCCGACGTTAGCTCTTTATTCAGATTCATCAAATTAAATCGTGGATGTCCATTCTTTATTGGATTTTGGATCTGATGGCTGGGATTTATCCCGACTCAGCTAAGGCAGCAGGAGTAGTAGTCTTCTTCTCATTTAACTTATCACTTTCTCTCTCTCTCTCTTCAAAGAAAAGAAAGAAGAGGGTTAATGAAAGTGCACAATGATTGCTCTGAGTATTCTCTAGAGGGGGGGGGGGGGGAGTGAATAGAGTTTAAAAACTTTTCTACTAATAGATGTGCAAAACAATAAAAACTTCTAATTACTATGCATTCAGCTTTCCAACATAGAATAAAATAATCACAGAGTGCATAAATAAAATAAATGGACAACACAGAAAATCACAGCACACAGAGATAAGAGCTATAATGGTTCCCCAAAACATGGGTACATCCATTCTTCTACCACCTTGGTAGAAATACACTATCCAGTGCCTGAGTCTTTTGATAAGGAGACTCTTAGAACCACTGAGTATTTTGGTAAGGAGACTTATAGAACCAACAACTGAGTCTTTTGACAAGGAGACTCTTAGAACCACTGAGTCTTTTGGTAAGGTGACTCTTAGAACCACACTAAATCTTTTGGTAAGGAGATCTTGAACCAACTGAATCATTTGTAGAGGGATTCTTAGGACTCTTTAATCAGATTTCAATGATCACAGAAAGAATATAAGAAAGAAGAAGAAGTGAAGAATGTTCTTCTAATTGAATTCTCCTTCAGCAATTACTGAGGATTCAAGCACTAGTGTTCTGTAAGCTTCTTGCTGTGAGAGCAGATGAAGAAGAGGAAGAAGAAGCCTTTCAATTATTGTTTTCTGTACAGAGATTTCTTGTTGTATCTGTCTTGTTGAGAGAGAGAAAGAGGCATAGAGAGAGAGAGAGAGCTTGAGGAAGAAGAAGAAGAAGATTGATGGAATTCTTGTTATCTGAATCTTCCTCGATACCTTTATTCTTCTGTCGAACAGAATTCAAATTCATTTCCTTTTCTGTTGTATCCCTAATAGGAAAGTCCACGAGATAATAACATCCTCTTTCTATTTTGAATAACTTCCAGAAATATCTTTATTGTCTCTCTGTAGTCCTTCTTTCCATTCTTGGATATAATCGACCGTTAGAGATCCAAACTATTCCATGTATAACCTCTGAATCATCTTTAGAAAGAATAAAGGAGAAATTCTATTTCTGACTGTATTCGACGTAGCGTCTAATACATTTCCCTTCTTATCGATGCACTTATGATTTCTACTGGAAGTTGCGTCAAAATCCTCCTCAGATTAGAAATGATCTCTGCAGTCGACGTTGCGTCGAATAGTTATCGACGTGTCTGTCGAGATGAATTCCTGAACTCAGAGCTTCTTCCTTATACGTCGATTATAAGTCCAAGTGGTGTCGACTTCAAATACAACTTTGACTGACTCTTTCTTCTACTTCGAGTGCATCTCGACGTTGCGTCGACTTCAACTTATACATCGACTTCAGTCTGAGTTAATGTTACTTCCATTCGAAGTTACTTCGACTTGCAGTCAAAACTGTGTCGACTTCTATTCGACGTAGATTTAACTCAACTGATTTTTGGACTCTTTTTGGACTGGTCTTTGACACTCTAATGAGAGTGAGACATCCTAAGACATTTAATGACCAAATTACTCTTTCTATACAACATGGGCAATACATCCTAGATAATGAAATCACTTGTATATTATTTGTGAGATAAATCAAAGAGTATTTTTCCCAACAGTTAAGGAAGAAGAAGACTTCATCCAGCTATTAGAAGAGCTTCCAAGCTTTGATTCACGCGCCGAGTTTAAATCCGTCGGGGGGAACTTGCTATGAACCTTTCCATCCGGATCAATTGTGGATTCATGGCGCCAAAGCGATCGTCAAGGGTAATGATCCTTCTTCTTGGTAATAGAACATGCTAGTCCTATATTTTGTTGTTAGCATAATGCATGAAAGTGCCTCCTTCACTAATTAGTGAAAGGTTATACTTTCACCGGGTAGATGTTGTCCATCCCGGGTATGAACTGCATATTGAATCCAATTCGTGTACGGATATATGCATGTTGTGTGAAGCCCATCTGCGACATGTTTGTCTGGATTGGTGATGGATGAATTGCGTGTCGGAGAAGACTCTGTGCTTATTGTGCCGTTAGTATAGCTTAAATGATGTATACTGGGTTGTATACTGTGTTGGAGAGCAACTGCAGGAAATACCTTCATTTCTGGAAGGAAATGGTGTTCTGTTGCTAACGTCGTGCATTAGTGTTAAGGTCACGTTACTACCAGCGATACTAGGTATCGCCCGACGTGATTGGAAATTGCCCATGAGGCTGTGATGATGACCTAACGGTGATTATCTCATCGACGGGCCGAGGTGAAACTGTACCCGCATCATGTTGGTTGTTCACGATGATTGAGCTGGGAAAGGCGGATCCGAACCCGTTCCATGCTGGTCGGTGAAGAGGTCGCTCCTCAGTGCACCTTCTGATCTTGGAAAGGATGTCCGGGAAGCGCAATGGCTTGACCGGCAGTCGCTCAATTACCATCTAAGTTTGCATAACTGAGGATAGAGGTGGGACTCAGGGTGTAACACCCCCATCCGTCGCGGGTAATATAACAGAAGGTCCGGCCGGGGCCCCACGCTATATTATACGGACAGACGGACGCATTACTAAATGAGACCAAATAATTTTTTTTATTTTCAAAATGCACCCTAACATAGAGTTGCATTCTAACGGAAGCTTTTAAAGAGATAAAATAACCACCCAACAAGGAATGTCCACTAAACATAGAAATCCTGAATGAAAAGACGCACAACCAAAGTCTGTCCTTAAGGCCTTACATCAATACTGTTTAAACAAAGAGAAGCGTTTTGCATACATCGGCACGCGGGCCGGCAACACATGAAAAAGGGGAAAGCAAAACATTCAGGCCTTCGAGGGCCGGCTCAGCACAAGGGCTTCAGCCCGCTACTTCCCGCTCGGCTCACCTGCTCTTGCATAAGAACATTCCACCAAGCGGTGGCAAACAAAGCAACGGTCAGCATAGCTGACCAAATTATAACGACCCCACCCCTTTCTCGGGGTGGCGAAGCTTCTTCCCTGCAAGCAAGTTAGCATAATCACATAGAGCTAGAGTGTGCCGTAAAAGCACCAGACATCACAAACGTTGGCTCGATCGACCCAACGTCTCGTGCACTCATGGCACCTTAACGGTGTACAGGATTTCACCGGTCCCGCCACCATCTTCAGTCCCAGACTGGATGGCCCAAAATTGAGCATTCGCTAACCGTGACCCAAGGTCCTCAGCTCTCTCTTATGCCTATAGCGACAAGCCAAATACCTTAGGTAGTCGAACTACACCACATAGGGCAGGTACAGTTCAGCCAAGCCCGTTTCTCAAGTCATCGTACCCAACACGCACGACGCGGGTCAGCCTCCCCCTACCTGTTACCGCATACATAACTGATTGTTATGCAACAAGGGTGGCACTCGCGGCCACCTAAGTTGGGCACCCAAGGCGCACAACTCTACACGCTAGCCGAACGGTCTCCGAGAGACGGGCTTCGCACAAGCACAATAGAAGTTCCCCGTGAATTAATGTCTACGATCCAAACATACACATTCCACGAAGTCTTCTTCGGGAACCCCAGAACATCACCAATCCAGACCAACATGTCCGGATGGGCTTCACACAACATGCCTAATCCGTACTCACGCTTCCGGATACTAATGCAATTAAACGCGAGGATGTAAACATCGACCCGTCGGAGGGCACTCTTCCCCACCTGTTGGTGGAGAGGGGCTTCCATGCAAATATGCTAAATAAGGGCTTCACCTACCCAAGAAGAAAAGTCGTTACCCTTGAAGTGCGCTTTGGAGCCATGGGAATGTGCCCGGATTTGACGGCTAGCGAATGTAGTGGCTGTCCGCGCACGAAATCTGCTCTCCACCAATGCTTCCGGTCGGCCACCTCCAACCAGTGTTAGAACCCTAGCCCTAGGTCAGCAAGGGGATGGCTCGGGTCCTCCTCCAGGCCGACGAGAGATAGGAGGGAGGAAGCTTCTTCCCTTATTGCGGCTGCCCTAGATCCAGGAAAACGAGAGGAAGAAGGAGAGGGCTCGGGCTTCCTTGCTACAGGCTGACGGAGAGGAGAAGGCTCAGGTCGGCGACGGGAAAGAGAGTGAGGAAGGGAGACGGGGGTGCTGCTCCTCCTTGCTCCAAGCCGACGACGAGAGAGGGAGGAGGAAGGCTCGGGGTCGGCGCTTCCCTACTCCAGGAGGCGGCGAGAGAGGGAGAAGGGGGCTCGGGGGCTGCTCCTCCTTGCTCCAGGCCGACGGGTAGAGAGGGATCGAGAGAGAGGAGGGGAGATCGGGGAGGTTTGCGGCTGGCCTGTGCAAACGAGAGCGAGAGGGGGGGGGGGGGGTCGCGTGTTTAGGGTTGAGAGGGGGAGGAGGCTTATTTAACTAAGCCTTAAACGCACCCCACTCCGCTATTCGCAGACCACACCCCAATCCGCACCCCAAAACTCTCTAAACGCACACCAAAACCAAATTAAATCAATTCGGGGCGTTACACAGGGAGTACACCGAAAGCGTGTCGTGAGAGCACGAAACGTGTGGTCATGTGTGCCAACGTTTGTGGTGATTGCGCATATATTGATTTTGTTAGCTGTACTTTTCTGTTATATATATATATGTTGCAATACTACTGACTTGCAGGGAAGGAGTACCACTGCGCCCCAGGAATGAGGTGGGGATGTTAAATCATTGTGGTCAGCTAAAGCTGACCGATGTTTTGTTTTCCCACATCTTTGTGGATTGTACATGTGCAGATGTTGGCGAGCCGAGCGGGAAATAGCTTGGTTGAAGCCCATTGTTGTGCTGGCCCTCGAAGGTCAACCTTTTGTGTGCTTACCTTTCATGTGTTGCTGGCCTGCGTGCTGATGCCTGTAAATTATGTAGTGAGATAAACACTTGTTGTGTACAACACGTATGGCCTTAAGGTCAATCAGTTTTTGTTATATATATATATATATGTCATTCCTAGCTGGTGTTGTGGGCATATACTGGTTCAAGATTTAATAAAATGCTTCTGTTAGCTTCTAGCTCTGTGATGTCAAGTTGGTTGATTAAACTATTTTGTAACTCTTTAGCTTACTCATTTAATATGGCGTGGGGTCCCGACCGGACCAACTGTTATATTACTTGGAACGAGCATGGTGTTATATCAGCACTCCGCAATCAACTCCTCAATTGGGAGTAGTGCTTAGCACTCCCTAATTGGGGAGTGCCGATTGTTCCGAACTCCCCAATTGGGGAGTTAGGGCCGTAACAGGTAATTCCCCAATTGGGGAGTGGGGCACTCTGATCCCCAATTGGAGAGTGCTACCCAATGGTGCTGACCAATGAATAGGAATTAGATAAAACTCCCAATTAATCGTTCGCTTAGATAGCTCAAGGTTTAACAAGTCTAGTATCTTCATAAGCGCTTTACGTGATCTATAGTCGATGTATATTCATCATCTTATATTACTTTGACTGGTACACTACCGTCGTTAATCCTCGGGGATAATAACCATTGCAGTTTTAGCAGTTAAGTTTTTGGCGTTGTTGTCGAGGAGCGCTGATGAACATATAATTATACTTATTTTATACTTAATTTCATCATTACTTTTCGCTATTAAAATACAATTCTCATGTGCTATTAACTTGTTTTCAGGACTATGTGGAGAGAATCAAGCGTCAGACCAGTAGAAGAAAGTAATCAACACGAAAAAAATCCTTGAAGATGATAGAATTTCACTTTTTTGCCCACGACCCGCGACACACGATCGTGTGTATTGCCCGTGTCACGGTTGGAGACGATTCCTGGACGGTTTGCCCACAAAACGAAGCGACTTTTGAGGCACACGCCTAGAGGCACATGACCGTGTGCTAATCGTGTGCGCAACTGACTGATGGATAAGGATGTGGGATACATTTGGAGCCTTGAGATGTGACGGATGACGCACACGCCCGGAGGCACACGACCGTGTGCGCAGCCCGTGTGCCGCTATAACTCCAGTAAATGGTTCAGGGACGCGACTGAAGGCCAGGGACGCGACAATTGGGGCACACGCCCGTGTACCCCTCACCGTGTGCATTCTATTTCGCCTAATCTATAAATAGACAGAGGATACATAGTTTTAATAAGAGTTGGAGAGCTTGAAGAGAGGGTATTCTTGTATTTGAGAGGTTTGTGGCCGAACTTCTCAGGGAAGGAAGGAAATCCTAGGGCAAAGAAGAGTTTAAGAGGCAAGTATTCATGTATATTTCTTTATTCTCTTAGATCTCCCTAGTCTAAGAATTCTCCTCTGCTATCCCTTTGTATCGATATTTCATCATGTAATTTTACAATCTCTATGGTGTCTTTTATGAATTGAGAAGTACTTTATCACTATCTTTAATGTTTTGATTAATAGTTTTTTATACTACGTCTTTCAATGCTCGATAGATTATTGCTAGCACAATTCTATCGTGATCTATTGAATTTGTGTCCTCCATATGCTTTTGGTAGTAAATGGATTAGGTCAAGCATAGTTAAAAGAGAGTTGATTGCTCCTTGAAAGAATAGGGAACCATGATTCTTCTGCCTTGATTGAGATTCAAAATATGATAAAGCGATATTTAGGGTCTCCTACCCATAGTTCAAATCTCAGGTAGGCCTCTCTAAAATCAAAGCTTCGGTGTCGTCTCGGCCAGGGAGACCAAAGTGATATAGAATCTTGCGGAGTAGATCTAAATAAAACATAACTTCTCTTTCATAAAAAAACTTTATTTTGTAATGATTTTACATAGCCACCTATGTACTTTCCAAATATTAAGAATACTGGTTATCCTATATTAGTAGTAATTCATTATAAAGTAATTTAAATTATTATAAAACTATTTTTCAAAGATAAACTTAATAAGCTAACGAGAGAGAATAGAAGTAGGTTACGTAAGAAGCGAACCTACCGTCGAATTATAAATGTGATGCGCTTGCCTAAAAACACGCAAAATATATTGCTAGATTCAAATGTGAAAGGAGCATGTCAAGTTTCTGGCGTCGTTGTCGGGGAATCAATAGAGTCTAAATTTAACCGGAATTTCTCCTTACTAATTGAAAATCTATTTGATCTTGTTAATCTTATATATGAGTATGTTCTTTTACATATTTGTTTTAAATCCATAAATACCCAAAATAGTTGTTTTATGTTTTTATTAGTTTTACAAAATTTTATTTTAAATTCTCTTGTACCACTTTCAGATCTTACTATATCAATTCTCTTATCTTAATAAGCATTATCTTTAATCCATCGTGGATCTACCACGTATTTCATACAAGTAGATCTGAAGTCGGAGCGTTCACTAAGGAAAAGGCCGTGTCTACTAAAGTAAAGGGAAGCGGTAACCAATCTCTTAAATATTAACGACACTGCACATTCTAAAACTATGGCTGACACAGATGAATAAACTGGTGAACATGCACGAACTATGTCTGAATATGCTCGACCAAATCTTAAAGGCACTAGATCTAGTATTGCACGTCCGACAGTAGCCGCTAATAACTTCGAACTCAAACCAAGTATCATTCACATGGTACAATAGTCTATGCAATTTGACGGACTACAAGACGAAGATCCTAATAATCATATCGCAAATTTCCTTAAAATTTGCGCTACTTTCAAAATAAATGGTACAACCGACGATGCCATTGGTGATCTATGAAATCCTTGTCCTCCATATGATTTTGGCAGTAAATGGATTAAGTCAAGCATAGTATAAAGAGAATCGATTGCTACTTGAAAGAATAGGGAACCATGATTCTTCCGCCTTGATTGGGATTCAAAGTATGATAAATCGATCTTTAGGGTCCCCTACCCATAGTTCAAATCTCAGGTAGGCTTCTCTAAAATCATAGTTTCGGTGTCGTCTCGCCCAAGGAAACCGGAGTGATATAGAATCATGCGAAGTAGATCTAAATAAAACATTACTTCTCTTTTTTAAAAAGAACCTTTATTTTGTAATGATTCTACATAGCCACCTACTTTCCAAATATTATGAATATTAGTTATCCTACATTAGTTAGTAATTCATTATAAAGTAATTTAAATTATTATAAACTATTTCCAAAGATAAACTTAATAAGATAACGAGAGAGAGAATATAAGTAGATTACGTAAGGAGTGAACCCCATGGTGAATTATAAATGCGAACCTTGATATAATAAAATTTTATATACTCAACGATAGGTGCGCTTGCCTAAAAGTATACAAAATCTATTTCTAGTTTCAAATGCGAAAAGAGAGTGTCAAGCACGGTAGATTTAGTCAGAAGGTCTGGGAAAGAGTACACATATGTTATTCAAAGCATTTCTTATTTTATTTCTAACTTCATCCTTTATTTTTCTAGTTTATGATTGACCTACAATTTGCATTAGATTTATTTTCTACCTTTGTAATGAATCAAACGTGCTATTTTTGTTGAATCCATTTCCATGCTATCATGGGTGATTTTCAACCATGTTGGTGGTGCATAATGTTTAAGAACAATAGTTATAATTGTCCTAAGCAAAATTATAGTTCTAATTAATTCATAAGTCTCTTTCTACGGAGAATCAACATCGTTTGATCCTTCATATGGAGAACCTATATATTATAACTATGCACCTCCCATGCATGCATCACCTTCACCGATTAGATCAATTTCCTTGAAGCCAAAGCCTACTGGGCAATGATGTTTGTTTTGTTAGAGTTTGGATCACGCAGTGAAGGGTTGTGAGCAATTTAAAAAGACTATGGATGCCTTCTAATGCTGATGAGATTTCTTCAGTGCCTCCATGTCTTCTTGGAAGCATTGCAGATATCTTAATCAGTATAAGCGTTGATCCTAATAATGACTTGGATTTGCACATTTCTTCCCTTAGTACATCATCACCTCCTGTCGATTCAACCGGGAGGATTGTTCATTTAGTTTCTCTGAATCGGTTAATATTAGTCATCCTATTTTTGTTGATTCTTCCACACTTGTACATTTTGATCCTACTGTTGTTGTTTCTTTGCACGAGGAGTTCGATGAGCCCAATGTTGCACTTGGCTGTGCTGAGGAGGAAATAATACTTAGTGATGAGGTCTCTACCTCCACACAGGAGGATGATGCCCAAACCGTCACCAATGCACAATACAGCTCATCCGGTTCTTGCGAGGAGGAACAATGCCCCGACTGCGATCGGTGCACCGAGCTTGATGTGTGTGATTTCGTGATCACTCTGTGAGTATTTCTTCCGCTATTTTTATTTTAGATTTTATTTCTAACCCCACTACATTGCATGCCCCTTTGCAAGATGATAGCTTGCGTGATCCCTTTATTGGCGATTATGCTATTGGCGTTGTTTTTGCAGTGAACGCAAGCAAGGGTAGTGAATTGAAAGGTAGGGTAGAGTGCTAAGAATTACTCTAGAGGAGGGTGAATATAATATTTAAAATTTCTTTTTCAGATTTTAATCATTCACAATACATTACAGATTATTTTGTTTGTAATTTATTATGCAGTAGAAAAGTAATTAAAAGAAACAAACAAAAAACTATGCAATCGCTGCCATTGGCTCAAGGTTGAAGTCGATCCGAGAGTCATCTGATTACCTTAATCCAATCATTAGTTGATCCCCATAGCGGATCGACAACGAATCCTCTGTGGGGGAAGGTCAATTTATAATCAAGCGCACTCCTGATCTGTTGGATCTGCTGTTAGATATGTGCAATTTGTAATTAATTTGTTATAAGTACCTTAGAGGCCAAACCAGACCAAGTGGTCAGCATGAAAGTTGTAGCCCTTGGTCTGGGCTTTCCAAAATGGTGTGACATATTTCCTGAGGACAAGTATAACTCCTTGAATTCAATTTTGAAATGAAGGTGACATAAATTGTATACGGTATTATGATTTGTGTATTTTTCAGTCATTTTATATAGAACGACTCTGATATTTGAGACATATCTATGTTATGATGTTAATGATGTATATTTAAAGTTTTGGAATTTTTGGAACACATTTTCCCTATGGTTTGATTCATAATTTGATTTATTTTGAGGAAGTATATTATTGAAATAATACGGTCTTATTGATTGAAATTAATTTCTCTATTTTTATGGTACGCTTGGTATAACATGATTGACCTTTAGTTAAAATTTCAGGTCATTTGCACATGTTTAACCCATGTTATGATTTAAACTTAAAAAAATATAGTTTAATTAAATTCATTAAATTGTCAAACATAGGCAACTAGCTTATGTTGAATAATTGAGTGTCTTATAGTAGGATTTGACTAAAATGGTCAACATGAAAGTTGTAGGTATTGGTTTGGGATTTCCAAATTGGGGTTGCACATTTTTAGTGGTGACCTAGAACTCAGTGTGCATCAATTTTAACTGGATTTCACATAAACTATATAAAAATATATTTCATGTATTTTTAAGTTAATACCAATTATATAGATCCAAAATTAATACCTGAGGTGTGTTATGCCAGTAGGTATGCCTCCAAAAATTTGTAGAATTTTTGGAGCATCTTTCTCCTATAGTTTTTGAAAGAATTTGAAAATCATTAACTATGTATATTAATGAAATTAAATGAACTTATTGATTGAATTAAAATCCAAAAAATTTTCGGCACCTATGTTAAGTCATTATTGATCTATGGGTAAAATTTCAAGTGGTTTTGAAAAGCATTATTGCTGGTTTAGCAAAATCAAATTGTGTACAGAAGCTTTATGAATTGTTTACATAAGTGTTATTATTTAATGGTAGATTTGGAATAATTATTAGGGCTAGTTGTATAGTCCAACAAGGAATTAACTTCAGCATATGTTTGTGAAATTCCATTTTTAAGTCATCTAATTGTTGTCTAGAAAAGTGGTTATGTGTGAGCTAGTATCCCCCGAAAGAAAGGTGATGTATAACGGTACAAAGTGTGAACACCAACCTTACACTTACCTAGCCAATAAGCAACTTAATTAGATATCACAACACATGCTAGTAAGTTAATTTGAGTAGTTTAAATGAAGTACTAATTAATTGATGTTCCCAGCTTAACCTTAAGCTTGATATTCGGTAATTGCAACTCATGTTTTAAATGACATTCTTACTATCTCTTAAAGTAGTGTATAGTAAATAAGTGTTAGATTGACATTATATTAAGTGTTTAAAGGTTATGCTTGAAACCATGGTTATTGTCTGTTGTAGGCATGGTTAACTTTAAGGCTAGAATATAGTATGTATAAGGGACCAACATTGGTTTGAATGTTTGGTTCTGAAATTGTTGCATGTCTATTCACTCTACAGAACAGAGCACACTGACGGAGAGTTGAGAGTTAGACCCATAGGCTTTAGGATGTGTTGTCTTGTGGATTAAATCCCGGTGGGCAAACTCCTTAGCTTGTATCTAGTCTCCGCTGGCTTAAACGTGAGTTCTGATGGTAGTATAGGTATGGTCCAGTGCTGTACATTATGGCCTAGGTGGTAGTGTGTCACCTACCTAAAAGCAGAGTAGTCTGTCCGATGTTATCATCTGCCACGGTGATAAGGCCAATGTGGTTCACTACCCACTTAATAATGGGACTGTGTTTATGTCGACATAAAAAGAGTACATAGTTTTAAACTACATATCATACTTAAATAACATTGTATTACTTCATATTGCATTGCATTGCATACCTTGTGTTGGGAAAACCTCTGATTTGATAAAACAGATTATTGTTTAAGTGATTTTAGGATAAGCCTTAAACATTATATAGGAAGGTTGTTTTATTTAGCAGGTCAGATCCCTAGAAGTCTAGGAAGTCATCAGCATAATTCTTCTAAGTCAATAGACTTCAGATTTGCATCGAATGGTATTCAATGAAATGTCAAAAGAAATTGAAGCATCTTCTCAAAGTCACTCTGATTTCTCCTCTTCCTTATACAACTCAGAGTCACGACTATTCAGTAATCTAAGTTGCTCTGGTTTCTTCTCCACTTCTTAGAGCTGCGTCAAATTCTTTTGAAATTCAAGATTCTCTCGACCTCATCAGGAGAGTTATTTTCTAACCATTATAGCTGGTTCTAAGAAAGGAACATCATCATCAAAAAAGATATCTCCTATTCGTTAAAACATGTTTCAAGAAAGAACTGACTTTCCATTTTTGGAACTTGATTTGATGAAGCTATCAACATTAATTATGCAGAAGAAGACAATTGGATAGATTTTTGAATTCCTTTCAGTCGGTTTTTATCCAGAGAATAACTCAGTGACCCGCTCTCTGGTCTATCTTCTCTTCTTCTCCTTTCTCTCTTGATATTCTGGTTTTCAAAAGAAATTCTGAAGCAAGCAAGTAATGTAGAAATATTCTACTCTCAAAATATAATCACAATAGAAAATCCTCTCTTCTCTAAAAGATCAAGACATTCAATAGAAGACTCTCCTTCTCTTCTAAGAAGTTGTTGCTTACAGTTTTTCCAGAATCCACACAGTTCTACAAAGAATACTTCTCCAGACATTGTTAAAAGGATAAAATATTGTAGAAACTTTTATCCATCCAGATTACAAGGAGTCCTGAGAATCTCTCCTTAAATGATTCATTTTTGGTTCTAAGAGTCTCCAGTTAAAAGACTCAGTGGTTGAGAGACCTTATCAAAATCTCAAGTTGTGGTTACTAGATACCTTAGCAAAAGTCTTTGGTTCTAAGAGTCTCCTTATCAAAATACTCAGCATTGAAATAGTGGAATCCTGTTTGCGAGCAGAAGAGTAGATGTACCTAGATTAATTGGGGGACTACTATAAAACTCTATGTGTCGTCTGTGTTGATTGCTTCTCTCTGTGCTTTTTTTGTGCACTTTTATTTACTTGTGATTTGCTATGATTAATTATGTGGTTGTGATATAATTTGGGTGCTGTGTGAAACTATGAAAAACAGTGAAACAATCTTCTTAAAAATTTAATTACTCTATTCCCCCCCCCCCCCTCTAAAGTACTTCTCAAGAGATTACTTTTTCTTTCAATTGGTATCAGAGCTAGGTTGATCAGAAAATGCTAACACCTTGATCAACAAGATCCTTGAGAGATTAATCACTTGAGAAAAGATTATATCACAAACATGAACACATCACAAGTTAGAGATTATGCAACCAAAAGACTCCATGTGTGCAATTTAAATAAATTTTCTTTATGGAAGTGTAGAATTAGACTATATATAAACTCTATTGATAAAGATATTTTTGACTCTATCTTGACAGGTTTTGTGATTCCATCTAGGTTGTATACTAATGGGAAGATGGTGACAGAATGGCCAAATAATGACAAAAAGGCTAGATCCAACAATGCCAAAGCTATGAACATACTTGTCACCACCATGTCTGATGATATCTTCCAGAAGGTTGCAGATTGGCAATCGGCTAAGGAGATGTGAGATTTCCTCACAAAAATGGTAGAGGGATCCTTTGATGAAAAGAGAGATAAGAGAGCATCTCTCATCTCCCAATATGGAAATTTTTAAGAAAGGAGCTGAAGAAACTATAACTGATATGTACACCAGATTCAACATTATAGTAAGTGAACTAAAAGGCCTAGACAAGGAGATCTCAGTTACTGAGATCAATGACAAGTTGATGATGTGCCTACCTAGTTCATGAGACAGCAAATTATGGGATATAAGAGAAGTCAGATGTTAGAATGAGATCACCACTGGTGCTCTCTTGGACAAGCTCAAATCATATGAGATATTGTTGAATACAATGGCAGAAGAAGTTATGCAAGAGAAGACTCTTCAATCAAAGGAGAAATCAATAACACTAAAAGCAAAGGATGGTGAAGGCTCGTCAGTGGATGATGAAATCATAAGCCTAATGCAGAAAGTTCAAGAAATGGGTTTGAGTCGAAGGCTCCAAAAGAAGAGAAAAGAAGCACTCAAAACCCAGGTATGACAAAACTCCAACTAAAGAAATTATTTATTATACTTGCAGGAAAGCTGGACACATTGCTCCAGAATGTCTAGAGAATGCAAAGGACAACAGAAAGGGAAATGATCAAAAGAAACGTTATGATCCTAAAAAGAAATATGCAAAGAAAGAAAGAGGTTTCATTTCTGAAATCTAGAGCAACTCTGAAGAAGACAGCTCTTCAAGCTCAGAAGATGAAGAGGAAGAAGGCACTATAATGATGGCTCTCATGGCCATAGAAGAATCTGATATAGAACTTCCCCAAGAGGAAGAAGAGATAACCTTGTTAGATAAAATTGATTTAAATTCAAATGAATTTAAATTATTCTTCAAGGAAATGTTCCTTGAACAATAGAAGGCTGAGAAAGAGATTGAATCTCTAAAGTAAGAGATTGATGCTCTAAATCAAGAAATGTCCAAATCAGAAAATTACGAATTAAGAGGTGAAATATTCACCATAAGTAAATATGTAGCAGCCATGAAGGCAGAAAATGTTGACCTTCAGAAGGCTCTTAAAAAGGCAAAGGAGTTTGAGGATTGCCTTAATGGCAGAAGCAACAAGCTCAAGGATATAATTGAGAAACTCAATATGAGATTCATACACTTGGGCTTGTGTGTTAATGCCTCATCTCCTCAGGGTACCTCCAACACACCTGTCTGGATGAACCTGGTGAATTTTGTTAAGTCAAATGGCAAATCCGAAATTCCTTTAGCTGAAGATGTTTCTTCAACATCAAACACAAATAATGATCATAATAATATGAACCTTCCAAGCTCATTATCTCATAAAGGAATCCTTAGAAAAGCTCCAAGAAAATCAGTTCAAGAAAAAAAGAATTTTAACATAAATCATAATAATCCTAAGCACTCAGAGTTTGTGTCGAATATTACTTGACGCAACTCTGGATATACGTCAAATAATAATCGATGCAACTATCATGTTCCGTCGAATACTACCCGACACAACTTGTATGTGTCGAATATTATTCGACCTAATTTTGTTTCCCAAAATGTTGTTCCTCTTTACAACAGTTCTTATGGAATAAATCTGAACACTTCTCACACTTATCCTCACAACATTTACTTGAAAAGAACAACTAAATATAATAAATTTGAGTGTCATTATTATCCATAAGGTAATGCACTTTATGAAGGACTGTTGGTATAATTTACCAGCAAACTCTCACCCTAAGGGATACATGAGAAGACCCTCATATTCCTATGTAACATCCTACTTTGGAAATCAAGGACCCAAGATGAACTGGGCTCATCCTAACTAATGATTATTTTATATATTAAAGTCAAGTCTATCACAAACCAGATGTGGTACATGGATAGTGGATGCTCCAAACACATGACTAGAGACATTAGTTTATTGGAAGACTTTACAGAAAAGTTAGGCCTTAAGGTAATCTTTGGTGAATCCAGCTATGGTCAGACCAAAGGATATTGGAAGATAAGAGTAGGAGAAACTACATTCAAGAAGGTAGCCTATGTGGAAGGGCTCAAGCACAATCTGATCGGCATCAGTCAACTGTGTGATGGAAGAAACAAGGTGATCTTCACTCAAAGTGAATGTCAGATCATGTGCAATAAATCAAGTAATATAATTCTTAAAGATACTAGGAAAGGTAACATCTACTTAGTTAACTTTTCTTCTGCTAATTCAGAAATTTATCTGTTTAATATAAATGTTAATAATAGTTAGTTATGTCTTAAGAGATTAGGTCGCTTGAATCTTAAGACTATCTCTAAGATCTCTAAGCATAATCTTGTAAGAGGTATTCCCCTAGGTAAATACACCAAGGAGAGACCTTGTCGATCATGTCAACTAGGCAAACAAACAAAAGCTTTATTTAAAGGTGTTTCCAAAAATGATTCCCCAAGAATCCTATATTTGCTCCACATGGACTTGTTTGGTCAATTGTTGTTCACACCTTAGGAGGCAAGTCTTACACTCTGGTAATTGTGGATGACTTCTCTAGATTCTCTTGGGTGTTCTTCATGAGAAATAAGTCAGACACCTTCAAGATTCTCTGAAGATACTTAAACCAAATCCAAAATGAAATGAAAACTTCAGTTGATCAGAAGTGATCATGACATTGAGTTTGAGTCTCATAGGATGTGTGAGGTCTGTGAAAATGAAGGGATCAGGCATAACTTCTCTGCTCTTAGAACTCCTTAGCAAAATGGGATAGCTGGAAGGAAGAATAGAATCCTAATAAAAGCAAGTAGAACACTGCTAGCTGAGGCTAACCTGCCTAAGCATTTTTGGGTTGAGATTGTAAACACAGTTAACTATGTTCTTAACATAAGTCTCATTCATAAGGATGAGAATAAGACTCCTAATGAGCTGATAAAGGGCAAGGCTCCAAACATTTCATACTTTAAAATTTTTGGAAGCATTTATTACATTCATAATAATGGTAAAACACATATAGGAAAGTTTGATAAGAAAGCTGATGATGGTATATTCTTGGGATACTAATCCTCAAGCAAAGCATATAGACGCTATAATAAAAAGACTTCAAGGATAGAAGAATCCATGCATGTTATATTTGATGAGACTAACATGTTGAATGAAGGGAAAAACCTATCTTCTAGTACTTTGCAGGAAGAAAATCTGTCCACCAAATTCAGGGAATTGGACATAAATGAAGAATCTCCCAGCTCTTCAACTCTCCCTATTGGTGGAGTTACAAAAAGAGAATGACCAGGAGAAGAATGAAGATAGTGAAGAAGAATTAGTTCGTACAATGGACTATCCAATCCAACAAACTCAGACTGCTGCTGATGAAGAAAATCTGCCAGAATTTCAAGACATTCAGCAAGGAGAAATGCAAGTTGATGCACCTATCTTTATGATAGAGATGATGACAGTGAGGAATCATCCACCATCTCAAGTCATTGGTGATATATCAACTGGAGTTCAAATAAGAAGTCAAATTTCAAGTGGACTGGTTCTCAAATGCTTCTTATCTCAGCTAGAACCAAAGAAATTTAAAGAAGCCAACAATGATCCAAACTAGATCATGGCCATGCAAGAAGAACTTGCTCAGTTTGAAAGAAGTCAAGTATGGACATTTGTTCCTAGACCAAAGAACTACCCTGCCATTGGAACTAAATAGGTGTTCAAGAACAAGTTAGATGCCAATGGTGTTAGAACAAGAAACAAAGCAGGGCTGATTGCTCAAGGATACATACAAGAAGAAGGGATAGACTGTGACCAGACCTTTGCACCTATTGCAAGGCTTGAAGCAATAAGGATCTTTCTAGCTTTTGCAGCACACAACAAATTCAAAGTCGATCAAATGGATGTGATCAAGAGTGCATTCCTAAATTGTGTTATACAAGACAAAGTATATGTAGAGCAACTGTAACGGTCCAGGCCCGCTAACACGGGACCCAGCTGGACCGCCAGCACCCTCCCAGCCCAGGCCCGCCAACACGGGACCCAGCTGGCACCGGAAGGGTTCAGCCTAACCAGATGGTCTGCAGACCATGCAGCCCAACCCCTCTTTGTCCCACCACAGGGCACAGTGGGTTGTTGGAGACCGCAGTCCCCCTTTTCATGAGGAATGGTTCAGTTAAGCGGCAGCGCAGGGACTTCCCAGGAGGTCACCCATCCCGTGACTAATGCAGATCAATTGGTGATGGGGAGTGGAAGAACTTAATAGTTAAGCATGCTCGAGCTGGAGTAGTCACGGGATGGGTGACCTCCTGGGAAGTCTCTGCGCTGCCGCTTAACTGAACCATTCCTCATGAAAAGGGGGACTGCGGTCTCCAACAACCCACTGTGCCCTGTGGTGGGACAGAGAGGGGTTGGGGTGCATGGTCTGCAGACCATCTGGTTAGGCTGAACCCTTCTAGTGCTAGCTGGGTCCCGTGTTGGCGGGCCTGGGCTGGGAGGGTGTTGGCGGTCCAGCTGGGTCCCGTGTTAGCGGGCCTGGACCGTTACTGTCTTATCTCATTTGTAAGATCTCTTTTCTCAAAACCCGTTCGGGTACATGAAAAACTCGAACCTCTCCCGCATCGTACGGTTGAGGTGGATCTTCGCCCAGAATCGCTGCCTTGCGGTGTCACCAACACTCGGGTTGGCTAACACTGCTCAGCACCGACTCTGCCGGCTATACGATCATAAGTAAATATATGCCAAAAGTAAGTACAGAGGTAAAGGCATGTCCACATGTCACAACATCATATAGATATATATATATGAAACAGAAATGTTCAAAAAGAGACAGTACAAGCAAAAAGGGCTTAAGCCCGATACATAACCAAAATGAGTACTCTCTCTCTCTCTCTCTACAACATGCGGAAACTACAAACTCTCAAAGTTGAAATCTAACTATCTAGTCATCAACCTGTGGCGTCGTGGTAGTGCGCTGCATCCGCTACTCAGGTCCTGCCATCTCGTCCAGCTGCGCGCGGGACAACTCCGTCTCCTCGGACTCCTGTTACGGCCACATCCGACCGTTAGTCATAAAGACTAATTTGTTTTGTCCTCGCCTCCCTCCACGACTCCTAGGTACCGAGCGGGAGGAAGAAGCAGAGGACAACAAGGGGTAAACAAGGAAAGAGGTGACATGACACTATTCTAGCAAGTAAAGGTAATTAAAGCGGTAAAGTAGCTAGCAGTATAGTGAAAATAAATGACAGTAAGGTAGAGCATGAAGTAAACAGTAATAAAAAAAATGCGGTGCAGTAAGTAAATCTAATCAACCATCACAGATTCGTACCTTAACTTATATGAACGCCCATACGACATATAAGTTAAGATGTCCAGGTAACCATCATATAAAAGACCCATACAAATTTATATGATGGGGGTATGCTAATGTGTATGTTATGATATGCTATGCTTATGATGATTTAATGTGTTTATGCAATGTGACTCATCCACACGACTCTATGCGCACAGACCTTTATAGTTCCCACTTTGTTAGAAAGAAAGCCAACCTTTCGGATACCGACCGTCGTGGCTCACACCGGCAGTGGATCGGGCACTCCACATCCTAGGCAGGTATGCTCACTACCTAGCCTAGACCTCACATGCGCCTCAACGCTAAGAACACAACAGCGGAGCCCCTACGTACTCTTGCTGGAATCCACCAGACTTTAAGGTCGGGGTGGGTTATTAGGGATTGTCCTCCAGACCGCGGTACTCAATCTTACCGGCCCTCTAAACCTCACCCTCACCTGAGTCAACGTACTATCGTCGGTGACACGACTAGCCTAGTACCGAAAACTCGCCACTAATTGCATAAGTAACAGGTGTTATCAAGTCCACCCGAGCCTCCGGCTCAGGGACTAACACACAAGTTGTTCCAACTCATCTCCTTCCCGAAGGAGATCCATACTAGCTCGCTGACCTAATTAGGCTACTCTTGCCTACAATTAAGTTAGTATTATATTTAGGGTGAATCTTGGACTTCCCGCGGTATACCCGGTAAAGGGGCCCCCAACGGTACTAAGGATTCAATGGGCTCAACCACACCATCCTCTTTCTCAAGACAATTACTTTAGTTGGTGATTAACATTTAGTTCACCGCTCATTATTTCATATAATTAAAGTGACTTAGCTCAACACCCGTCCCACCCAATTGGGTTGGACGTACCTCCACACCTCATACACCAATCCTAGCACAATCTCAATGTTAATCCTAGGTTTGACCCTCCTTGAATCATTGTGAACTATAACTCAAATACTGAATGGACATAACTTCTAAACACTACTTATGGGTCTGAATTGTCTTAAAATCAAAATTCTAGTTTTTACTAAACGCAGACCACTAAGTTGAACTAACCTCAAACCCCATAAGGGGATCCTTCTAAAAACTCATCACCAGGGTATGGTATAATTATACTAGACTCCCACTGACCTTAATAAGGTGTGTTCTAATTTCCATAGTTTTCCATATTAATTTGGTATTTATTATTAATTAAAGTAGTTAAGGCCTCGGGTCAATTTACACAAGATGTATCCTCAAAATGCTTCTACATGCTACCTGAAAATTATCAGTAAGGTAATATTCCATAACAAGGTGGTTCACTGAGTGTCATGACCCTAGGATGTCATGTGGCCTACTATATCATCATAGTTGTATAATTACCAAAATGCCACTATAATTAGGAAAAATAATATTTCACATCTGAAAATTCTATAAAAATTACCATGAGTTCAAAGGGGGGTCTAGAGTCCTCTGCCAAATATTTATATCATTACCATATGATTTGACTAATTAAAATGATTTAACATCCAAGTGTAGTAAATACCAATTTCTATATGATGTACAAGAAATACAAATCCACAGGCTTCCAAATATTTATCATGGGCATATATCAACATAAAATGACAGATAACCAAGTTTCATAATTTTGCCCAGTGATTTGACATTTTTCATAATTAAATTCCTCTAAGCTAGTAAGCACTTAAAAAATTCCTCCACAAAGAATAACACTTCAACAAATCATAATAAAATTACCATAACCTATATTCAACCCAATTCAGCCACATTTAAAATCTCAGAACCAGACAAGGTCATCTGACCATGCATTTCATTTATTTAAGGAAATAATGACAATTTCATTTAATAAGAGAAAAATACATAAATGACTCTAAATATTCCCATTAAATTACCTAAGCCATTTCTTGCTCCTAAAAACATGTCTACAATGTTCTGAGCCAAGAAAAGGACATTTGGTCCTATGTCCTTCACAAACCCTAAATTGCAACCCTAAGGGTTTACCCTTAGGGTTTTAGGACACACTACCCTAATGGTTCCAAATGCTCCATTAGGGGGTGTCACATGCATCTATATATCATTACCTACAAATTCATCATGATTGGAGGAGGCCAACTCACTCAACTCCTCAAAGTAGCCTAAACCCTAATTTGACCCTTAAGGTCCCTCATTAGTAGTTCCCATTTTCCATATCAAATCAACTCCAAATGGAGTGAAAATTTAGTCAGGCACTACACATGAAATAAAGAGCATGCCACCAAAATTTAGTGTCATTTGGACTTCTTATGCTCCAAAAATCAACAATATTTAATTATCTTAATTACCACAAAAACTATAGGCAAAAGTGCCCATCAAATATTGATCTTTGGGCAGAGGGTACCCCTAGGGTATACCTAACCATGGTTAAAATTTCAGCTTCCAGGCTTGAGAGATCTAGGCAAAATAAATGTTTTAGTGGGCTGTCTTAGTGTAGGACCAGTCCTAGAAAAACAGCCCCCCCAGGGAGCTGTGGGTCACCAAATGACCTGAACTCAAGCCCAATTGAAAGCTAAGGTCAAGGCCTACAACTTTCATGTTGGGCACTTTTTCTGATTCAGTCATTAAGTACCTCTAATTAATATTAGAAGGAGGCTGAACAAATAGAGGGGTAATGAATCCATATTATTAAATTAATTTATATAAATAAGGCGCGCACGAATCTTGACGCAGATCCCGCGGCCAGGGAGTCGTCTTCCTCCTCTAGCCAACGACTGAGATCGAGCCGTGCTGGGCGATGTCGCGACCGTGATTGTCGGCGATCCAACCACCACCACCGCCGGCCAACACCACCGACACCTTCGTGGTGGTCGGGGCTACCATTTACCGGCGACTGGCGGCCGGAGGCGGCGGTTCCCGGCGATCCCAGGCTTCTCGTTTCGAGCGGAAAATCTCAGTTTTAAGGAATGGATTCGGGCTCAATTGAGCCTGATCCTTCTTCATTTTGTTATAGAAAGCTAGCGTGGGGGGAGAGGAGGAGAAACGAACCGTGATAGGGGCGTGGCGGCGGCTCCGGCGGCGGTTCACCATGGTTTAGCTTTGCTCCGACAACCCTCTTCCCGAATTCGATTCTCCGGCTATGGCCTTGCTCCAGGTGTCGTTCCCGACTGCTCTCTCCCTTCTGAAGCTGATGGTGTGGCTGGAATGAGGTGGGGAGGCTTCTATTGCTGATTTTGAATACAAGCCTTCTCGGATTGCTCCTTGCTGCCACCTTCCTGCACCCCTGTCCTTGTTGGGCCTTCTGGTCTCCTTCTGAGGCTTAGTAATCAAGGGTGGAGTGTCCAACACTGATTGGAGATGGAGTGTTAGAGGGGGTTTGCTTTAACCTTTATCTTTTGCCTTTTTAATTACTTTTGGTCCCCCTCTCATTTGGTTAATCAAACCCATGGTTTGGGCTCAGTCCAAGGCTGATAAGGGTGTGTCCTAAGTCCATAAATAATTGATTAATTGATGGGTGTTGGGTTCCATTCAAATTAGGCTTAGAATTCACCTTAATGAGCTATGTTGACCATGGTTGACTTTGGTCAACAAGGTGAGTGGGTTGACCCCACATGGGGGTCATGGGTCCCTTGACATGACCCAACATTGGTTGGTCCATGGTGGGGCCCCAAATGGTTCAATTTAATCAAAGGGTGTAGATTTGACCAAAATTAGGTAAAGTTTGACTTTGGTCAATTTCATGCAATTGGGTCCCACCCAAGTGCAATTTCCATCTTATTGGTCTCCCTTAGTGGTTAGGGCACCATATGTGAGGTCAATTTGGACAATTGAGGGTCAATTGACCTAGTTGAGGGGCTTAGGGCTAGGTTGGTTTTTGAGCTTTGGTGTGCACTTAGCCATTTCTACCCTAGCCTAAGGCCCTAGTGGCCACTCATCTCACCACTATGCCCTAACATTTCCAATGGGTCTAGCAGGATTGGGGATGTTACAAATCCTAATAAACAAAAAAAATATTTCGTCCCCGAAATTTAAGATTGGGTCTACGGGTTCTACGCAATATAAGGTAAAAAGAAATTTGCAAGGAGGTTTAGGTTGTACTTGAAGTGAAGAGTTCCGGGTAGCGTTTTTGCATGAGGTCCATCGACTCCCATGTGTGCTCCTCTCATCCGTGGTTGGACCACAACACCTTCACCAACGGTACACTCTTCCGCCGCAGGACTCGGACCTCCATATCGTCGATCCGGATGGGCTCTAGTAGGACTGACCGATCGGGCGCCACCGGGCCTGATGTAGATGTAACATGCTGCTCAGGATGAAGCAGGGCTCTCCGAAGCGAAGAGACATGGAAGACGTCATGCAGGTTCTCCAACTATGGCGGTAGCTCCAGCCTGTACGCCAAAGGACCGATCCGCTCCAGGATCAAATAAGGCCCCATGTACCGAGGACTGAGCTTCTTGTGCCCCCGCACTCGAGAAACCCCGTGCATAGGCCGGATCTTCAAGAACACTCGCTCTCCCACCTGGAACTCCACCATACGATGCCTCGCATCATAGTACTTCGCCTGTCTGCTCTGGGCCTCCAGCATCCGCTCCCTGATCAGCCTCACCTGCGCATCCGTCTCCTCAATATAATCTGAACCTAACGACCTCGGGTCCTCGTTCTGGATCCAGGAAAGTGGTGTGCGACACTTCCTCACATATAATGCGGCATAAGGTGCCATCCCAATGCTAGCCTGGTGACTGTTGTTATAGGAAAACTCTATCAAGGGCAACAGTCTCTCCCAGGGCTTGTCGGTGTCTAAAATGCACAAACGCAGTAGGTCCTCCATAGTCCGGTTGGTGCGCTCAGTCTGACCGTCAGTCTGTGGATGAAACGTCGTGTTGAATGTCAACCGGGATCCCAAGTAAGCCTGAACCGCCTTCCACTCCCTCGAAGTGAAGCGTTCATCTCTATCTAAAACTATCGTCTTGGGCACCCCGTGATATCTGACCACCTGCTCCACAAACACCCTTATAAGGTCACCGACCGGCCCCTCCTTCCGTACCGGAATAAACCGAGCTACCTTCGTCAGCCTGTCCACTATCACCCATATCGAGTCATTCCCAGAGCGGGAGCGAGGTAGACCATGCACGAAGTCCATCGATATGTCCTCAAACTTCCACTCAGGCACTGGTAATGGCTGTAACATTCCTCCCTGGCTCCTGCACTCCGCCTTCACGCGTTGGCAGCTCTCGCAGTGCGTCACATACTGGATAATATCCCTCTTCATCCCCGGCCAAAACACGACCTTCCAAAGGTCTGCTGCCATCTTCGTGATCCCTGGGTGCACTGAATACTGGGAGCAATGAGCCTCCCTAAGCACCTCCTCTCTAATACCTCCTCCAGCTGGGATGTAGACTCGGTCTCGATGGTGAATAAGATCCTCCCTTAATGAATAGTCCCCTGCCACGCCGTCCACCAACGATCTGAATACTGGCTCCAAGGAAGGGTCCTGCAACTGTGCCTCCCGAATGCGGTCCCGAATATCGCAGACAATATTCAAGGACGCTAGATACTCCGTATATGTCTCGGGGTCGGCCCTGGATACAACTGAAATGTGCATGTCCTCCAATGCCTGAGTCAGCTCCATAGCCATCACATGGCTCTCTGCTCCTGGTGTACCTCCTCTCCTGCTCAAAGCATCTGCTACGGTGTTGGACTTGCCTAGATGGTAATGCAATGTGTAACTGTAGTCGCACAAGAACTCTAACCACATCCGCTGACGTAGGTTTAAGTCCTTCTGCGTATCAATATACTTGAGGTTCTTGTGGTCTGAGAAGATCTCACAATGAACCCCATATAGGTAGTGCCTCCAGGTCTTCAAGGCGAAGATGACCGCTTCGAGCTCGAGGTCATGCACTGGGTAGTTCCTCTCATGTACCTTCAACTGACGGGAAGCGTACGCGACCACGTGACCATGCTGCATCAACACTGCTCCCAACCCCTGAAATGATGCGTCTGTGTAAACCTGAAATCCTTCCTTCCCAGATGGAAGGGCAAGGATGGGGGAAGAGGTGAGTCGGCCCTTCAGCTCCAAGTAGGCCGCCTCACACTGCGGAGACCAGACGAATGGGGCATCCTTCTTGGTCAAAGAAGTGAGCGGAAGGGCAATCTTGGAGAACCCTTCCACAAACTTCCGGTAATAGCCCGCCAATCCTAGAAAGCTTCGCACATCTGAAGCTGACTACAGTCGAGGCCACTCCTGAATAGCCCGCACCTTGGCCAGATCCACTGCCAGTCCTTCTCCAATGATGATGTGTCTCAGAAAAGCCACCTCCCGTAGCCAAAACTGAAACTTGGAGAACTTCGCATACATCTGGTGCTCTCTCAGCTTCCTCAATATTAGGGCCAGATGCCCAGCATGCTCCTCCTCCGTCCTGGAATATACTAGGATGTCATCGATGAACACGATAACGAAGATGTCAAGAAAGGCCTCGAACACCCTGTTCATCATGCTCATGAATGATGAGAGGGCATTAGTGAGCCCAAAGGGCATCACTGTGAACTCATGCAATCCATACCTGGAACTGAAAGTTATCTTCGGTATGTCCTCCTCTCGAATCCGCAGCGGATAGTATCCTGATCTGAAGTCGAGCATAGAGAACTAGTGAGCTCCCTGCAACTGATCGAAGAGCTCGTCAATCCTCGGTAACAGATAGGTGTTCCGTATCGTCAACCTATTGAGCTCCCGGAAATCTATACATAATCTGAGCGTTCCATCCTTCTTCTTCACAAATAATACCGGCGCTCCCCAAGGTGAAGAGCTCGGCCTGACGAAACCCACATCTACCAGCTCCTTCAACTGCACCCTAAACTCTGCCAGTTCCTTGGGTGCCATGCGGTACGGTGCCCGAGACACGGGCCTCGCTCCTGGCACCAGCTGAATCTGAAAATCTACCTCTCGATGCGGGGGCAGTCCCGGCAACTTCTCCGGGAATACGTCGGAGAAGTCCGGTACTATGGGAATGTCTAATAAGGAGGCCTCCACCTCCGCCATCTTGAAGCATACAAGATATACCTCGTCGCCCTGCTCGTGGGCCTTGACTACCTGAACAGATGATAAAGAAGAGCGGGAGATCGGTCCAATACCTTCGAACGTCGCGAAGGTGGTATCGTACCGCAACACCACTCTCTTTGCTTGGCAGTCTATCTGGGCGTGGTTCCAAGCGAGCCAAGTCATGCCCAAGATAAGGTCGAAGTCGGCGAGCTTCAACACCGAAGCTAGAGCATCGAGCGTTAGGCCGTCGATGGTCACCTTCAAGGTGCACTTGGTCGTCGCCTCTATCTCTGATCCATTGGGGAAGCGCACCCTCCTGGTGGGTTATGGGGGATTGTCCTCCAGACCGCGGTACTCAATCTTACCGGCTCTCTAAACCTCACCCTCACCTGAGTCAACATACTATCGTCGGTGACACGACTAGCCTAGTACCGAAGACTCGCCACTAATTGCATAAGTAACAGGTGTTATCAAGTCCACCCAAACCTCCGGCTTAGGGACTAACACACAAGTTGTTCCAACTCATATCCTTCCCGAAGGAGATCCATACTAGCTCGCTGACCTAGTTAGGCTACTCTTGCCTACAATTAAGTTAATATTATATTTAGGGTGAATCTTGGACTTCCCGCGGTATACCCGGTAAAGGGGCCCCCAACGGTACTAAGGATTCAATGGGCTCAACCCCACCATCCTCTTTCTCAAGACAATTAATTTAGTTGGTGATTAACATTTAGTTCACCCCTCATTATTTCATATAATTAAAGTGACTTAGCTCAACACCTGTCCCACCCAATTGGGTTGGACGTACCTTCACACCTCACACACCAACCCTAGCACAATCTCAAAGTTAATCCTAGATTTGACCCTCCTTGAATCATTGTGAACTATAACTCAAATACTGAATGGACATAACTTCTAAACACTACTTATGTGTCTGAATTGTCTTAAAATCAAAATTCTGGTTTTTACTAAACACAGACCACTAAGTTGAACTAACCTCAAACCCCATAAGGGGATCCTTCTAAAAACTCATCACCAGGGTATGGTATAATTATACTAGACTCCCACTGACCTTAATAAGGTGTGTTCTAATTTCCATAGTTTTCCATATTAATTTGGTATTTATTATTAATTAAAGTAGTTAAGGCCTTAGGTCAATTTACACAAGATGTATCCTCAAAATGCTTCTACATGCTACCTGGAAATTATCAGTAAGGTAATATTCCATAACAAGGTGGTTCACTGAGTTTCATGACCCTAGGATGTCATGTGGCCTACTATATCATCATAGTTGTATAATTACCAAAATGCCACTATAATTAGGAAAAATAATATTTCACATCTGAAAATTCTATAAAAATTACCATGAGTTCAAAGGGGGGTCTAGAGTCCTCTGCCAAATATTTATATTATTACCATATGATTTGACTAATTAAAATGATTTAACATCCAAGTGTAGTAAATACCAATTTCTACATGATGTACAGGAAATACAAATTCACAGGCTTCCAAATATTTATCATGGGCATATATCAACATAAAATGATAGATAACCAAGTTTCATAATTTTTCCCAGTGATTTGACATTTTTCATAATTAAATTCCTCTAAGCTAGTAAGCACTTAAAAAATTCCTCCACAAAGAATAACACTTCAACAAATCATAATAAAATTACCATAGCCTATATTCATCCCAATTCAGCCACAATTAAAATCTCAGAACAAGACAAGGTAATCTGACCATGCATTTCATTTATTTAAGGAAATAGTGGCAATTTCATTTAATAAGAGAAAAATACATAAATGACTCTAAATATTCCCATTAAATTATCTAAGCCATTTCTTGCTCCTAAAAATATGTCTACCAAGTTCTGAGCCAAGGCAAGGACATTACCTACAAAGTCTTATGTCCTTCACAAACCCTAAATTGCAACCCTAAGGGTTTACCCTTAGGGTTTTAGGACACACTACACTAATGGTTCCAAATGCTCCATTAGGGGGTGTCACATGCATCTATATATCATTACCTACAAAGTCATCATGATTTGAGGAGGCCAACTCACTCAACTCCTCAAAGTAGTCTAAACCCTAATTTGACCCTTAAGGGCCCTCATTAGTGTTTCTCATTTTCCATATCAAATCAACTCCAAATGGAGTGAAAATTTAGGCAGGCACTACTCATGAACTAAAGAGCATGCCACCAAAATTTGGTATCATTTGGACTTCTTATGCTCCAAAAATCAATAATATTTAATTATCTTAATTACCACAAAAACTATAGGCAAAAGTGCCCATCAAATACTGATCTTTGGGCAGAGGGTACCCCTAGGGTATACCTAACCATGGTTAAAATCTCAGCTTCCAAGCTTGAGAGATCTAGGCTAATTAAATGTTTTAGTGGGCTGTCTTAGTGTAGGACCAGTCCTAGAAAAACAGCCCCCCAGGGAGCTGTGGATCACCAAATGACCTGAACTTAAGCCCAAATGAAAGCTAAGGTCAAGGCCTACAACTTTCATGTTGGGCACTTTTTCTGATTCAGTCATTAAGTACCTCTAATTAATATTAGAAGGAGGCTGAACAATAGAGGGGTAATGAATCCATATTATTAAATTAATTTATATAAATAAGGCGCGCACGAATCTTGACGCAGATCATGCGGCCAGGGAGTCGTCTTCCTCCTCCAGCCAACGGCTGAGATCGAGCCGTGCTGGGCGATGTCGCGACCGTGATTGCCGGCGATCCAGCCACCACCACCGCCGGCCAACACCACCGACACCTTCATGGTGGTCGGGGCTACCATTTATCGGCGACTGGCGGCCGGAGGCAGCGTTTACCGGCGATCCCAGGCTTCCCGTTTCGAGCGAAAAAGCTCGGTTTTAAGGAATGGATTCGGGCTCAATTGAGCCCGATCCTTCTTCGTTTTGTTATAGAAAGCTAGCGTGGGGGGAGAGGAGGAGAAACGAACCGTGATAGGGGCGTGGCGGCGGCTCCGGCAGCGGTTCACCATGGTTTAGCTTTGCTCCGACAACCCTACTCCTGAATTCGATTCTCCGGCTATGGCCTTGCTCCAGGTGTCGTTCCCGACTGCTCTCTCCCTTCTGAAGCTGATGGTGTGGCTGGAATGAGGTGGGGAGGCTTCTATTGCTGGTTTTGAATACAAGCCTTCTCGGATTGCTCCTTGTTGCCACCCTCCTGCACCCCTGTCCTTGTTGGGCCTTCTGGTCTCCTTCTGAGGCTTAGTAATCAAGGGTGGAGTGTCCAACACTGATTGGAGATGGAGTGTTATAGGGGGTTTGCTTTAACCTTTATCTTTTGCCTTTTTAATTACTTTTGGTCCCCCTCTCATTTGGTTAATCAAACCCATGGTTTGGGCTCAGTCCAATGCTGATAAGGGCGTGTCCTAAGTCCATAAATAATTGATTAATTGATGGGTGTTGGGTTCCATTCAAATTAGGCTTAGAATTCACCTTAATGAGCTATGTTGACCATGGTTGACTTTGGTCAACAAGGTGAATGGGTTGACCCCACATGGGGGTCATGGGTCCCTTGACATCACCCAGCATTGGTTGGTCCATGGTGGGGCCCCAAATGGTTCAATTTAATCAAAGGGTGTAGATTTGACCAAAATTAGGTAAAGTTTGACTGTGGTCAATTTCATGCAATTGGGTCCCACCCAAGTGCAATTTCCATCCTATTGGTCTCCCTTAGTGGTTATGGCAACATATGTGAGGTCAATTTGGACAATTGATGGTCAATTAACCTAGTTGAGGGGCTTAGGGCTAGGTTGGTTTTTGAGCTTTGGTGTGCACTTAGCCATTTCTACCCTAGCCTAAGGCCCTAGTGGACACTCATCTCACCACTATGCCCTAACATTTCCAATGGGTCTAGCAGGATTGGGGATGTTACAGCAAGCCCCCAGGTTTTATCAGTCATAACTCTCCTTCTTATGTATTTAAATTAAACAAAGCCTTGTATGGTCTCAAGCAAACACCTAGATCTTGGTATGAGACTCTCTATCTTTCTCCTTGAAAACTCCTTTGAAAGAGGAAAGATAGATAAAACCTTATTCATTAGAACCCATAAGGGTAAACTGGTACTAATACAAATTTATATAGATGACATCATATTTGGGTCTACTGATAGCAAATTATGTAAGAGGTTTGCTAAACTCATGCAATTAAAGTTTGAAATAAGTAGCATGAGAGAGCTCTCTTACTTCCTTGGCCACGAAGTAAGGCAATCTAGTGAAGGCATTTTCATTTCTCAGTCAAAATATACCAAAGAACGTATCAAAAAGTTTGTTATGGAGAATGCCCCCACTATGAAAACTCTCATGGATACAAATGTTTTCATAGATAAGGATGAGAAAGGGAAAGCTATGGATCAGAAATTCTACAAAGCAATAATAAGTTCCCTCCTATATCTAACTGCTAGTAGACTAGACATCATGTTTGTTACATGTGTTTGTATTAGGTTTCAAGTTGAACCTAAGGAGTCACATCTGACTTCTGTGAAAGGAATTTTAAGTTTTCTAAAGGGGACACCTGAACTAAGGATGTGGTACCCAATAGAATCAGGGTTTGAATTATCAGGATATTCAGACTCAGATTATGCAGGGTGTAGGCTAGACAGGAAAAGCACTTCAGGGACATGCCAATTCCATGGAGCTAGACTTATCTCAGTTTAGCAAGAAGCTAGCAAACCACCGTCTCCACACCCACATCAAAAGTTGAGGACATAGTTGCTGGAAGTTGGTGCTCACAACTACTGTGGATGCAAAATCAACTCCTAGACTATAATTTAAATATAGAAAAATTAGTAATATATTGTGATAGCTCAAGTGCAATCTCAATAGCCTCTAATCGTGTTCTTAATAGTAGGACTAAACATATTGAGATTAGGCATAACTTTATTAGGGATAATGTAGAAAGTATATTCCTACAGGTGAGCAAAAGGCTAACATCTTCATCAAGCTACTTGATGAGATTAAGCATAAGCATTTCATAAATGCTCTTGGAATGCTAGATGATGCAAGTTAAAAACTCACTTATAATAACTCAATTGAAAAATCCAGACAAAAACTACAAATAACTTAATCTTCTGTCTCTAGATGACTATTCGACTTTGCGTCGAAATACTTTTCGACGAGCCCATCGAAAGCACTCCATATGCGTTTATACTCCTTAAGTATAACCATTCAACGTTGCGTCGAAATGTTTGAAAAAGTTTTGTCGATACTCTCGACGTCACGTTAGTTACTAGCCTTAGTTTTCGACGCCAACTATAAGTAGACAATACTTGCTTTCTCTTCTTCTACGCCTTCAAACTCTTCGTCTTCTTCAGTTTCCCTCCATTTTCTCTCTTCGTTGCTCTCATTTTCTCTCTTGCAGGTACACATGGCTCCACCTAAGATCAACTCAGGGTTTGATGTCGATCTCATCGGTTTTCAAACGACAGATGATAAGTTTAAGATGATATTAAATTTGTTCGAGGAGCAAAGACTGACTAAATTGATCTCAACCAGAGATGGAATACTAGAACAGGAGCTAAGAATGTTTTACGACGACATTCAACATTCAGATGATGAAAGAATCATGGGAACAATCAACGGGACTTCAATAGTTATCTCCAAAACTAAGATCTGTTCAAATTTTGATCTTCTAGAAGGAGATGACGATGAAAAATTAACTGTGATAGAAGTTAAGGAAGTTCTAACCAAAATGCAGTACACTAAGGAAAAGCCTTCAATCTCAAAAAGATGGATTTTGCTGAAGAATTTAGATTTCTGGCTGACATTGTAGGAAAAGTGTTGATGTGCCAATCATCTGCACGTGATGTTATACCAAGGACCTAACTAAATTTGATGGGTACCTTAATTCTAAAGAAGGGGATTGATTGGGGGAGCTACCTCCTAAGACTGATCAAACACAAAACTCAGTAATAGAAGGTTGAATATGCTAGAATCATGACTTAGGTTCTGAAGAACTACTATGAAGAGGTATGCCTGAGTGAAGGGGTGCACATTCCCCTGGAAAGAGGTTGATTGATAAGTTATTTTCAAAATGGGCAAGGCACATACCAAAATCCTTGGACCCTGCAGCAAGTCTCTCTCCACAGGAAGAAACCTCCCCTCAATCTCCAAATACAACCACCATCCCATCCACCTCCATTTCTACAATTCCATCTACATATGTTACTCCCTCAACACCACTAATCACTTCATTACCTCCTCTCCTTCATACTACTGCAAAAAGCATTACTCCAAAAGTCTCAATTCTTCCTTCATCCCCCAATCACACGCATCACATTTCACATCCACAATCTACACAAATCCCCTCACTAGACATTCATGTCTCTTCTCCCATCCATTCACCACATTTTGATACATCCATTCCAATCCCCTCTACAACATTACCTACTCATCCTATCGTCACAACATCACCTCCACTCATACCTCTTATCACCACATTGCCATCCACAACATCAATTCATCTCCCCAGAGTTTATCAAAGTCTCTCCTCCTCCATCTACCCTTCTCCTATTAGCATTCAATCTATCATCCACAATGAAATTGCATCTGCCTTTGCAGCATTCTCATCTCAATTCTATACCACCATGTCCAATCAAATAGAAATCCAACATCAACTATCTGACCTTACTTCCTTTATCTCATCTCTCAAGCAATCTCTGGATGACCCTCATGTCACTTTGTCTATCTTGACATCTCATCTTCAAGATGCCAAGAAGGGCGAGAAATTTTATGACATGAGTGCCTTCCCAAAAACTGCGCATCCATCTTCTCCCTCCTCAAATACTAGTACTCCTGCTGGAGATTCAGCTGCACCTGAGCCCATGAACACTGATATTGGGTATGATTTTAATGAATCAATTCAGGCTGAAGATATTATTACTGCTAAGGGTGATCCTGAGGTTATTACAGAGAAAGTTGTCTCTTGTTACTAGTGAAGTTGTTCCAAATGTTGTTCCTGATAATGCAGTTCCAGAAGTTGATCCAGATGAGATTGTTCCAGAAGTTGGGGGGGGGGGGGCAACTCATTCCTGATATGGTCATTGAAGTTATTTCCCAAGTAATTGAAAGCATAGCTAATGAATATACTGAAATTAATGAAGATTATGAAGACTTTGCTGAAAGCGCTGATAATGATAAAGAGCTAACTGTGTTTGATAAGGATAAGACAACATGAAATGTTCTTGATCCATAAGAGTTAGTTATGGAAAATGAAGCTAATGCTCCCGAGGTTCCTATGACTCCTGATTATCTTGAGGTTGTTGCTCCTGCTGCTCCTGAGAATAGTGATACAACTGTTATAGTTCCTATGAAGGAGATAGATGCTCCTAAGGAACCCCAATTGCTCGTACAGGAGACTGATGCTCCTTAGGATTCTCTAGCACCTCTCTCTAAAACTCAAGCACCCCCCTCATCTGTGTAAGACCCCCTGTTGGGAATCCCGCCCTCATGGTTCCTGATTTGAAAAAGTCACCAATTCAAGAGAACTTCACTATGTATTTGATTACTTTATTAGTTTTATCATCTCAGTGGAAGCCAAGTACAAAGAATGTCTTGGTGACAAATATCATCGGAAAGAGTATGCATGTCGTCGAAATGGTGTGCAAAGCAAAGTAGAAGAATCATGTCAGTTGTTGTCGAAATGACATGCGCATGATGATATCGTCGTAACACTACAACACCACACGTCGATAACAGGACGCCAAGATGAAGGAAGAATACTTGATTACAAGTACAAGACGATGTCGACGACATCATCGTAAAGAAGCCGTGTCGTTGAAAAGGTAAAGAAAGACTGATATCAACGATGTTGTCGTAAAGAAGGCTTGACGTCGAGAAGGCTAAGGAAGGTCTTATGAAGACAGACAGTTGCTAAAGAAAAGCTTATCGACGTAATGGTGATTATGTCGTTGATAAGACAAGGTGATGTCGACGACATCGTGAACAAGACATTGAGCAGTCAAGATTACGCCGACATCAGTTAGATGACTTCATGTCATCTTAAGTGCAAGTGCAGAAGGGATGTCCCGTATCGTCGTGATATCCTTGTCTGAAGAAGAAGGAAGAAGACTTGAAGATCTGTCCAAGTCCAATACAACGACAAGCTCTGTCGTCGAGATATTGTCCATGTCGTTGTAACAATGGAAATATCATCGAGACAGATTCAAATTCTGCCAGACGCGCTGTCAGCAATTAATGTCGCCGCCTAATTGTCCAATCAGCGCGTGCTGTTAAGGAAAGGGCTTCTGACACTTAAGGAACTTTACAGGAGACCGTTGGGGGCTCCTCAGTCTTATAAAAGGGATAAGTGTATGCCCTAATTTACTACACAGAGAATACAAAAGAATTTACGCGAGAACTGAAAGAAAAAAAGAAGCGGCGAAAAGAAGGAACAAGAACCGAGAACAAAAACGATCTTCATCCTTTGTTCTCCAAGAATCAGTCTAGCTTCATCGGCTGATAAGAAGAGTTCCAGATAGAAGAAAAGCTTGAAGAAGATCTGTGCTATCAAGGTTCATATCATAAGCATCTTCTTCAAGTCAAGAAGTCGATCTCCATCAGGCAGGAGAATCATTGTATATCTTTCTCTGTAAGGCTTGCGGGCCAAAAACTGTAGGATCTGTTTGTAGATCGCGTCGAGCTTGAGGGCTTGAGAACTGTGAGGCTTGAGGGCCAGGGCAGTGGACTTGCGGGTCCGATCGCGTCGAGTTTGCGGGCTTGAGAACTGTGAGGCTTGCGGGCAGGGCAGTGGACTTGCGGGTCCAAGAGGCAAGACTTGAGAGTCTGTGTTGTGTGAGGGCTTGAAGGCCTGAGTGTCGGGTTTGCGGACCTGAGTGCAGTAGAGTCTTGCGGGCTTAGGCTGTGGGACTTGCGGGTTCGGGTTGTAAGGCTTACGTGCTGGAGATTTTGGTGGAGTTTGCCGAGTCTAGCATACTGCTAGATAGGCGCAGCGGGACAGAGGACTACTCAAGACACCCTGTCTTGAGGAACCTCTATACATCTGGTGTGTTGTGTGATGTGGTTTTCTGTGTGTTATTTCTTTGTTGTGATTAGAATATATACACTCTGCGCAAAAAGATTTCAAAACAGCCAAATCGTCTACCCCCCCCCCCCCCCCCCCCTCTAGGTGATCGTTCCATACCTAACACCCCCTCCTGGAATCGAGAATCCGACCGGGGAATTTTATCGCACACCACAATTTATGCACGACGCCGAAGCGATCAAGAAGGGTGAAGGCACTTCCTTCTTCAACCCCTTTCCTTGAACACTCTGTTGCCACACATCAGGGGTGATGTTAAGCGAATATCACTACACCAAGCAGAATAGGGAAGCAAATTTCAAGCGGAAGGTTACCATTAATGAGTGCACCTTATAGCACTTAGCGGAAGACATAGTCTATGACAGAAGATTAATTATCACAGAAACCCAATACTCAAGACCTGTATGAGTGGCATCATTCTCTCTGTCGCATTAAACTCCATCAATCAAGACTTAGTACCAATACATATATATACCATGAGATAGGGAACAACAAAGGTGATGTGTTCTAACGAATTTATACCTAAAGTAGCCTTCTCTATGGCTTCCTCCATACCTGGGTTGTGTCTCTCACCCGCACCTGTCACCTGTGCTAATGACAAGTTATTAGAACTATGAACATAATCCAATCTCTTTTAGCATCAAGTATAGTATAACATTCATGAGGGAGGAAATATCTTGACTTCTATTTGGTCGAGGCAGACTTCCCACGGCCACTGCCTACGTACTCTGTATCATCCTGTATACGCTCTTAGACCCACATAGTTCTATTAGTTTCGCACGGGTTATCCTCCCAGACCGTCTTTCGTGCGGGTTGCCTTAAAGTAAAACTCGTCGGCCATCTGATATTCCTCCTAAGGCACATTTCTCGAAGGCACAACAAATTCCCGTAGGAATTTATTCTCGAGACACATTATATTCCGATAGGAATATTTCTCGGAGGCATAATATATTCCCGTAGGAATAATTCTCGAAAGCACAATATATTCCCGTAGGAATAATTCTCGAATGCACAATATATTCGCGTAGGAATGTTTCTCCGAGGCACAATATATTGTCGTATGAATAATTTTCGAAAGCAGAATATATTCCCGTATGAATAATTCTCGAAACACAATATATTCGTGTAGGAATATTTCTCGGAAGCACAATATATTCCTGTAAGAATAATTCTCGAAGGCACAATATATTCTCGTAGGAATTATTCTCGAGGCACATTATATTCCCGTAGGAATAATTCTCGAAGGAACAATATATTCCTGTAGGAATTATTCTTTAGGCACATTATATTCCGGTAGGAATATTTCTCGGATGCACAATATATTCCCACTCAAACAAGCTCATAAATCATAATTATATCAATGTGATTCTGGTAGGCTCCAATCCCTGGCTCGACTTGATGGGTGTCATGGCCTCTTGGGTTACGAACCGATTTGTTCACAATAACAGCTATAGTAATTACTCCAACCCAAGAGCTTTTGGATACGAAAAACAAGTCGTGCCTAAAAATGATCACTTGCCATTTGTCAACTTTTGAATAAGTAAGTCAGTGGTTGTGGTAGTGAACTCAACCGTATGCTTTTCTTATCAAGAGAGTCAAACGAGTTTCGCACTACTTAGGGTTGACTTTGATGAAATGTCCTGTCACCAGGTCAACTCTAAATTATAGGCAATACTGAAATCAAAAGTCAAAACATCGATCTGTCCGCTCTGCTCCAAGAGCGGCGGCCAGTTCAGCACTATTTAGGGTTGACCCTGAAGGAATGTCTCATTTTCACGTCAACTCTAAATTATAGGCAATATTAAAATAAAGTGCAATAACTGAAATACTAAAATAGAGTGCAGTAATCAAAATACTGAACTGAAAAGTAGTAATTGAAATATTGAAATAATGTGCAGTAGTTGAAATACAGAATTGAAAAGAACGTGATAAGGAGCAATTCAAATTTCAATAACTGCAGTTCCTTCTTCGTTCCAAGGCTACAAGTTCAGATTTCCTCTCAATTCCGAGAAGGCATCTCCGTTCCAAGGAGGCACATTCTATATTCGTCGTGGCTGAATTAACATTAAGATAAGTTTCGGGATCCGTCGTGTTTCATGTCGTTCGAACTCGATTACCATTTAAGTTTCCCTTTCCTTATCTTGAATTATCAAATTGTAATCCTCTTATGAGATTTATGGTTTGTCCGAGCTCTTATTTTTTTAATTAACTACGAAAGCTTTTCTTTTAATAATTCATTAAAATACTATATATGACAAGAATATTATGAAATTAAAACCATATAATATGGTTAGTGTTGGAACCCGGATACCGGTCCAACTGTTCGAGACTTGGTGGTGACCAAAGACTACTCATTTAGTGATCGACCCACGTGAGACAAAGTGATAAGAAGCTAGAGAGCATACAAAACCACTCCAACCTGCCTATAAACAAGACCCGTGTGCTGCAGCGAGGAGGTCCCGCCACATACCCGGAAGTCTATATGAACTTCCCCTCCCCCTCCTAAAGCCAATGCTGAGCTTGGCACAAGAGAGGCAGGCAAGGTAATCGCCCACCATAGGGGGGTGTAGGTGCCTTCTACTTGTGCCTTAGGGTCCTATTTATAGGAAAATCCAAATGGACTGTGAATAGCTGCTCCCGCCTTCTGAAATGAGCTGCGGATAGCCGCTCCCGCCTTTTGACGGGGTAAAAATCTGTACTTGCCCCGGGTGGGGTCTTCTGTACTCGCCCAGGTGGGGGAGGTTTTTCGTACTCGCCCAGGTGGGGGAGGTTTTCCGTACTCGCCCAGGTGGGGGAGGTCTTCCGTACTCGCCCAAGTGGGAGAGGTCTTCTGTACTCGCCCAAGTGGGGGAGGTCTTCTGTACTCGCCCAAGTGGGGGAAGTCTTCTGTACTCGCCCAGGTGGGGGAGGTCTTCTGCACTCGCCCAGTACTCGCCCAGGTGGGGGAGGTCTTCTGTACTCGCCCAGGTGGGGGAGGTCTTCTGTACTCGCCCAGGTGGGGGAGGTCTCCTGTACTCGCCCAGGTGGGGGAGGTCTCCTGTACTCGCCCAGGTGGGGGAGGTCTTCTATACTCGCCCAGGTGGGGGAGATCTTTTGTACTGTCCTCATGCATTTCTGATCTCGACGAATTACGGGTTATACAATTAGCATGAGTAACTTCCCATAATCTTCTCAAGTCATAATGAGTTCAGTATTAGCCTCTAATAACTTATTTAGACACTTTTCACCAATAATTAGACCCCTAAAAATAACAGATCAAATCAAAAGTCTTTAAACTTTTATAGTGGGTTCAAATAATCTCCACTGATCACCCCACATGTTTTTGATTAAGAAAAACGTACTCTGATAATTTAGGGTCAGAGTTATTAATATATTTTAAAATTATTAAAATAATAGATCATACCTAAAAATTATCCAACTTTTATCATCGGCTTATAACATCCTTAAAGTGATACCATAAATTTTTCAGGGCTTTTTGAGATTTAAATAGCATTTGCTGATTTATTTATGCTCTCATAGCCGCTAAATAAATTTCAAATATAGTAGGGATGCATTGAAAATTCCCAAACGTTTTTAGTCGGTGAGTACCAGCCTCCAAAGCTTCCCACAATCTATGGAGGAGTTTTGACTGAGTGGTAAATTTTCTAATAATTTAAAACCAAGGTTATGACTAATTTTTAGTTACTTAAAAATAGTAAAACTCCTCCAAATATTATAAAATAATTACTATAGGTGTGGATCTGTATTTAAAATCTCCCCTAATTTAATAGGAATTTTTTTCTTAATTTTAAGGCCCTATGATATTTAAAACTAGAGGTATTTTAAATATTAAAAATAGCAAATGATTCCAAAAATATCTTACAGTTTTTCTGGAGATATAACCTACAACTTCAATGTTCAAAGTTTTTTAATATGAGCTAATTATCGGCCTCAGGAAAATAAAGAACAAATTCTGCTATATGAAACCAAGACCGAACCGATCTTGAAGCAAACTGTCGGCTGAGATGGAGCCAGACAGGAGAATATTGCGGCGCCACAACGGATCTTGAGTCGATCCGTTGTGGGAGGGATAATCATTGCCCAAGAAATCAGCACCGTTGGATCTTAATAAAAAGATCCAACGACAGTTGTTGGGTGCGGGGGCCGAGAGCTCATGGGCTCTCGCCACCGCCGGCCGACCGTCGAACCGACGCGCCACCGCCTCCAGCCGGATCACCGGAAGCAGGCGCACCTCCCAGTGGTGGTCCGACGGCCTGGTTTCACCGGAGCGACATTTTCCCGGGGATGTCCTCGCCTGAGGCTTCCCGGAGAGGGTCGTCGACCCCTCTCCAACGAAGTAGGGCTTGTGAAAACCCAAGATTTAACCTGCCTTCGCACCGGACTTGTCCTGGCTTTACCTGGCACCATCACCAGGCTGCAGCCCATACACCCAACCCCTCTCTGGCCGAATTCCGGGCACAGCGGGTTGTTGGAGGCCTCTGTCCCCCTTTCGATGAGTAAACTCCATAGTTCAGCGTGCCTACGGGGACTTCCCAGGAGGTCACCCATCCCGAAATTTCTCTAGCCTGAACACGCTTAACTATGGAGTTCTTTCACTTCTCATCACCAATTGACTCCATAGTTAAGTGTGATCGGGCTAGAGAAATTTTGGGATGGGTGACCTCCTGGAAAGTCCTCGTAGGAACGCTGAACTATGGAGTTTACTCATCGAAAGTGGGGCAGAGGCCTCCAACAACCCGATGTGCCCGGAAGTAGGCCAAAGAGGGGTTGGGTGTATGGGCTGCAGCCCGGTGACGGTGCCAAGTAAAGCCCAGGAATCCAGGACAAGTCATGTGCTAAGGCAGGGTAAATCCTGGGTCGTCACAAGGCTCCCCTGAGAGCTTAGTAGGGCTCAGGAGCCCTCCATGCAGGGGTATAGAGGAAGGGAGGCGGGATGGCTGAGGTGGCTTGGCCTGTCTTCTCCGGCTCCGAAAGGTGTGTGGGGTGGTGAGGCTGGTTTCGAAAGCACTGGGGAGGGGCTCTTGGAGGTCGATCCTCCTTGAAGCAGGGCTGGGGCTTGTTTTATAGGCTAACTGAGACCCCCCCCCCCCTCTCTCTCTCTCTCTCTTTTGGTTAAGAAAGCCAAGGTTGGGTTCAACCAACCTTGGTTGAGCTTAGGGGAGGGAAGCTGACACCTGATGAGAGGTGGAGTGTATACGTGAGTTTAGTGCTATCAGGGTTGAGTTAGGCTTAGCTTTGGGGGAGAGAGATTTAGGTTTGGATTTAGGCTAGGTTAGGGATTAGCCTTGGATATCCAAGCCAAATAAAAAAATCTAACCCACTTGGCTGTCTTGGGACTGATGCTAGCCAATCAAAGGATAACATGGGGGATTTAGGTTCATCAAGCATGAGTAGAGGGGGTTTACAACAATAAAACTTCTTTTAAATAAGGTTTAACCATAGTCAACCCTAAGTGGGGCCCCCATGCATGTCAAATTCGTCATGGGTCCGCGTCGTCGAGTGTCAAGTCATAATTGATGTGACGGGGTTGAAATCAAGCATTCATGCTTTTCGAAACGTCGTATAATTTTACAGGCTTTATTTTTAATTACTCAACCAAACGACTTTAGAATTGAGCGAAACAAACTCCGTTGCACTTATATCGGCTATACGAGTCTAACACAACTGACAGAAGTCAACTCGGAGCTCGTTTGCTCAATATTTTAAAATGGCATTGTGGCGCCGCCCACCGCTGCTGAAAATGGTCATTTTCTACAAACGACCTCAAATTGGAACGAAATGAGTTCCGCTGCACTCGCATCGACCATACGAGTCTAATACAACTAACGGAAGTCGATTCAGAGCACGTATGTTCAATATACTAAAACAGCGTCGTGGTGATGCGCTACGGTACTCAAAATGGTCACTTTCACCAAATGACCTCGTGTTGGAATGAAATGAGTTTCGTTGCACTTGTATCGACCATACGAGTCTAATAAAACAGACAGAAGTTGATTCGGATCACGAATGCTCAATATACTAAAATAATGTCGTCGTGACGCGCTACTGTACTGAAAATGGTCACTTTCAACAAATGACCTCAGATTGGAACGAAATGAGTTTCATTGCACTCGTATAGTCCATACGAGTCTAATGCAAATGATGGAAGTCGATTTGGAGCACGTACGCTCAATATACTAAAATAACATCGTCGTGGCGCACTACAGTACACAAAATGGTCGCGTTCACCAAATGACCTCGGATTGGAATGAAACGAGTTTCGTTGCACTCGTATCGACCATACGAGTCTAATGCAACTGACGAAAGTCGATTCGGAGCATGTATGCTCAATATACTAAAACAACGTCGGTGAGACGCGCTACGGTACTCAAAATGGTCGCTTTAACAAAATTACCTCGGATTGGAACGAAGCGAGTTCTGTTGCACTCGTATCGACCATACGAGTTTAACGTAACTGACGAAAGTCGATTCGGAGCACATATGCTTAATATACTAAAATAGCGTTGTGGCAAAGCACAATGCTACCCAAAACAGTCAATTTCTCTAAATGACCATCATTATGAGGTGGATGTCGGGTCGTTGTTTTCTATGACCTGGTATAAGCTCCTCCTATTGGGAATGCGAGCAAACAATCCCGACCAGAGCACCTGTTGCAATTCGAGCAAGCACCTGTGCGACCGCGTTGAGCGGTATGCAAATTCGCAAATAGAAATACTATGCAGAAAATAAAACAACACAGAAAATTTTAACGTGGAAAACCCAATTGGGTGAAAAACCACGGGACGATCGGAGTCCAACCCGGAAAGCCTCCACTAAAAAGGTGTGATAAATCACACGCACGATTACAGGCTTTCTCTCCACCGATCCACAAAGGATCTCCACTACTCCACCACAAACACAATCCACACAGGATTCACACAACCTTCTCTCCAACAATACACACACAAGCACAATATTGTAAACAGAAAAATACAAGAGATGACAGAGTTGTTACCCGGACGGATTGAGCAATCCGTCCCAACGTCGAGGATGACGTTCTCCAAACCACGAAGAAAGACGGCTATGATTAGCCCCTTCTTCTTCGTCTTCAAACTCCAAAGCCACGGAAACGAAGGCCGGCGGCAGCCCCCTACTCCAACATAGCAGCGGCGGCACTCACGAAGGCCGGCGGTATCTCCTTCCACCAACACAGTGGCGGCGGCCTCTTCTCCAACACAGTGGAGGCAGCACTGAACAGGCCGTCGGATCTCCTTCCAGCCAAGGCTCCAGGCCGGATCTTCTTCTCCCAGGCCGACGGTCCTTCTCCAACAGAGGTGGTCGGCAACCCTTCAACAGGCTACAAGCGGGATCTTCTTCTCGCAGGCCGGCAACAAGACGATCTCTGGAGGATCCTAGGGAAACGCCGATTTTTTCTCGCTTTGACCTAGCCGGTAGTTTTTCCAATCTAAACAAAAGAGACCCGACAAGACTTTTTAACCCTTCTCAGCGGTTACAGGAAGAAAACGGGGAAGAACAAGCAGGAAAAAAAATGGGCTAGCCTTTTCATGAATTATATGTGGCCCTATTCACCCGTGAGCCAAATTTGTATTGCCCCCCCCCCCCTTTCTCTCCACTTTCTATTTTTACAAAACCTCATATTTTTTTTCTTCTTTTCAAACAAGAAAAATAATTTCCTATTAAACAATAAATAGGAGACCAAAATTACGAACTGCTCCAAGCGCGCGTCCGGTGGTTTTTACCGACTCGGATGGGAACCACACCCAACAAATCTCCCCCTTCACATCGAGGCGGAAGAAACCGTCATCCCGGCGATTCTAACGCAGTGCTCGAACTTCCCCCTGGGCACGGTCTTGGTCAGCATGTCTGCCCCATTATCATCAGTGTGCACCTTCTGAAGAGAGAGCTCCTTCTGCTCTAGGACATCTCGTATCCAATGATACCGAGTGTCGATGTGCTTCGACCTCGAGTGAAATGTGGGGTTCTTCCCCAGATGAATGGCGCTCTGACTGTCACACAGGAGTGTGTATCGGTCCTGAGTGAATCCAAGTTCTTTGATGAACCTCTTCATCCAAAGCAACTCCTTCCCGGCCTCAGTAACCGCAATAAACTCAGCCTCCGTAGTGGACAGTGCAACGCACTTCTGCAATCTCGACGCCCACGAGACAGCGCCCCCTGCAAACAGAATCAAGTACCCGGACGTCGACCTCCTGGAGTCTACATCTCCAGCCATGTCAGCATCAGTGTAGCCCAACAGCTCCGGCTCACTGTCTCCAAATCTCAGCGTCAAGTCGGACGTCCCCTGCAGGTATCTCAGTATCCACTTCACTGGGCTCCAATGCTCTCTCCCAGGATTGGAGAGAAATCTACTGACTGTCCCAACCGCATGCGCAATGTCTGGACATGTACACACCATCGCATACATAAGGCTCCCAACTACAGATGCATACGGGACCTTCTGCATCGCCCCAGTCTCCTCGGGTGTGCTGGGGTACTGATCAGTAGTAAGCCTGAAGTGAGCTGCAAGAGGCACGCTCACCTTCTTTGCCTGATCCATGTCAAATCTCTGTAGCACTTTGCGGATGTACCGCTCCTGTGACAACCAAAGCAATCTGGCTCCCCTGTCTCTGCGAATGTGCATCCCCATAATGGTCTTCGCAGCACCCAGATCCTTCATCTCAAAGGTAGAACTCAACTGCCGCTTCAACTCAGCAATGCGCGCAGTGTTCCTCCCGACGATCAGCATATCGTCCACGTACAACAGCAGAATGATGAAATCCCCTGGAGCGTACTGCTTGATGAACACGCAGTGGTCAAGGGTGGTCCTCCCGAAGTCGATCTTCCCCATAAAAGAATCAAACTTCTTGTACCATTGTCGCGGGGCCTGCTTCAGGCCATATAGACTCTTCTGCAAGCAGCACACCAAACCTTCCTTCCCTCTAACACTGAAACCCTCAGGCTGCTCCATGTATAGCTCCTCCTCAAGATCGCCATGCAGAAAGGCAGTCTTGACATCCATCTGCTCTATCTCCAAATCAAGCCTCGCAGCGAGGCCATGGACCACACGAATAGATGACATCTTCACCACCGGTGAGAAGATCTCATCAAAGTCAACGCCATGTCGCTGTCCAAAACCCTTCACCACTAGCCTGGCCTTGTATCTGGGAGGTGTGGAGGAATCTCCCTGCTTCACCCTAAAAATCCAACGATTCTTCAGGGCCTTCTTGCCCTTAGGCAATCTCACCAAGTCATACGTGTGGTTCTTCTGCAGCAACTGTATCTCCTCCTGTATAGCATCCATCCACTGGCGCTTCTCAGCACTCTCCACAGCCTCGTCATAGCTCTCAGGCTCCCCTGCATCAGTCAACAGTATGAACTCTGATGCAGAATATCTAGCGGACGGGTGCCTGACTCGATCTGATCTCCGCAAGGCAGGCTCAGGGGCCGGTGCAGACACGTCATCAGCAATGTCCTCAGCGACTCCTGGTTCACCATCAGTGGTGATATCATGATCCGAAAGGGTATCAGTACCCTGTGCTGGCGCAGGCTCAGTAGCCTCCTCAGTGTCGCCATCTTCAACCATAAGTGACTCCCCAGCAGTGCGAGAGTCAACCTCAAACTCAACAATCTCCTCAGGATCACCAACAGTCTGATCCTCACAGAAAATAGCATCACGGCTACGTACAAGCTTCTTCTCAACTGGATCAAAGAACTTGTACCCAAACTCTCCACTGTAGTCATACCCCAAGAAAATGTACTGCCGGGTCTTCGAATCCAACTTCGATCTCTCGTCCCTGGGAATGTGCACAAAGGCTTTGCAGCCAAATACCCGCAAGTGACTGTAAGAGGGGTCTTTCCCATACCAGACCCTATCTGGGACATCCTCCTGCAATGCTGAACTCGGCGAGAGGTTGATGACATGCGCTGCAGTAAGAAGAGCCTCGCACCAAAACATCCCTGGCAGCTTCGACTCAGATAGCATGCACCGAATCCTCTCCATCAGTGTCCTGTTCATCCTCTCAGCTACGCCATTCAGCTGTGGCGTCTTCGGCGGGGTCTTCTCATGTCGGATACCATGGTCCCTGTAGTACTCATCAAAGGGACCAATGTACTCTCCCCCGTTGTCGGACCTGATGCACTTCAGTCTCCTCCCAGACTGTCTCTCCACCTCAGCGTGGAATCTCCTGAAAGTGTTGAGGACCTGATCTTTGGTCTTGATAGCATAGACCCAAAGCTTCCTCGAATGGTCGTCAATGAAAGTGACGAAGTAAGATGCTCCACCTCTAGTCTGGACCTTCAGTGGTCCGCAAACATCAGTGTGAACAAGCTCCAACGGCTCTGATCTCCTGGTGGACGTGTGGCTGTGCAATGAAACCCTGTTTTGTTTCCCAGCCATACAGTGGTCGCACCTCTCCAAGTGAACATCAGACATGTCACTAATCAACTTATTCTTAGCCAGGCATCCCAATCCCTTCTGGCTAATATGTGTCAGCCTCCTGTTCCATAAAGAGATGGATGCCTGATCCCTGATGGAGTTGGCCTGAGCAGCTTCAGGCCTCCCCTCCATGTAGTACAAGCCAGTATCTCTGTACCCCCTTGAGAGCACAAGTGATCCTCTGATCAACTTCCAGAAGTCTCCTCCAAAGACACTCAGGTGTCCTTCGTCTCCAAGCCTGCCAACAGATATCAGATTGAAGCGAATATCTGGCACATGTCTAACATCCCTCAGAATAAGTAGGGCACCAGTACTCGTCTTCAAATGCATGTCTCCACGCCCAAGAACCTTGGGCGTATCCCCATTGCCCATCCTCAACACCCCCACAGTCGTGAGTGGTGTAGGTGGCAAATAACTCCCTGTTGTGGGAGACATGTGCAGAAGCTCCAGAATCAACGATCCAGCATCGGTCGTCACACGCGAGTGCAGCAGTGACGTCGTCGCCAACAATAATGACGTCGTTCTCCTCAATCAAAATGGTGGCTGCCGTGTGACACTCATCCTTGCCCTCAGTGGCAATCCCCTTCTTCTTCTGATCGTTCTTCAACGAGTAGCAAAACTTCTTGATGTGTCCCTTCTTGTGGCAGTAGTGGCATTCCACGTTCTGAAAACGTGACCTCGACTTGCCCCTACTCTGACTCCTGTCCTCCTTCCTGCCTCGGCTCTTACTCCTTCCTCTCCCCCTGGGCTCAGTAAATAGAACGTCGGCTCGTGAAGAAGAGTCTGGAGTCCCCTGAGACTTTCGTCTCACCTCCTCATTCAAGATCCCACTCTTGGCGATCTCCATGGTAACAATCCCCTGGGGGGAAGAATTGATCAGAGAAACTCTGACCATCTCCCAAGAATCAGGAAGTGACTTAAGTAGCCACAATGCGTTCACCTCATCTTCAAAAGTCACCTTCATGGCAGTCAGACGATCTATAATCCCCTGGAACTCGTTGACATGATCCAAAATAGGTGAGCCCTCCCGGTATCTGAACTCTCCAAGCTTCTTCAGCAGATAAAGTTTGTTGATGCCTGTGCTCTTGGCATACAGTGTCTCGAGAGTCTTCCACAGTACCTTTGCATCAGTGATGCTAGCCACACGGTTGTAGACGTTCGACTCCATGAACCGTCTGATAAACCCACACAGCTTCCGATGCTCCACCTTCCATTTTGCCGGATCCGTGTCCTTTGGCATCTCCTCAAAGACAGGAGCATGTCAACCCTTCACATATATCAAATCTTCCATCAGAAGATGCCACTGGTGGTAATTGGCACCATTCAACTTTACCATCTGCTCTGAACCTGATGTGGACACCATCCTGCTCTGCCAACTGGCCGGACCGACCACTGATCTTTGAGTCGACTATCTCAAAGTATACAACTGGAGAGGATAGCCAGCGGGTCAATGGTCGTAAACTACCACTCCCAATTGCACACCCGAGATAACAATCGACTCATCCCAAAAAACCCAAAAGGTCAGCCCGGTATCTGCTCTGTCACTGAAACGGCTCTGTCACTGAACCTCGCTTTGATACCACTTGTTGGGAATGCGAGCAAACAATCCCGACCAGAGCACCTGTTGCAATTCGAGCAAGCACCTATGCGACCGCGTTGAGCGGTATGCAAATTCGCAAATAGAAATACTATGCAGAAAATAAAACAACACACAGAAAATTTTAACGTGGAAAACCCAATTTGGTGAAAAACCACGGGACGATCGGAGTCCAACCCGGAAAGCCTCCACTAAAAAGGTGTGATAAATCACACGCACGATTACAGGCTTTCCCTCCACCGATCCACAAAGGATCTCCACTACTCCACCACAAACACAATCCACACAGGATTCACACAACCTTCTCTCCAACAATACACACACAAGCATAATATTGTAAAGAGAAAAATACAAGAGATGACAGAGTTGTTACCCGGACGGATTGAGCAATCCGTCCCAACGTCGAGGATGACGTTCTCCAAACCACAAAGAAAGACGGCTACGATTAGCCCATTCTTCTTCGTCTTCAAACTCCAAAGCCACGGACACGAAGGCCGGCGGCAGCCCCCTACTCCAACATAGCAGCGACGGCACTCACGAAGGCCGGCGGTATCTCCTTCCACCAACACAGCGGCGGCCTCTTCTCCAACACAGTGGCGGCAGCACTGAACAGGCCGTCGGATCTCCTTCCAGCCAAGGCTCCAGGCCGGATCTTCTTCTCCCAGGCCGCGGTCCTTCTCCAACAGAGGTGGTCGGCAACCCTTCAACAGGCTACAGGCGGGATATCCTTCTCGCAGGCCGGCAACAAGACGATCTCTGGAGATCCTAGGGAAACGCCGATTTTTTCTCGCTTTGACCTAGCCGGCAGTTTTTCCAATCTAAACAAAAGAGACCCGGCAAGACTTTTTAACCCTTCTCAGCGGTTACAGGAAGAAAACGGGGAAGAACAAGCAGGAAAAAAAAATGGGCTAGCCTTTTCATGAATTATATGTGGCCCTATTCACCCGTGAGCCAAATTTGTATTGCCCCCCCCCCCCCCTTTTCTCTCCACTTTCTATTTTTACAAAACCTCATATTTTTTTTCTTCTTTTCAAACAAGAAAAATAATTTCCTATTAAACAATAAATAGGAGACCAAAATTACGAACCGCTCCAAGCGCGCGTCCGGTGGTTTTTACCGACTCGGATGGGAACCACACCCGGCCCAACACCTCCAAGGGTTCAATTGAACCGGCTAGACCCCATTTTAAAATTTGGATGTTACAATCTGCTCCAACCAGCAAATCAAGGAAAGGAAGAAGATGGGCAAGGCAATTTTTTGTCTCCCCTGAGTTTGGTCCTCTCACTAGGTCCAACATGGTGAGATTATTTGGTTATTCCTCAGAAGAATATGAGAATATGCCTGAAGAAACTTCAGTGCATGGTGATTTTAATTCTTCTAGTGTATATAAAGATGATGTTGCTTCTCAGGTGGAGATTACTCCAAATCTTATGGGCCTCCCTAGTTCTATGGAGAGCCCTCCATCAAATGATGAGTTAAATACTGTCAAATTTTGGAATGAGTCCCCTTTACCTGAAGATATATCAGAATATTTATCTCTAGTAGAATCTTCTTCTACTAAAATGAGAAAGAAATACTTGTCTGAGCATAAAAAGGCAAAAGAATCCACTGATATTGTTAAGGGTGGTATCAAAATACCAAAAGGGATGTTTGATTTAAAAGAATATACTTCTCTCTACCATACAACTCAAGTTCCAGAAGTCTCCAAGAGACCCTACCATCGTGGGCTAGATTGTACTAAAGGAAGTGTAAATGTACCTTATGTAATGCCTGCTGATGTAATCCCAGGACAACATGCTTATCCTCCCCCACCAGAAATATTCATAAAATCTTCTATCTTTGGTGAATCCAGTGTGATGCCTCCTCTTCCACCAACTGAAGCAAGTATGATGCATCCTACTCCTCCAGTTGTTGTACCTAAATTCTTAAGTCTATTCCTCCAGGACCAGGAACTTGAAAGAATAAATAGGATGGTTGTTATGGTAATCCAGAAAAGATATACATTGAAGGAAGTTTATCCCACTGTTGAAGATGAAATCAAGAGGATCACGACAGTTAGGAGACCTATTGAGGATGATCCAACTCATGTCGAAAAATGGTGCTTTGATTACATCAAGATTATACAGAACAAGCTCATCCCTTCCCTACAATTATTTTTGAAGAAACATGAGTGAATTATCTGTAGCAATATCTTTCTAAGACTTCTAAATTCTTCTGATGATACAACTGACATGTTTTTCAATGCATACATGTGAATGGCTTATTGAATTGTGTGTGTTTATCACTTTTATGTATTGATATATGTCTCTTTCTGCTTTGCTGAAATCACTTAGTTTTCTTGTAAAATTTGTTCTAACAAATATAGGAGATTGTTGGGAAAAACTTTTGATTTGATAAAACAGATTAGGGTTTAAGTGATTTTTGGATAAGCCTTAAACATTGTATAGAAAGGTTGTTTTATTTAGCTGATCAGATCCCTAAAAGTCTAAGAAGTCATCAGCAGAATTCTTCTAAGTCAAAAGACTTCTCAGAGTTGCATCAAATGGTATTCAACGCAATGTCAAGAGAAATCGAAGCATCTTCTCAAAGTCAATATGATTTCTCCTCTTCCTTCTACAACTTAGAGTCACAACTATTCAATAATCCAAGTTGCTATGATTTCTTCTCCACTTCTCAGAGTTGCGTCGAATTCTTTTGAAAGGCAAGAATCTATCGGCCTCATCAGGAAAGTTATTTTCTAACCGTTACAGGTGGTTCCAAGAAAGGAGCATCATCAGAAAATTATATCCTAGTCGTTATAGCATATTTCAAAAAAGAATTTGACTTTCCATTTTTGGAATTTGATTTGATGAAGTCGTCAGCATTAATTATGCAGAAGAAGACAATTAGAAAGATTTTTGAATTCATTTCAGTCGGTTTTTATCCAGAGAATAACTCAGTGACTCGCTCTCTAGTCTCTCTTCTCTTCTTCTTCTTTCTCTCTTGATATTCTATTTTCAAAAGAACTTCTGAAGCAAGCAAGCAATGAAGAAATCTTCTACTCTCAGAAGATAATCACAATAGAAGAGATCCTCTCTTCTCTAAAGGATTAAGACTTTCAATAGAAGACTCTCCTTCTCTTCTAAGAAGTTACCGCTTACAGTTTTGCTAGAATCCACGACTCTATAAAGAATACTTCTCCAGACATTATTAAAAGGAGAAAATATTGTGGAAACTTCGATCCAACCAGATTACAAGGAGTCATGTGAATCCCTCCTTAAAGGATTCAGTTTTGGTTCTAAGAGTCTCCAGTTAAAAGACTCAATGGTTGAGAGACCTCGTCAAAATCTCAAGTTGTGGTTACTGGACACCTTAGCAAGTCATTGGTTCTAAGAGTCTCCGTATTAAAAGACTCAGCACTAAGATACTGAAATTCTGCTTGCGAGCAGAAGAGTAGATGTATCCATATTGATTGGGGAATTACTATAAAACTCCTTGTGTCGTCTGTGTTGATTGCTTCTCTCTATGCTTTTTATGCACTTTTATTTACTTGTGATTTGTTGTGATTAATTATGTGGTTGTGATATAATCTGGGTGTTGTATGAAACTGTGAAAAACATTGAAACAATCTCCTTAAAAAATTAATTACTTTATTCACCCCCTCTCTAGAGTACTTCTCAAGAGATTGCCTTCTCTTTCACCTTGCATATTTAGACCCTTATCATACAAGTGTGTATGAGCATTCTTGTATAATGAGTTTGTGTTATGCTAAAACAAGAGCCTTAAATTATAAGTTTGTATGGTCATTCTCATAAGTTGAGTTATTTATGTGTCGAATCTTATTAATTGTTCATGTCACAATACACTCTTCTTCTTATATGATAAGTTTAATATTATGTCAAAACAAGACCCTTAACTTATAAATTTGTATGAGCACTCTTATAAGTTGAGTTATTTATGTATTGTATCTTTTACCTGTTCATAACACAATGCTCTCATTCTTGTCACCTGATTTGATTATACTACCGATTGTGCACTATTTTCCTTCCTCCAACCCGGTGCTTTAGGATGCATCGGGGGAACGAAGGGGGGTCCACTTAGTCAAAATGACGAACGGTTTATTACAACCTCTCTTTAGGAGCCCCCACAGCAGCAGTGCCAGCAATACCCCCCCCCCCCCCCCCCCCCCACACACACACTCCCCAGCCAGACAATCGTGATACGGAGATGGAGATCCCCATAGTTATAGCCCCGACCTCGATTCCCATTGATGTTCTGATAGATGTGAGCATGTACTATTGTACTTTGTATTTTGTGTTTTACTAGCGCATGTATCTACCCTAGTTCCGCTGTAAATCTAAACCTTTGTCTATTATGTAATATAAATGTGATTAGGACTTCATGTTTTATCCTTTTGTACTCTTTTTATAGGTTGGTCATCTGTGATGTGATGATGTTTTGCCTTACAAGGTAGGCGTCATGTGGTAGAGGTTAGCATGTTTGATAACACTACCGCATGGCGACTGCCCTGGGCATAAGAATTTCCTCATCCATGTTCTATTTCCAAGTGGGGTTCTTACAAAACACTAGTAGAAATATACTTGAAACATGGAGGATAGGGGAGAAGCGAGAAGTAGAAAAAAGATGGTGAAGATCATACTAAACGGATGATTTTCGTGTGTGGTGTCTTCCATCGTAATCTCCCCTTCCTTAAGATTCTTCTTCAGTGGTTTACGTCATTAGAACGATCAAATCCAGTCTGACTTCATCAGCAATAAGTGGTCTATAAATAAGCATGAATCCATCTTTCGATTTGTAGCCCGACCACACAGCCGTATAGCTCAATTTGATGTGTCTCCTAGCTAGAAATGCCCCAACTGCTGCCACGACGATAACTGACCGATACAATCAGGTGATATGGTCGTGTGGCTTGGCCGTGTAGACCAAAAGTGGCGCCTTTTTGCCTCAAACTGAATCCAACTGCTATATACAGTCATGTGACATGACTTGGTCAATTACCTCGTGCATCTTTTATTCTTGGACTTACAAAATATCATCAAATGTGCTCCAAATTGACCCAAATTGCTCATGTCTGCTCACATGTAACTCAAACACATTAGAACAAAATAATCATATTAAACACATATATCAATCTTATTTTAGCTTTTTTTTTCATTAGATAAAGTATATAATAGAATGTATATGATTAATCATCATCAATGAGAACAATGAGAACAAAGTGGAATGGTCTAATTGGTGGAATGGTCTAATTAATTTGTTTTTCGTGATATAACTTAATATGATTTCTATTAACTTTAAAAGTACCGCCTTTGGGGTTAAAAAGCTCAACTACACCGTAAGGAAAGATAGTTTTTTACTTTGAATGGTCTGGACCAACGAGACTTCGATTTGTCAGGGAAGAGTCACAATCAAGAGTTTAATAATAAAACTTGATTGTCGGGGCTGATGGGTGCAACCTTCCGTAAATGGCGATAATGAAAATCTTAAGTTCGCTCTTTATAAATATGAGAGTTCTCGTATGCCATATTACTACACCATTCATCAAGATGGTTTAGTTGTAAATGACGATTCTCTCTCGCTAGCTTTAAATTCATGTTCATCTTCTTAATGGCCCAATAAACCTTATATTATATTTTCATGGGAAGATGGCAAGCCTTATTATAAACTAAGCAATATGGCGTTGATTCAATCAGTATCTTGTAAGCTATTCAATATGCCCAAAGAGCATCGTCTAGTTTCTTAGACCACTCCTTGCAATTTGATTCAATCATTTTTGTGAGAATAGCTTAAATTCTAGTATCTTATAAGCTATGCCGTCAAGCGTGCTCGGACGAGAGTAGTCTCGGGATGGGTGATCTCATGGGAAGTGCCCATGCTGCCCACTTAACTATCGAGTTTACCTCATCAAGGGGAGGATGTGGCCACCAACAACCCGTCTGTGGATGGAAGTGGGAGAACTTCATAGTTAAGCGTGTTCGGGCTGAAGTAGTGCTGGGATAGGTGACCTGGGAAATCCCTGTGCTGCACACTTAACTATCGAGTCTCGCTGATCAAAGGGAGACTGTGGCCACCAACAACCCGTCTATGGATTTCCCAAATCGCCGGGCATCGAATAATATATGATAGCATAGATATTCTATTAAACGCACACCAAATTGACATGCATCGATTTCATAAATCGACGTACGCCAAATACTGTCCGTCTACTTATCAACTCGGCGTGTCAATTTCACAAATCGACGTGCATCAAATAGTATCAAAAATGTATGATTTTATGTTAAACGCACACCAAATCAACGTGCATCAATTTCACAAATCAACTTGCGTCGAATAGTTCGTTTAACATCCTTTTCGTATCCATATTGACATATAATTACAAAAAACAGTAATGAGTGCCCTGAAATTCTTTCTAGGATTTTGTTTATGAATGGAAGACGAAAATGACCCTTATGGGTTGAGTTAAGGGACAAACTCATTATTCTCGTTCACAACAACCGTTAATCCGCCAGCAGGACTCGCCGACCTATTGCCCAAACATCTTCTGTATAAAGTAACCGACCACCAGCAGTCCCCCCATCCTCTGTAATTTATGTTGTGAAGTTAGGGACACTTTTTGCCACAACAACCAACCTTGTTGTTTTGGAGGGTATTTAATTCCCCTGCAATGAGAAAAGTGTTTGTTTCAAAAAAAAGATCATTTTTAGTTTTTTTTTTTTTTTTGAAAATCAATAAACCCTCCAACATCTAGAAAAATTAAAAATAATTTTTTTGTGTTTTCACGCTTCTCTTCACAAAAAATTGACAACTTCCTTCCCCTGCAATTTTTCCTTACCATTGATTTTCTTAACAGCTAGAATCTCACCGCTATTTTACCTACCGTCACAACTATCTCGAACAAAGTCCTACGTATATTCAACATAAATAAATGTCATCGTTCCTCAATTGAAATCATGTCTAATTTACCTTTTATAAATGTAATACATGTATTTTAGCATTTTCCTTTATATCAAGAACTTTTTAATTGACTATCACTAGCATCAATACAGCATTGTCCTTTCATCATTTTCCAGCTCTCTCTATATATATACTCAGCAGAAGCAGCAATACATCTGCCAAACGTACCTTATAATTGCGCTCAAATTTAACCGTCAAATGCGGGCGGGAAAATGACAGTTCCCTAGCCGGTAATCTCTCCAATCCTTGAAAAAAAATTCTCTCCAATCCTTGCACAGCACAGATTCTCAATATTGAATGAACTCTGAAGCGTCACTAACAAAAAAATATGCTTATTACAAAGTAAAATCTACAATAACTCCCAGGTTTAATTCTCAATATATTTGATAAAAGAGGGAGGTGGTAGAAAAAAAAAGATATTACCACATTTTCACACTATAGCAGCCCGCGTGCAGAAGACATCTTCTGTGAAAAGAATGGCATCGAGGGTCTGGAGCACTTAGAGCAGGCATGCACAACATATCACGACTTTTCTTTCTTTCTAAACCTTGCCCGGATGCCTCCTGCTCCAAAGAACAGTGTAAAAGAGAGATGAATGAGATATTCCATATAACAAGTTTCAAAAGTGTAAAAATAAGGGCAAGCCCGGTTCACGAAGCATCCCCGCGCAGCGAGGGTCCGGGGAAGGGTCCCGCCACAAGGGTGAAATGTAGACAAACCTTACCCTGCATTTTTGCAAGAGGCTGCTTCCAAGACTCGAACCCCTGACCTCACGGTCACACGACAACACCTCAATCAGTGCGCCAAGGTTCCCCTTCAATAAGTATAATTACAGAAATATCCAACCATCTGCATGAACTAAAACATCAACATGAAACTCTGACAGATGGTTAAAGTGGCCTGAAATCCTATGTTTTCTAAACCATATAATTGGTTTAGAGAACATGACATGAATTATCGGGCGGCAACCCTTGGATTCTAACACGGGCAAGAGATAAAAAAAGTGGATGAGGAACGATTGGAAAATAATGTAGGCTAATATCATTTATCTTTATCCTCGGCCCCCGCTATGGTGGGATAAAGGCTTGAGTGTTGTTGTTGTTGTTGGAGAGCTTACCAAAACTATTCGGTTGAAGGATTAACCACCCACTATTTCTACTAATTATCCGCTATCCTTAAAAATCCTTTATATTGCTTGATTGTGGTCGGTATGATGAGAAGATATGGTAAATGCAATGCAAGCTTTAATAGGATGCAGGCAGATTATTTATAAATCACAGACAGCTGGACTCTCCTCCTCATTCAAGTGGAGTATGTTTAAGCATTTCTTCTCCAATAGTGAACAGCGCAAGAACCGAGGTGGGACATGAAAATCTGAAGCGACAGAAGACGGTTGCATCAAATTCTTCTTAGATCATTCCTTCTCAAATAGTGAAGGGTAAATAATCCATTATACAGTTGTGATTCTTGAATTTATCCGCGCCCTATTAAATGAAAAGCATGTAAGTTGTCTTTAAATTTCAGCTTTCAAGTGGAATCAGTGTAATGTGTCTTTGCATGTCTCCTAATTATGGTGTTTTGTTTAAGGGTCTTGTAGTTAAGAGGTTAACTGTGATTTCTTATTTATTCAACGAGTCATTTTATACAAATTATTTTTTATTTATGTTGGGTACTTTTCAATTAGCCATTTTGTGTGGACTTGCAAATGTGTGCTGTATTTAAGTACCCCATTTGGGGCTTAAATAAGTTGAATCTCTTCTCTCTTCGAATCCATAGCTAGGAAGGATATAGTAGCTTACCCCCTAAGCACCTAAACTCTGGCAGTCCCATAAAGGCTCCATTGTATCGTTACGATTTAGGGTCGAAGCGACTTGGTATCAAAGAATTCCTTCCCGAATTCACACACTTTGTGACAGTTGATCACTCTCCACCTCTGATTCCAGATGAAACCTCAGAAAAAACATCAACAGAACCCACAAAAGTCGCACGTCATCTCTTCGGTGTGCCGCTATATTGATCCCAGCTGGTCCAATTTCAGTGAAGACAAACTCCCCTAACGTCGATAGACGACAAAATACTAATGCTCGATGACAACCTTGTTTGCAAATCATTTTTGTCACTATTGGGAAAAATCTCTTACGATTTAATGAAATAAAGCTAAGGATGTTAGTTGTCGATGTCTTAGAACTCTTCAAAATTTTAAGTGAGGACATTTGTAACACTAGCTAAAGAAATCATTGAAGATAAGCAAAACTAAGGAAAAGAATCCTCAGATAAAGCTCTGCAGTCTACGATCGTTGACTGGTGATTGAGGAGCTCAACGCTCATTGATCTCAAGGATAGCTCAACGATCAGCGATCGTTAACCGCCGACCGTTGTTCGGTAACCAGGAAGCTCACAGATCCCAGTCTGAAGAAGCAAGCTCAGGGATCGATGTCCGCCGACCGTTGATAGGCGGCCGTCTCACTCAACTCTTGAAGATTTGATGAAGGCAGCTCAACGATCATTGACCGGCGACCTCAAGCATCGCTCAGCGATCGTCGACCGGCGACCCAGATCAAATTGAAGGTAGATCACAGTTCGTTGACCGCCCACCTCTCCCAGGAAGAGTTCCCCTCAGTGATCGTTAACCGACCTACTCAGCGATTGTTCATCGAACTTAAAGTTTCCATCAAATCAAGATAAAGTCGTTGTTGCTTTCAAGATGGAAGGTGCCAGTCCTTGTTGCCGCCCATGTCATGTTGAAATTTGTACATAAATGAAAAGAAGAAGAGAGAGATATAAATTTATTCTCAGGTCCTTTCATCGCCAAGAAGGTCACCATCACAGGTGATGGAGAAATTCTCAAGCCAAGAGAGCAATGGTCTGAGGAAGACAAGAAGATGAGGTCTTACAACAAAAAGGTCATGAATATCCTTGTCAGCACATTGTCTAATGACTTATATAAGACTCATCAATTGTGTCTACCAAAAAAATCTGGGATGCCCTCACAATCATGACTGAAGGAAGTGAAAATGTGAGGAAGGACAAGAAGGTTGATCGAATCAGCCAATATGAAGACTTCAAAATGAAGTCTGAAGAATCTGCGGTGGAATGGTATAAGAGATATACCATCATTATAAATGGTCTCAAGACCTATGGAAGGGAGATCTCTGATGAGGAGCAAAATGACAAGCTCTTCAAGAGTCTCACCAAAGAATATCTTCCTTACTCATGGGCCATCAAAGAGAAAAAGAAACTCAGGAAAATCACACCTGAGGCTCTTTATAGAAGATTGCAATCATTTGAACTGGCTACTTCACAGACAAAGGATGAGCAAGAACCAGCAACTCCCCTCAAGCAAAATTCCTGAGAAGACAGTGACTCTAGCTGCCACTCAATCAAGAACTCTTCCCTCCTCTGAAGAAGAACTCAGCTTCCTGGCAAGGAAGTTGCAACACTTGGAAGAAGGAGAATACTCCTTCTAAATACAAGGAAAGGAGCAAGGAAAGAAAGTCCAAGAACATCACGTATGAGCCTAAGTCATCTGATGAAATAATTTGCATAAGCCAACTTTGGCATAAGAGGTTAGCTCACCTTAATTTAAAAAATTTAGGTAAGTTGTCAAATTTAGTAAGAGGTTTACCTAAGTCAAAATATATTAAGGATAGACCTAGTGTTTGCCAACTTGGAAAGTAAATCAAGGTCTCCCTTAAGAGCAAAGCAATCCGTAATACCCCTATGTATCTCTACCTTATTCACATGGATTTGTTTTGCCCTATGTTCATTACTAGTTTAGGAGGAAAAAAATATTCCCTGGTAATTGTTGATGATTTTTCTATGTTCATTGGGTGTTCTTTCTTAGAAGCAAGTCTAATAATTATGGTATTCTCACTAACCTCCTCAAGCAAATTCAAAATGAGATGACTACTTCAGTTGTCATGATCAGAAGTGATCATGAGACTAATTGAGTCTGAGGATAAGGGATTTTTGTTGAGTCCATGAGTATCAGTGCTTCTCTGCTCGAACTCCACAACAAAATGGAGTTGTTAAGAGAAAGAATAGAACACTCATTGAGGTAGGCAGAACATTACTTGTTGAAGTCAAAGTTGATGAAAGAATTTTTTTTATTATTTCTCCCTCAGCAAGGCATTATAGGTGTTACAATAGGAAAACTCTATGTGCAGAAGAGTTAATCCATGTAACATTTGATGAATCTAACATTCTCTATGAGGAGAAAATTTCCTCTGATTAGTATTGCAGATGGAGAGGATCTCCCCAATTAAAGAAGTTATAGGCAAAGCTATCAAAGAAAGTAGCCCAACTAAGGAAGAGAGTGATGATGAGGAACCAGCAACCCAGGTAGCAAAAAAAGTGAAGCTACTCAAGAAGGTGTTGAAAATGATGCATCAGTGCAAGGAATTGATAAAGGTATAGAGGCTGATGGTACAATAGTTGCTGATGATGAAGGAAATCATGATATACTCCCAGCACAGCTCCCCAAAGAATACAGATACATATAGGACCACCCTCTACATCAGGTGATTGGGAACCTGCAGATTGTTTTTCTTTACTTTCATTTCACAAGTTGAACTCAAAACCTTTGAGAAAACAAATAGTGATCCACAATAGAGTATTGTTATGCAAGAAGAATTAGAGCAATTTGAGAAACAATGGGTACAAAGGCTAGTAGAGAGGCTACGGAGCCATCATGTTATTGCATATTGGTACTAAGTAGGTTTATAGAAATAAGCTAGATCTCAATGGTGTGATCATAAGCAACAAGGCTAGAATTGTAGCTCAAGGTTATAAGTAAGAGGAAGGGATTGACCGTGATCAAACATTTGCTCTTGTTACTGGACTTGAGGCCATAAGACTTTTCATGGCCTATGCAGCACATCATGGTATTATGGTATATCAGATGAATGTTAAGAGTGCATTCTTGAATGGTATGCTCCAAGAGGAAGTCTATGTTGCAAAACTCCCAGGTTTTGCCTCTTCCTCTCATCCTTCTTTTGTGTATAGGCTAGATAAAGCTTTATATGATCTCAAGCAAGCACCTAGAGCTTGATATGAGACTTTATCCACTTTTCTCCTAAAGAACCACTTCATTAGAGGACAAGTGGATAAGACTTGTGTACTAGAAAGCATAAGGACAAGCTCCTAATTGTTCAAATTTGTGTAGATTACATTATCTTTAGATGCTTAGATGACAAATTGTGTACTTGGTTTGTTTAATTAATACAAAATTTATTTGAAATAAGCAACATGGGAGAATTAACTTTCTTAGGTCTTCGGGTTTAGCAATCTAGTGAAGGTATCTTCATTGGCCAATCCAAACATACTAGGAAAATCCTAAACAAATTTGGAATGGAGACTACTTCACCTCTTAAGACCCCAAGGAAACTAATGTTGTTACAAATAATGATGAAAATGATAAACCTATAGATTTCAAACTCTATATGGGTATCATTGGCTCATTATTTTATTTAATAGCAAGTAGACCATACATAATGTTATCCACGTGTGTGTTAGATTCCAAGTCTCTCCTAAGGAGTCTCATCTCACTCATGTGAAGAGAAATCTAAGTTACTTAAAGGGCGCACCTGAACTTGGCCTATGGTATCTTAGAGAGTCATAGTTTACTCTAATAGGCTATTCAGATGTATATTATGCAGGATGCATAATAGATAGGAAGAGCACCTCAGGAACATGTCAATTCCTACTCTCAAGATTGGTGACATGGAGCAACAAGAAGCAATGAACAGTCTCCACATCCACTGTTCAAGCTGAGTACATTGCAGCAGAAAGTTGTAGTGCACAACTACTCTAGATCAAGAATCAGATGCAGGATTATGGGTATGATCTTTCCAATATCACTATATACTGTGACAACATTAGTGCTATCTCAATTTCTTCTAACCTTGTACTCCATAGTAGGACCAAGTATATTGAAATAAGACATCATTTTATTAGGGATTATGTAGAAAAGTGCAGCATCTCTATAGAATTCATTCCTTCGGAGAAGCAAATTACTGACATTCTCACTAAGCCCTGGAATAAAATGAAACTAAATTATTTCATTAACCAACTTGATATGTTTGATAGTATGGCTTTATTGAGAAGAGACACAGTTCTTACCTTCTGTCACCCTTTTTCTCTAATTGATAGGAAGAAAATACTGCCTGTTTTCAATTATATATCACTGTTATAAATTGGTATAGATGAATTGGAATTAATCTAATCAACCAATGGTACCTAACATGGCAGAGAGAGAAACCTATAATGATTTCTTAATGAGTTAAAGTACTTATCTACTTGGATGACCCTCTTAGAGAAACTCATTTCAATCTCCTAAATATTGTCTTTTCTCTGAAAAATCGATCCACGATCGTTGATCGTCGATCGTTGATGTAACACTCCACCTGCAATAATCATAATATATGGGTCCGATCGGACCCCACACTATACTAGCATCACAAGTTAGATATTCATAATGGTATAAAATTTTCACAAGTCCACTCCAGTCAACTAGTATACAAATAATGAAATACTCGCAGCAGAACTATAGCATAAGAGTTTTCATGTCCACATACTAAGTCTTTGGCCTTATGGTCATTACAAAATCCAAATACTCCATAACAAAGCTAAAGTAACATCGGCTTGTAGGTCGGTACATCATATAAACAAGACATGTAAAGGATAGTAAAGGAATGCACTCCATTAGTCTATCATGTCTTTTTCATGCAAGTCATGAACTTTATAAACATGAAAAATGAAGTTTTAATGGCTTATTCAGCCTTTTTTCCTGAGCTTAGCCACCTTAGAACTCTTCTAAGTATTTGGGCTTCTATCAGGAAACCGCTCGGTCAAAGAGGAAGCAACGCTGCTGAAGTTGTATGTCCCCCCCCCCCCATGGGAGGTGTTGAAGCCTCCTAACCTCCTCTACAGTCGACCTCACATCTAGGAACCGCGTCAGCCCCGTTCATCAATCGACCCAACATCCCATGAGTTCCCCAGCCCACAATGAATGCCCACAAGCTCCTTCAGCCTCCGCCAATCCGTTCTCCAGCCTTGGGAGTCCCCACTGCCACCCCACCCAGTCTCGAAGGACCCACCACCTCCTTCTACACACTCTAGTAGTCTCGCAACCTCCCCCACAACCCCCAGCCTTCTCTCAAAGTGTTTACCATCCAACATTGGTCAGTCCATTCCCTCCTCAGCCCTTTCCCAACCCCCACATAGTAACCCAAGCCCTACATGCTTCCCCTGAAGTCTTCCAAAATCCCCAAATCCTAAAATCTGTACTTTCCAAAGATCTCAAAATGCCGTAAATCTCGCAAGTCCCCTAAATCCCCCAAACCATATAAACTATGTAGCACGGGGACGGAAACGGGATAAGGGATACAATACGAAACGGATACTAGAAACGTGATTTTAAAAAAAATACGGATACGGGAAACGTTTTTAGATTTTTTTTAATTATTTTAATATAAGTATTAATTAATATAAAAAAAAATACAATTAACAAACTAAGGTACTATCTCAGTCACTGCATTCAATAAATAATAAGAAGAGGAAAAAGAAGAAGAAGAAGAAGAAGAAGAGGAAGAGGAGGAAGAGGAAGAAGAAGGGGAAGAAGAAGAAGAGGAAGAAGAAGGGGAAGAAGAAGAAGAGGAAGAAGAGGAGTGTAAGGTTATAAGTATGCCGACTGATTCACCTAGAGGGGGGGTGAATAGGTCTCTTTTAATTTCTTTAACTTAGACTATTAGTTTTCTGGTTTAGTTCAGGAAAAATATCAAACACAGAAAGCACACACTAGTTTATAGTGGTTCCCCAAAGACAGTGTGTCTATGGGTAGTCCACTTACCCCCTTCACCCTTCTAACAGTGTGTTAGACAGGGCCAACTCCTCCAAACTTCAATCTCAGCTCCTTGAGCTTACACCACAAGTTCCTCAGAACTTCCTAGATCAAGAGTGATCCTACCTCAGGCACAGCAGCCCTACACTCAGGCTCAGCAGCCCTACACTCAGGCTCAGCAGCCCTACACTCAGGCTCAGCAGCCCTACACTCAGGCTCAGCAGACCTACACTCGGCTCAGCAGCCCTACACCTCAGGCTCAGCAGCCCTATACCTCAGGCTCAACAGCCCTACACCTCAGGCTCAACAGCCCTACAACTCAGAGTTATGAAACTCCTACAACTCAGAAATCCCACAGATTTCCTACCTCAGACCTATCAAGAGGTCATACTACTCAAGCTGTCAACACAGCTCTACACACAGGCTCAACAGCCTTTTTCTCAGGCAACAATGCCTTACAAAGATGTAATAAAGTTTGAGTTAGATACAAAAGACAAAAGGATTTACTCTTAGATCTTCTGGATCCTTTCTTCAGATCTGAAGACAATAGCTTCAGATTTGTATCCCCTTGATCTTCCCCTTCAGCAAAGCAGAAGATCAACTTGCCCTTCTTGAGTAAGTGCAGGAAGAGCTATCTAATCTCCCTTGGAAGATTAACTTCAGCTTCAGAGAATGACTTCAACTGGCTGAAACGAGAATGCTCGATTGCGGCGTGCAGCAAAAACTTTTTAATCGAACAGTAAATGTTGTTGTGCCCTAGCCTCTTCTTTTATACCTTCAGAGGACTTCAACGGCTATTTCGATCCTCCTGACACGGTATGGGGCGGATTGGAGTTGCTTTTCCCTTTCAATTCTCGTTTGCGCCAAAAGAAGATCCCGTCAAAACATTTGGATCTGTCTCAGCGGTTGGGCTGAGACAGCATCCAATCTCAGCGGTTGGGCTGAGACAGCTTCCAGTCTCAGCGGCAGCTCCAGTTCCCTTCTCAGCGGTTGCTCCAGTCTCCTTCCCAGTGGATCCGCTGAGACGGCTCCTCGTCTCAGCGGTTCTGACCCATCGTCTTAGCGGTTATGCTGAGACAGATCTTCATCTCCTTGTGGATGATTCCTTCTTGTCTAAGGTCATGTTTGGCCCTTCCTTTTGAGTTACCTGTGCCTGTATATTCTACACAAGTATAGCTTTGTTAAATACAATATGTCATTAGCATTGAGAGTGATGCCTCTTCAAATTAAGGTAATATTGAGGGCAATATACCCAACAATCTCCCACTATTTGAAGAAGGCAGAACATTCCCAATGCTAAGGTTCATTAACAATAAAATTCTTATCACAGAATGAAAATGATCTTATAGAGAATGATCTGTGAAGTATAGGACCTAAGCATAAAGACATCCTAAGCATAAAGCATAATCAATGCATAGGACCTTTCTCCCCTTTTTTCAGCATTGGTACTGGACCTTTCTCCCCCTTTCTGCCTTGTTCAACCTTAACTTACTATCTCCCCCTTAACTGGTTATGTAGAGAGGGATAAGATGTATAGATCCCTTTGGATCAAACTATAGGTTATCCTGTACACACTTAGCATGTTCCAACTACTCCTCAACCTGAGTAAGGAATTTACTCCCCCTCAATCTGAGCATTCCATCTAAGTGCTGAATTCTAGAGATAATAAATACAGAGTACATATATCAATAGTAACAAACATGCTATTATGATCAGAGTATGATATGTCATTTCACTTTATCTATTCAGTACAGAGATATAAAGGAAAGTTCAACTAATAGTTGTTCATTCAATCCAAACCAAAATGTCAAGTCTGGTTGTTCTAAGATTAACCCTTGGAAAAGCTTCCTCCATTGCAGATTCAAATCTGGGCAACTCTTCAGCTTTTGGGCTGTGCTCCCCTTCACTGGCACACCCATCATTATCTTCAAAGAAAGAGCTATGCTCCCCCTTACTCAGAGCATCCTTTTGTGGAGAATTCTGTTTAGAGGCATTAAGTACACCTGACAGATTTGGGGGGGAAAGATTCCTGTTGTTGCTCCCCCTCATTAGCATGTCCACTACTGTCTTCATAGGTTGGCCTATGCTCCCCCTTTCTGACTTCTTTCCTTCATTCTGCAGAACCTGCAACTGAATTCTAGCATAGACTCATATATGATTGTGTTGCATTTTCCAAGCTAAGCACATAAGGTGCAGGGCACGTTATCAGCAGTTAATGACAGAATATGGCAGTAATTGCATATATCATGCAGCAATAATAGACAGGCATATGCCTTATAAGCATTCATATATAAAAGTTCTTATACTGGGATTGTTTATATCTAGGATCCGTCATATGACTGGACCAATTGTCTTAACATAATGCAAAACAGCAAAAAAAAATTGATTCTTTTCAATAGAAATTGAGCAGGGTGTCTTTGCTGGAGCTAGCTTCCTTTTCTTCCTTCTTCCTCTTTCGCTTATAGAAGTTCAGTGGCTTCGGGATTTTCTTTGGTGGAGGAGGAGAACCGTGGGGAAAAGCCATCTTGTGTCTTGTTCTTTCTTCTATAATTTTCACGTGACGATTCCATTCGAAAGATGAGTATACTCTCTCATGGTCTTCCTGACCGTGTCCAAAAGCTATCCAAGATTCAGTGATTATTTCGGTTGAGCGAGGACTCCATTGGCTAGATTCTGGGTCCTGGATCTCATTTACTCTTTTCTTCCTGTACTTTTCGCAGGACGCTTTTCTTTTCTTTCTAGTTGTAGTAGATTCATCTGATTCGGTTTCAGAGTCGGAGCTGGAGGAGGGTTCTGTGGGTATGTATTCAGAGGGGGTTACTTGAAGCGCTTGCATTACCTGATTGCTTACCCATTTTGCTTGATGCGAGCAAGCATCTATGCTTCCCTTGATCTCTTCTCGGATTTCTTCTCCAATTCTCATTTCCCCGTCTTGGATTACTTCTTTGACTGACGCCTGTAGTTCAGATATTTGCTCCAGAATTTCCTGATCTCCGACATCTGTGACATTTCTTACTACCTGGAGATGAGTGTCTAGGGATTGCTCCAGGTTAGTGATTCTGTTCAGGATGAGGGTTGTGGACTGCGCATGTAGAGCCGTAAGTTGAGAGATGTCATCCTTCACTTCATCCTTCATTTTGTTTATAGCCTTTTCAATAAGAGTCTCTATTCGCTCCCACAGGGAGGTGAGCGTCACAGTGGGGGGCATCTCACCGGTTCCTTTTTCAGGTGACATTTTTCCTGGAAGATGAAGGGTTGGAGACGAAGAGGTGGTTTGTTAGCGGAAAGTCACAGGGCAAATTTCCATCCTAGGCATTCACTCAATTTATAGTGGAAGAAGCCGAAGAGGCGCGCTCCCTTTTGCATTTATCGAGGACCGTGTTGAGCGCATCTGAATTGCGGGACTTAATAATATTTCAAATATTTAAGCGCACTATTATATGTAGTGACTATTTTAGTTTTCAATTGTCCCACTATTATATGTAGTGAGTTGAAGAACTGAAATCACAAGATGGTTAACATGAAGTTACATAGGGTAACATAACTCATATTTAGCACTAAATGAGTCACATAATAGAGGTGAGTGACTCCCTTGATGTTGTAGTTCACTAGATAAAGTTGGATCTACAACACATGTGCAACAAGCTGCTATTTATCCTGAATCAGCTGTGCAGATAGCCACTCTGGTCTACCTTTTTGCTGCTCCATGAGATCAGCCTTCTTCCTGTTTTGTGCTTTTAGCACCCACTGTCCAAGTACCAATTTGATAGGCTGGTACTTGAACTATCTTGCAATTGGGATTTTAGTGATCCTTAGGAGCCCAAAAAGCTTTGGGTCCTAGGTACTTGTTAGAGTCATAGAATGACCTTACATGAGCTGCCCTCTTTGTAGGAAGGCTCATCTTTGCATATGACACATTAGAGTTGTGCCAACAGTTTATGGCAAAGTGTCCCACTTTACCACAACACCAGCACTCATGGATGTTATATCTCCTTTTCTGAGCCCTTGTAAAAGGGGCAGTGGTCTGCCTTGGTTCAAAGTAGGTGGCAGCCTTCTTCTTTGAATTTACAGCTGGAGGAGGTGTGACTGCTTGTTGGGATTGAGTTGCATGAGAATGTTTCTTCAAGCTACTGACAGGTTTCAGCCTTTCAGCTTTCATGCTGTTGGTGGCCTCAGAAATATTCTGATGTTGGTCAACCCCATTGCAGCAGCCTGTCTTTTTCACAGCTGGTGCAGCCTTGGAAGAGCTGGCCTCAATTCCCTTGAGTGAGGGTGCTAAGGCCCCAAATACAAATGGTTCAGGTTGATCCATCAGTATTTCCTCATGGGGGGCTTTCAGAGTACTCAACTCAAATCTCCTTCTTCCACTGCTTGGAGTGTTCTCCTTGCATGGAACCTTGGCAATCTTCAATTGCCTACATATGTTGTTCTGGTCATACCCATTTGCGGGTAGCCACACTTTTTGGAGGGTGCTTTGCATCCTGGCTAGAGCTTTCCCTTTTCTATTATTCCCAGTCCTAGCTGCCATATTATTGTTACCTAATCCACTCTTACTAGGTTGAGAGGTAAAGGTCCTAATGATGGGTAGCTCAGTTTTAGGTTTAGTGAATTGGGCTACTTTACTTTGTTCTATGAGAAGTTGACTGTGAAGCTTCCTAATGTACACCCACATCTTTTGTTTTTCATCAAGAAGGTTGTCAATTATCTTCTGGAGCTCTATGAACTTTTGTCCATCTTGATGAAGAATGTCCATCTTACTTTGTAGCTCAGCCTTATGTGACCTTATCTCTTTGAGCTTATCAGCTTGTTCTTTAACAAGCTTTTTCTTTTTGCCCAGGGCATCAAGAAGAGCATCATATCTCTCAACTGGATGATCAACATCTATCTCAGATTCAGATCCATCCTCAGTTCTAGTCCTTGAGGATGCATCACAATCTGGACTTGTACTATATTCAGAATTTGAAAGAGCAAAATGTAGAGTAGGTACCTCATCAACATCAAATGCTTTGCTTGATGATCCTTCAGATATGGCCATGAGACCATTGAGTTCTTCCTCTTCTTCTTCATCCACCTCATTGTCACTCTCAGGGTGAGAAAGAGGGGCCCTGATGCCCACCTTTGCTGCAGGAAGGTCCTCATCTTTCATAGCAGCAAACAGCCCAATAAGAGCCTCTTCTTCATTATTTGAATCTGATGTTGAGGAATCAGATTCACTTCAGCTTCTTCCTTTCTTTGCTAGGAGGGATCTTTCTCCCTTCCTATTCTTATGGTGAAGATGCTTCTTATCACCACTCTCTTTTCTGTTACCCTTTGGGTGATGTCTTTCAGACTTCCTGCTATCTTTCTTGTAGTGTGATGATGAGGAGGGCATGTTCTCCCATTGCTTTCTCTTCATCATCTTCTTGAACTGCCTTGAAAATGCAGCAAACTCTTCATCAGAGGAAGAGCTATCAGAGGTGCTGACTTCAGGTTCAGCACTTCTCCTTGGAGGAGATACCATCCTGCTCTTGTTTCTCTTGGAGCTGTCAGCTTTGAGAGCTACAGAATTTTCCTTGGCCTGTGTCCTGGTTGATGTGTCCTCTTCCTTTCTAGCAGACAGCTGCATCTCATAGGAGAGCAGCTTTCCAAACAGTGTGTGAGTGGGGGTCTCACCAAGCCTGACCACTTCCCTGATTGCACAGATTTTTGTGTCTCAGTCCCTTGTTAGAGATCTAAGGAACTTATCATTCAGCTCATAGTTTGTGAATGCTCTCTCATAGGTTCTCAGCTCATTGACAGTTCTGAAGAACCTCTCATAGCATATGGAGATGCTTTCCCCACTGTGCTGCATGAAAGCTTCATACTCTTGATTAAGGAGTGACTTTCTATCATCCCTTACTTCAGCAGTTCCTTCCATATATACAATCAGTAAGTCTCACATTTCCTTGGCAGTTGTGCAGTGTACCAAGTTCTGAAATGTGGAGTCATCAACAGTATTAACAATAATGTTCTGAGCCCTTTTATCCATGGTGTATAGGGCAATTTCATCATTGGTCAGTTCTGTGAATACCTTCAGCACTTTCCTGGTGGGGTCAATAGTTGAGACTTTCTCAAATGTGTAAGGACCATTTTTCACTGTTATGAAGATCCTTGGGTCTGAGGCTTCCATAAACAGCCTCACCCTTTGCTTCCATATGCCAAAGTTTTCCTTTGAGCATATGGGCAACTTCATTGATCCTAGCTCCTTCTTCATTCCACTAGAGGCCATTTAATTCAGTGTCAGCAATACCTATTTGGGATCTAGTCAGACTGTTAAGTCCTTCTTGACTAACCTCCCTCTGATACCACTTGTAAGGTTATAAGTATGCCGACTGATTCACCTAGAGGGGGGGTGAATAGGTCTCTTTTAATTTCTTTAACTTAGACTATTAGTTTTCTGGTTTAGTTCAGGAAAAATATCAAACACAGAAAGCACACACTAGTTTATAGTGATTCCCCAAAGACAGTGTGTCTATGGGTTGTCCACTTACCCCCTTCACCCTTCTAACAGTGTGTTAGACAGGGCCAACTCCTCCAAACTTCAATCTCAGCTCCTTGAGCTTACACCACAAGTTCCTCAGAACTTCTTAGATCAAGAGTGATCCTACCTCAGGCACAGCAGCCCTACACTCAGGCTCAGCAGCCCTACACTCAGGCTCAGCAGCCCTACACTCAGGCTCAGCAGTCCTACACTCAAGCTCAGCAGCCCTACACCTCAGGCTCAGCAGCCCTACACCTCAGGCTCAGCAGCCCTACACCTCAGGCTCAACAGCCCTACAACTCAGAGTTATGCAACTCCTACAACTCAGAAATCCCACAGATTTCCTACCTCAGACCTATCAAGAGGTCCTACTACTCAAGCTGTCAACACAGCTCTACACACAGGCTCAACAGCCTTTTTCTCAGGCAACAATGCCTTACAAAGATGTAATAAAGTTTGAGTTAGATACAAAAGACAAAAGGATTTACTCTTAGGTCTTCTGGATCCTTTCTTCAGATCTGAAGACAATAGCTTCAGATTTGTATCCCCTTGATCTTCCCCTTCAGCAAAGCAGAAGATCAACTTGCCCTTCTTGAGTAAGTGCAGGAAGAGCTATCTAATCTCCCTTGGAAGATTAACTTCAGCTTCAGAGAATGACTTCAACTGGCTGAAACGAGAATGCTCGATTGCGGCGTGCAGCAAAAACTTTTTAATCGAACAGTAAATGTTGTTGTGCTTATGCCCTAACTTCTTCTTTTATACCTTCAAAGGACTTCAACGGCTATTTCGATCCTCCTGACACGGTATGGGGCGGATTGGAGTTGCTTTTCCCTTTCAATTCTCGTTTGCGCCAAAAGAAGATCCCGTCAAAACATTTGGATCTGTCTCAGCGGTTGGGCTGAGACAGCATCCAATCTCAGCGGTTGGGCTGAGACAGCTTCCAGTCTCAGCGGCAGCTCCAGTTCCCTTCTCAGCGGTTGCTCCAGTCTCCTTCCCAGTGGATCCGCTGAGAACGCTCCTCGTCTCAGCGGTTCTGACCCATCGTCTTAGCGGTTATGCTGAGACAGATCTTCATCTCCTTGTGGATGATTCCTTCTTGTCTAAGGCCATGTTTGGCCCTTCCTTTTGAGTTACTTGTGCCTGTATATTCTACACAAGTATAGCTTTGTTAAATACAATATGTCCTTAGCATTGAGAGTGATGCCTCTTCAAATTAAGGTAATATTGAGGGCAATATACCCAACAAGGAGGAAGAAGAGGAGGACGAAGAAAAGAGGAGGAGCTTACTAGCAGGGAGGGATCGAGAGCAGGGAGCGTGATCTGGAGCCTCAGTGGAGCGGCAGCAGCTTCGGCTACGTGGGTCGGGAGAGAACAATGCAAAGCTGCGGGGTCGGGATCGTGAAACGCGCGTGAGTGTGAAACCTAATCAATCAAATTAATGAGGCGTGATCGCGCGCCTGACGTCGTGAATAAAATAGCGGGAAACGTGTATTCCACAAGCGGGATACGCGTTTCCCAATTAGTTTTTTTTTTATTTAATTTAAATATTTCGTTTCCTGCGTTTCGGAAATGCGTTTCCGCACGTTTCCGGGTGTTTCTCGTATCCGATACACGTTCTAGCCGATACGCGAAGCATTTTTAAGTATCCGTGCTTCGAAGCATATAAACTCCCCACTTCAAAGTTCTCTATCAAATGCACACTCCATATTTTGCATCGCAGCTATCGTTACCCCAAATCCGTCTGCACTGTCCTCTCCACATCAAATTCAATTACTCGATGAGTCTTACTTTAATTTCAAATTTGTTTACATAGTACGAGTGTGCATCTTTATTATTTGGTGAAATTCAATTCTAGTTATTTGCACAGTTCATTCTCAGTAGCCTTGTATGATTTAACTTGCCATGTACTTAAATTATGTGCACTTTCAATTGCATATCAATCTGTCCATTTTTGCTTCAATATGATAAAAGACGAGAAAACGGTAATTCAAGGATATCATGATTTTCTTAAAAGAAGTTTCCAGCTTTTCTATTTTCAAGAATGTAGTTTGAACTCACTTTCCCCAAACCAACTGACCTCTTCTCTGCTGAATCAAAGCTTGATTCAAAAGAACAACGACATAATAAGTTGGTGTCAGGATGAAAAAGGAGATCCAAGGTCACAGAAGCAACGAAACCCTAAATAATCTAACAGATGCAATGCTATACCAGCACCTGTCCACATCTCCTTGTTTGTAGAAAGTAGTATGTATTGCGCTGTGTATTTTTCATTATTTTACAATTATTTCTTCGGTCTCATATGTTGCACAGTTTATTCATGGGACTTCTTTTCTTGCACAAATAGGGTCATTTACATAGCCAAAGTATCAATTGAGTATTCTCTCCTTCTTTCTCTACATTATTAATAAGAATGAAGTATCACTTACCATCCACTTCCACAAACTCGACTTCTTTCACCATATCAGCAGCAGCATTGTACTCGAACCTGCATGTTTACAAGGAAATACTAAGCATAATCATGGAAATATTTCTTTAGCAATTTTTCCCTGTTAATTTCAGTATTAACATTCTACTTTTAAATATTTGTGATCCAAGCAAAAAGGGAGAATTTTTACAGTAAAAACATTATGTTATAAAATAATAGAGGTTCCCAAGAGCACTGGACCTCAGAAAAGAATTAGACAATGCCTTTAACTAAATGCAAACTAGTAGAGTGCATTTTTTCAGCTGAAATGTAGGACACCCGCTCTCTCAGCCGCAACAGTTCAGAACTTCTTCCCTTTCTCACTTCAGCAAACACAAGAGTGCAGACTACTCTTTCTCTATCTAATAGTCGCAGTAGGCATGTGTTCAAACTTTTGTGGATTCCGAGCGCCATGTATGAAGCATGGATACTTACAACAGCCTTACGCATCGTATCCAAAACGTTTCGGAGTCGGGAGAATCTTGGAAACTCACCCCCTAATTTCTCGGTCACTTTTTCTTTTAACTTTAGATTTAAAAAAAATGGATACTCACGGATGCTTTCAGATATTACCGGATACATCTGAGTATACTCGAAAATGCACAAAAATTATGTGTTTAAACGAAATTGGAATCAATCCAAAATTTGGAAGATCATTTGCTTGGGTAGCGAGGTTGCAGCTAAACACTGTTTTTGGATGGTGGGGGACAGCTCAAAAATCACAACCATCAACAATGCATGGATTGGATCGCTGCCTATTGCCCATTGGCCAACCTCCATTGACATCTCCAATCTCCCGGACAATGTTTTGGGCCTTCTCGACAACAGCCACTGCTGGTCGGAGAAGCTCCTTGGATGCTTCGGTCAAGATCTGGCTGATCTTATTACGGCGCTTCCCAGAGATTTACGTTGTGGGGATAATAGCCTCGTTTGGCTCACTTTAAATGCGAGAGAATGAAGGCTGCTGCTGTTTACAGAGAGAAATGTCGTCAATCGGATCTTTAGGGAGGCGAGATATGGAACTTAAAAGCTCAGCCGCATGAGCAGATGCTTCTATGGCGTACCATAAATAATCTTCTCCCAACGCATGACTGGCTTTTCCAGCACAGATTACGCGACGATGCTAGATGCCCATGGGGATGTGAGGGTGCGGAATCTGTGAGCCGCGTCTTTGGCGATTGCAATTTCATTTCCATGATCAGGAAGGAGGGGGTCAGATTAAACTTAAACATGGAACATGCTTCATTCTCTGATTTTCTGGAATTCCTGTACGCTGAAGCAGAAAATAATAAAGCCTCCTTCAAAGCAAAATGCATCCTCTCCATTCTATTCAGCATATGGAAAGCTTGAAATAACATGTTACACTGGTGAACCCTTTTTGCAGCCCGCAATGATTGTTGTAAACACCATTATGGATTCATCGCACAGGAACTGGAACGTCCAAGGTAACCATCAATTAATTTGGACTTCCCCGCCCCATGGATGGATTGAAGTAAATTTTGACGATGTCGTACGTGAGAATTGTGTTGCGGGGCTAGGTTTGTTTTGCGTGACCACATGGGGTCTCTTCTCACAGCAAAAGGATCTATGAACAACAGACAGTCTGTTGATATGACTGAGTTTAGGAGTGCTTTGATGGGACTTGATCTTGCTAAAAAATTCTTCAGCACCACTGAGGGTATCATTCTTGAAGGAGACTCCACCGAAGCACATTCCAAAATAAACCGCATCCTCATGGGGCTCCATATGGGAGACACTGAAGCTAGATTTGCCCTTCTTCATAAAGATGCTCCAAGGATTGTGATCTCTCTTGTAGACAGAAGCGCGAACAAAGCTGTGGACTACATTTCAAAGCTTGCTTGTCGTGGAATCCTTTTGTGGGAAAGAGGAATGTCTCTAACCCAAGTTTTCTCACATTTGCTTTTATTAGACTCTTCCCCAATGTAATCCTCCTAATAGCTTATTATATATATAGGCCTATGCCACTTTCAAGAAAATGCTCAAAAATTATGTGTTTTTCAATGGTGACATGGAGAAAGATATGTGAAAGATAAAGTGCTGAATGATAAGTGTTGGGATTCAATTGATTAGATACTTTTATTCATGGCTCCAATTTAGGAAATGATACGTCTTTGTGACACATAAACCATGTTTTCATTTAATATATAAATGTGAGATATAATAATGAAAAAAATGAAGATAACGTGAATGTCATGCATGTCTTCAAATTAATTTTTACTTATATTTAAATAATTAAAAAGAAGGGGAGGCATGGCGCACCGGTTAAAGTGTTGTCGTGTGACCTTAAGGTCGCGGGTTTGAGTCCTGGAAGCAGACTCTTGCAAAAATGCAGGGCAAGGTTTTCCTACATTTCACCTTTGTGGTGGGACCCTTCCCCGGACCCTCGATGCGTAGGGATGTTTTGTGCATTGGGCTGCCCTTTTTAATTTAAATAATTATAAATTTTAAAATGTATCTCATATCCTAGCTTTTTTGAGAATCACGTTTCCCATATCTTTATCGTAGCGTATCACGTATCTCATCCCTGGACCCGTACAACATAGGTGTCATGGATTAGGCATACTGTGCATTCCCTATTAGGTGGTATTAGAGTGACTACTCTTCAGTGATCTAACCTCTGTTTGGGATGGTGGTAGGGGTGGGGAAAGTTTTATTCTCACCAACACCGTAGTTTTATATGCTTTTGCTTGCACATCGGTGGTAAAATAGCTTCTTGGGAAAAAGAGTTTTCGGGGGAGGGGGTGCAAAAGCAGGGGGTGCCCCACGTTAGATAAAGAGATTTTAAACAAACTTCGCTTTTCACGATTCATTTTACACAACCCACTCCTATTTCCACGCAGACATGTTTTCACGTGAAAGGATCCCGATCTCCTGCTTCACCACCTGCTTGATCTTCTTCGGCGCTAGGTTTTTCACAGAAACCACTTCCAATTGGCTGCTTCACCGCTCGCTCCACTTCTAAGCGCTAGGGTTCTCGCAGAAACGACTCATGATTGTCCTTAGCATTCTAGCATCTCCTGCCTCACCGCCCCATCCATCTTCTCTGGCCCCTATTATTCTCGTAGAAACAACTCCTGGTCAGCTTTTTTACCGCTCGCTCCATCTACTACGGATCTAGGGTTCTCGAAGAAATGACTCCTGCTCAGCCGTTCTCGCATCTCCTACTTTGACGATCCAGGCCAAAGGAGCCTCCTACAGTATGCTTCTTCCTTTCTTCATGCTAGATCGACATCAGGTTTCTCATAGAAACCACTTGAAGATTGTGGTTCTTTACTATGACTCTCCAAGTCATTTGAAAATTGTATTTTATTAATATATTTTTACTCACTTTGCAAAATATTTGAAAATTATGTTTATTTTATTATTACAGATTTGCGTTCTACAAAACTCTACATAATTAGGGGCCTTCTGGTCATTTAAAACTAAACAACTACCACAAAGTTGTTCTTCCAAACGAATAAATCTATAACTCCATTTTGAAAAGCACTAGAAAAGGAGATACTCCGGACAGTTTTCAGCTTATTCCTACAAAAAGTTCCAAAAAGTTCCAAAAAGCTCTAATCCAACCACTAGTTTCCCACCACTGCTTTCTCACTACCACCGCCGTCCCAAACAGAGCCCCAGTTCTTTAACTGCAACCAGCCAAAAAAATTTGCATCAACATCTTCTCCGACAACAGCTTCGGCATAGCCTTCTTCTTTGCAGCTCCCCCATCTTCTCCAAGCAGCAGTTTCTCACAAGGAATCTACTCTAGTTTTCAACACTCCTCCACAATTCCAATTTAGAAAATATTTCTTCTGTAGGGGTGGCCGGCCCCGCACCGACATCATTTTCGATGATGCAGTTTCCCATAGTGCCACTAATGTTACCTGGAAATGGAGATTTTTATATTAAATAATATTTGCGATCAATTTCAATTATATGGCGCACATTCTTTGACAAATAACAAAGTGAGCTAATCGACATAGAGTTCATAGGACGTGCACAAGGGCTAGCTCGAACGCATGCAACGCCATAAAATGATTAATTTACGGGCAAGAAAAAGAGCACATCATCGAAATTGACAAATTAACTACAAGCATTCTAATAAGTAAGAGAATCTTTGACTTTAGATTAAATTAAAATAATGCATAAAATAATAATAAACAATAAGTGAGCCAGAAAGATGGAGGTATACCGTGGCTCACAAATGCAGCGACGAATCTAAGTCCTCGTCGGAATAGTTGCGGGAAAATGGGATGTTGTCTGGTGGGGGGATTGAGTGAATGTAGAAGGCAGCACTCACAGGTAGGAAACAGTGGCAGAACTCACGAGTATTGTACAACCTGTATTCGCCGACGGAAGGCCAAGTCTAATTATAGGCCCCTGTCAGCAGGAAGTTGACAGTTGACCGTTGACCAAGAAGAATAACATCGTCAAAGATACGTAGAGTGCAGCCAAAGCCTACCAATCGCAGGCCAGTTATCTTGCCAGCGAGCTCCTCCCGAGATTGCTTAGGTGAGATCCTTAGGCGAGATCCCTAGGCGAGATCCCTTGGAGCCTGCCAATGAGCTCGAACCGGCAGGGCCGGGTTCGCGAGGTCATTATTGGCGACCTCAATCAGCTCGCCCAAAGTCATACTGCATTACGGATCCAGTATTTTACGGGGAAAAATAATCGCAGAACTCAAAACCCCCAGTCTAGATTGCCTATAAATAGGACCCCAAGGCACACATGAAAGGCACGCTAGACCCCCCCCCCCCCCCCAAGGTTCCTCATTTCGTCGAGATCATGCTTTCCTTGTGTCAAGCGCAGTCTTGGTTTTAGGAGGGAAAGTTCCTAGCTTTCGGGTGTGTGGCGGGACCTACTCGCTGCAGCTCGTGGGTCTTATTTATAGGCAGTCCAGCCTTCAGCTCTCGGGAACCATCCATCTTGTCATCGGGTTCATGGTGTTTGACTGTAGGATCGGTAACCTTGGGCTACCCTTTTGGTCTGAACTCTGTTGAACCAGCTTATGGATGTAAGGATGTCACTTAAATTCGATCTGAAGACACTCGAGAATTTCACTCTCAAATAACGATTAACGACTCCGAATTTTCAAACGTTGAGCGTGATTAAGCGGGTGAAACTCAGATTTGGTCTCTCGATTTTACATCAACTATCCAGGGAGGAGGCAGGGCGGTCGGAGGTTGCGGTGGCGTGTTTGGCACGGTGGAGTCTTTCAGGTGGCCGCCGTCCTCAGGTTGTCGCCGACTTCGACTCCCCATTTTGACAAACCTCTCCTCTAGACCGCCGTCTTCGACATCTGCTACTTAGTGTAAGATATCTGACTCCTCACCGTACTTTTGCATATCTTGGTAAAATATGTTCTTCTTTTGCTCTAACGAATAGCTTAGTCTTATGCGATTTATTTAATTATCCAAGAGCATGCCTTGATCGTTCTTGTTATTTATAATTATTATTTTATCATAAATTATTTTTTGAGATTAAGCTTATGAACGTAAGGATGTCACTTAAATTCGATCCGAAGACACTAGAAAATTTCACTCTCAAATAACGGTCAATGACTTGCGAATTTTCAAACGTCGAGCATGATTAAGCGGGAGAAACTCGGATTTGCTCTCTCGATTTACATCAATTGCATGGGGAAGTGGCAGGGCGATCGCAGGTTGCAGTGGCGTGTTTGGCACGGTGGAGTCTTTCAGGTGGTCGGCGACGTTCAAAAGGTGCGTCTAAAGGTGAGGTCATACAGTGTATCCTGCGTGGAAATCGAGACCGCCAAGTTGATCAAGAATCTGTCTTTCATCACGGCTGAGGCAAGAGGCTTGTGTTCAGTGTTGAGGTATAAGGCGTCGTAGGAGGCCGAGACAGCCCGCGAGAGCACAATGGTGACTGGAAATGTCCTTGCATGATCTGACCGAGGACGATGGAAGTGTCCTTACATGACCTAAACTCAGAATACCTGGATTCCATATTGCAGCATGCTAGGGTTAGGGTGTTTTGTCGGCAGGCAAAGGAATCGGCGGATGGCACTTCAAGTCAGACTAGTTGATTCAAGCCGAAAGGTAGATTGCAATACAATGAAAAGTGAGATACAAACTCGCGAGGTATGCTCACGTCAAGCTTTTGAAAATTGATTCCCTCCAAGAGTTCCTCTCCAGAGAGAGCTTGCAAGACAACACCAGTTACATAAACTATATCAAATCTCGTATAAGAGAGGTGGATGAGTTTACCCACATCTTGTTATCTACAATAATCTTCCTTTTGTCTCCTAGAATTTATGATTATGATCTATTAGTGTGCAAGTTGGTTTACACACCAGTTTGTTTGTTTGTTTGTTTGAAAAGATACTTGGTATACTTGTGTAGAGAGATGATTGTTATGGGTGCCCACTATTTGTCGTCAATTACGTTGTGCATATTTCATTACGAGTATTTACGTATGTTATTTCAAGTTGTATCTTAGGGTTATTGACATCGTCAATTGATTTACGTGTGTTATTTCATTACGAGGAGGAGGCAGATTGCGCATACACATCAACTAGCACACTAAATAGACCACTTGCAGATTGTGCACATTTCATTAACGAGTATCTTTTATCTCTCTAAGTTCCTCTCTCTCTCTAGTTCTCTCATCTTCTTCTCATTTCTAGAGTTGGGGTTGAGCAAGGCTTCCCTTCTTCCTCTCCCTTTTGCATTATCAGTAGGTGGATCTTGGCTCCCCTTGTATCTCTGCCTCCATCGAAACCTCCAACGACGTTACGGGCAAGGCCCATAACATATTGGTATCAGGCACACACCGGTCCTCCTCTTATCTTCGGCACACAGTCCAGAAGCAGCGCATCCTTCCATGGCAAACTGCCCCTCGTCGTTTACAGCAGCAGCCACATTGCCGCCCTCAGCGTTCTTCTAGCATGAGGGTTCCTGACGCTACACCGAAGCGCAATCTACACCGTCGTCTGCTCGCGGACAAGGGACACTGAGTTGCACGTCTCTTGTGGATAGTTCGCGTTCCCCCAATCCATACGAAATGTAGCCCTCCGTGACATCGCGTGATATCACCTTCTTCGCGCTCAGCGACCCTTCATTTCTTCAAGTCGCACACAGGGGAGCGCCCACATCCAGCAGCGCGCATGCCTTCTCCCTCTTGAGCACCACGCCTTCCAGCCTCTGCATGCACACACGCGCCAAGATGTTGTTTCGCTTCTGCATTTCCTGCATTGAGCCGTACACCACCTTTCCAAATTTTAACGTGGGGCACACCTCCAACACAGCAACACTTCCTTATTTCATTATTGGCGTCATCAATTGATTTAGTTATTTCGTCATGGCGACGAGACCCGACGAGCAACTAATCCTTCGTTCGATGTACCAGTAGTTATTGAAGATGTCTACGTCATATGACGCCGCACTCTCGCGACTCACCGACAGCATTGATCGCGTCTATTTCGGTGGCCCGCTTCCAGCGGTCCCACCAGCACACTATTCAAGACACTGCTGAACCCGACAGGCCACCTCTGAACGCAGCTTCCACCTTCCCCTCTGTCGATTCCACTTGAGCAATCGCCGCTCCCACCAACGGGCGCAAAATCTCCACCGCTCTTCGCAGCTCTTGTTGCTCCACCAAGCCAAGCGGTGGTGCCTCCACAATTCGTGTCGCTGCACCGCAGTCTCCATTTCGTAGTCTTTGTTCCGGCCCCCGGCCCCACCAAAGCCCTCTAGCGCCACTCCTGGTGACTGCTCGCCATCCGCCTCCATGTTCGCTCGTCACGGCACACATACATCATTGTCTTTTTTCACCCTCGACCATCCACTGGACACTCTCGCCCTGGCTCCAGATATGTTCAATAGTTTTCCCCAACAAACGCCTTTGCCACACCAGGTCCTTGCAAACTTTTCTGCTCGATGTAACCGCCGCCACAGCAACGCGCTATTGGGAGTTGTTTTGGCGGGAAATCAAAGAGCCGGATAATCAATCCATTCGGGCCTCGTTCGAGATTGAAGGCAAGCTCGATTTGAAGGGCGAGTGGGATGTCATGGGTCCTCATTATCTGTCGTTGATTATGTTGTGCATATTTCATCAAGAGTCTTTACGTATGTTATTTCGAGTTGTATCGAGTCGAGGCTGTGTTGAGTACTTAGAGTCGTAATGTTTTAGTATTTCGAGCATCTCTTGTATTTTGGGGTATTCACGCTCATGCCACTTGAAGTATTTTAAAAGACCCATTGGGTCATTGTTTGGGGTATGGAATGAATTAACAAGTTTTCTTTATCTCTCTAAGTTCCTCTCTCTCTCTAGTTCTCTCATCTTCTTCCCATTTCTAGGGTTAGGGTTGAGTAAGATTCCCCTCCTTCCTCTCCCCTCGCATTCTCCGCGGGTAGAACTCGGCTCCCCTTGTATCTCCTCCTCCACTACCATCACCACGTCCGACGACATTATGGGCTAGGCCCATAACATCTTGGTATCAGAGACACGTTGGTCCTCCTCATATCTTTGGCACACGGTCCAGAAGCAGACGCATACTTCCACGACAAAGAGCCCCTCCCTCAATTGCAGTCCTTGTCGTTCTTCTAGTGTGAGGGTTCCCGACGCTGCACCGAGCGCGATCTGCGTCGTTGTCTGCTCGCGGACACGGGACACTGAGTCGCATGTCTCTTGCGGCACACCCGCGTTCCCCCAGTCCAGACGAATCACAGCCCTCCGTGATGCCGCAAGCGATCACCTTCTTCTTCGCGCCCAGTGACCCTTCATTTCTTCGAACCGCGCACAGGGGAGTGCCCACATCCAGCAACGTGCACGCCTTCTCCTTCTTTAGTACCACGTCTTCCAGCCTCTACCTGCACAATCGTGCCAAGATATCGTTTCTCTTCCTCCTTTCCTGCATCGATCCGCACACCACCTTTTCCAAATTTTATCATGGGGCACGCCTCCAGTACAACAGCACTTCCTTATTTTATTATTGGCATCATCAATTGATTTAGTTATTATGTCATGGAGACGAGCCCCGACGAACAACTTATCCTTCGTTCGATGTATTGGTAGTTATTGAAGATGTTGTGCTCACGGGCTCACCATCAGCATTAACCATGTCTATTTTGGCAGTCCGGTTCCACCAGCGCAATCGTCCATACCATTGTGAACCCGACAGGCCACCTCCATACGCAGCTTCCACCCTCCCCGCCATCGATTCCACCTGAGCAATCGTTGCTCCCACCAGCGCCCGCAGAATCTCCACCGCTCTCTGAAATTCCTGTTGCTCCACCAAGCCAATCGGTGGTACCGACACAATTCATGCCGCCTAAATCCGCCCCCACGGTATCCATCCCGCAGCCTCTGCTCCGGCCACCGGACCAACCGACCCCTCTAGTGCCACTCCTTCTGGAGACTGTCCCCAGCCGTCGGTGCATTCGCACTCCGCAGCTCACATACATCACGGTCTTTTGTCACCCTCGACCGTCCACCAGACACTCTCACCCCGGCTCCAGATAAGTTCAGTAGTCTCTCCCCAACAAGTGCCTTTGTCGAGCCATGTCCTTGCAGAATTTTCTGGCCTCGGTGTGCACGATGACGACCTGCCACTCGATGCAATCGCCGCTACAGCAACGCACATTCGGGAGTTGTTTTGGCGGGAAATCAAAGAGCCAAAGGATCAATCCATTCAATCCTCGTTCAAGATTGAAGGCAAGCTCGATTTGAAGGGTGAGAGGGAAGTTATGGATCTCCACTATCCGTCGCCGATTATGTTGTGCATATTTCATTACGAGTCTTTACGTATGTTATTTTGATTTGTATTGAGTCGAGTGCGTGTTACGAGTACTTAGAGTTGTACTGCTTTAGCATTTCGCGCATTTCTATTATTTTGGGTTATTCAAGTTCATGCAACTTGTAGTGTTTTAAATAGACACCTTGGGTCATTATTTGGGGTATGAAATGAATTAATAAAAAGGTTTCTTTATCTTCCTAAGTTCCTCTCTCCCTCTAGTTCTATCATCTTCTTCCCATTTGTAGAGTTAGAGTTGAGCAAGGCTCCCCTTCTTCCTCTCCCCTCAGATTCTCCGTGGGTAGAGCTTAGCTCACTCTGTCTCTCCGCCTCTACCGCCGCCTCTGACGACGTTACAGGCTAGGCCCACAACAATGATCCCTCTCCTGAAGTGTGCAACCTGAATCCTTAAGAAGCACTTCACCTTATTATTCTTTAATCTTGAGTAGCATGGTCATGCATTGCTTGAGAATTGATTTTATTTTTCATTATTCACAATATTGATGATGTTGTCCACATGCACAAGGACAGTAGCTTCCTTAAACATATGTTATTAAAAGCGCAAGACACACCAAGGCGCAAAGGGGTCCTGAAGCCTAGGCGCAAGGCACGGGCGCGTGCCTGACGAATGTGAGGCGCAAAAAAGAAAAAAAGGGCAATGTCTAGTTTATTAAAGGTAAAAAACACATAAAATAAAACTACTACCATAGCAGCATACTAGAATTAATGCTAATAATGAATAATGTGATACAAAAGAAGAATAAAAAGCACTGAGTAAGTGAACTGCACATTATGATTTGGTATAATTAGAATGAGTGCACATTATGATTGTGAACGTCAACGAAAGAATGTCATAACCAACTCTCTTTTTTTGTTTTTTATAACATTATTAATGAATTATACCAAACATTATTAGATATAAGATAATATACTAGTGCATAAGTAAAAGAGGCTCTTCATAAGTGCTTTACATGTGGTGACCTTTTTGATGGATTATCGAAAATGAGCAATACGAGTAAGTGAACTGCAGGATAAATATTAAAACTGCAATGGTTATGGGGAAGAAGAGAAAATCACAGTATAAAAAGGTGACTCTAAAGGAAGTGTGACATCTTTAGATGATAAGGAGAGATTGACAGGATATGGTGTGCAAGGCAAAGCAAGCAAGTTGACTGTAGCATAAATAGGAGCACTAATGAAAAGAAACGAGAATTACAATAAGGAATTAATTAAAAATATACGTAACATTTACTGAGCACAAGATAATGCAATAGCGTTAAGTTGGAGTGGCTCATAAAATTAGAAAACAGAAGAGCATGACAATATTAGAAATAAAAAAATGAATTATCTAGATAAAACTCAACAAATGGTTGAAAGTTTAAAACAAGATTTAGAATCAACACAGATGTTGCTACATAAGAAAAAGAATGAAATATAACGATTGTAATTGATTATCAAATGTAGCTGGGAACTTGACATAAAAGTCTGGCTATGTCATTTGTTGAAAATAAGATCACAGATTTTTAAATCAAAGTGCAAAAGGAATGGTTGTAATGGTGGTTAACACAAAACTTGAATAAAAGAATCAACTATGACATGGGTAGAAGTTAATAGACTTTTTGGCAGGAATAAAATACGAAGCATCAAGGCAAATTCAAATTTCTGAGTTATGGACATTGAAGATGAAGATCAATTTCCTTTTACAATGGTCACAAGTAGAGTCTAAACCTTGGTACAAAGGTGTACATAAAAAATCTAGTTTACCATGTTGAGAAAATGCGTTTAAATATGTATTAAATAAAGAAGTAATATTGCAACTAAGAGCTTAAGGCAGTAACTTGATCACATATTGCCTGATAAAAAATGAAGCGAAGTTATGGAAGAAAAAAAATATAAAGTAAAATAATAAACAGACATATTTACCTGTTTGAACGAAAGAATTCAAGTTCGTATTGAGAAGTGTTCTTAGTAGCTTCAAGTAGCACATTAACAATTTCCGTCTTACGAGTGCTCGCTATAAGGCAGTCATACTCAGTAGGGATAATAATTGCAAAAAAATTGTCATTCAGCTCACTCGTGCATAACTTATCAATAGCTGCAAGCGATATCCTCCTTTTTAGAACATCAGAATCAGGGTCGATGAGGTAGATAGCAAAGTCCGTTATTAATAAAATACGACCTTTTATCTTCCCTGTTCCAGTGAATCTCATAACCTTGTCGGCAAATAAAATTTTTCCATCACCTGTAAAAAATGTGCACTTGTTTACATGGGGAAGATGTGGAAAGGAAAGTATATATTTCCAATTCATATGCACCAAAGCAACCTACAAAACAGCTTGAGAATAACCACTTCCTAACCTTTTTCCCATTCCATACTTTATGTAAATCATGCATGGAAGCAAGAAAAAGTTAAATTCAAGGTGTACTAAACTACCACTAAATAAGGTCAACGCAAAAGCTAGATTGTGTGCCACGTCGGAAGGAATTTCATGACATGCTCAACTTATATTACTTACCAAAATTTTAAATGAAAAGGAAGCCTATATAGGTAAGGAAGAGCACGCTTACAAGGAATTGTTTGCACTTGTTCCCCTAGTAAACTAAATTGATTTGGAGAAATGACATAGAATGGCCACAAGAAAGGAAGTTTCTCCCTTGAACTTAAGAGTAAGAGGTCATGGAACAAATAGGATGGCAATGCCCTATAAAAATAATGCTGGGAGTGATAAGAGAAGTATATTGTATTTTCACCCAAGATTTATTCTTAAACTACTGAGTAAGTTAAACGTAAGTTGACACTCTTACTAAAATTGCATTTGGTAAATAAGAGAGTTGTTCCCACTCTTATTAGCTTCTCAATGGGGTGAAAGGTAATAATTCACTTTTAGATTTGGCATTGATACATACAAAGACAAAATATTGCTCTAGAATAAGAAAATAGTGGTTATGACCGAATCAATAGAAAAGAAGATCAAATGTGCCTTTTCTGTTGGGGATTTTCTGGAATAAATCGCCACATCTTTCTTTGTTTATAGGATACAAAGTCATGAGGCTAGCTCGTGCCTTCGTTCTTGAGGGTTGGTTCCCTCTAGAACTCCTACCAAAATGAAAGAAAGTAAAAGACTCCAAGATGATCCCAGACTCCAAACTACATTCCCTTGCATAGGGCAAAAGGCCTTTTATAACTAAAATTATCATAATGCCACTAGAAGAAAAAGAACTTAATTAAAAGACGGTAAGCTTAGAGAGAGAGAGATCTGAGTCTTCTCTCATCGTGAGTGGTCTTCAGAGGTGTATACAATCTAAGGATATGTATGCATCAAGGTCGTAACTATCGGATGTCGGCAACATGTCAGATTGAGTTTTTAAATGTCGAAAGTCGAAGACATGTCGAAGATATTTTAAAATATCGAATTTTCATATCTTATAATAAAAAGTTTATTGTTATTGTTGATAAATACAGAACCTTGTATATACTTTCTCAATAATAAATTACAAAGTATGAATACATATATATATGAGGGGGAGAAAGAGAGGAGTCTCTTATACACGGTGTGAAACTAAAGTAAAGAAAATAAATGGGCCCTAATATGGGCACTTACATGGACTTTTCTAACACTCCGCAGCTCGGCAGACCGCTGGGAGGAGGCCGCTGGAGTGGCAGACCGTTGGGAGGAGGCCGCACGATCTCAGGGAGCTTGACACGATCTCAGGGAGCTCGGCAGACCGCTGGGAGGAGGCCGCTGGAGTGGCAGGTCGCTGGAGAGGAGGCCGTTGGGGTGGCAGACCTCAGGGAGCTCGGCAAACCGCTTGGGAGGAGGCCGTTGGACTGAAGGGAGCTCGAGAGACCGCTGTATGGGAGGTCGCTGGAGAGGAGGGGTGGGGCCCACTTGTCAGAAGGGGGAAGCTATAAATGAAGGAGAGGAGATTTAGGATATGTGGAATCCACGAGAGAGAGAAGCAGGAAGCGGTCAGAAGGGGAGATCGCGGGGAGTTGCGGTTAGAGGGAGACCGCGGGGGAGGAGATCGTGCGAGAAGAAGAGGGATCGAGGGGAAGAGATCGCTGCGACTTAGGGGAAGACCGCACGTGAAAGAGAGGGCAGACCGCAGGTCCGGACCGCTGGCTCTGATACCATGTTGATAAATACAGAACCTTGTATATATTTTCTCAATAATAAATTACAAAGTATGAATACATATATATAGGAGGGAGAGAAAGAGAGGAGTCCCTTATACACGGTGTGGGACTAAAGTAAAGAAAATAAATGGGCCCCAATATGGGCCCTTACATGGACTTTTCTAACAGTTATGTATACTAAATATAATTATATGTTATAAAAAAAATTAACATAGAAAGTAGATGAACAATATGTCGTATATATCCCAAAATAAATGTGAATATGATCCAAAATAAAATATTATTAATAAATACAAATCGATATATTGTAAAATACATTTAATATTATACAATAATTTTATTTGGATAATACAAAATTTTATAGCACATAAAGAAATTTTAAATTTAAATATCCTTGATTGATTATAAGGAAATATTTAATAAATTTATGTTAAAAGCATAAAATAATCAACAAATAAATATGTTGAATTTTTTCACATTTTTTGCGATATGAAATTATATTATAAAATAATTATATAAAACTGATTGTAAGAATAATCATTAAAAAATGAAATAATAACTCTAATTGATTTAAGCATACATAATATTACACTTATAGATGACTTATACGTATAATGATATTTTACAAACATAACATCAAATAAAATAGCGGATAATATGTTTAAAAATCATGTCGGACGATATATCGTAAAAAATCGGATATATCGGCTTATATTTTACAAAAAAAAATAATTTATTTTAAAGAAATAAATGTCGTGTTGGTCTCAAAAATAACATGTCGGCAGACATGTCGGCAAGAGGAGTAATTAAGGTGGTGTTTGGTCGGTGGGGCCTGTTGAATGTAAGTATTTAACAGTGAAAAAGCTGGTGGTTGAGGAGTACATTGGGCGAATTTTTTGGAAGAATATGAGTTGCTTGGAGTTCAATTTAGAAATTGGAACAATGGGCATAGTTTGGTGGGGGGTGTAGGGAAGGAAAATAATGGGAAGGTTGTCCTATAGCATTTTTGGAAAAGGAAATATGGAAGGCAGAGCAAACAAGATTGGAAAGCTTTTCAATACATAGAGACTAGCGTGCCTAGACATAGACGGCGGAGCAGGTAGGGTAGTTGTTTAGTAGAGCGGGGGTGAGGGTTGCCTTGGTTCGAGAGTTGCGACAACGCTTGAAGTTTCAGTGATGGAGGAAGACGATTGTGGGGCCACTATGGGATATGGATCAAAGCAAGGAGAGACAAAGCTCGGGATGGAGGAGCGGCCATAGATGAAGACATTAGGATTGATGTCACAGCAAGAAGACAGTTGTTGTGGTGTGATCGGGTGTAATGGGGTTTGGATGAGTGATGTAGATTGTAATGGCTCTTATGAGTGAAGAAGATAGCGAACATGATCGAGAAATTGAAGTCGACATTGGGTAAGGTGTGGGTGAAGGAGCGGCTACAATGACGCTTAATAGCATCGAAGTGGTACATGAGCACAAGTGAGGCTTGGGTCGAGGTGGTGTGAGAGCAGCAAGCTTGGCAAGTGAGGGCAAGGGTAGGATAACATTGTCTACAGGCGCCCGAGTGTTTGCGGCTGTCAAGGATGGGATTGAAGGAGGTACGAAAGGGGAGGAAGGCAGGGTCCGGTCGTGAAATATGAGTGTCATGGCGAGGAGGTCGGCGAGCATAGCATCGAGCCGATCAAGGAGGGCGTCCACTAAGATGGAAGGTTTTGACCGACTAGGTAGAGCAGTTAGGGGCCGCTGGATCCCGGCGGCCAAGGTAGTTGCAGTCGGAGATGGCAATGTCGAACCAATTGATACGTACAAAGATGTTAGTATTGCACTGGAATAAGAAAACAAAAAACAAACTCACGCGGTAAACTCACATTTTGGTTATTATACAGTGTTCCTCTAATAACCGCTCGTCAAAACAAGAGAAAGCAAAGGATTGGAAGATTAGCAAGACTCAAACTACATTCCCCTATAAAAGGTAAGAAGCTCTATACTTTAATTACCATAATGCAACATTGCAACTAAAAGATATATATATATATATATATATACGAGCATCTTCGCACGGGCTACAGCCCGTGCACGATGCTCTTCGCTTCGACAGTACCCCAGTAGCGGCGGTACCTCTGCCCAAACTCGCCCGCTCTAGGACGCTCTGTCAATTGACAGTGCATGTGTAGCCCCCATGCCCCGCGCGAAAGTACCCCGCCCCGACAGTGTCCCGACGCGGCGGCGCTCCCTCCCCTCGCGAACCCCTGTGCGCACTACAAAATCAGGATGGGGGAGAGCACCGGGCACGGGGGTTCGCGGGGGTTGGCCAGCTTGCTGACAGACGATGTGGGTCATGTTGGCAAAGAGAGAGCCCAACCGCGGGAATAGCTTCTCTTTTATTTGTGTTGTAATTTATATCACATGTAGAACTTTATAAGATAGCTTGCACGAACATATACTATTTGATAATGCATGTAGAATGTTGAGATATTTGTCTTTACCTTTTTCGTAATTGGGCAGATACTGTCTGGATGCTTTGTGGTAGGTGCGAACTCCTGTGTTATCCGCACATATTGTCTGTTATTTTCCTTTGTTAACTGCAGGAACAGAAATGAGTCAGCGCGGACTCTGGAATAGGTTGCGCGGTTACTTTAACGTCCGTCTTTTCAACTTTCACTAAGGAAAACTATAAATAGGAGCAGTCCTAACTCCTAAGTTCAGAATTCATTTCCATTGAATGTGGCCGAAGCAGAAGTCTGGGCGGACTCTAAAAATGGTGTCTTCACGCTCAACTGCCACGCAAGCTTTCGTGGTTGCGAATCCCCCAACACTGCAAGTGAACAAATTGGAGTTCAAGATCTTTTTGTTGCGTCATTCTCCTGGATCTCAGTATGTTGTGCGGTCTCTAAGAGAGGATGAGCGACTCAATTCTGTTAGCGACGCTGAAATGGCCATCCCCTTCGACCACTTCGACTACGGATGGCGATTTCTAATTTCCCATGAGGTAGTTGAGATCTTCAACTACATTGGAATGGTGCTCGTGCAACTCTCCCTGAATTCAATCACTTCCATTTATTCGTTCGTTGTATATCTGCGGACAGAGAGAGTCCGCTTCTCCATGAACGTCTTCAGAAATTTTGTCTTTGTGCGGTCACTGGCTGAGAGAAGCGAGAGACCGCATTTTGGGGGCCTGCTATATTGCGGCTCAAACAAGCAGCGGATACCGAATCTTCCGAACAAGCTTCATAACTGCACGAAAAGGTTTGCCTTCTTTTGGGGTGACTTCGGCGGACTCTGTACAAGGCCGGAAGCTCGTGATGAGAATAAATTCAAGGTGGCCAAGGTGAGAGGTGTTGAGGAGCAGATCATCCAATTCCTTGACGGTGCGGGCTTGGATATCGAGTACTACATGTCGCGGGAACTCGAAGTTCTCGATGTTGGCTCGGATGAGAGTAAGAGATCGCAGACACTTTAACACTTATCGCGCGGCCTGGTTGTTCTCCCTTTAACTGACTTAATCTTTTCACCTTGTAGTGGTCCTGGCGGTTCCTATGAACAGGCCGCACGAACCAAAAAGCATGTGTTGACCAAAGCGAGAAGAGAAAGTAGAGAGTGGAGGAGCGACGGGCCTAGTATGCACAGGTCGACACAAGCTCTTCCTCTAAAGGGCGGAAGTTCGCGCGAGCTTCTCCTGAGAAGCCTTTACCTTTTGCGCGTGTTGGTGAGGACTTGAAGGACACTGAGAAGAGTCCCTTGATGAGGTGGGACCCTAAAAGCAAAAGAGCCCCTTGATGAGGTGGGACGCTAAAAGCAAAAGAGTCTTGTGAGCACTTCCCTCCCTTCATGGAGGGATGAAAAAGTAAGTCTTCATGCCAGCACGGTCACTGCAGCCTTATATGGGAGAAAATTTGCGCGAACTTGAGAAGACTCTGGTGGAAGACCTTCCTTCAATGGCCGCTCAGGCATCACTAAGGAGCACCGTTCTGAACCACCGCATGGGTTGCAAGCTTAATGCAGCGCTGGTGGAAATTGACGAGCTGCAGAAACAACTTAAAGTATAGTTTGCAATAGTTGTAGCGGTTACATCATACCTGCCCGCGCGTGCTCATGTTTCTAACTTTTGTTTTGCTGAACGCATACAGCTTAGAGACTTGTCTGTGTGAACTTACTTTCATAGTCCGATTTTACTTGTTGATACATTTGGATGCTCTTTGTAAATTGATTTTGCATAGTCTGAGCGAACTCTCCTTCATATTCCGCAACATATTCAATCAGTGAATGATAACTTCCTTTGTCGAGAACCCATACATGTAGTCGGCACGGTCTCAAGTTGAGCGTCTGCCAATACTGATAATTTAGAGATATTATTAATAAAACCCGGACGTCGCGGACATGCAAACGAATGTTCGTGAATACCCAAATGAAAATGATTTGATCTTTCTTTTATGAAACCTAAATGAAGGCCTGGCGTAATATAAGTCCGAGCGGACACCTCGAAGCTATCCGCATTTAATGTGAGTACTTCGATATTTCTCCTGAAAAACTAAGTAGAGATCACATGTATGAAGATCGTGCGAACGCATTATAATTGTCTGACCTAGGTATGAATATACCAACTATAATAGATCTTGATCACTTCACTGCAAAAACTTGAGTGAAGATTAGATTTTGATAGGCCTGTGCAGACGTGCACCAGATAACCGCACTGACCATGATATATTAATTGTGAAACTCTGATATCAGATAAGATTAGTATGTGTGAACGCACTATCACTGTTCGCACTAGGTATCCTAAATATGGTGTCCTCTGCACGGGCTTTTTAATGTCATAAAAAGACAGATACATGGTACTTGTTGTGAAGACATGGAATATATTTAGCCCGTCTAGACGCATACTTGATGTCTGCACCAACCGCGACATCTTGAATAAAAAGAGATTTTACCCATCATCTCACCCAAAGATATGTCTGCACCAACCGCGACATCTTGAATAAAAAGAGATTTTACCCATCATCTCACCCAAAGATTTTGGATCCAGGGTCGCAGCTCATGGAGGCTTTACTACCCTCGACATGATTGAACATGGTACCTCCATGCAGAGGGGAGATCAAAAGTGACCAAGAGGTTTCGTGTTTTATTGTCAACCCTTAAGATTTTGGATCCGGGGTCGCAGCTCATGGTGGTCGCATTGCCCTCGACATGATTGAACCTGGTACCTTCATGCGAAAGGGAGATCAGTATTTTATGTATCATCGTCTACCCTTAAGATTTTGGATTCGGGTCGCAGCTCATAGAGAACCTGGTACCTCCATGCAAAAGGGAAATTGGTATTTCATATATCATCGTCTACCCTTAAGATTTTGGATCCGAAGTCGCAACGCATTGAGGTTTTATTACCCTCGACATGATTGAATTTGGTACCTTCATGCAAAAGGAAGATTAGTATTTCATATATCATCCTCTACCCTTAAGATTTTGGATCCAAGGTCGCAGTTCATATAGGTTTTGGTACCCTCGACATGATTGAACCTGGTACCTTCATGCAAAAGGGAGATTGGTATTTCATATATCATTGCCTACCCTTAAGATTTTGGATTTGGTGGCAGCTCATGGAGGTTTCATTACCCTCGACATAATTAAACATGGTACCTCCATGAAAAGAGAGATCAGTATTGACTTAGAGTACTCGCACATCTTGAATCCATTATGTAGTATATCAAAAGAAATATAAGTGCAAAGGATATGTAAATGACTTGTAAAAAAAAGTTCTCCTAAGTCGTCCCTGCTTCATGCGCTTGGGATATCCTCTTCATCTTCATGCGGTTAAATACTCCCAAGGGAGCAGACATCTTCGTGTTCAAGACACTTCCACGGGCCCGAGAGGTGTACCTCAGCAACTTCCTTCCCCTTAGTAGAAACAGGCTTATCGTCAAACTTTCGAGCTACCAACTCTTGCAGCTTACCGACTTTCAACAATTTTTCGATGATGTTACGGAGAGCTCAGCACCCCTCCATGTGATGACCAATGTCTCTATAGAACTCACAGTATAGTTCTTGATCTCGCTTGGTCCAGTCTGACTTGAGAGGAGGTCTCTTACACCCGGTTGCTTTTGAAGAATTTGGACAACCTCCTCCATGGGGAGAATGAGTTCGTTATACTCCTCTTGGGAGTTATCGTACTTCGTGGGGTGAACCCATGAAGATGATGGATCAACCGGAGGGGGAGGTTGTTGCATGTTTCCCGGAGGGGAACGAGGTCGTTGGGGACTCATTTGCTGGAATCAAGCTTGCAGATGTCGGACTCAAGTCGGTTTTGGTTTTTTATGTCGGATTGCGGAGGATATATCGGGGACATTTTAAAATGTCGGATTTTAATTATATATATATATATGTTTTTAATTAGATGGTAATTATTTTTTCTAATTAAGGGCAAACTCAAATTCATATGAGAAGATTAAACTACTAACTAGTGTTTAATAAATTTATAATAAATAAGAAATGTTGCAACTTCACAAAATCATTTTAAAGTATCAAACATTTAAACTAGAAAGTACAGTCTTGGATAACCAAAATGCCAACCCAGCAATAGTGTGCACCATTATGTTCATAATGCTTCTTCCCTTTCTATCTGTCCATGCATCTGTAAGAATACTGCAGCCATGCACCCTGCATGTTTGAGTGAATTGACCTAGCATTTCCTTCGTCCGTTGAACCTCCGTCTTCAAGAATTTCTCCCTCATCTCATATGGGGTTGGCCCCTTCATCCCTGGTCCACATTGCCCAACTGCGTGTAAGGCTTGTTGGAAGGATGTAGCATATAAGGCATTGAAAGGAATGTCTGTTTCGTATGCCCACCTAGCAATAAACAAGCATGCATCATCTCTAGCTTTTTTTATACGGGATCGAGCGGCAGCACCGGGAATAAACCGGGATTGATCGAGCAGCAGCAGCGAACAACAGAGAACAGCGAGACTTACGGTGCTTGCGGGAGATCGATCGAGCATTAGCATTGCAGCGGGAGATAGGATCGGGATTTTAGGTATTACGGGTTCGAGAAATGATGTGAACCGGGAGAAAATAAATGGGGTTTTAGTTTTTTTTTGGTGTTATTAGCCATTAATAGGGTGATAATTAAAAATAAATGTTCATAGCTAAAGTCGCAGACATAAACCGACACGGACATGTCGGCCGCCATACTGGAAAATGCCATTTTTCTCATCTGTGTCGCTAACGTTGCGATTTCCCCTCAAAAATGACATGTCGGCTGACATGTCGGACATGTCGGCCGACATCTACAAGCTTGGCTGGAATTGACGATGAGGGAGATGCGGATGAAGATGACTGAAGTTCCTCCCATGTTGTACTGCAGGTGGGATGAACTCTGGGTGAGGCCTTGGAGGCCGCTGAGAAGCAACTGGAGGTTGGGAGGAAAAAGTTCATCCCTGCTTCATCTGGATGAGTTGGGTGAGAGAGGAGGCAAAACCTGGATTGGTTGCCTCCTCCTTTATAAAATGGTTAGCTATATCGATCAGCTCCTAAAAGGAGCTAAGTGGCTTCCTGCTCACCTCAAATTTAAAGAGGTCTTCTTGAAGGCCGCAGACAAGAGCAACTTGATACATCGACGGATCCTCGTCATGAATCCCTAAAATCTCTTCCTGGAACATGTCCACGAAGTGGGCCAAGGTTTCAGTGTATCCCTGCTTAATCTGGAAAAGGGCATAAGGGTCACTCTTCCTCGAGGTGGCGAACCCCAAAAGAACTTCCCTCTGAAGGTCTCCGAAGGAATTCACCAATTTGGATAGTAAATTGTAGAACCACTCCCTTGTTTTGTCATCGAATGTGGTGGCAAGCAGTTTGCATCGAATTCCGTCGGTTAGAGTTCTCATGGAGATTGCAGACTCGAAGGCCTACAGGTGACAGGAAGGATCCTCTCTCCCGGTGAACCTGGGGAGATGAGGTTCTTTGAATCCGTTTGGGACAGATTACCAATGAACATATTCAGAAAAAGGAGAGGGCTCCTCTTCCTCCTCGACGGGAGGGTATCCATAGTCTTCTTGGAAATTCAGCGTTTTGGCCAGACTGTGAAAGTGCATTGTGTGCCTCTGAGAATACTCTAGAGGGGGTAAATAGAGATTTAAAAATATTTCTATCATATTTGTGCAAATACAATAAAACACTAAGTGTTTATGCTTCAACAAATCCCACACAGAATAAAATTAAAGTGCTGAAATATGAAACTGAAAAACAGTAAAATAAATCTAAACTATATGGGACAGCACAGAAAATAAACAACCAGAAGACACAGATTTTATAGAGGTTCCCCAAAATGTGGGCAGTCCTCTCTTCTACCACCTGGTAGGAATGCACTAACTGTACCTGAGTCTTTTGACAAGGAGACTCTCAGAACTACTGATCTTTTGATAAGGAGATCATGAACCACCAGATCTTTTGATAAGGAAATCTTGAACCACCAGATCTTTTGATAAGGAGATCTTGAACCACTGAATCATTTGGAAGAAGGATTCTTAAAACTCTTTTACAGGTGAGAATGAGAAGGAGAAAGAAGAAGGGGGAGGAGGAAGAATTCTGTTCTCAGAATTCTTATGAAGCCTTGTCTCAAGAAACAGCTTCTATTTTCTTCTACTTGATCTGCTAGTGAAAACTCCTGCTTATGATTGTGATGGTTTGCAGGAGTTATGATTGTCAGATCTTTTCTCTCCTTTCTAATCAAACTTTGGCTGCTATATGATTGTGATGATGAGCAGCCTTCAGTTGTTCTGCAGTAAGAGATGGAGAGCAGTTGTTCTTTCTTCTCTGTTTGTTTCTCTATTAGGGTTCCTGAGAAGGAAGAAGAAGAGGGAGCCCTAATAGAAAACTGTTAGCCGATTGTGATGAATGCTCTGGTTTTCTCTTTCTTTTCTTCCATTTTATTGTCCCTGTTCAATTTGAATTTGTTTTCTTTTCTGGTAAGTCCCGAAAAGGTATTTTTGTCTGGATAATTACTCATTTCCTTCCTTCTTTAATTCTCAACCCGTCCACCAACAATAAGTTTGTTTTCAAGAAAGTTTTTCTCTGTCTTCTGTTAATTCTTCATTCTATTTGAGGCAATTAATGAGCCGTTGGGGAACGGTCTTGAGTGAGGTGGGCCATGAGAGAGGGTCCAAAATAACAGCTGAAAAGGATTCCTTTTCAGACTGTATTCGACGTAGCGTCGAGTTCTCTTCCTCTCTTATCGACGCACCTTCGAGTTCTTGTAGGAGCAGCTTCGAAATCATCATTGCTCTGATTGAACTCTGTTAGTCGACGTGGCGTCGATATCTTATCGACGTAACCGTCGAGTTGAGGGCATGGCTCTGAACTTCATTATCTGCGTCGAGATGAAGTCAACGTTGCGTCGACTTTAAATGGCTTCGACTGATACTTCCTTCTGCGTTGAGTTGAAGTAGACGTTGCGTCGACTTCTCAAGGTACTTCGACAAGTCCATGGCCTCTACGCCGATATCTACTCGACGTATCGTCGACTTGATCTACTTTGACAGAAGGGGTGAGTTGTTTGGACTTCTAGTCAGAGTAGCGTCGACAATAACTCGATGTTGCGTCGATTTCTATTCGACGCAAATGATAACTTTGCCCAAATTTTGCTTCTCTTGATCTGGTCTTGACACCCTAAGTTGAGTGTGACATCCTAAGACATCTAATGATCAGATTACCCTTACTATACAATGGGTAATTCAACCTAAGAGATAAAATCACTTTTTAGATGATTTGTTAAGTTAAATCAAAGGGATTTTTCCCAACAATCTCCCCATATTTATCTTTAAAAAATTTACATTTTGAATAAAGTGATTTTACACATTTCTTTGCATAAAACAAAAATACATACAGGACAGCATAGATATAAGAAAATGACAGATTGAAATCACAAGCCATTTCATTCAATTGTATATAAATCACCATAGCTGTTTTTCAGGAAGTGTAGGACTTTGTAAAGTACCTGAGCCTCATTGCTCCTTGTCAGGAGTTTTTCTTTTCCTTGAAAACACTTTTACCTTCCTTAGGGCAATGTTCAGAGGCTCATCATCTTCTGTAGTAACATCTTTGGGAAGCTCCCCCTGAGAATGTGCATTTTCTTCAGCCTACTGGCAGCTTCCTGGGCAATCTTAGCTACTTCATCTAGCAAATCTTCATTCTGAGCTACTGTTGTACTAACATCTTTCATCTATGTATCCAAATTTATTTGAACTTCTGAAGCAGGCTCCCCTTGAATATCTGGGAGCTCCCCCTGATCTACTGGAAGCTCCCCCTAATCTGCTGCATCTGTTTGCTCTTCATTCAGCTTTTCTGGGAGCTCCCCCTGATCTGCAGGCTCCCCCTGGATCTGTGCATCTTGAAAGGTAGTAACTTTGTCATGAGCAGGAGAGACATCAGCATTGTTACCCACCTCTAGGACAGGCCTTTCTTCCTCCAGAATGTTCTCTCCCTTCTTAACCTTGCTGGCAAGAGAGGTTAAGAATTCTTTTGTGACCATGAAGGAAGACACAAAATCCTTGAGACCCTGGAGGGATCTTTTTGAATCTAACAGCTCAGCCTCCATTTGGGAGTACTTCCTGTCAAATTTCCTTGTGTGGGAGCCCACCAGGTCTACAAATGTGGAGGAGGCAAGGCCAACTGCTTTGGAGATTATTTGCTCAAGGTTAATTAGGGGTATGGAGGAGGTGATGAAGGTGGATTTTCTGGGATTGGGGAGAGTGGTTGATAAAATTCTGGTGAGGTATGGATTGGTGGTGGTGGAGGTGGAGCAAATTGAGAATCTGGGGAGAAAAAGGATGGTAGCTGAGAGGGAATTTGAGGAGATGGCTCAGGGGCTGAAGAGGATTGGTGTTGTTGTTGGTGGTGTTGTTGTTGCTGTTGCTGTTGTTGTTGAGCTGGAGTATCTTCCTGAGAGGTATCTGGAACAGTGTCCAGTGGAGGTGGAGAGAGAGGAGGAGGGATATTATCCCTTGGAGGGTTTGGTATTTGCCTCTCTGACTCTTGAGGAGGAGAGGGAGGAGGTGAGGCTGGAGCTTGACCAGGCTTCAAGATTTGTCTGGTCCACTTGGAGAATATTCCTATGTTGATTCTTTTCCCTGGTGGAATTGGCACTCCCTTTGACTTGCACACTGCTGGGTAGTGGTGGAGAAGTACTTGGCTCATAACTCTCATATATGCATTTTCTTTGTGGGCATATTTGTGCCCAATCATCCTTAGGAGGCATTTCCCCCAATTTATCCTTTTCTTCAGAACTAGTGCTCTCATTATTTGAAGTTGTTGCTTTGGAAAAGCATCATGTGCTGATATTTTACATAGCAGCACCTTCCCTACAATCTCTGCAAGGAACCTATATTCTTCCCCAAGATCAATCATCTTTAGATTGATGGGCTTATCTTTCTTGAACTGCATAATCTTCAGGGCCCTCTTGGTCTCATCCCCTAATAATTCATCTGACTCATTTCCAGGAAGAGAATCATACGTTTGGTTCAATATTTTCTCTGTTATCAGTACATCAGTGTCGGACACCTTTCCCTTGAAGGAACCATCCTCTCCTATCTGAATACTATCTTTAAACTCTGTCAACTCGATATCCAGGATCTTGCATCTTGTAGATATCAGCTTGGTTAAGCCAGCATCTTGAAACAGACCAAGAATGGCCTTGAAGCTTTCGGCCGCTGCACCGAACGAATCTCTATCCACATCGAATCCGGAGTTCACTTTTGGTGGAACCATCAGGTTAATGGTACCTGCAAGCACAAAGAGAAAGAGAAAGAGAAAGAGAGAGAGAGAAAGACGGGAGAGCTGGAGAACAAGAGAGCAAGAAGAGAAGAATTCGAAAGCGCAATGATCTCGACGCTGAAGTTGCTTAAAAGAAGACGATTCGTCGCAACTTAGGGTTTATGTCGACGCACCGTCGATAAGGATTAGTATTTGGCGCGCAAAAATAAGTCAAGAATGCTTCTAGAAGCAATTCTGAGCGCGCAGTAATATCGACGTTGCGTCGAATAATATTTGACGTAATCCAATCGATGTAACACCCCACCTTAGTTTTACCACAAATCAGCAGTCCGGCTGGGACCCGTGATAAGAAGCAAACCAAGAAACGGTAATAAAAATTGGTACATAGTTGGTATGAATTAAAAGTGCTAAAGAGTACTTACAGCGGAAGTAATAAAAGAGACCAAGGGTAAATGTGTACCTCAAAATCTGATTTCACAGAGCCACTAAAATTTGAAAGAGTCAAAATAACTGAAACACTGAAAATCTTATACATAGTATTAGAGAATCCAGATACATGCCAAATATCATAAAACAGTACTGAGGGAATAAAACTACTAAATGGAAACCAACTATAAGAGGAACATTGACAAGCGTGATCATCCTAAGCGCAACACCCCACCTGTGACTCCTGTAATGAGAAGCCCAAAAATGGGTCAGCCAACTGAAGAGTAAGAAAGACCATTCTTCTTAGTGACACTAAAAATAATTTATAAAAAACATGATTTCTTGTTTTTCTCTTTTGAAAACGATACTGTTATTTTACAAAAATAAACTATTTATACAATGTTATAATATGCATACATTTCTATAAAATACTTAACATAAATGTCTGTTCTAGTTTGTAAACATCTTAAACATAATTATTCAAGCTCCAAAAAGAAATGTTAACTATAATACCATTTCTAAATTTTGTCGTATGCTGAGTGATGTTTGTCTAGTGATTATTCTTCTTAAAGTCTTATGCTGAGAAACTGTTTATGCGCATTCTAACGATTCGAGTCCCAACTAGCGAACGCAGAGGTTCTATTGTCTCACGGACATAGACTCACATCTTCTGAATTTCTATTGGAGAAAACGTCTCCCTGCATTTGAGGCTCATATGGTCTACTACGCCCCATGAGTAAGATAGTGCACATCTATCTTTCACGATGGAGAGAGTCTCAATCATGCCTCCTAATTATCTTCTTTTACCAGTTGGAATTTCTTTGAAAATTGTTAGACTGACTAATCATATGTCGTAATTCACTAACGTGTTGAACATTAATGTCTAGATATACGTGGTTGTACATTATAATAATTATCCTCCTTCTATACAAGGAATACAAACTATGCATATAATTATCTGGTATGTCTAACCAAAAAGAATAGAATTTCTTACCGCGGTGTTACGACGCTCGTATACAAGACGCTACGGCATATTTTTCTTCAACTAAGGTCTAATGAGGGGTCCGTGTAGGATGTTTGCCCTGACCCGCACCTGCGTTTCAAAAGGATCTAACGTTATTTCATACTCTAGGCAAAACATTTTCAACAGTCTAGGGTTTCACTGGAAGGTACTCCGACCACCCAAAATTGACATCGTAATGAACGAAAATGAGAGAGGAACAATAGGGGCGACAAGGATTTATACCTCTTTCCACAAAAATTTCTGAGAACTACACTAAAGGTCGGCAAATCCCAATGGGGGAGGAGTCGATCTCCCTAACTTCTGTTCCTGATGTCGACGACGAAGCCAAACTTACAGAGACGCACTGTAAGGGTAATGAGAGTCGGCTTCTAGGGCTTCTGGAGGGATCGATGTTGCCTTCCCCTGCCGTCGACGACGAAAGCGAAGGGATCACGCGATATGTCGTCTGGTTAACGGACACAGGAAGTAGAGGGAAGAGGATCGGGTCTGCCTGCTCCTGCCGTCGACGACGAAAGCGAAGGGATCACGCGATATGTCGTCTGGTAACGGACACGGGAAGTAGAGGGAAGAGGGTTGACGATTTCCTTTCTTTTCTCGCTGCCGAGTGAGAGCACGATCTATAGTGTGCAGGAGGCGTCGGTTACGAAACCGTGTGATGTGCGGTTAGCCTATAGGAAGCCGTGAATTGGATATGGAATTAAAAATGAAGATTAAAATTAACCATGACAATTTCATACCTCGATTAAAATTGGCTCGATTACTTGCGCCCACCATCGAACCATGAAATCAGATTTACGCTCGCATTAAAATTATGGATGTTACAAATCTCCCCTCCTAAAAAGATTTTCGTCCTCGAAAATACACACATACCTGGGTCAAACAGGAAAGCGTATTCTTCAATACTTCGGAGTTCATCTTCTCTTTCCCAAGAAAACTCTGGTCGACCACAGTTCAACCAAAGAACTTTCACAAAACGGATCTCTCTGTTTCTGAGCTTCTGAACTCTGGAATCCACTATCCTGACTGGCTTAATATTAATACTAAGATTTGATTCGATGGGTGCTTCCACAGTACTGACTATCTGACTGGGATCTCTGACGGCTCTCCTCAAATAGGAGACGTGGAATACGTCGTGTAGACCACTCATTTCCTCGGGCAGGGTCAATCTATAAGCAACATCACCTATGCGCTCCAGCAACTCAAAAGGACCAACGAATCTTGGACTCAATTTCTTCATCCGCTTGATTCGAGAGACACCCTTGACTGGTCTGACCTTCAGATAAGCATAGTCTCCTACATTGAATTCCACTGCTCTATGCCTCTGATCATAGTACTTGGCCTGACGATCCTGAGCCACCTTCATGCGCTCCTGGATGAGTTTGATTCGAGTTGTGGTCTTGTCAACCCATGATTCCTTGTTGGAAGACCTCTCTTCACTTTCAGCCCAACACAACGGCGTACGACACCGTCTGCCATAGAGAGCCTCAAAAGGCGTCATTCCAATGCTTGCCTGAAAACTATTATTGTAGGAGAACTCTACTAGGGTGACATGCTTCTCTCATTTACCTCCAAAGTCCAGAATGCGCATACGGAGCATGTCTTCCATGGTTCTATTTGTGCGTTCGGTCTGCCCATCTTTCTGGGGGTGGAAGGCCGTACTGAAAAGTAGCTTAGTGCCCAGACGCTCCTGAACGTGCTTCCATTCCTTGGAGGTAAACCTGTCATCTCTATCAGAAATAATAGTCTTGGGGACACCATGGAGTCGGACTATCTCATCTACATACAACTGAGCCAATTTCGGGCCTTGATCCAATTTCTTATTGGGAATGAAATGGGCAACCTTGGACAGACGATCGACTATAACCCATAACGAGTCATTCCCACTCCGCGATCGGGGAAGGCCGTGAACAAAATCCATCGATATATCCTCAAAGTTCCACTCCGGAATAGGTAGGGGCTTCAACTTGCCCCCTGGTCTCTGGCACTCGGCTTTAACCAACTTGCATGTTTCACACCTTCCAACATATTCTACTACATCACTCTTCAAGTCTGACCACCAAACTGACTTCTTGAGATCTGCATACATCTTCGTGCTACCCGGATGTATCGAATATCTGGAATTATGAGCTTCAAACAGTATATCCTCTCGAAGGTGACCAACGTCTGGAATGCATACTCTACTATCAAAAAGAAGTAAGCCTTCCTGAATGTTGAACCTCTCCTTCTGACCAGCCTGGGTCGAGTCCCAAACCTCTACCATCTTCGGATCTAGGGGTAAAGTCGTTCTGATCCTATCTTTAATATCGCAAGTGATTTCCACCCAATTTAACCTTGCAGAACCAAGACTAGAGCGTGGTATGATACTGATCTCCAACCTCTCCAGATCTCGCACAAGTTCTTGCTGCTGAGTAATGAGGGCATAGTTCGAACCTCTTCCACTAAGCGCGTCAGCCACCACGTTTGCTTTCCCCGGGTGGTATTGGATACCAATATCATAATCTGAGAGGAATTTCACCCACCTTCGTTGTCTCATATTCAAGCTTGCAGATGTCGGATGTCGGATGTCGGACTCATGTCGGTTTTGGTTTTTTATGTCGGATGTCGGATTGCGGGGGATATATCGGGGACATTTCAAATGTCGGATTTTAATTATATATATATATATGTTTTTAATAGATGATAATTATTTTTTAATTATTTTTTCTAATAATATATATTTATATGTTTTTAATTATGTCGGATGTCGGATTTTAATAATAGATGATAATTATTTTTTCTAATTATATATTATTTTAATTATATAATCGGATTTTAGGTTTTACGGGTTCGAGAAATGAAGTGAACCGGGAGAAAATAAATGGGGTTTTAGTATTTTTTGGGTGCTATTAGCCATTAATAGGATAATAATTAAAAATAAAAGTTCATAGCTAATGTCGCCGCCATAATCCGCCATAAACCGACATGTCGGGCCGACATGTCCGACATGTCGGCCGCCATACTGGAAAACGCCATTTTTCTCATATGTGTCGCTAACGTTGTGATTTCCCCTCAAAAATGACATGTCGGCCGACATGTCGGACATGTCGGCCGACATCTACAAGCTTGCTCATATTAAGCTCTTGCTGATCATATATATACCTGAGACTCTTATGATCCGTAAAGACCTCACAACGAACTCCGTAGAGGTAAGCTATGACCTAGACTCGGGCCGACATGTCCGACATGTCGGATGACCGCTGCAAGTTCCAAATCGTGCACAGGATAATTTCTCTCGTGAACCTTTAACTGCCTGGAGGCGTAAGCTATGACCTTACCATGTTGCATAAGCACACACCTCAAACCTTGACCTGAGGCATCACTATATATCTGAAATCCTTCTGAACCTGAAGGTAAGCTCAAAATCGGGGCGGTCATCAATCTAGATTTTAACTCCTCAAACGCAAGCTCACACTCCACTGCCCATGTGAAGGCTTTCCCCTTCCTGGTGAGTGTAGTCATCGGTAGCGCTATCTTCGAGAAGTCCTTAATGAATCTCCTGTAATATCCTGCTAGGCCGAGAAAACTGCGAACCTCAGTCACTGTCTTCGGCCTTGGTCAATCCTTTATTGCTTCTATCTTTTTCGGATCCACCGCGAGACCCTTCTGACTGATGACGTGTCCCAAGAATGCAACCTCTGAGAGCCAAAACTTGCACTTTGAAAACTTGGCATACAACTGATTCTTCCTGAGAGTGCTCAACACTGTCCGGAGGTGCTCGGCGTGATCTTCTTGACTCTTTGAATAAACCAAAATGCCGTCTATGAAAACGATAACGAATCGGTCTAGTAGTTCTCGGAACACCCTATTCATCAAATCCATAAAGGCGGACGGGGCATTAGTTAACCCGAACGGCATGACCACGAACTCATAGTGTCCATATCTAGTGCTGAACGTCGTCTTCTGAATGTCCACATCTCGAATTCTCAACTGGTGGTAACCCGACCTCAAATCTAGCTTGGAGAACGTGCTAGATCCCTCGAGATGGTCAAACAAATCATCTATCCTGGGAATAGGGTACTTATTTTTAACTGTTAGTTTGTTCAGCTCACGGTAGTCTATGCATAATCTCAGGCTACCATCTTTCTTCTTAACAAACAGCACGGGGGCACTCCAAGGTGAAGTGCTGGGGCGAATGAAACTCAAGTCAATCAACTCCTGTAACTGAACTTTCAGCTCAGCAAGTTCTCTGGGAGCCATTCGGTATGGACTCTTGGCCACTGGCGCAGCTCCAGGTATAAGATCTATCTGGAAATCAATCTCTGGTAGGAGGGGCACCAGGTAACTCCTCTGGAAAGACATCAGAAAAGTCCTTAACAACAGGCACTCCTAGCACATCAACCTTGGCTTCAGCATTCATCAGTACTAGAAAGGTCGCACAACCCTTGTTGATGCATCTGACAGCCTTGATTGAGGAGATTATTAACTTGGAGACTCTCCTTCATACCCTGGAAGGTAAATGCAACTTGGTTGGGTCCTTCGAACTATACCACTTTGTTCCTGCAGTCAATTCTTGCATTCATATCTGAAAGTCAGTCCATACCCACTATCAGATCAAAACCTGTTATAGGGAGGAGTGAAACTTCTATTGAGATTTCAGTTTCTCCAAACCACACTGGAACTCTACACTTATTCCTGGTCTGCAAACAGGATCCATTAGGCATCATAACTTCTAATGATGCAGACTCTGGAAGGACTTCTAAATCCAGCCTACGCACCAGAGATTCTGCTATGAACGAGTGCGAGGCACCCGTGTCAAAGAGAATCTTGGAGGGAACGTTTCGTATCATAAGTATTCCTACATGCATGAATGCAACAAAGGAAATTATTTTTAGTGTCACTAAGGAGAGAAATACTAAAACGTCTAGGACGTACACATACCTGTCACCACGTCCTCCTGATCCTTAGCTTCCTGCTGGCCTAGCCCATAAGCTATGGGTTGCACCGGACCTCGTCCTGCAGTATTTTTCTCCTCGGTTCCAACATGAGCCTTTCCTCTGTCGGTTCTGCTAGGACCACCGACCTTAAACTTCGACTATAAAAAAATCATAATTAGGCCTATTGAGGGAAAGGTATAACTTAAGAAGATTACTCAAATGAAATTTCGTACCTGAACCACGGGAGTTCCCTGGCAGTAACGGGCTATATATGTCCCGGTTGTTGGCATTTGTAGCAAACTCCTGCAGCAGCTAAACACTCACCCAGATGGTGGCGGTAGAATTTAGGACAGAGGGGGTAATCTTTGACCTTGGACCCGGTCTGACCCCCTTTCTTATCATCAGATCTCTGCTTCTTGTTCCAGTTCTTTCCTTGGCTATCCCTATTCTGCTGCTGCTGTGGTGAATCCTGAGGTCGCTTCGAACGAAAGTTGTTACGCTTTTGCACCTTCTGCTGATCAGCTTCCAGCTTCCTCGTTGTGTCCACCAAGCTCCTGTAATCGGCATTGACCATCGCCATCAAAGGTTGCCTCAGAGAGTCTCGCAGTCCGTCCACGAACCGACTACATTTCTCGTTCTCATCCCCTTGCATATTGCCCGCATAACGAGATAAGTGAGTTAACTCCCGCTCGTAGGCTATTACAGTTTTGTCCCCCTGGATGAGCCTGAGGTACTTCTCCTGGAGACTGCGACGCTAGGACGGGGGCACAAACCAGCTAGCTAGTGCCGTCGAGAAATTATTCCACGTGAACATATCTGTTGTACGACCTAACATAAATGAAATCCAATTTACCATTAAGTTAAACAGACAAAGTATTCTGGGAAAGAGGGGTAATCTGAACAACGTTACTTACCAGCGGGGTCGTCCGCAAGATGCCTAGTCCACCACAGGTTTGTCTCACCTTTCAGGAGAAAGACAGCTAGAGGAACCTTCTTGTTCTCTGGGCACTGCATCACTTCGAGCAGGTCGCGAGTCTTAATCAGCCAATCATCGGTCTCCATCGGTGTTTCTTCTCCATTGAAATTGGAGGGCTGAAGATCCCGAAAATTCCTCAGATAACGATCCATTCCTAAGTCTCAGGCAGGTACGGGAACTGCTGTTGGATTTGATGCAGGCAATCCATTTCTGAATTCCAGCAGAGTTATGGCCACTGCCCTAGCAATAGCGGCTGCTAAGTCGGTAGGTTCTGGTACTGTCGGTGCTGCCGGTGCTGCTGGTGCTGCTGTTGGTGCACCACCGTCATCCATGACTATCTCAGGAGTGGTACTCTGCCGCGAAGGCTCGCCCGCTTCGTTAGTACGCGGTGCCTATAAGATGGAAGAGAAAGAGTTATTGATGTACGAGACACAAAGTGTTGGAATTTCCATGGTGATCTGGAAGTGGTCAAATATCTAGTCTCACTGCCAACGCGATATGAGCCTATGGGGTCACACACAAGAGCGTCTTGAGAAGTTGGAGGAAGGATTTGATTGTGCTTGTTGTTTCTCGAGAAGTTAGGTGATCAAGACTTTGTATTTCTCGAGAAGTTCTAATCCTGGATTAGATTTCTCGAGAAATCAATTTCATGGACTTCTCGAGAAATATTCCTGCATTAGACTTCTCGAGAAGTTTCAGACTTCTCGAGAAATTAATACTTTAGACTTCTCGAATAATTGCTGAATTAAACTTCTCGAGAGAATTATGATTTCTCGAGAAATCAAATCTAATTCTTGAGAGTTCTCGTGAAGTCGGGCCAAACCTGCGCGGCTTAATCGAACGGGCAATGTACTGCGTTCGACGAACGGCTAACGTAGCGCGTTCGTCGAACGACTAATACACTGCGTTCGACGGACGGCTTATAAACTGTGTTCGACGAACGGCTAGCGTAGCGCGTTCGTCGAGCGGTCAGAATACTGCGTTCGACGAACGGCAAGTATTCTGCGTTCGACGAACGGCTAACGTAGCGCGTTCGACGAACGGTTCATCGAAGTGAGTTCGACGAATGCGAGCCATTTCGTCGAACACAAATAGTATATAAGAATACGATTCTTAACCTAAAATTAGGGCTCTCGGTATTTTTGCGATCGGTTTTGCGAAACAGATAGCGAGGGCGACGGAAGAGTTCCGCACCCCTGCAAGGAAGCGTTCCGAGCCATTCGATTCAGTCGCTGTTGTCGCTTCTTCCTGTAATCGAACCTAGCAGTTCGTGGAAGACGTAGAGGACAGTCCTTCTCCGACCTGGATCTTGTGCGATAAGAGTCTAGGGTTCGCAAGTGCTCGTGTGGACTTCTGTAGAGGCACAGATCTACTTCTGTGCGAAGAACTCAGTCGCACGACTTCGTCTGCTTTTGGAGCATCTTGTTTGAGTTGAGACTCAAACCCCTTACAGGTATTTATTCTGCAATCTGTTGTAGAGTTTTTCCCGATTTCTTGATTCAATGAAATTGCAAGTTCCTGTTAACTCTTTTTGGGTTGTTCTAGTTATGTTTTTCCGTTGCGCATATACGATATGCTGATATATCATTTGTGAAATGGTATGTAAAAAACCCAACACAAAGGAGGATCTACTAGAAAGATATTTTCATACAACGCATAGCTGAGCTAGGTGAAATTTTGATGACTCTAACGTCAAAAGAGAGATTCAGTTGAAATCCTAAGGCTCTGTGAACTTTCTGGGTCGTGGGATCCTAACCTAGCTCTGATACCAATTGTAACACCCCACCTTAGTTTTACCACAAATCAGCAGTCCGGTCGGGCCCCGTGATAAGAAGCAAACCAAGAAACGGTAATAAAATTGGTACATAGTATGAATTAAAAGTGCTAAAGAGTACTTACAGCGGAAGTAATAAAAGAGACCAAGGGTAAATGTGTACCTCAAAATCTGATTTCACAGAGCCACTAAAATTTGAAAGAGTCAAAATAACTGAAACACTGAAAATCTTATACATAGTATTAGAGAATCCAGATACATGTCAAATATCATAAAACAGTACTGAGGGAATAAAACTACTAAATGGAAACCAACTATAAGAGAAATATCGACAAGCGTGATCATCCTAGGCGCAATACCCCACCTGTGACTCCTGTAATGAGAAGCCCAAAAATGGGCCAGCCCAACTGAAGAGTAAGAAAGACCATTCTTCTTAGTGACGCTAAAAATAATTTATAAAAAACATGATTTCTTGTTTTTCTCTTTTGAAAACGATACTGTTATTTTACAAAAATAAACTATTTATACAATGCTATAATATGCATACATTTCTATAAAATACTTAACATAAATGTCTGTTCTAGTTTGTAAACATCTTAAACATAATTATTCAAGCTCCAAAAAGAAAGGTTAACTATAATACCATTTCTAAATTTTGTCGTATGCTGAGTGATGTTTGTCTAGTGATTATTCTTCTTAAAGTCTTATGCTGAGAAACTGTTTATGCGCATTCTAACGATTCGAGTCCCAACTAGCGAACGCAGAGGTTTTATTGTCTCACGGACATAGACTCGCATCTTCTGAATTTCTATTGGAGAAAACGTCTCCCTGCATTTGAGGCTCATAGGGTCTACTACGCCCCATGAGTAAGATAGTGGGCCTCTATCTTTCACGATGGAGAGAGTCTCAATCATGCCTCCTAATTATCTTCCTTTACCAGTTGGAATTTCTTTAAAAATTGTTAGACTGACTAATCATATGTCGTAATTCACTAACGTGTTGAACATTAATGTCTAGATATACGTGGTTGTACACTATAATAATTATCCTCCTTCTATACAAGGAATACAAACTATGCATATAATTATCTGGTATGTCTAACCAAAAAGAATAGAATTTCTTACCGCGGTGTTACGGCGCTCGTATACAAGACGCGGCGGCATATTTTTCTTCAACTAAGGTCTAATGAGGGGTCCGGGTAGGATGCTTGCCCTGACCTGCACCTGCGTTTCAAAAGGATCTAACGTTATTTCATACTCTAGGCAAAACATTTTCAACAGTCTAGGGTTTCGCTGGAAGGTACTCCGACCACCCAAAATTGACATCGAAATGAACGGAAATGAGAGAGGAACAATAAGAGGGGCAAGGATTTATACCTCTTTCCACAAAAATTTCTGAGAACTACACTAAAGGTCGGCAAATCCCAATGGGGGCGGAGTCGATCTCCCTAACTTCTGTTCCTGATGTCGACGACGAAGCCAAACTTACAGAGACGCACTGTAAGGGTAATGAGAGTCGGCTTCTAGGGCTTCTGGAGGGATCGATGTTGCCTGCCCCTGCCATCGACGACGAAAGCGAAGGGATCACGCGATATGCCGTCTGGTAACGGACACGAGAAGTAGAGGGAAGAGGATCGGCGCTGCCTGCTCCTGCCGTCGACGACGAAAGCGAAGGGATCACGCGATATGTCGTCTGGTAACGGACACGGGAAGTAGAGGGAAGAGGATTGACGATTTCCTTTCTTTTCTCGCTGCCGAGTGAGAGCACGATCTATAGTGTGCAGGAGGCGTGTGATGTGCGGTTAGCCTATAGGAAGTCGTGAATTGGATATGGAATTAAAAATGAAGATTAAAATTAACCATGACAATTTCATACCTCGATTAAAATTGGCTCGATTACTTGCGCCCACCATCGGACCCTGAAATCAGATTTACGCTCGCATTTAAATTATGGATGTTACAGTCGACGTAATAACATTGTTCAACATCCATTAAGTCGACGTTACACCGATTGTCAATCGGCGCAACCTCGACTCTGATCAGCAACCAATAAGATGGCGCATGCGTCAATAAGAACTCGACGTTGCGTCGAGAACTATTCGAATTATCCACTCTGAATGCTTCTTGACGCTAGTGTCGAGTAGAAGTCGATGGTACGTCGACTTCTATTCGACGCACCTCTGAATGAACAGATCTATTTCCTTAGAAAATTCTTGTTGTTTTTCTCAGCAATTATATTTATTGAAGATAGATTATAATATTAATTTTATAAGTTGTAAGGAAAAATCAAGGCAGAAATCACTCCCTTGGATGAAGATTATTCCTTATTCATGACCTACATCTTTCTTCCCCCACTCTATTTTCTCCTGAGTGGGACCCTACCTAACCCTGCACAAGTAATTCAAACATTAGAGGGGACCCAGGTTACCTTGGGCCCTTTGTTTTTACCATTGTAGGGTTCAATGAAAGAATAGAAAGGTCTCTCATGATACCCTTTTGGATGATAAGGAATGGTTTTCCCAAACCAATTATCTTGATACTTGAAATGAGTATAAAATGTATCTAAATAAAGAAAATCAGCAGAGTGTTTTATTATCCTAGGTTTTGCTTTAACCTTTTGGTTAAGGTTATTTAATTTCTCTACATGATTCTTGCCTAGGGGTTTTTCCTTCTTATTCAGATTTACCTTTTTAGGTTTATCTATCCTATCTGGATGATTGTTATCATTACCCTTGGATGATGCACTTTTCTCACTTGGTTGATACTCACTAGGTCTAACAAATGAAACTGAATTTTTCTAGGCGGGTTTCCCAGGTGTTTCTGTGTTGGTGGAGGGCTCTGCTCCTAACCCTAGGTGGTAAATCTCATAGAGAGATTTTCTGTGATATCTTGAGCTTCTGACTCCTCCCATTGAGTGAGTCCCCAAAGGCCTTTGCCTTTGCTAGCACTTCTTTCAGATTTATGTTTTCTTCTCTAAGTTTAATCAATTCTGTCTCTTTAGTATTAACTTCATTTGTTAGATCTTGATTTCTTAGGTATATTTCAGCTTTCTTAAGGTTTTCTAATTCAGTTCTAGCTGTGTCTAATTCTTTTTCTACCCTAAGATGATCAATGCAGAAATCTTTAAAACAGGATTTAAAATCATCTGAGCTGAAATCAAACTCAACAAAAATTGATACATGTTTCTCTTCATCATCTGATGACTTCCCTAGTGTCATCATGCAGGCTGCTTTTGCTGTTGCTTCATCATCACTTTCAGATGATGATGAGCATAATTCTGCTTCAGAATCACTTCATGTTTCAGCAATGAAGCTCTTGGCTTTCTTCTTATCCTTTCCTCTGAGGGACTTCTTCTTCTTCTTCTCCTCTTTGTTGCTGCTTCTTTCCCTTTGCTCTTGTGGGCACTCAGGAGCAATGTGCTCTGGTTTGTTGCAGGTAAAATAGATAACCTCCCTCTTTGGAGTTTTATCATACATGGGCCTTGAATCTCTTTCTTTTCTCCTTGAATCTTCAGTCTTGACCCATTTCTTGAATCTCCTTGCTAGCAGACTGAACATTTCATCTTCAGGAGTAAAGGGCTCTCCTTCAGTAGTTGTCAGAGCTAGGCTCCTTTGGATAGGAGCTGGAGTAGTTTTCCTTTCTTCTGATTCAGTCCTATTCTTCAGTAACATCTCATAAGACTTAAGTTTTCCTAGCAAAGCTTCAGTGGAGATTTCTCTGTGGCATCTGGACTATCTGATTGCCCATATCCTTGAATCACATGAGTTAGGGAAGCACATGAGGATTTTATCATTAATTTCAGTCAAGGATATCTCTTTGTCCAAGCCTCTGAGCTCATTAATGATAATGTTGAATCTGTCATACATATCAGCAACAGATTCTTCAGCTTTCTTTTGAAAGTTCTCATACTGGGATATGAGAAGGGACTTTCTGTCCTTCCTTTCATCTGAGCTTTCTTCCACCATTCTGGTGAGAAAATCTCAGATGTCTTTTGCTGATTGGCATTCAGCAACCTTCTGAAAAATGTCATCTGACATTGTTGAAACCAGAATGTTCATGGTCTTGGCATCACATGCCTTGACCTTCTTCTCAACTTCTGTCCACTCATTTCTTGGGACAGCCTCAGTTGTTGAAGATTCTCCTTCCTTTTGTCTGACTGGAGCTAGAGGACATGTGAGAAGAACATTATAGATGTCTTCATCAATGGAATTTATGTAAAGCCTTATTTTTGGCTTTCCAGAGTGTGAACTGATTCAAGTTACACATTGGGGTCTTGTAGAAGCATAATCCTTAGTACTCATTTTCTTTTAAAAGATATATTTGTAATTTAGAAATAAGAGTAAAAGGTCTTTTTGATCAAGGTGTTAACCTTTTAATGATCAACCTCCCTCTGATACCAATTGAAAGTGCACTGTGTGCCTCTGAGAATACTCTAAAGTGGGGGTGAATAGAGATTTAAAAATACTTATATCCTATTTATGCAAATACAATAAAACACTAAGTGTTTATGCTTCAACAAATCCCACACAGAATAAAACTAAAGTGCTGAAATATGAAACTGAAAAACAGTAAAATAAATCTAAACTATATGGGACAGCACAGAAAATAAACAACCAGAAGACAGATTTTATAGAGGTTCCCCAAAATGTGGGTAGTCCTCTCTTCTACCACCTGGTAGGAATGCACCAATTGTGCATGAGTCTTTTGACAAGGAGACTCTCAGAACCACTGATCTTTTGATAAGGAGATCATGAACCACCAGATCTTTTCATAAAGAGATCTTGAACCACCAGATCTTTTCATAAGGAGATCTTGAACCACTGAATCCTTTGGAAGAGGGATTCTTAAAACTCTTTTACAGGTGAGAATGAGAAGGAGAAAGAAGAAGGGGGAGGAGGAAGAATTCTGTTCTCAGAATTCTTATGAAGCCATGTCTCAAGAAACAGCTTCTATTTTCTTCTACTTGATCTGCTAGTGATAAACTTCTGCTTATGATTGTGATGGTCTGCAGGAGTTATGATTGTCAGATCTTTTCTCTCCTTTCTGATCAAACTTTGGCTGTTATATGATTGTGATGATGAGCAGCCTTCAGTTATTCTGCAGTAAGAGATGGAGAGCAGTTGTTCTTTCTTCTCTGTTTGTTTCTTTATTAGGGTTCCTGAGGAGGAAGAAGAGGGAGTCCTAATAGAAAAGTATTAGCCGATTGTGATGAATGCTCTGGTTTTCTCTTTCCTTTCTTCCCTTTTATTGTCCTTGTTCAATTTGAATTTGTTTCCTTTTCTGGTAAGTCCTGAAAAGGTATTTTTGTCTAGACAATTACTCTTTTCCTTCCTTCTTTAATTCCCGACTCGTCCACCAACAATAAGCTTGTTTCCAAGAAAGCTCTTCTCTGTCCTCTGTTAATTCTTCATTCTATTTGAGGCAATTAAGGAGCCGTTGGGGAACGGTCTTGAGTGAGGTGGGCCATGAGAGAGGGTCCAAAATAATAACTGAAAAGGATTCCTTTTCAGACTGTATTCGACGTAGCGTCGAGTTCTCTTCCTCTCTTATCGACGCACCTTCGAGTTCTTGTAGGAGCAGCTTCGAATTCATCCTTGCTCTGACTTAACTCTGCTAGTCGACGTGGCGTCGATATCTTATCGACGTAACCGTCGAGTTGAGGGCATGGCTCTGAACTTCATTATCTGCGTCGAGATGAAGTCAACGTTGCGTCGAATTTAAATGGCTTCGACTGATACTTCCTTCTGCGTTGAGTTGAAGTAGACGCTGCGTCGACTTCTCAAGGTACTTCGACAAGTCCATGGCCTCTACGTCAATATCTACTCGACATATCGTCGACTTGTTCTACTTCGACAGGAGGGGTGAGTTGCTTGGACTTCTAGTCAGAGTAGCGTCGACAATAACTCGATGTTGCGTCGATTTCTATTCGACGCAAATGTTAACTTTGCCCAAATTTTGCTTCTCTTGATCTGGTCTTGACATCCTAAGTTGAATGTGACATCCTAAGACATCTAATGACCAGATTACCCTTACTATACAATGGGTAATTCAACCTAAAAGATAAAATCACTTTTTAGATGATTTGTTAAGTTAAATCAAAGGGGTTTTTCCCAACAGACTATCATCGAGGCTGTCCTAAAGAAGTCGCGGTGAGTGGCGGTGAACTCAACTTCTCGAGCCCGCGCAGGTGATACGGTCATTGGCGTCGACGGGCGGTCCAGGGAGGTCGCGGCTCCCCCAAGATGAATTGCCACCTGCTGAGATATCGTATGGGTGACGGCTTGCATCATCATATTGAGCTTTTGCTCGAACTCGTCTCTTTTGATCGCTCCCCTGAGTCGGGGTGGCAGTCTTCGAGCGAAGACCCCTGGTGTTTGCGGTTGTCCATGATAACTTGTTGTTTCCTCGACCAACTCGAATTTGAAGGTCGTGTGTTCATTCTGTTGTGGTGGATTTTGCTCCCACGACTTTACGCTCTGTAAACAGAGAAGTGGATGGAGATACTGCGAGTGGTCGGCTACTTCGAGGTCGTTGTGGACTAGCTGAGCAGGGAAAGAGAGGATGTTGTAAGCGGCGAGTCCAGACTTCCCGCAAAGGCAACTCTTTGTTGCGGGTGATTTTATTGATCACTGAGAAATGGTTACAAAAGAGAGGTCGCCAGTAGGAGTTCGCAGCACCTAGATGGACACAAGCTAGTATCCGCACAATGCTCTAGCTGGGTTTCAGGATCCCTTTCAAGGTACTGTTCACCCTTATTTATACTAGTGGGAGCCTGCCCGAACGGATAGGTAGAAGAAAAACAGGTTGCTCGGGTTACAGGAGAAACAAACAGAGATGAGAGAGTATATAGTGTGCAGATAGCCTAAAGGGCTAGACCGCACAGACACTACATCAGTGTTTGCGCAAGCTTAGGCAAAGAATAATTGCACTGGTAGATAGAACTAAACTAATTGCAAGATCGAACGGGCTCCGCAGGATGACCGACCGAGCTGCCGAGGGAGAAGCCTTCTGTCATGCAATGACTCGAGCTACTGGGTTGCGCGGGCGCTGAAGACCTGTCCGCCCAGACTACTGAGGAAGTCATTAGTTGGTTGCAGCCTGCAGGTAGCTAGAGCACTAAGTCGAGCGAACTCCGAAGGAGTGACTGTCCCGGGCTTCCAAAGAAAGAAACGAGTGGTTTGCTCATATCAAATATGAGCGTCCGAGCGGACACCACAATCTTAACCGCCCAGACTGTTGAGGGAACCAGAGCTGCTGGATCGGACCAACTACGAATGTGTGACCGCCCAGGCTTCTGAAGAAGAAGGTCGTCTAGCTTGCCAATAAGAAAAATGAGGGTCTGAGCGGACTCCCAAAAACTATCCACACGAACTGTTGTGATGAAGATTCGAAACTCTCTTGCAGTCGCAAGATTTTGGGTAAACAAATCTGACATGTCATCGATGCACAATATTTACAATCTTGGGCGTATCTATAGAATATGCACTCTTTAGAGCGGAAATCATCAAAATATAATAAGTTCTTACTTATAAACTTATAATATGGAGACCTTGAGTGATTCAAGATGATAAATGGGCAAATGAGTGATGCAATGTGCTCCATGAACATTATTGAGCATCATAAAAGGGTTGAGACCACTTGCTGTTTATAAATTTTGAATTCTTGTTTCTTAACAATCACTCACTTTGCCCGTAGTTTAATGCTTTGGAAATTCTGGTCTCCGGCCTGGCCAGCTTGCTACAGTAATTATAGTGAATGTAATATTTCTGCTACTATTTGGTTTTTCAAAGTTTATGATGCTTATGTTACCAAAATCCAGAAGATCCCTCCACGTTGTTAAAATCAAATTCGAGAAAACCCTAAAACAATTAAATGGGATCGAAATTTCACCGAGATCCAAATATTTCAAAGCCAAAAAAAAACACAATTATTTTAAAATCCCCCTTGCTCATACCTTGCTTTCTAAGGAGCTTTGAGAGATAAGGATCGGACGGCACACCAACATAATCCCCCTTGCACTCCGTATGCAAGTAATCTCTCCTCCGCACCTTCATCCCCATGAAGGGCAACGGATTTACCGTGGACTCAGGATGTGAGGGAAGCGGCGACTTTCCCCCTCTTGCGCTCCCATCCGAATCCATTCCGGAAATTTCCAGCGGCGAGTCAGCAGCCTCTCGACCGCCGTCGAGGTTTTCTGAAACCTGCTTACCTTGCGCTCTACTGCGGGTCAAGAATCGATCCATCTTGCTCCTACGCAACAAGGAATAGATCGATAGCGAACTGGGCCGCAGCTCAGCTACGAGGGATGTTTTCTGCCTGAAACCAAAATCGAGAAAGCGATCTGCTTATTATTCTTTATTTTTATTTGTAATTATTGGTTTGTCTGTCTTTAGTCTGTAATATTCTTTTGTCTATTTAATTGATTTATCTTCTCAGTTGGAGACTAAGACTTATTATTTTCTCCTACTTGGTATCAGAGGTAACTTAGGGTTCCCGCTCAGCTTCCCGCATCGCGATCGGCGTATTCCAGCCATCGTCTTCCCGATCGATCTTCTTCCAGCGATCGTCTTCCCGCATCGCGATCGACTTCCCGCTGTTCGATCTTCGGCCACGCAACTTCCAGCGCTTGTTCCAGCGCCATCTTCCCGCTGTTCGATCTTCCCGCTGATCGACTTCCTGTTCCAGCGTTGTTCCAGCGCCTGATCGATCTTCTTCCTGCGCCTGTTCGACCGCCTGTTCGATCTACGGCCAGCGGCTGTTCCAGCGTCTGATCGACTTCCCGCGCAGTTTTTCTTTTCGATCCTCGATCTCATTTGTGGGAGGGATCTCGGTGTTTCTTTCCTCTTGGTTCATGGCTTCTACGGACACCTACGAATCCTCCTCGAGGCGGGTTACTTCTGGATGAGCGGAACTATTCTTCTTGGGCTACATCGATGAAGGTGGCCCTTGCTGGTCGCAATAAACTTTCTTGGTTAATTGGCGGCCCTCCCAAGCCTCCTGATGACAAGAAAGATGATTTGGTCAAGTGGTCCACGGAGAAATTCATGGTTCTTGGATGGATTCAGTGCTCGATGGAGCCTCGTATCTTCGGCCAGTTCATGCGTTTTGAAGACATTTCCGAACTTTGGTCCGCCCTTCAGCGCACCTTCGGGCACACACGTGGATGCCCAAATTTTGGTGTCTTTCAGGATATTGCTTCCGCTACTCAGGGGGGGCGGTCTGTTCAGGAGTACTTCACCTACCTTCAGGATCATTTTCTGAAACTCAACGATCTGGAGCCTCTTAGTGCCCTGAAATCTCCCGAGGATGACACTCTTATCCGGCAACAGCGACAGCGTCGGGAGACCTACCAGTTCTTGATGGGGCTTCGCCCCGAGTATGAGTCCACTCGTGCTCAGGTTGTGGGCATGTCTCCTTTGCCAGATCTCCTTAAGGCCTACTCCAATGTCTCTGAGCACGAGAAACGCCTGCAGTGTCACTCATGCCTCTCCGGCACACGTACTACTTCCCCGCTCCCTACTGAGCAGATGGCTCTTGCAGCTTCTTCTAGTCCTCCCGCTTCTGTCTCTCGGAGCCGTGGAGGTCGTGGTTCTTCTACACAGTCTGGGGGACGTGGCTCCTCCGGTGGTCGTGGCTCTACGGGTCCGTCTGGCCCTTGCTCTCATTGTGGGCATCTCTATCATGACCGCAGTCGTTGCTACCATCTCTACCCACACCTTTGGGGTTCTGATCGTACTTCATCTGGTGCTCTGCGCTCTACCGTTGCTACTGCCGAGTCTTTTGATACCGTCGAGCGTCCCTCGGGAGTCACTTCTTCGGATTTTCAGTCACCTGTTGGCCCAGTTTCAGTAGTTTCAGCAATCTCAGTCCTCCACTGCTGCCTCTGCCTCTCCTAACTCTTCATCCTCAGGTACTCCGTTTGCTTGCTCTGCAACCACGGTTGACTAGGGTTCGTCACCCTGGGTGATTGATTTTTGTTCCACCGACCATATGACTGGTACGTCTTCCCTCCTGCGCCAGGTTACTCCTTGCTCCCACCGGGATGTGCGCCTTGCTGATGGCTCGTTTACTCCTGTCCTTAGCCAGGGCACTGTCTCTCTCTCTCTCTTCCTCTCTTTCCCTTGACTCTGTTCTTCTTGTACCTCACATGGCTCCCAACCTTTTATCTGTTAGTAGTATTTCTCGTGCGTTGAACTGCTCAATCACTTTCTATCCTGATCATTGTGTTTTTCAGGACCTGCGATCCAGGAGGACTTTTGGTACAGGGATTGAGAAGAATGGGATGTACCATCTGGTGATGCTTCCCCCCACTACTTCTACCACCACCACTGTTGCTTCTGCTTCGTCATCGAGTTTTCTTTGGCATGCCCGCCTCGGTCATGCTAGCCCTCCTCGGATGTTATCTGTTTGCCCTGATGTGTCTTTCTCCTTTCCTTTTCATTGTGATGTTTGTGAATTGTCAAAACACACTAGCAGTACCTATGTATCTTCTGTTAGTCGTGCTACTTCTTGTTTTGAGTTGATACATTCTGATGTTTGGGGTCTTGCCCCTATTGTTTCTTTTGATGGATTCTCGTATTTTGTCACTTTTATTGATGACCTTTCTCGTTGTTTATGAGTTTATCTTCTGAAACATAAATCTGACGTTCTTTCTGTTTACACTCACTTTACTGCTATGATACAGACACAATATGGCAAGTCTGTTCACATTCTTCGCTCTGACAGTGGAGGTGAATACACCTCACGCTCCTTTGACATGTTTCTTCGCACTGAAGGCACCCTCCACCAGTTTTCGTGTCCGGCCACCCCCGAGCAAAATGGTGTGGCCGAACGCAAAAACCGTCACTTGTTGGACACGGTTCGATGTCTTCTTCGAGGCATGCATGTTCCTAAGTCCTACTGGAGTGCTGCTCTCCTTACCGCGGCCTTTCTTATCAATCGAACTTCGTCCCGCCCTCTTGGCGGTATTGCTCCCTACAGTCTTGTCCACCCTTCCGCCTCTGTTTTCCCATCCCTCTTCGGGTCTTTGGTTGTGTATGTTTTGTCCAGGATCGACGTCCTTCCCGGACAAAACTCGACGATCGGGATGTCCGCTGTCTCTTTCTCGACTACTCAACTACCACTAAGGGGTATCGTTGTTATGATTCTCGTTTCCGTCGTATCATTCACTCTCGTGATGTGATGTTTCACGAGGAGGTACTCTTCTTTCCCTCTCCCTCGACTACCCCGGACCCACCTACTATTGTGCAACCTGTCCCAATCGTCCCCGTCGTCTCACCTCCATCACCTCCGCCTGTCCTACTTACTTACACTCGCCGTCGCGCGCCCCCACCACCTGTTACTCCCATTTCTCCCTCAGTTCCGGCTCCATTGCTCCTTCCGGTTGCAGGTACCTCTCTTGAGCTTCCTCCCTCTACTACTTCTGATGATTTACCCATTGCCTTGCGAAAGGGCCACCGTGCTTGTGTTCGTTCTTCTGTTACTGAGCATGTAACATCCCGACTTTTATTGGGCCACTAGACCCTAGTGAGCCCAATAAAAATAGGCCCCAGCAGTAGAAAACTACCATTTTAAGCAATGTTGCGCGCCACAACTAAGTCATTGGGGTATAGTGACCAGATGAACCCCGAATTGACTTCCGTCAGTTCCGTTAGACTCGTATGAACAATACGAGCGCAAAGGAATTCGTTGCACTTCAATCCGAGGTCGTTTGGAGAAAATGACCATTTCGGGTGTCGTAGCACGCCACTACCTCATTATTATGAATAGTGACTGTACGAACCCCGATTTGACTTCCGTCAGTTCCGTTAGACTCGTATGAACAATATGAGCGCAACGGAATTCATTCCACTTCAATCCGAGGTCGTTTGGAAAAAACGACCATTTCGGGTGTCATAGCGCCACTACCTCATTATTATGAATAGTGACCGTACGGACCCCGATTTGACTTCCGTCAGTTCCGTTAGACTCGTATGAATAATACGAGCGCAACGGAATTCGTTGCACTTCAATCCGAGGTCGTTTGGAGGAAACGACTATTTGGGGTGTCGTAGCGCGCCACTACCTCATTATTATGAATAGTGACCGTACGAACCCCGATTTGACTTCCGTCAGTTCCGTTAGACTCGTATGGACAATACGAGCGCAACGGAATTCGTTGCACTTCGATCCGAGGTCGTTTGGAGAAAATGACTATTTCGGGTGTCGTAGCGCGCCACTACCTCATCATTATGAATAGTGATCGTATGAGCCCCGAATTAACTTCTGTCAGTTCTGGTAAACTCGTACGAACAACACGAGCGCAACGGAGTTCGTTGGGCCTCGATTCAAGGTCGTAAGGAGAGTATGCCATTTTACGACTATGTAGACCGCCTCAGTGCAACGCACGAAATATAAAGCACACGAACCCGGCATCGGCCTCGGCAACTCTTATTGGACCCCTGGGGCCAAGAAGGACCCCGCCCTAAGTTGACTTGGTCACCCCCCCCCCCCAAACTCGAATTTGTTAAAGAAAAAGGGGGGAGGAGAGAGAAAGCCCCCCCCCCCCCACAAGAAAAGGGGCTGCCCATGAATAGGCAGCCCCTATTTGGGGCAAAGTGGGCAGGAGAGAGAGAAGGGAAGGGAGGGGGAGAAAATATCTCCCCCTCCCTTATCCCCGCGTGGGAGAAAGAGGAGAGGGGGGGGGGGGGGAGGTTCTCCCCCTTCCTATAAAAGGAGGGCCAAGCCCCTCCTTTCAGAACACTACTCCCCCCCCCCCCCCCCTCTCTCAAGCTCTCCCCCTACCAGCAAGCTCAACCACCTCCCTCCTCCTCCTCCTCCTCGCCGGAACCCTACCCAACCAAGCTCCACCTTCCTCATGGCCGGCCACCGCCCCTCCACCTCTCGAGCCCCACCACACCCCCAGGTAGAACGCTCACCCTCCTCCTTCCTACCTCCGGGAGGAGGCCGCCCCTCTCCCCGTCGCCTGTGCGTCGTCGGCCGCCACCCCGAGCCATGCAAGGCTCGGGGAGGAGGCTGGCCGTGGAAGCCTTTTCCCCCAGCGCCGGTGGTGGCGCTGGGGGAGGTAGGTCCCCTCTCGGGGACCTCGGCGCCGGCACAGGGGAGGCGGCCGGGCCGCCGGAGGACGCAGCCGGCGGCACCCGTGGCCTCCCCCTCCTCCTCTGTTTTTAGTTTTCCTGTAGGGGAATAATCCCCTCCCCCGGCGGCGGCCGGCGGCTCCAGGCCGCCGGACCACCGCCGGAGGATTGCCCCCTCCCCGGCGCCCCGACCAGGGGAGGCAGGGAGGGCCCTGCACGAGGAGGCGACGACACCGCAAGCCGGCCTGGCCCATGCCGGCTGCGCCGCGCCTCCCCGTCCCCTTCTGCTCCTCCTTCCGGCGGGGTCCGGCGGCGCCCGGCCGCCGGACCGCCACCGGAGTGGGCGCCGACCCCCGGCGCACCGACCAGGGGCGGCACCGGCGCCCTCTCTGCGGAGGCGACAAAGCAGCGGGCCTACATGGCCCATGCAGGCCGCGCCTCCGCCTCCCGCCTGCTTCTTCGCCCTCCCCCGGCGGTGGCCGGCGGCACCAGGCCGCCAGACCATCACCGGAGGAGTCGCCGGCCCCCGACGCACCGACCGGGGGCGGCGCCGGCCCCTCCGACCGCTGCCCGGTGGCAGTTGAGGCCGCCTGCTGGCGGGGATGGCGGGAGCCGTCCGATCTCCCCCAGGAGATCGGGCGGCCTCCCGCTCCTCGTTTCCCGCCCTCCGCCTCAGCATATGTGCCCCCCGCAGCAGATCCGTCGCGGATCCGCTGCGGGGGCCGCGGGAAGGCGCAGGGTGCAAGACCCCTGCGCCCCCTCCCTTTCCCTAATCGCACCCCAACCCCCCTTCCTTTTTCCTAACCGCACCCAATCTCCCTTTCCCCTTCCCCATTTTTTTGAGAAAAAATGGGGCAGATTGGGAAGAAGTTTTCTAAATGAAAAATGTGCCTCACCCTAAGGGGCACCTACTGTAATTTTTTTGGAATTTTTTAGGAGGAATTTTACTATTTTTAAAACCCTTTATAGAGTTTATTTTGAGAAAATAAACGTCCAAATAAGTTCGCAAAAATCACCAAAAATTAAGGGCTCTAATTAAAGGTGTTTTACAACTACTACTAAAATTGGGAGGTGTGGTCTCTTATTTTGGTCCTCCAAAATCTTTTACAAGCGAAAATAAATGCCCAAAAAGAGCAAAATTCATCGAAATGAATCGGCGTCCCCTCGACGCATATTTTTAAATGCCTATTAAAAATTATGCGTATCTATCCAAGGAATCGACTAAGCTCGGAATATCGACGCAAAAATCGAAATCGCGGCGCGGCGCCGAAATTTAACCCCGCCGCGACAATAATAAAAGAACGAAGTCGACGATTGAAGCCTCCTCTTATGGAGTGATTGGACTACTAACCCTTTCTTTTATGCTTTTACTGCTTTCCGTATTTTCCGTTAAATCCAGTCTCGCACTGGTCCCCCGCATTTACGTTCTGTACTTTCCTTTAAATCCAGTCTCGCACTGGTCCCTAGCATTTACTTTCTGTACTTTCCTTTAAATCCAGTCTCACACTGGTCCCCTGCACTTACTTTCTGTACTTTCATTTAAATCCAGTCTTGCACTGGTCCTGTCATTATGGCCTCTGCTTTCGGCCTACTTTTCTGTTTATTACCATGGCCTCTGCTTTCGGCCTACTTTTCTGTTTATTACCATGGCCTCTGCTTTCGGCCTACTTTTCTGTTTATTACCATGGCCTCTGCTTTCGGCCTACTTTTCAGCTTATTATTATGGCCTCTGCTTTCAGCCTACATTTCTGCTTAGTGTTATGGCCCCTGCTTTCGGCCTAATTTATTTGCTAATGCAGAGCATTCATGGCAACCATGCGGTGCTCATCCTCCCTTCTGCGAGGCCTTAGTTGGGGAAAACCCGGAGTTGAGTCCCTCCTCCCAGGTTAGTCCCAAGCAAGGAGCCCTCATACCGCTAATCCTCCCGGTCAGAGGTCGTGTGACCGGTCGAGTAGAATTGCCACGTCACTTATGTGCTTGTTTTTATATAAAGCGGGTGAAGATTGTTTGGGAGTGGCGGGTTGGTCACGCCCGCAGACTGTTCGTACCGGTGCGGGTGGGTTGACAACTCATGGTGACAGGGAGATGTGCGCAGCGGGTTATCACCCTCCGAGCCTGCAGTTTTGCCTCCACTAGTCGGCCTACAAATCGGCTCGCCGGATGTCGCTCACATCCAGTTGGTACACCAAGTTGTACAGGAGGGCCTGAATGATACGGTACGACTACATTCAGAAGTGGCAAGACTGGCCACTGTCACCGACGGCCACATCGGTGAGGCCCGTGGGGTTAGCTCCCCTGCTTAAAGAAAAGCGGTCTAAACTGTGTCGACACAAGGTCTTTTGTGTGCGTACAGGTTTGAATACCTGGGTGTGTGTGTGTCTGCGCGTTATAGTGTTGTGTACTTACTATACGGCGCGATTACGAGCTTTAGGGCGGGGAGCCCTATATATATATACGGGGATATATATGTTAACCTGCTGCTAACCCTCTACCTTGCTTCGGCTATTTCATTTATGTTCTTTAGCCGCCCCCTGGATATGGATCCGGGGAGGGGATGTATTTTCTACTTAGCTCTGTGACTAACGGTTATTTCTTATAACCAATCACAGGAGATGGGACAGCAATGAGCCCCCGCACCGCAGGATGAGTTACGAGCCTTAGAGATGGCCCGTTCGATTACCCCAGCTTCGCCCCTATCTGAAGAGACGTGAGTTCGAGAGTATAAGGACTAGCCTAGGGCTCCCTTTTGTTTTAGACTATGTAGCCCTCGAGGCAATGTTTTGTAAAAACGATAGGCCCCGACCATATTTAAATATATAACATAATCAGCATGCTTAGCTTTTCTTATTTCGATTGCTTCCACTGTGCGTTCTGATGTGTTGTGATGATTCTTGTGCCTGACAAAGAGACCGCTCAGCGCTTGAGAGGGTGGGACGTCGCCACCGGAAAAGCGCTGGGTAGTCCTCTTTGGGCAGTAAGATCCCCCCTCCCTGAACCGGTTCAGTCTGGGGAGGGGGGGTCTTACAAATGGATCAGAGCCACCACGATCCGACCACATGGGGCAGTCTTTCGATCCTCCCTTCCCCAGTTCCGTTTCTTGGTTCGGGACGAACCACGCAGCGGAAGCCTGGTGGACCCTTTAGGTTTAAGGTTAAGGATTCGAGACTGCACGGTAGTACACCCACACGCTTTCCTTTTCTTTCAGTCCTGCAAAATTCCCTTATTTTTGCAAGTTCTGATACCCGTTTGTTACTTCTTCAGATACCGGAGTCGAGTAACGGAAGGTCCTCCTCTCGGGACCAGTACCACCCTACCACTCCACCACCAGCCCCGGACGCTCCAGCCACGGTTCCGTTCGGAGAGACAGAGCTCGGACAGACCCTGGTAGCCATGTTAGCCGCTTTCCAGACAGCCACCTTACGGCCACCACAGCAGGCCACCGTACCCACCGATCTGCTGACAACATTCCGGGGGCTAAGGCCCCCCACCTTCCGAGGTACCGAGTCAGCCATCCAGGCCGAGGAGTGGGTGGAGAGGGTAGAGGAGCTTCTAGTAGGGATGATGTGCCCCGCAGTAGCCGCAGTGTCCCTGGTGGTGACCATGTTGGAGGGCTATGCCCGGGACTGGTGGAGGGCCGCTATCCGCTCTACCTTCAGAGGACGACCACTCAGCACGATCTTCTGGGGGGAGTTCTCAGAGGCCTTCTTAGAGCATTTCATTTCGGATGCAGACCGGATGGCACTCCAGGAGCGGTTCCTGCAGATCAGGTAGGGAGATAGGACGGTTCCAGACTACCAGAGAGAGTTTATCCACCTGGCCCGCTTCGCCGGGACCTTAGCAGGTACGGATAAGGACAGGGCGGCCAGATTTTACCGGGGATTTCGAGACGACCTCCGTCAGGCCCTGATCATGATTTCCCATGCATCCTTCCACACGATCGCCTCACATGCCACCGCTCTAGAGATGGATCAGCGGATGGTAGCCCAGCAGCGTAGGGGACACGTAGGTGTTCCCCGGACTCAGGGCCGAGAGAGAGGAGTAGGTCCTCGCAGGCAGGGCCGAGACGGGAGACAGCGTCAGCGTCACCAACCATATAGGCAGGCACCCCAGCCCCGACCAGCACCCCAGCCCCGACCAGCACCCCCAGCCCCAGCACCTCAGGTCGTCCCAGCCGCACGACGAGATGTTCCCTTCGCAGGGAACTGCTACCTATGCCAGCAGCCTGGGCATATACGAGCCTTCTGCCCACAGGCTACCGGGAGACCCAGTTTAGGAGCAGTACAGAGAGCGGCGGAGAGAGGACGAGGTGGACGCAGAGGACGTCCCGCAGGCAGGAGGGAGCCGGCTAGGCAGGGCAGAGCAGCACCGCTCGAGGCATACGCGTTGGATCTTCAGCACGGTCCTGCTCCTGACGTAGTGATAGGTATCTACTTCCGGTAGTACGATATCCTAGGAGATGTTATAGCTTTATATATTAGGACTTTTGTATATGTTATCCCTACTCCTGTATATCTGTGAAAAGCTTATGATCATGATATATATATGTTATCAGGTTTACTTTTGATAGAAGGTCATCCCGCTAAAACACTGTTCGATATCGACGCCACACATTCTTTCGTTGCACAAAACTTCATCGCTGACAAGGAGAACACGGTGCGATCGTCCGGGATGTCAATCCGAATACGTCTCCCGGATGGATCAGATATGACTTCCACCGAAAAATGTTCCTTCCAGGCAATGCTAGGAGGCATAGAATTCGAAGTCAACGCAACCGTTTTGGCAATAACCGGATTCGACATCATTCTGGGGATGGATTGGTTGGCCGAGCACAGTGCCCAAATCAATTGTTCAACTCGAGAAATCCGCCTCCAGAATCTGAATGGGCAATTTATCACGCTAGCAGGTATACCCTCTGTCACCCGCATTATCTTAACATCTGCACAAACCGTCAAGGCAGTTCAACGGAAGAACGAGGTGTACCTAATCTACTTTGAGATGGAAGACACGACACAAGTACTAGCTAAAGTGCCTGTAATCAGGGACTTCCCGGATATCTTCCCAGAGTCCCTTCCCGGGTTACCCCCGCAACGGGAAGTGGACTTCCAAATCGAACTTACTCAAGGAGCCTGACCAGTATCCCGAGCACCGTACCGGATGGCCCCGAGGGAACTGGCCGAGCTCAAGATTTAACTACAAGAGTTAGTCGACGCAGGATTCGTACGTCCTAGTACTTCGCCCTGGGGAGCCCCAGTACTGTTTGTTAAAAAGAAGGATGGATCTCTGCGTCTCTGCATTGACTACAGAGAATTGAATAAACTCACTGTCCGGAATACCTATCCCCTACCCCGGATAGATGAATTGTTCGATCAGCTGCAAGGCGCGCCCGTCTTTTCCAAGATGGATTTAAGATCCGGCTACTATCAACTCAGAGTGCGGGAAGAGGACATTCCCAAGACCGCCTTCAGCTCCCGCTACGGACTGTACGAGTTCATGGTAATGCCATTTAGGTTAACCAATGCCCCGTCCGCCTTCATGGCTTTAATGAATACTGTATTTAAACCCTTCCTGGATCATTTCGTAATAGTCTTCATAGATGATATCCTCATCTACTCGAAGAACAAAACCGATCACTCCAGGCATCTCCAAATGGTTCTGCTTAAGCTAAGAGAGCACTCGCTGTTCGCCAAGTTTAGCAAATGCGAGTTCTGGATGGAAGAAGTCAGTTTTCTGGGACACACAGTTAACAAGAACGGGGTAGCAGTGGATCAAGCCAAAGTACAAGCGGTATGAGATTGGCCGCCACTTAAGACAGCGGCAGACATCCGAAGTTTCCTTGGCCTCGCTGGCTACTACCGTAAGTTCGTCGAAGGATTCTCCAAGATTGCGTTACCGCTTACCTCCCTCACCAAAAAGGATGTGACATTCCAGTGGTCTCCCGAGTGCGAAGCAGCGTTCATCGAACTGAAGAACCGGCTGATATCGGCCCCGATCCTGACTCTCCCCTCAGGAACTGAGGGCTTCCAGATCTATGCGGATGCCTCTCTGAAAGGATTGGGAGCCGTGCTTATGCAACATGGCAAGGTAGTTGCCTACGCCTCACGTCAGCTCAAGCCGCACGAACTAAACTACGCCACCCACGGTCTAGAATTGGGGCGGTAGTTTTCGCATTAAAGGTTTTGAGACACTACCTCTACGGGGTACGATGCGAGATTTTCTCCGATCATAAGAGCCTCAAGTATGTCTTCACCCAGAAGGAGCTGAACCTCCGACAACGCCGGTGGTTGGAATTTCTCTGCGATTACGACTTCGCCCTTCAGTACCACCCCGGCAAGGCTAATAAGGTTGCAGACGCCCTGAGTCGGCAGCCTCCAAGGACCGGGAGTTGGTTAGAAATGGTACCGGAGGAATTAGTCGAATCTTTGACAGAACTGGATATTATCCTCATCACCCGTAGGAATCCGATGGAATACCGGGCCCAACTCTACTGGATGGAGATTCAATGCGACATCAGGGACAGGATAAGAGAAGCACAGAAGATCGACGTAGAAGCAGCCCCGATTATTCAAGCCTTGCAACATAGTGCACAGGAGGACTATAATTTGTATGACGGCATCCTGCAGTTCAGACACCGCATATTCATCCCCGCAGCAGAGGGAATTCGGGAAGAAATCCTTCGCGAAGCACACCAGACGAGGTACTCAATACACCCGGGGGTAGTGAAGATGTATACAGACCTACGAAGGACTTTATACTTGCCAGGAATGAAGAGGGACGTCACCAACTATGTTGCGCACTGCCAGACCTGTCAACTGGTCAAGGCAGAGTGTCGAAGCCCAGGGGGCCTACTACAACCCCTGCCCATACCAGAATGGAAGTTCGAGGATATTTCCATGGATTTTGTCCATGACTTACCCCGATCTCGTGCAGGTAACGACTTCATATGGGTCGTAGTAGATCGCCTCACCAAAGTGGCTCGTTTCATCCCGAACAGACAAGGAGACGGTGTCGACATATTAGCCAGACTATTTATTGAGCAGGTAGTCCGATTTTATGGAATACCCAAATCGATCGTCTCGGACCGCGATGGGCGCTTTACATCGAAGGAATGGAGAAGAGTGCAGGCTTATCTGGGAACCAGATTAGCCTTTAGTACCGTCTTCCATCCCCAAACCGACGGGCAAACAGAAAGGACAAACCGGACGATGGAAGACCTCCTCCGATTATGCATAATGGAACACAACGAGCCTTGGGAGCAGTTACTGCCCTTGGTGGAGTTCTCATACAATAACAGCTTCCAGGCAAGCATCAAGATGGCACCTTATGAAGCCCTCTACGGAGGACGCTGTCGGACCCCACTATCTTGGGCACAGGATGAGGACCCCGAAGCCTTAGGGGTCACCTACATAGACGATACCACTGCCGCAATAAGGTTAATTCAAGAACGTATGCTGGAGGCACAGAGTCGTCAGGCCAAATATTATGATGCGCGTCATCGGATGGTGGAATTCAACGTGGGAGATATGGTTTTCTTGAAAATTAAGCCGATGCACGGGATATCCCGAATAAAGAAGCAGAAAAAGCTGGACCCCCGCTATTTAGGCCCATATCAAGTCATCGAAAGAGTTGGCCCGGTGGCTTATAGGTTAGGTTTGCCAGCCGAACTGGGAAACCTTCACGACGTATTTCATGTCTCCTCGCTAAGACGTGTTCTACGCCAACCAGAGCAGCATCTACCCACACCACCAACATCAGTACAATCATACCGATCCATCCAACTCGAACCAGTAAAGATAGTGGACTCCAAGATCAAAGAACTGCGGAACAAAACTATCACGATGGTCAAGATCTTGTGGTCAAACTGTGGACGCGAAGAGTTTACTTGGGAACCAGAGACGCTCGTTCGAGAAAAATACCCGGCGCTCTTCCCCCATGTATATCCGTTAAACCCCTACTTTAGCCAATTTTCGGGGATGAAAATCTCTTTATTTTTATTGGATTGTAACATCCCGACTTTTATTGGGCCACTAGACCCTAGTGAGCCCAATAAAAATAGGCCCCAGCAGTAGAAAACTACCATTTTAAGTAATGTTGCGCGTCGCAACTAAGTCATTGGGGTATAGTGACCAGATGAACCCCGAATTGACTTCCGTCAGTTCCGTTAGACTCGTATGAACAATACGAGCGCAACGGAATTCGTTGCACTTCAATCCGAGGTCGTTTGGAGAAAACGACCATTTCGAGTGTCGTAGCGCGCCACTACCTCATAATTATGAATAGTGACCGTACGAACCCCGATTTTACTTCCGTCAGTTCCATTAGACTCGTATGAACAATACGAGCGCAACGGAATTCGTTGCACTTCAATCCGAGGTCGTTTGGAGAAAACGATCATTTCGGGTGTCGTAGCGCGCCACTACCTCATTATTATGAATAGTGACCGTACGGACCCCGATTTGACTTCCGTCAGTTCCGTTAGACTCGTATGAACAATACGAGCGCAACGGAATTCGTTGCACTTCAATCCGAGGTCGTTTGGAGGAAACGACCATTTCGGGTGTCGTAGCGCGCCACTACCTCATTATTATGAATAGTGACCGTACGAACCCCGATTTGACTTCTGTCAGTTCCGTTAGACTCGTATGGACAATACAAGCGCAACGGAATTCGTTGCACTTCGATCCGAGGTCGTTTGGAGAAAATGACTATTTCGGGTGTCGTAGCGCGCCACTACCTCATCATTATGAATAATGACCGTACGAGCCCCGAATTAACTTCTGTCAGTTCTGGTATACTCGTACGAACAATACGAGCGCAACGGAGTTCGTTGGGCCTCGATTCAAGGTCGTAAGGAGAGTATGCCATTTTACGACTATGCAGATCGCCTCAGTGCAACGCACGAAATATAAAGCACACGAACCCGGCATCGGCCCCGACAACTCTTATTGGACCCCGGGGGCCAAGAAGGACCCCGCCCTAAGTTGACTTGGTCAACCCCCCCCCCCCCCCAAGCTCGAATTTGCTAAAGAAAAAGGGGTGGAGGAGAGAGAGAAAGCCCCTCCCCCCCCCCCCCCCCCAAGAAAAGGGGCTGCCCATGAATAGGCAGCCCCTATTTGGGGCAAAGTGGGCAGGAGAGAGAGAAGGGAAGGGAGGGGGAGAAAATATCTCCCTCTCCCTTATCCCCACGTGGGAGAAAGGAGGAGTGGGGGGGGGGGGGGGGTTCTCCCCCTTCCTATAAAAGGAGGGCCAAGCCCCTCCTTTCAGAACACTACTCCCCCCCCCCCCTCTCCCAAGCTCTCCCCCTACCAGCAAGCTCAGCCACCTCCCTCCTCCTCCTCCTCGCCGGAACCCTACCCAACCAAGCCGCCACCTTCCTCATGGTCGGCCACCGCCCCTCCACCTCTCGAGCCCCACCACACCCCCAGGTAGAACGCTCCCCCTCCTCCTTCCTACCTCCCAGAGGAGGCCGCCCCTCTCCCCGTCGCCTGTGCGTCGCCGGCCGCCGCCCCGAGCCTTGCAAGGCTCGGGGAGGAGGCTGGCCGTGGAAGCCTTCTCACCCAGCGTCGGTGGTGGCGCTGGGGGAGGTAGGTCCCCTCTCGGGGACCTCGGCGCCGGCACAGGGGAGGCGGCCGGGCCGCCGGAGGACGCAGCCGGCGGCACCCGTGGCCTCCCCCTCCTCCTCTGTTTTTAGTTTTCCTGTAGGGGAATAATCCCCTCCCCCGGCGGCGGTCGGCGGCTCCAGGCCGCCGGACCACCGCCGGAGGATTGCCCCCTCCCCGGCGCCCCGACCAGGGGCGGCAGGGAGGGCCATGCACGAGGAGGCGACAGCACTGCAAGCCGGCCTGGCCCATGCCGGCTGCGCCGCGCCTCCCCGTCCCCTTCTGCTCCTCCTTCCGGCGGGGTCCGGCGGCGCCCGGCCGCCGGACCGCCACCGGAGTGGGCGCCGACCCTCGGCGCACCGACCAGGGGCGGCACCGACGCCCTCTCAGTGGAGGCAGCGGCGCAGTGGGCCTGCATGGCCCATGCAGGCCGCGCCTCCGCCTCCCGCCTGCTTCTTCGCCCTCCCCCGGCGGTGGCTGGCGGCACCAGGCCGCCGGACCATCACCGGAGGAGTCGTCGGCCCCCGGCGCACCGACCGGGGGCGGCGCCGGCCCCTCCGACCGCTGCCCGGCGGCAGTTGAGGCCGCCTGCTGGCGGGGATGGCGGGAGCCGTCCGATCTCCCCCAGGAGATCGGGCGGCCTCCCACTCCTCGTTTCCCGCCCTCCGCCTCAGCATATGTGCCCCCCGCAGCGGATCCGCTGCGGGGGCCGCGGGAAGGCGCAGGGTGCAAGACCCCTGCGCCCCCTCCCTTTCCCTAATCGCACCCCCCCCCCCTTCCTTTTTCCTAACCGCACCCCAATCTCCCTTTTCCCTTCCCCATTTTTTTGAGAAAAAATGGGGCAGATTGGGAAGAAGTTTTCTAAATGAAAAATGTGCCCCACCCTAAGGGGCACCTACTGTAAATTTTTTGGGATTTTTAGGAGGAATTTTACTATTTTTAAAACCCTTTATAGAGTTTATTTTGAGAAAATAAACGTCCAAATAAGTTCGCAAAAATCACCAAAAATTAAGGGCTCTAATTAAAGGTGTTTTACAACTACTACTAAAATTGGGAGGTGTGGTCTCTTATTTTGGTCCTCCAAAAGCTTTTACAAGCGAAAATAAACGCCCCAAAAGAGCGAAATTCATCGAAATGAATCGGCGTCCCCTCGACGCATATTTTTAAATGCCTATTAAAAATTATGCGTATCTATCCAAGGAATCGACTAAGCTCGGAATATCGACGCGAAAATCGGAACGAAATCGCGGCGCGACGCCGAAATTTAACCCCGCCGCGACAATAATAAAAGAATGGAGTCGACGATTGAAGCCTCCTCTTATGGAGTGATTGGACTACTAACCCTTTCTTTTATGCTTTTACTGCTTTCCCTACTTTCCGTTAAATCCAGTCTCGCACTGGTCCCCCGCATTTATGTTATGTACTTTCCTTTAAATCCAGTCTCGCACTGGTCCCTCGCATTTACTTTCTGTACTTTCCTTTAAATCCAGTCTCGCACTGGTCCCCCGCACTTACTTTCTGTACTTTCATTTAAATCCAGTCTTGCACTGGTCCTGTCATTATGGCCTCTGCTTTCGGCCTACTTTTCTGTTTATTACCATGACCTCTGCTTTCGGCCTACTTTTCTGTTTATTACCATGGCCTCTGCTTGCAGCCTACTTTTCTGTTTATTACCATGGCCTCTGCTTTCGGCCTACTTTTCAGCTTATTATTATGGTCTCTGCTTTCGGCCTACATTTCTGCTTAGTGTTATGGCCTCTGCTTTCGGCCTAATATATTTGCTAATGCAGAGCTGTCATGGCAACCATGCGGTGCTCATCCTCCCTTCTGCGAGGCCTTAGTTGGGGAAAACCCGGAGTTGAGTCCCTCCTCCCAGGTTAGTCGCAAGCAAGGAGCCCTCATACCGCTAATCCTCCCGGTCAGAGGTCGTGTGACCGGTCGAGTAGAATTGCCATGTCACTTATGTGCTTGTTTTTATATAAAGCGGGTGAAGATTGTTTGGGAGTGGCGGGTTGGTCACGCCCGCAGACCGTTCGTACCGGTGCGGGTGGGTTGACAACTCATGGCGACAGGGAGATGTGCGCAACGGGTTATCACCCTCCGAGCCTGCAGTTTTGCCTCCACTGGTCGGCCTACAAATCGGCTCGCCGGATGTCGCTCACATCCAGTTAGTACACCAAGTTGTACAGGAGGGCCTGAATGATACGGTACGACTACATTCAGAAGTGGCAAGACTGGCCACTGTCAGCGACGACCACATCGGTGAGGCCCGCGGGGTTAGCTCCCCTGCTTAAAGAAAAGCGGTCTAAACTGTGTCGACATAGGGTCTTTTGTGTGCGTACAGGTTTGAATACCTGGGTGTGTGTGTCTGCGCGTTATAGTGTTGTGTACTTACTATACGGCGCGATTACGAGCTTTAGGGCGGGGAGCCCTATATATATACAGGGATATATATGTTTACCTGCTGCTAACCCTCTACCTTGCTTCAGCTATTTCATTTATGTTCTTTAGCCGCCCCCTGGATATGGATCCGGGGAGGGGATGTATTTTCTACTTAGCTCTGTGACTAACAGTTATTTCTTATAACCAATCACAGGAGATGGGACAGCAAGGAGCCCCCGCACCGCAGGATGAGTTACGAGCCTTGGAGATGGCCTGTTCGATTACCCCAGCTTCGCCCCCTATCTTCAGAGACGTGAGTTCGAGAGTATAAGGACTAGCCTAGGGCTCCCTTTTGTTTTAGACTACGTAGCCCTCGAGGCAATGTTTTGTAAAAATGATAGGCCCCGACCATATTTAAATATATATCATAATCAGCATGCTTAGCTTTTCTTATTTTGATTGCTTCCGCTGTGCGTTCTGATGTGTTGTGATGATTCTTGTGCCTGACAAAGAGATCGCTCAGCGCTTGAGAGGGTGGGACGTCGCCACCCGAAAAGCGCTGGGTAGTCCTCTTTGGGCAGTAAGATCCCCCCTCCCTGAACCGGTTCAGTCTGGGGAGGGGGGGTCTTACAGAGCACCCGCTGGCTAGTGTTGTTTCCTACCAGCGGTTCTCTCCCTCTTACCAGGTTTTTGTGGCTGCAGCTGATTCAGTTTGAATCCCTACTTCGAATGCTGAGGCTCTCCTTGATTCGCGGTGGGTTTGGGCCATGGAGGAGGAGATGTCTGCTCTTCGTCATACCGGGACGTGGTCTCTTATTCCTCTGCCGCCCGGGAAACGCACTGTTGGGTGAAAATGGGTATATACTGTGAAGTGTGGTGCTGATGGTTCGATTGATCGCTACAAGGCTCACTTGGTGGCTAAGGGATTTACTCAGGCTCCTGATGAGTTTGGGGCTACGTTTTCTCCCGTGGCCAAGCTGACTAGTGTTCGTGTAACATCCCATTTCGCGCTAGACCCCTCGGGTGACATGTGTCACTTGGAGTTGCATGAACTAGAAATTTACTAAATTCTGAATCTGGGTAAGGTGCGCAGCTAGGTTCGAGGCACTTTTTAGGCATGATCCAGCAGGATTCAGACCTCGGGCTCAACGTGGAGGTTGTAGCCCTCGAAAATACCTTTCCAACGACTGGTTGTACGTTTTCTGGAGGTCTGTGTAGCTCACTAGGATTAAAAATCAAAACTGCTATATTTTGATCTCTATCGCTAGCGCCCGACGGTATCGCTACCGCCGGCGCTAGCGAATCGTCTCAGCGGCCGTCGAGACGACCGAATCGTCTCAGCGGCCGTCGAGACGGCCGAATCGTCTCAGCGGCCGTCGAGACGACCGAATCGTCTCAGCGGCCGTCGAGACGACCGAATCATCTCAGCGGCCGTCGAGATGACCAAATTGTCTCAGCGGTGCCGTCGAGATGACTGAGAAGGGCTAGCAGCCGTGTAAGAGTCACGGGATTTCTATTTGGTGGTGGCTTAAAATGCATAGGATAAAGCTCCTGGTGGAGTTTAGGACCTATAGGAAGCTGACATTCATTGGTAGAGTTTCAAGATTATGCTTGGAGAAGGGTTTGGCCATTAAAAACTTATTAATGCAAATTAAATCACCTACTCTTTTCTCTCTTAAAGAAAAAGGGCTGCTGGTCAGATTACCCGATTCATCTTCTTCTTCTTCTCCTCCTTCTTCTCTTCATCTTCTTCCTCCCACCATAAGGTTTTAACTTAGGGTTCTTGAAGGAGCAAGCTTGGAGAAGGATTTGGAGCTTGGCCGACCACCACCCCGCTGCCATGAAGATGAGCTTGAACCATAGCCGAAATAAGGTGACTTCCTCCCCTCTCCCTTGGTGCTAGCCTCTTAGATCACAATAGGAGAGATGAAGGCTCAAGAGAGCTTCTCGTGTGAGCTTTAATGGAGTTTCCTTAGGAAGACCAAGCCGGAACCTCAAAATTAGGGCATCGTTCGCCGCGAGGTTCTAGGGATCATTTCTTCTCTTCAAAAGGAAGATATGGGATTTGATTTGGGGCAAACCCATGGTCGTTGTGGGAGAGTGAGGGGAATGATAGTTTGGGATTTTAAAAGGGGGTGAAATGATCTAATTAATGTTTGGGGAAGATGAAGGATGATGCTCTGTTAAATAGGGTTTTAATTATGTATTACGTGATCACTTATGTTTAGTTTCAGAATTTTTGGATAGATATGTACCATGAAGATGCTTGTCCTATCATATAAATGCAAAGCGCCGTGAATACGTATTGCATAATACAATGAGGTTGAAAATTGGTGGAGACATTTGTGATAATAATATGTACATCCCTGTTGAAATTCATAACTTATGATTATGTAGAATTAAAGCTATTGCCGCTTTATTTGATGATTGAAGGAGATATAAATGTTGAATGTGAAGCCTGTTTGGGCCGAAATTTTGTATGAATCATGTATACGCTAGTATTGGCTGGTGATGATAATGTCAGATTTACTTCTGTTAAGACGACTCCTTGGATGAACCTTCAATTGTAGATTTATGTGGAATCGTAAAAAGGACATGTATGAATTAATATTCATATCGCTTGCTAATCTATTGGATGATGTAGATTGGTGATAATCTCTCCATAAGCTTGATAGCTTTAATAGTGTTGAATCACGTTGTGATTTGTACTTAAGGCGATTGAATATTGACGATATGTTGGGGATTACATATTTAGTAAAATATGAATATGACACCGTACACACAAGTAGTCCCACAGATTTTCGTAGAGTAATTTCCATGATATACACTCGCCGCCGCAAAAGAGTTATGATAACTTGGTATGGTTAGCATTGATGGCTTTCAATGCTTTCTTTTGTTGATGGGTTGGCGCTGTTTAGTTGGTTTGGCCGGCAGGATATGCGTCTTGTGGGGGAGGCTAGCTCGTGTGCTGGCGCTTCCGCGAGACGGCTGTCCTGGGCATAAGACTCCCCTCGGCCGTGTCTTGTGTTCCGGGAGGGGGGTCTTACAGTTCGTCTTCTGCTCTCCCTTGCTACGTCCCGGGCATGGCCTCTCTACCAGCTTGACGTCAAGAATGCTTTCCTCCATGGAACCTTACAGGAGGAGGTTTATACGGCTCCTCCACCGGGATTTGCACTTCAGGGGGAGTATTCGAGCAGGGTTTGTCGACTGCACAAATCCCTGTACGTCCTATTTCTTACTGGGGATGACTCTGCTGGTATTTCTGAGGTGAAAGCTACTCTCCGCTCCGCCTTTGAGGTGAAAGATCTTGGATCTCTTAGTTATTTCCTTGGGATTGAAGTGGCTCGCTCCCGACAGGGCATCTACATATCCCAACGGAAGTACACCTTAGATCTCCTTCGGGATTCTGGTCTCCTGGGCTGTCGTCCTATGTGTATGCCTATGGATACCAATCATCGTCTTCATGTTGAATCTGGTGATCCTCTACCAGACCCTTCTCAGTATCAGCGTCTGGTTGGCCTCCTGATATACTTGACAAATACGAGGCCAGACATCAGCTTCTCAGTAGGCGTTCTGAGTCAGTTTATGCATTCTCCTAGGACTGCTCATCTAGAGGCCGCTCGGCGTGTTCTTCGCTATCTCAAGCATGCTCCTGGTCTTGGACTATTCTATCGGGCTGACGGTGTCTCCAGTCTCTCCTGCTTCACTGATGCTGATTTCGCCGGTTCTTTGACTGATCGACGCTCTACTACCGGCCTCTGTGTGTTTCATGGTGATCATCTTGTTTCATGGCGGAGTAAGAAACAACACATTGTATCGCGCTCGTCCGCTGAGTCTGAATACCCTTGCCATGGCACACGGTGTTACTGAGTTGAATTGGCTTCGATCGCTGCTGACTGAACTTGGTCTATCCCTGACCACTGACTCGACTCTCTACTGTAACAATAAGTCAGCTCTTCTTCTCACTCAGGATTCGGTGCTTCATGAGCGCACCAAGCACATAGAGATGGATGTTCACTTCCTTCGTGATCACGTTTGTACTGGGACCGTCCTTCCTACTTATGTTCCTTCGGCCGACCAACTTGCTGATGCCTTCACTAAGGCCCTTGGTCCTACTCGTTCAGATTTGCTCTCTTCCAAGCTGGGCATGATTGACATCTTTGCTCCACCTTGAGGACAGTGACAGATCCAGAAAATTATAAATGGGGGTGCACAAAAAATTTCTAAACACAAATGTTAGCGGGTGAGTAGGAGGGTCGTGGGTCACATGTTGAAAATTAATTTTGGGGGTGCACATAGCTGAACTTGGTCTGCGAATAGCCAGATTTGGTCTGCAAATAGCCAACTTTGGTCCGCAAATAGCCAATATTTATCCCAAAACAAACTAGTTATGTGACATGAGAACACTTCCATCTTATCGGAGTTGTTTCTCTCTCATCTGGCCACCATTTTTGACATATAAGTAGTCAAATTTCCTCGACGAGAGGAATCCAAATCCACTAACAATTTTGAAAAATAATGGGGGTGCAAGTATCCCTCGGGCCCCTCTGGATCCGCCCCTGCTTGAGGGGGAGTATTGGAGTTATTGTTGTATATTTGTATTTGTACTTATTAATCTGGTCTGCCTTTAGCCTGCAATATTCTTTTGTCTATTTAATTGGTTTGTCTCCTCATTTGGAGACTAAGGCTTTCATTATTTTCTCCTACACAATGCACCCCGATATACACATTTTGATAGAATGCACCCCGAAATATTCTAATATTACAGTTTACACCTCCCAATATTATTATTTGCCCTTTGCACTCTGAGGCTTTTAGAATGAGAGTATTTTTGTCGTAATTTTAATTTTCTTACACTCTTTGGTTTTTCGCCAGTTTAGGTTTTACCTTTTCACACGTTGATTCACGAGAAACTCTCCCACTTTCGCCGAGAGGTCTTCTTCCCTCTCGATCCCTTGCCGCTTACGCCAAGATGCACCATTTTTGCCGAGCAGTTGAGATTCCACCCTTTCTTCTCCGGTGAGCAGTTGAGATTCCACCCTTTCTTCTCCGGCGAGCAGTTGATCCTATCGTTCGAGCGTCATTTCCGAGCCATCGAGTTCGTCAAGCTCCAACATGCTTGTTTGTTGACATTTACGAGCTATCCACCTCTTCAATTCTCGATTCAGGTCTTTATTCCTTACATATCTCTATTCCGAGCCAAACATCACTGTTATGTATACCGTCCATTTATGTTTTTTTTAAGTATCAACTTGTAGCTCATGCTCTAGTTTAGGTTCTTATATGCACAAATCTATGTTTTTAGTTCATGCATGAGATCAATTCATTTATGTTTTTTTTGTGCAATGCCATTTTCTTAGATATGGATTGGGAGAATGTTGTGGTCGAAGGAAATGATTTACAAGATAGAGTTGATTTAAATAGTAGCAGTGATTCAACGTCAAGATGCACCATTTTTGTCGAGCAGTTGATATTCCACCCTTTCTTCTCTGGCGAGCAGTTGAGATTCAACCCTTTCTTCTCCGGCGAGCAGTTGATCCTATCGTTCGAGCGCCATTTTCGAGCCATCGAGTTCATCAAGCTCCAACATGCTTGTTTGTTGACATTTACGAGCTATCCACCTCTTCAGTTCTCAATTCAGATCTTTATTCCTTCTAGATCTTTATTCCGAGCCAAACATCACTGTTATGTATATCTTATGTTTTTTTAAGTATCAACTTGTAGTTCATGCATGCTCTAGTTTAGGTTCGTATATGCACAAATCTGTGTGTTTTAGTTCATGCATGAGATCAATTCATTTATGTTTTTTTTTTGTGCAATGTCATTTTCTTAGATATGGATTGGGAGAATGTTGTGGTTGAAGAAAATGATTTACAAGATAGAGTTGATTTAAATAGTAGAAGTTATTCAACGAGTACCGGAGAAGAATTCGATGACAGCGATCCTTCATTTTTCGATTATTTAGTTGATAGTGATTTTGAATTGGATGATCTTATATTTGATGAAAATAACGATGTTGAAATTGAGTGGGCTGGTGCAACGTTGGAACCCAAACTAAATTTAGTACGAACGTTGGAATACAGATTAGAGAGTTTGGGGATCATTCTTCATCAATTTCTTTGAAAGACAAAATTCTCAAATTCAAGTTTACTAAGACAATGCAAATGAATATAATTTTGCGTTTAATATTGGGATGTGTTTTAATAGTGCATTTTTGGGATGTAGCGAGAATGTACGCAATAGTACAAGTGAAACCAGTAAAATTACCAAAAATTGTAGTGATAAAATTCAATTAACTTGCGAGTGTGGTTGGATTTTATTTGTCTCTTTCATATCCAAGAATGAAAAACAATTCAGGTGAAGAGAATTAAAGGAGAGCATACTTGTTGTAGAACTCCGAGTTCCAACGTTGCAACTTGAAATTCCTTGTAAAGAAGTACGAGCAACATATTAGGAGCAACCCAGAATGATCAATAAATTCAATGCAAAAAAATAATGCAAATTGGCAATAAAACACCTCTTAGCATTTGAAAAATGTATAAAGCTAAAAAACATGCAAATAAAGTTATTAGTGGCATAGAATTTGAGCAATATGCAAAGCTTTGAAATTATTGTGAGGAAATTTATAGGACCAATCCAGACACCACTGTTAAGATTAAATCTAAGCACGATGTATCATCTCAAACTTGCATTTTCAAGAGACTTTACATATGTTGGGGTGCATTGAAGAAAGGTTTTATGGGTAGATGCAGGCCTATAATAGGTTGGATGGTACTCACTTGAATACAATGACATGTGGCCAGTGGCGAACCCAGAATTTTCGTTCGACCCGGGCACCAAGCAAAAGATTCAGATTCATAACTATTTGACATAAATATTTTTGTATCCTATGACCCAAAACAAGGGTGTATAAAAATGATCTATAACTACAAGTTAACTAGCAATCTTGGATCTGTTTTGAAAAGCTCTCATATTCATCATAATAGATATCTGTATCTGTAAATGAGTATGAGATTTGATCATGCATAAGACACCCAAAATCAGTAAAACATACCTTAGCTCTTCTTTTGATAAAATAAGATATTCACTGCAGGTATAATGCAGAAAGCCCATCCACTTCTAGATCTAAACAGTGGCCAGAAACCTTCACTGGGAAAGCTATGGCGTCAAGCCTGATCTACAACACTCATCAATGGCCGAACGAGGTGAGAACTGAAGGAGCAGAAACAACACAGGCTTTTGGCAGTCTAGATCCGAAAACAAGCGTTGTAGACGAATCTAGGTCGATTTTCAGATCTGGGAACTTCTATAGATCAGCAAGGCTTGATCTTCTCAAAGCATTGATTGGGGAAGATGATAAATAGTGCCAGCGATGAAAAGTTTTTTCCGAGCCGAATAGAAGGGGATCGATCTCTCTATACCGAAAACCTTGCTCGACGCTGAAGAGGAGAGGACGGGTAGAGAGTCGGCGATGAAGAAGAATGGGCACCTTAGGCCGGTTGTTCTCCTCCAAAACCAGAGGATCGACACTGAGTTTTTTCAAGGAAAATGAGGAAGATGAGTGGCGGTTTCACCCTTGTCCACAGTCCATTCGCCCGGCCAAGCAGAGGCCGCCGACAGGTCCACGCGTCCAGCGGTCCTGGTGTCCAGCGATCCAGGAAATTAATGCATAGGCAAAAGAGAAACGAAAGATGGAAGGTGGAACAGAGGAAATCACGAAATGAAACTACGCAGAAGGCAAATGAACAGGCGGAACAGTGGAAATCGCGATTTTTTTTTACCCGGGCACGTGCCCGAGTGTGCCTGCACGTGGGTCTGCCTCTGCATGTGGCATATTGGTATGTGCAGTTGGTATCGATGGTAATAATAATATGTATCATATTGCCTATGCTTTTATTTTGACTGAAAATACAAAGACTTGGAAATGATTTGTTAGTATTCTTATTGAAGATTTGTGTATTAAAAATAGTAATGTGTGGACTATCATTTCGGATAAGCAGAAAGACCTAATTAAAGCTATTGAAGAGTTATTGCCCAATGATGAGCCTAGACTTTGTTTAAGACATATGTACAATAATTTTAAATAATAATTTAGAGGCATACAACTTAAAGATTTACTATGGAGGGTTGCATCCGCAACAAAGATTGTTAATTTCAACAATGAAACGGAGAAATTGAAGGCTTGTGATAAGAAGGCTTATGATTGGGTAAAAGAAAGACATGAAAAATAGTGGGCGATGTCCCATTTCAGTACTTGGCCAAAATGTAATATGTTGTTTAACAATTATTGTGAGACCTTCAACAAAGTTATTTTAAGGGCTAGAGATAAGCTCATAATAATAATATTGAAAACAATCAGGATAATTCTAATAAAGAGGTTGCACACTCAGAGGGACAAGGTACTAAAATGCAATGGAGAGATATACCCTTCCATCCAAAAAATTTGTTTACCAACAAAATTGTTTTTTATTGTTTTCCAATATTTTTTGGATGGAAGGGCATATCTCTTTGTTGCATTTTAGTAACCTTGTCCCTCTGAGTGTGCAGCCTCTTCATTAGAATCACCATGATTGTTTCCAACTTTATTATTATGAGCTTATCTCCTTGAGTTTTAGGATTTGATATGCTTGCATATCCTACTTAATACATATATTGTGATTATGGCAATTGATGATGCATAATTTGACCTAAGTTATTAACATGGATATTTAAATATTATAATATAAATATATATATATATTGTTAATTTTATCCGTTAAATCGTATCTTTTTATAATTATATCCTAACCACGCATATTTTACTATTTTTGCAGGATCCCGGGACAGTTGCATTATCATTTCTAAAGAGCACGCCTTTATTTAGGGTGTGCCAAACTAAATATCGAGCGCAGCAATGTTACCGTGTTACTGAACCATATTCAAGAAGAGAATGAAGCCCAAATGGTCCGATGAGATATTTTCTCCTAAGTATGAAAGAGGCTAGCCACCTTTGACTATAAATTCAGCATGTGTTCATGAAGGAAGCTTCTTGGAAAGAGAGAAAGCTAGTCAACTTTGATCATACTTTTCAAGGCATGACAAGTGTGAAAAGGAGTAGCCGTCATTGACCTTTAAAACCAACATGTGTTTTTGACCAAGGGAAGCTTCATGGAAGCTTCATCCTCATGTCATCTACCATCTCTACCTCTTTGGTTTTGGCCCTATAAATAGGCATGAAGGAAGAGGGAGAGGGGATCATCCTTCCTCCTTCATTTGAGCCTTTTAGATAGTTGTTGAGAGTTTATGCTTAGAGTATTTTAGCTTAATATTTTCATGCTTTAATGTTCTTGCAATCTTTTTTATCGTACTTGTAATCTTTTTCAAACTCACTTTGTAATATCTTTATGCCCTTTTGATAATTCCTTTTCAATAAGAAATAAAATAGTTTGTTATTCCCTTTCTCTCTCTCTCTCTCTGTGTGTCTTATTATGCATATTCTTAACATGATTTTCATTTCCTACTTTATTATGAGTAACTAAACTTTGTTTAGTGCTTGATCAAGATGATCCGAGGAATGAAATGATCTTCTCTTCTTAATTTAATTTCTTTTTCTCTTTTAACGAATGCTTAGGATTTACCCTTGATTAATATTTAGTGAGATCATATTATCGATATATGATTTTCACTTTTGTTCCCGTATTCTAGTAGCCGAAAGGATCGTGTGTACGGAATGATCACTCACGGGTAAAGGGAGTTGAATGCAATCCTTGAAAGAGGACGACGTAAATCTCCTGGATTGGAGTCAAATCCAATAGCGGGGTTCACCGCGTAAAGCGAGCTTTGGGGGTTTCGATTGTAGAACGAAAGTTCGGTCGATCAACCTAAACTCAGTTGGGCGTAGCCTTGAAAGAGGTGCGTTCATGTTTCGGGAATCTCCACGGTCCAAGTATTTCCGTTAAAGTGATTTAGAAATTTATTTATTTTTATTTTGATCGTTTCATTCCGAGGTGAGTCGAGATCAAGTGCTAGTCTTTTTATGTTGTCTAAACCACCTCTTTTTAATCATAATCTCTTTTTTTGCAAAACCAACTCAAAATCTATTTGATAGGATAATAGCGAGTTCTTTGAAGTAGAAGTATTCGACGTGCCCTGGTTCTAATACGACCTTGATATTTCATATCCTATACTATAATTGATAAGGTACACTTGCCTTTATCGAGCATAGAATCGGAGAAAATCAAAATTATTTATAAAACACAAATTTCTCTATCAAGTTTTTGGCCCCGTTGCCGGGGAACTTTTGCGTCGATATTTTGAAAAACAGAAGTCATTAATTTTATCGTTTACTTTTTTATTTTTGCTTTCCGAAATAAAGCAAAAAAAAAAAAATCCTTTCTTTTCTTTTATTTATCATATTTTCCCTTCTCTCTTTTCATCTCCTTTAGTGCATGACCCGAGAAAGCTCTTCGAATAGTTCCGATATTCATTTTGATCCAGAAATTGAGCGCACTCTTCTGCAGCGCCTCCGAACTCGTGATCGGGATTTTGATTTGAACTTCGAAGAGTCGATCGGAGACACTATACCAGAAACTATGGGTGAGCCCAATCCCAATCCGAATGAGGCCCCGCAACGGACCATGTCCTATTATGCGCAACCGAACTTAGAAGGGACACAATCTAGTATCGTCCGCCCCGCGGTGGCGAACAATAACTTTGAGATCAAGTCTAGCATCATACAAATGGTGCAACAATCGGTGACCTTTGATGGACTGTCGGACGAAGATCCAAATTCACATCTTGCTAATTTTCTTGAAATCTGCGATACCTTTAAAATCAATGGCGTTACTGATTACGCCATTCGATTGCGGTTATTTCCTTTTTCCTTGCGGTCAAAGGCCAAACAGTGGTTGGACTCTCTTCCTATAGGATCCATCACTACATGGGCTGAAATGACGGAAAAATTCTTAACTAAATATTTTCCTCCTGCCAAGACCGCCAAATTGCGCACTGATATCGCTTCTTTTATGCAAATCAACTCGGAGACTCTCTACGATACATGAGAGCGCTTCAAGGAACTTTTGCGTAGATGCCCTCACCATGCACGTCATACTTGGCAACAAGTTCAAATTTTCTATAATGGCTTAAATTTTCAAACAAGGCAGATGATTGATGCGGCCGCTGGAGGTACTCTTAATAATAAAACTCCGGAGGCCGCTCAAGAGCTTTTCGAGGAAATGGTCATGAATGCTTACCAGTGGAATGTGCCTCGGTCGCGTCCTAATAAGCCGGCCAGTCTTTTCGAAGTTGATGCTACGACAAGTTTAGCCTTGCAAATTGAGCGCTTAACCAAGCAAGTGGCGGAGATGTCTGCTTCCTCCGCCACTCCTTCATGGAATTATAATAATAATGTAATAGAAGAGCAGGTTGACTACATGGGGAATCCGCCTCGACCTTCCTATAACCCGCCCAATGTCCCGTATAATAATACTTACAACCCGGGTTATAGGAACCATCCGAATTTCTCATGGAGCAACGAAAGCAATGGCCAACGCCCCCCAAATATGAATCCACCTGGTTTTCCTCCACAACCACCAAAGCCATCTTCATTGGAAGAAGTCTTTTCTAAATATGTTGCCTCCAATGAATCCACCATCCGGAATCTTGCCGGATCGGTTAAAAACTTAAAAAATCAAATTGGCCAACTTGCCAAAATGATCTCCGAGCGCCCACATGGAGCTTTGCCGGGCAACACAGAGTCGAATCCAAGAGAAAATGCAAATGCAATCACCCTTCGCAGTGGAAAAAAGGTAACTCCTTCAAGTGTGATCGAGCCTGAGGTAACTGTTTCTGCTCCACCCCCTCTTGTTTCATCGTCAATCGCTTTATCTCCGAATGCTTTGAATTTTGCGCCGCCTTACCCGTCTAAAATCAGAAACGAGCGAGTAGAGGAACACTATAAGAAATTTCTAGAAATTTTAAAACAAATTCACATAAACGTTCCTTTCTGCGAGGCACTCTCTCAAATGCCCAAATACGCGAAATATCTCAAGGAGTTACTCTCGAATAAAAAGAAACCTGAAGATATTTCGCGTATTTCTCTCAACGCAGAATGCTCGGCAGTTTTGCTGAATAAATTGCCTCAAAAATTAAACGATCCGGGACGGTTTTCCATTCGGTGCTTATTCGGCAATTTATTAGTAAAACATGCCCTAGCCGACTTGGGCGCTAGCATAAATCTAATGCCTTACTCTTTGTTTAAGAAATTAGGATTGGGTGATCCAAGCCCAACAAGAATAAGTATACAACTAGTTGATCGTTCAGTTAAGTATCCGGTAGGGGTTGTGGAGGACGTGCTCGTCAAAGTTGACAAGTTCATTTTTCCGGTGGACTTTGTTATTTTTGACATCGAAGAGGATGCCGAAGTACCCCTCATCCTCGGTCGCCCCTTCCTCGCCACCTCCCGCGCAATAATAGATGTGAGTAACGGAAAGCTCCTCCTTCGGGTTGGAGATGATGATGTTATTTTTCATATTAACCCCTCCATGCGCAATTCTCTTTCAAATGACGATTCATGCTTTCATTTAGACGCATCTTTTGAAGAAGATTTTTCTTTATTTTCTGATTCCGTTTCATCATTTTGTGACGATTCTGAGTATGCCGAATTATGTTGTTTAAAAGAATTCTCTCGTTCGTCGCCACCTGAGCCGATTAGCGTTGAAAATTTTAAAATTAAAACTTCTTATGAAGAGCCGCCCACTCTTGAACTAAAACAACTCCCTGATCAACTCAAATATGTTTTCTTAGAAAAAAATTCTAAATTACCTGTCATCATTTCTTCTGATTTAAGTGATTCGGAAAGTTTTGAATTAATTCATGTTTTAAATAAACACCGTCGTGCCATAGCTTGGCAAATTTCGGATATAAAGGGGATTAGCCTTTCCTTCTGCACCTATAAAATATTATTAGAAGATAATTATCGCAGCACCGTTCAGCCGCAACGACGACTTAACCCCAACATGAAAGACGTCGTTAAGGCCGAAGTGATTAAGCTTTTAGATGCGAGAATAATCTACCCGATTTCAGATAGTACGTGGGTTAGCCCCGTACAGGTCGTGCCAAAGAAAGGCGGAGTAACGGTAGTGGCAAACGAAAACAACGAATTAATTCCGACTCGTACTGTTACGGGTTGGCGGATGTGCATCGACTATAGAAAATTAAACGATGCCACCCGGAAAGACCACTTTCCGCTACCTTTTATCGATCAAATATTAAAACGCCTTTCCGGTCACTCCTACTACTGTTTTCTTGATGGTCTTTCGGGATATTTCCAAATCCCAATCTCACCCGAAGACCAGGAGAAAACAACTTTCACTTGTCCCTTCGGCACTTTCGCCTATCGAAGGATGTCGTTTGGTCTATGCAACGCGCCGACTACATTCCAAAGATGTATGCTAGCAATCTTTAACGAGTTGGTAGAGGATGTGATGGAGGTTTTTATGGACGATTTTTCCGTTTTCAGAAATTCTTTTCAATCGTGCTTGGCTAACCTCGATCGTGTTCATCAACGCTGCGAAGACACGAATTTAGTTTTAAACTGGGAGAAATGTCATTTCATGGTCCGAGAGGGGTTAGTCCTCGGTCATAAAATATCTGGTAAAGGGATCGAGGTTGATAAGGCCAAGATCGAGGTAATTGAGAAACTTCCCCCTCCCACAAATGTAAAATCTATTAGAAGTTTTCTAGGTCACGCTGGTTTTTATAGACGGTTCATACAAAAATTTTCAAAAATTACAAAGTCGTTAACCCATTTGTTGGAAAAAGAATCTTCTTTTGTTTTTGATGACGAATGTTTATCTGCATTTAAAATTATTAAAGATAAACTTATCAACTCGCCAATATTAGTAGCGCCGGATTGGTCCTTACCGTTTGAGATTATGTGCGACGCGAGCGATTTTGCGGTCGGTGCCGTGTTAGGCCAGCGAAGAAACAAATATTTCCATCCTATTTATTATGCTAGTAAAGCACTCATATCCGCACAAGCTAACTACACCACGACCGAAAAGAAACTTCTAGCCATTGTCTTCACATTTGATAAGTTTAGGTCTTATATTACTCTTTCTAAAGTCATAGTTTTCACTGATCATTATGCCCTCAGGTACCTACTAAATAAGGCAGACGCCAAGCCTCGATTATTGAGATGGATCCTCCTGCTGCAAGAATTTGACTTGGAGATCCGGGACAAGAAAGGAGCAGAGAACTTGGCGGCCGATCATCTCTCCCGCTTAGAGAACCCTATTGCGGATACACTGGCATAGGCCGACATTGATGACAAATTTCCTGAAGAGCGACTCCTCGCAATCGAGAAGTTAATGAATTCTTCTACCCCTTGGTTTGCGGATTTGGCCAACTATCTAGTGGCACGGGTCTTGCCAAAAAGTTTTTCAAGTCAGCAAAAGAAGAAATTCTTTTCCGACATGAAGAACTACTTTTGGGAGGACCCCTTCTTATTTCGTATCTGCGCGGATCAAGTGGTAAGAAGATGTGTTTCGAGCGAGGAAGGCTTGCAAATTTTGCGGCACTGCCATGAAGGACCAACCAGCGGACATTACCAAGCAAACCGGACCGCAAGAAAAGTGCTGGAGGTCGGTTTTTACTGGCCCTCGATCTTTAAGGATGCTCACTCTTTTGTGAAGGGATGCGACAGCTGTCAAAGGTCAGGTAACATATCTCGTCGAGACGAAATGCCCCAAAACTCCTTTTTGGAGTATGAAATTTTCGATCTATGGGGTTTCGATTTCGTAGGTCCTCTACCTCCCTCATTTAATAATAAATATATTCTCGTTGCAGTCGACTATATGTCGAGGTGGGCGGAAGCGCAAGCTCTCCCCACCAACAATGCGAGGGTCGTCGTAAATTTTCTAAAAAAATTATTCTCTCATTTTGGCACGCCACGCGCTATAGTTAGTGATAGGGGCACCCATTTATGCAATAGCCAATTCGCTAAAATTTTAGCGAAATATGGTGTCACTCACAAACTCTCCACTGCATATCACCCACAAACGAGCGGCAAAGTTGAAGTCGTAAATCGAGAATTAAAAAGAATATTAGAAAAAACCGTTTCCATTAATAGGAAGGATTGGGCACTCAAGCTCGATGACGCGCTATGGGCCTATCGAACGGCGTACAAGACCGCTATCGGTTGTACACCGTATCGATTGGTTTATGGCAAGGCTTGCCACCTTCCGGTTGAGTTAGAGCACCGCGCTTATTGGGCGCTAAAATTCCTTAACCTTGATTCTACTTTGGCCTCCGAGCAAAGAAAATTCCAACTGAATGAACTAGATGAATAGCGTGCTAACGCCTATGAAAATAATAAATTTTATAAGGAGCGCTCAAAGTTCTATCATGATAAAAATATTAAGTTTCCTAAAAGCTTTTCACCGGGCGATCTCGTCCTTCTTTACAACTCACACCTTCGTCTTTTTCCGGGTAAATTAAAGTCCCGATGGTCTGGCCCCTTTATTGTTAAAGAGGTTTGACCATACGGGACCGTTCTTATCTCCCACCCGGAACTCGGCTCCTTTAAAGTGAACGGTCACCGCTTAAAATTTTATTTTTCTAATGAGACTTTGGCCACCAATATTGAAACTCTCACCATATAATCTTTCATGCCAATTAGTCAAGCTACGCGACGGTAAACAAAGCGCTGTTGAGAGGCACCCCAGAAAAAAAAATTATCTTCCTACTATTTTGTTATTTTGTTTTAACATGTTTTTGCAGGTTTCTGTTATCGCCTCCCCGACTTTGCTATCAGGGATGTCATCTTTCCTCTCTTCTTCTTTTAATGCATTTTTATTACTTCATACTTAGTTTTAAACATTGGGGACAATGTTTAACTTTAAGTATGGGGGTATAGCACCTTAATCTAATAATAAAAAAATATAAAATAAAAAAAAAAACAAATTCCAAAAAGATGCAATATTTTTCTTTCTCTTGTCTTTATCATTTACAAAACAAAATATAATAAAAAATTTTTTGAATAAAACTTATATAAGACTATTAATAATTTGAGTTATTTTTTTGCTAAATCATTTAGTACCCCATAACTTTGCATTTTCTTGTTTTTATTCATTCACATACTTGTTTAGTTAATATAAATTAGATTAACTTTCATATTGTCTATGTTTCATGAGTAATATGTTGACTCATATGGTGTTTCTAGTTAAGGTATATGCTATTTTTGAAAAAACTCTTAAATATTTGCACTTTTTCATAGCCATTTTTCTTTATGTTTTTCACTATTATAAAATCTACCATCTCATGTTTTCCTAGCTAAAAATCTTTGAAATAATTGATTACTGTTAAGTATAGTAGATGCGAACCGATCTAGACGCTTATTATCTTCATATTTCATGAAAAGTGAATTATTTTTATTTTCTATCCGGATTTACTTCTCTTTACTTTCTCAATACTTTGCTTTAAGTAGACTAAAGAGCATGAATATGATTTTGGCATCCTTTTGATCAGTTTGAGCTTTTGTATCCCGAACCTTAAATTCTTAATCATTGCTAGCCACGTTGCGCTTTTTCCATTTTCTTTGTAAGCCCCACCTATTTCTCACCAAAGCCATATAGTTTACCCATTTTACACACTTAAAACTTTTGAGCTTTATTTGTCACTTGTGTGTACTACATTTTGTGAAAATGGTGGAGATTTGTATTATATCTCAATTGCTACAGAAAAAAAGGAAAAACACAATTGTTTCAAAAGAAGGAAAAAGATATAATATATATATATCTATATATATGAAAAAAGGATTATGAATGACATTTTAACCTCAACTTTATATTGCAAAATTACTTGGGGTGTCAAAATTTTATTTTCTAGCAACAAGTTCTTTGCAAAGCTCTTCTTTTTTGTTTTAAGTGTGCTTTACCCTTCATGTTTATCTTTTGAATTCCACACCCTTAAAACCTAAGCCAAAAAGATACACCTAATGAAAGTCCTTTTGATTCATGCTCCCAAGGTTTATCTTTAGTACGATAGCGAGAAAGCAAATTGAGTAAGTTTCTAGGTAGCAATATTGATCTTTGATTTAGATTGATATGATTATAAAATGTCTCTTAGATTTTAGTAGCAACTCAATATCCTTTTCATTCATCACATTACTCAATTTTTAATTTTGCTTAAAACATGAGATGATTTATTTTTATAGTGAAAATTGTAAAACTTTGTGCCAAGACTAAGTAAGAATGTTTAGGTTTCTTTTCATAATTTCTCTATCTTAATTTCACATCGTACTTGTGTTTGACATAGCCAATTAGTTTGGTTAGTCCTTTTTATCTTCGCTAGCTCGTATGTCTTTGCTTGAGGACAAGCAAAATAATAAGTTTGGGGGAATTTGATGATGCATAATTTGACCTATGTTATTAACATGAATATTTAAATATTATAATATAAATATATATATATATTGTTAATTTTATCTGTTAAATCGTATCTTTTTATAATTATATCCTAACCACGCATATTTTACTATTTTTGCAGGATCCCGGGACAGTTGCATTATCATTTCTAAAGAGCACGCCTTTATTTAGGGTGTGCCAAACTAAATATCGAGCGCAGCAATGTTACCGTGTTACTGAACCATATTCAAGAAAAGAATGAAGCCCAAATGGTCCGATGAGATATTTTCTCCTAAGTATGAAAGAGGCTAGCCACCTTTGACTATAAATTCAGCATGTGATCATGAAGGAAGCTTCTTGGAAAGAGAGAAAGCTAGCCAACTTTGATCATACTTTTCAAGGCATGACAAGTGTGAAAGGAGTAGCCGTCATTGACCTTTAAAACCAACATGTGTTTTTGACCAAGGGAAGCTTCATGGAAGCTTCATCCTCATGTCATCTACCATCTCTACCTCTTTGGTTTTGGCCCTATAAATAGGCATGAAGGAAGAGGGAGAGGGGATCATCCTTCCTCCTTCATTTGAGCCTCTTAGAGAGTTGTTGAGAGTTTATGCTTAGAGTATTTTAGCTTAATGTTTTCATGCTTTAATGTTTTTGCAATCTTTTTTATCGTACTTGTAATCTTTTTGCAAACTCACTTTGTAATATCTTTATGCCCTTTTGATAATTCCTTTTCAATAAGAAATAAAATAGTTTGCTATTCCCTTTCTCTCTCTGTGTGTCTTATTATGCATATTCTTAACATGATTTTCAGTTTCTACTTTATTATGAGTAACTAAACTTTGTTTAGTGCTTGATCAAGATGATCCGAGGAATGAAATGATCTTCTCTTCTTAATTTAATTTCTTTTTCTCTTTTAACGAATGCTTAGGATTTACCCTTGATTAATATTTAGTGAGATCATATTATCGATATATGATTTTCACTTTTGTTCCCGTATTCTAGTAGCCGAAAGGATCGTGTGTACGGAATGATCACTCACGGGTAAAGGGAGTTGAATGCAATCCTTGAAAGAGGACGACGTAAATCTCCTGGATTGGAGTCAAATCCAATAGCGGGGTTCACCACGTAAAGCGAGCTTTGGGGGTTTCGATTGTAGAACGAAAGTTCGGTCGATCAACCTAAACTCAGTTGGGCGTAGCCTTGAAAGAGGTGCGTTCATGTTTCGGGAATCTCCACGGTCCAAGTATTTCCGTTAAAGTGATTTAGAAATTTATTTATTTTTATTTTAATCGTTTCATTCCGAGATGAGTCGAGATCAAGTGCTAGTCTTTTTATATTGTCTAAACCACCTCTTTTTAATCATAATCCCTTTTTTTGCAAAACCAACTCAAAATCTATTTGATAGGATAATAACGAGTTTTTTGAAGTAGAAGTATTCAATGTGCCCTGGTTCTAATATGACCTTGATATTTCATATCCTATACTATAATCGATAAGGTACACTTGCCTTTATCGAGTATAGAATCGGAGAAAATCAAAATCATTTATAAAACACAAATTTCTCTATCAGCAATCAACTCTTCTACTTATAGGGCTTGGGAAAGACACTATTCATTGTGGACCACTAGTGCATGGGATTGCGACCCCGGTATGCTTGCCTTAGATGCCCGAGTTCGATTCTGGGAAAGACATTGTTTGTGAATCCTAATCGTGGTTAGCGGCCTGATTCGGTGATGTTTGATTAATTTTTCTAACATATAATTATATGTATTTCTCATTGTTATGTTCGCTTGGGGAATGAGATCGGGTAAATGCCCGCAATCATGAAAACCCATCGAAGGGTTTAGGACTTTAAGGGGTTTCGCCGATTTGATATGAGTTCATGTAGAGGAATGTGAATATGATAATTTGAGTGGATAAGAATTATGCCACCGTTAGTGATTTCATTATAGGATAGAACCATGATGGTGAAATGTTAATACTACAATAAATTATGCCACCGTACGATTAACATGAAAATTTTAGTAAGAAATATGTAGCTAAATATCAAAAATAAATGATAACATATTGATTACCTTTGGCAAATAAGGCTTAATTGACAACCATTTATACTTCAAACCTCAGTTTGTCCTACGCACCTACATAAAGAATATATTTTGAGTTGATGTTGAATGCAATGTTGCAGTAGTTACTCCTCGATTTCTTTTGTCATGACATCTCATCCCACAGTTTGAGCATGAGTATTTTAAACCATGTCTATTTATGCCATGTTTTTGTGTATTTAGTTCCTCTTCCTCCTTTCGTCTTGCATGTTGCGTCGGCCTTCCAAGCTTCCTCTGAATGATAGGCCACGAAACAATTGGATTCATGTTGGCTAATGACCACTCCTTTTGAGAATTTATGGGATTTAGTAAGTGTTCATAAGCACACATAAACATTTCTTTCTTGTACTAATGTTGCACGTAGTTTTCAACATGTTCCCTTCGATAGAAGATACATGCAGTGACATGCACACATGGAATACCAGCGAGATCACATCGTCTGCAATTACAACTATTGGAACTTAAGTCAACTATCCATTTATCTCCCACATACCCTTGAACTTCAAATTTATATTGGTCAGTCCATGAGAAGTCTTTTGTATAAAGAGAGAGTGCTCTGCAAAACTTCGAGCAAAATCAATGATGGAGACAACTTGAATGAACTTGTCGAACCAAGCACGAGGGATTTGCTTGAGGACATAGATTGTCTTCCGCAACTTACATACCTGAGACTCCCCTGAGCAACATACCCAGGAGGTTGCTCCATATATACCTCTTCTTGGAGGTCTCCATAGAGAAAGACATTTTGTACTTCTAACTGGGACATCTGCCAATCCTTGTTGATATCTACAGACAAAATAACCTGAATTGTGTTGATTATTGCACTGGGGAGAAAGTGTCAAGGAAATCCACACCATATGTCTGAGTGAAGTCTTTGGCAACCAACCGAGCCTTGTACTGATCTACGGTGCCATCATGATGAAACTTTACCATAAAACCCATCGACATCCAACAACAACTGCTTTAGGAGGAGTAGGGACAAGAATCCAAGTACCCCTTTCAGTCAAGGTATCCATTTCTTCATCCATGGTAGCTTTCCAGTGTAGTATGGTAAGAGCTTCTTAGTAAGTGGTCAGAATGATAGTGGCTGAGAGGGCTAGAGAAGAATCCCTGCAAGAAGGAGTCAACCGAGCATACAAGACTACATCATGAATGGAATGTTGAGTACACATTTGAACTCCCTTGCGAAGAGCAATGAGAAGATCAAGGTTCGGCCTGCCGTCTGTATCAGATCCGTTCGATGAAGAGAGTGCTGGACTGGGAACTGATAAAGACGACCCCGAAGGTGGAGAAGAGGTGGCGGGAGATGGAGAGGATCGGAAGAGGTTGGTGAGGTAAGAGAATGTTGAGTGAGCTCGGGTGGAGGGGTAGAAACAATAGGTAGAGTAGGGTTATTATCAGTTGGGGAGCGTGTAGGGTCTTGCGAGAAGTAAAGAGTATTTTCAAAGAATGTGACGTCAGTAGAGACATACTGTTTCCGAAGAAGAGAGTCATAACATAGATATCCTTTTTGAGTGGGAGAGTAGCCAAGAAAGATGCATTTAATGGAGCGAGGGGAGAGTTTATCTCGACCAGCTGAAGGAGAGTGGACAAATGTCGTACAACCGAAGACTCGGGGGGTTAAAGGAAATGGTGTGGCACCTGTGTATAGGATGGAGAAGGGGGTCTGGACTTGGATAACCGAAGATGGAATACCCGACTTTTATTGGGCCACTAGACCCTAGTGAGCCCAATAAAAGTAGGCTCGAGCAGTAGAAAACTACCATTTTAAGTAATGTTGCGTGCCGCAACTAAATCATTGGGGTACAGTGACCAAACAAACTCCGATTGAACTTCCGTCAGTCCCGTTAGACTCGTATGGACAATACGAGCGCAACGGAATTCGTTGCACTTCGATCCGAGGTCGTTTGGAGAAAATGACCATTTCGGGTGTCGTAGCGCGCCACTACCTCATTATTATGAATAGTGACCTTACGAACCCCGATTGGACTTCCGTCAGTTCCGTTAGACTCGTACGAACAATACGAGCGCAACGGAATTCGTTGGGCCTCGATTCAAGGTCGTATGAAGAGTATGTCATTTTAGTACTATGCAGATCGCCTCAGTGCAACGCACGAGATATAAAGCACACGAACCCGGCATCGGCCCCGACAACTCTTATTGGACCCCGGGGGCCAAGGAGGACCCTGCCCTAAGTTGACTTGGTCAACCACCCCCCCCCCCCCCCCCCCAAAAAAAAATCGAATTTGCTAAAGAAAAAGGGGGGGGGGGGGGGGGGGAGAGAGAAAGCCCCCCCAAGGGAGGGGGCTGCCCATTATTTGGGCAAAGGGGGCAAGAGAGAGAGAAGAGAGGGGAGGGGGAGAAAATATCTCCCCCTCCCTTATCCCCACGTGGGGGAAAAGGAGGAGAGGGAAGGGGGGGGGGGGGGGGAGAGCTTCCCCCCTTCCTATAAAAGGAAGGGGCAGCCCCTCTTAAACCCCTACCCCACTCACTCTCCCTCTCAGCCTCTCCCTGCCGACTAACCCAGCCACCCTCTCGCCGGAGCCAACCCAGCCGAGCCACCTCCTCCTTCCTCATGGCCGGCCACCGCCCCTCCACCTCTCGAGCCCCACCTCACCCCCAGGTAGAATCGCCCCCCTCCTCCTTCTTATCTCCTGGAGGCAAGCCGCCCCCTCCCCGTCACCGGAGCGCCACCAGCGCCACCCCGAGCTTGCTCGGGTGGCGGCGCTGGCCATGGAAGCCAACCCCCCCCCCCCCCCCCCCCCCAGCGCCGGTGGTGGCGCTGGGGGAGCAGGTCCCCACTCGGGGACCTCGGCGCCGACGAAGGGGAGGCGGCCGGGCCGCCGGAGGACGCAGCCCCGGCGGCGCCCGAGTCCTCCTCCCCCTCCTCTTCTTCCTGTAGGAAGAACCCCGCCAACCCCGGCGGCGGCCGGCGGCTCTAGGCCGCCGGACCCCCGCCGGAAGTCTGCACCCTCCCCGGCGCCCCGACCTGGGGTGGCAGGGAGGGCCCTCCCCGAGGAGGCGGCGGCGCGGCCAGCTTGCATGGCCCATGCAAGCTGTGCCGCGCCTTCCCGCCGCCTCCTGCCCTAATTTCCGGTGGGGTCCGGCGGCGCCAAGCCGCCGGACCACCACCGAAGTGGTCGCCGACCCCCGGCGCACCATCCGGGGGCGGCACCGGCCCCTCTCCCCTCGGGGGCGGTGGCGCGGCGGCATGCATGGTGCATGCAGGCCTCCGCCTCCCGCCCCCTTTTCGCTCTAATTCCGGCGGTGGCCGGCGGCGCCAGGCCGCCGAACCACCACCGGAATGGTCGCCGACCCCCGGCGCACCGACCGGGGGCGGTGCCAGCCCCAGCCGACCGCTGCCCGGCGGCGGCAGCGGCCGCCTCCCGATAATAATCGGGAGCCGCACGATCTTCCCCCAGGAAAATCGTGCGACCCCTGTTTTCTTAACTCCCGCCTCCCGCCTCCAACTGTGTGCCCTCCCCGCAGCGGATCCGTTGTGGATCCGCTGTGGGGACCCAAGGTGGGCGCCCGGTGCGGCGCCCCCAGATCTCCCCCTCCCCCTAATCGCACCCCAACCCCCCCTTCCTTTTTCCTAACCGCACCCCAATCTCCCTTTCCCCTTCCTCATTTTTTTGAGAAAAAATGGGGCAGATTGGGAAGAAGTTTTCTAAATGAAAAATGTGCCCCACCCTAAGGGGCACCTATTGTAATTTTTTGTGATTTTTAGGAGGAATTTTACTATTTTTAAAACCCTTTATAAAGTTTATTTTGAGAAAATAGACGCCCAAATAAGTTCGCAAAAATCACCAAAAATTAAGGGTTCTATTAAAAGGTATTTTTCAACTACTACTAAAGTTGGGAGATGTGACCTCTTATTTTGGTCCTCCAAAAGGTTTTACAAGCGAAAATAAACGCCCGAAAAAGAGCGAAATTCATCGAAATGAATCGGCGCCCCCTCGACGCATAATTTTAAATGCCTATTAAAAATTATGCGTATCTATCCAAGGAATCGACTAAGCTCGGAATATCAACGCGAAAAACGGAACGAAATCGCGGCGCGGCGCCGAAATTTAACCCCGCCGCGACAATAATAAAAGAACGGAGTCGACGATTAAAGCCTCCCCTTACGGAGTGATTGGACTACTAACCCTTTCCTTTATGCTGTTACTGCTTTCCGTACTTTCCGTTAAATCCAGTCTCGCACTGGTCCCCCGCATTTACTTTCTGTACTTCCCTTTAAATCCAGTCTCGCACTGGTCCCCCGCATTTACTTTCTGTACTTCCCTTTAAATTCAGTCTCGCACTGGTCACCCGCATTTACTTTCTGTACTTTCATTTAAATCCAGTCTCGCACTGGTCCTGTCATTATGGCCTCTGCTTTCGGCCTACTTTTCTGTTTATTACCATGGCCTCTGCTTTCGGCCTACTTTTCTGTTTATTACCATGGCCTCTGCTTTCGGCCTACTTTTCTGTTTATTACCATGGCCTCTGCTTTTGGCCTACTTTTCTGTTTATTACCATGACCTCTGCTTTCGGCCTACTTTTCTGTTTATTACCATGGCCTCTGCTTTCGGCCTACTTTTCAGCTTATTGTTATGGCCTCTGCTTTCAGCCTACATTTCTGCTTAGTGTTATGACCCCTACTTTCGGTCTAATTTATTTGCTAATGCAGAGTTGTCATGGCAACCATGCGGCGCTTATCCTCCCTTCTGCGAGGCCTTAGTTGGGGAAAACCCGGAGTTGAGTCCCTCCTCCCAGGTTAGCCCCAAGCAAGGAGCCCTCATACCACTAATCCTCCCGGTCAGAGGTCGTGTGACCGGTCGAGTAGAATTGCCACGTCACTTATGTGCTTGTTTTTATATAAAGCGGGTGAAGATTGTTTGGGAGTGGCGGGTTGGTCACGCTCGCAGACCGTTCGTACCGGTGCGGGTGGGTTGACAACTCATGGCGACAGGGAGATGTACACAACGGGTTATCACTCTCCGAGCCTGCAGTTTTGCCTCCACTGGTCGGCCTACAAATCGGCTCGCCGGATGTCGCTCACATCCAGTTAGTACACCAAGTTGTACAGGAGGGCCTGAATGATACGGTACGACTACATTCAGAAGTGGCAAGACTGGCCACTGTCACCGACGGCCACATCGGTGAGGCCCGCGAGGTTAGCTCCCCTGCTTGAAGAAAAGCGGTCTAAACTGTGTCGACACAGGGTCTTTTTGTGTGCGTACAGGTTTGAACACCTGGGTGTGCGTATGCGCGAAATAGTGTTGCGTATTTACCATACGGCGCGATTACGGATATTAGGGCGGAAGACCCTATCTATATATATATATATATGTTTACCTGCTGCTAACCCTCTACCTTGCTTCGGCTATTTCATTTCTGTCCTTTAGCCGCCCCCTGGATATGGATCCGGGGAGGGGATGTATTTTCTACTTAGCTCTGTGACTAACGGTTATTTCTTATAACCAATCACAGGAGATGGGACAGCGAGGAGCCCCCGCACCGCAGGATGAGTTACGAGCCTTGGAGATGGCCCGTTCGATTACCCCAGCCTCGCCCCTATCTTCAGAGACGTGAGTTCGAGAGTATAAGGACTAGCCTAGGGCTCCCTTTTGTTTTAGACTATGTAGCCTTCAAGGCAATATTTTGTAAAACGATAGGCCCCGACCATATTTAAATATGTAATATAATCAGCATGCTTAGCTTTTCTTATTTCGATTGCTTCCGCTGTGCGTTCTGATGTGTTGTGATGATTCTTGTGCCTGACAAAGAGACCGCTCAGCGCTTGAGAGGGTGGGACGTCGCCACCCGGAAAGCGCTGGGTAGTCCTCTTTGGGCAGTAGATCCCCCTTCCCTGAACCCGGTTCAGTCTGGGGAGGGGGGGTCTTACAAGGGGGTCTGGACTAGGATAACCGAAGATGGAATACAATTGATAAGATAGCAAGAGATGAGGATGGCATGACCCCAGTATGAGCAAGGGACATTCATCTGACTGAGAAGAGTACTGGCAACGTCAAGGAGATGCAGATTCTTGTGTTCAGCCACCCCATTTTGTTGGAAAGTATATGGACAGCTGGTCTGATGGATAATGTCATGATGCATACAAAAAGTTGAAAATTGATTACTAAGATACTCTTTAACATTATCAGTACGAAGAACTTTAATAGACACACCAAATTGTATGTTAATTTCATTATAAAAAGAGGTGAATACAGAGAATAGATCAGAACGTTCTTTTAAAAGATACGTCTAGGTACATCGTTAGAAGTCATCAATAATGTACAACCCTGTATTCGCCGAGTGGGTCCTCGGGGCCCAGAGTGTCTTTAGGCCCAATGTTTTTCAGCACCGCCCCAGTCAGCACCGTCGCACAGTATCTTACGGAACTTGATCTGTAAGTAGCATTTATTGGCGTCCGATCTTCGTAGATCTTGATCTAAAGGCTGAGGTGGGTGTTCTCTGAGTCCGCGAGATCTCCCCTCTGGGAGTGTTTTATATACAACCTATCCTTGTGAGGTATGGTGGAGTGGAGACATACTTTGCATCAACAGTTCAACACACGACCTTCAGATTGGGCAGTTGGTGAACATCAGTTCATTCAAAGGAAGATGAATTCTCCCAGAAAAACTCGCGATCAGAGAGATGAATTCATAAGGCGAGATGAAGTCAACTTGATGATGACAGCCTTAAAAAAGCCCTCCGAGCAAGTAGGAATGCTCGCCCAAGGGATGACCACCCCTGATTTTCTCCCTCCGACCATCCCATCAGCGTCGTCGCGATGAGAAGGTCGCGCAGACTATGAAGGAGTACTTCAGAGTAGTAACCATTCGATCTAGAGCCTGCGCGGGCTCTTAACTATGAAGAAGAAGTGTCCCCAGAGGAAGAGGAGCCTTCCCCATTCGCGAAGATCATCAGGTGGGAACCAGTTCACGTGACTTTTAGAGAACCACATCTCCCTCGATTTTCCAGAAGAGGACACCCGACGTTCCATCTGCAAGATTTCGAAGTAGCTATCTTTCTTCGGACCCTCTCCGATGGTATTCGATGCAAGCTCTTGTCAACGACCATTGAAGGCAATGCCAGAGATTAGTTTTTCAACTGCCGCCAGGATCAGTGACTTCCTTCAAAGGTTTGAAGGAGTTATTGATGAGGTATGGTACCTCTAAGAAGCGAAAGAGTGGTCCACATTTTTGGTACCAGATCTCTCATATGAGAGGGGTTTGAGTTACCTTGGTTCAAGAGAAACCATTGGGTTGACTGAGTCCGTCCCCGACATGATTTTACATTAGAAATCTGTTCCGTTAGCGGATTAGACATTGTGGGTGAAGCCAAAATCGCGATCGATAGTCCGATTCGGTGATGTTGCTTAACGTGCATTTTAGGGATTTTGCTAGAAATGCGTTGGCGGTGAAAACGTCGTTGTGATGCCCTTGTATTTTCGTGTGAGAACGAATGTTGGCTTGGGGCGGGAAAATCCGTGTGATTGATAGCTTGTGATGCCTGTTTGTGCGAAGGTGTGTAATTGTCTTTGTGGTCGGCTGGCTAGCCCGTGAATGTTGAAATTCATGTACGTGAATGTTGAAATTCATGTGTGAAGAGTGTCCTGGGAAGACAAGTCCTCTTCTGTAAAAACTGACGAGAACGTCTGTGCTGATGGGCAAGCCCGATGGCATTGTGAGCCATGTGCGGGTGGGGTCTAGGCAAGAGTTCTTAGTATCAGTTGTGCTTGTTTTTGTGCTTCTGGCAAGAACGTGTGAGCTGATGGACAAGCCCGATGACATTGTGGGCCATGTGCGGGTGGGGTCTCAGCAGGAGTTCTTGGCCTTGGGCTTGGATGTCCTTGGGGGAATTGATGAGTACCCCTGTGATTGTTGTTGATGTATGATGATGCGTTTGAATCATACGTCGTAAGGTGCCTTGGGTGAAACTCAGATTTGCATGCATGCTGCATTGGTATGCCCCTTTCTTTATTTGCTCAACATAGAAATGTGGATGATGCTTGTGACACTCATACTTGTTGTTTCTATGCTACTTTTGTTTAATTACATTTGCATAAGAAGTGCTGACTTGCAGGGTGATGTAGTTCCCCGGGGTCCGCTAGGACGGCTGGGAGGAGGGATGTTGTTACACCGTTTGTGGTCAGCCATAGCTGACCCTCGTTATACCGCTTTTGTGTAATGGGTGCAGGGCAAAGATCGCAAGTTGGACCCAGCTCGCCGACCAAAAAGGCCTAAGCCTCATGAAGTGTTATGTTCTCATGCATGTTATGGTTTTGTTATTTTGATTCCGGCTTGCATGCCGAGGTAGCATAGGAATGCTCTTACCCTGTGGATGTTTTGTAGTATTTGGATGATGATTTGAGCTATGGTGTTGTAAGGCCTTAAGGCCAGGTTACTCCTATATAGATGTTGACAGCTTCTGTGTTTTCTGTTAGTATTTCTGCTGTGTTTGTTCTGAGTTTTGAGTTGGGTATATCAATTTTTGATACTAAAGCTGTGACGATTATATGATGTGGAGTCCCGTCCGGACCTATATTATATGGTCATTACATGAGAGGTGTTGCACATCGACGCCTTTCATGGTGAGTAATTTTGCGTAGCATCTATTTTTTGTTGTTAACTTGACATTAATATGAATTTTGTTTGAATATTTCTTCCTAGAGAGCATAAATCATTAACTACTTTACCAAACAGTTATAACTTCATTAGCTTTAATGCAAGGCCCCATTTGGGTGTGCGGATCCACGAAGTCGCAGCCCATTTGGTAGGACCGCAGCCGCCCGGCGAGGATCCAGGACTTGCCCGGAGCCAAACCGCCCCCTAAAACACATCTTATTCATACATAAAATTATTGCTGCATTCCTTTATATTGTTCCCTCATTGCAAACAATCACATAATCATGGAGTTTAATTAATATGAGAACATAACAATGCAGCTGCACACTAATCATGAAAATTAAAGAATAAATCACAGCTTCTCATCACACTGCTGCTGGCATAATACCTCACTACTTCCGCTAGCATTAATAAATATACATCAGTTCATGTGGTTATGATCTCCAACAGCATGGGTTACAAAAACAAACCCCATGGATGGATCAAACATTTGATAAAATGCACAAATTCAGAGGAAGCTGTTCTTCAGCCACTCTTTTCAAAGCTGGCGAGACATACATTTCTCCCTTACTACACATCGTGATCATCGTCATAATTAAATGATGCCTTACGACTGGGGTTAGTGTTACAGGAATTTTGTGCCTGCGGAAGTCATGAACTCGCAAGAACAGAATCAGTTCTGGAATTTGGGTCGAGGAGTTGATAAGTCTTGCCGTTGGATTTCTCCTCAACCTTGTCATCGAACAGGTTGCTGCTTCCTCCAGCATGGTTAGTGTTGTCTATTCTCGCCAAAAAATTCTCTATTACCATAGCAGGAGCCTTATCTTGCCTCAACTTCAGTTTCTCCTGCAAAAAACAAGTAATTACATTAATGTATATTATAAATCTGCTGAACTTTTATTTTCTTTGACACCATTTTTGTTGCAAGAGAGAGGGCAACACACAAAACTAGTAAGATACAACTAATATGATTGCAAATAATATGTAATTGTCAAACAGGGACTAAATTGGCTTCATTTGGACTTAACACTGGTTGGAGTAAGAGGCAAAGGCTCGGTAATACTTCATTAGTCGGCTCTCATAAATGAAAGAAAAAACATTCTTCAACAAATTTTAGCAAAGTAGAAATAAAATTTTTTGGACCAAAAGAAATAAGGCTAAATGAACTCCACTATTGCAATACTGTAAGAAAGTTGCTACAAAATATATTATCACGCAAACTTAAATTATAGAACTCTTTTTTTACCCAAAATACAACGATCACAGCAAGCAGCCGAATAAAGTCCTCACTTAAGCAGGTATGGGCGGTTACAGTTATTCTAACCGCTCGCAGTCTTTGTAGCCCAGGATCAAGAAGTCGTCAATGCTTGCGCGGACTGACTCCAGAGTTTGCACAGACCCAGCCACTTGTCTAGTTGCGCCAGAGGCCATCTTCTACCACAGCCTGCACCGAAAACCACTCAGAGCCCGCGCGGACAGCCACCTAGTGACCCCGCGGCCCAGTATCCACTCCTCCCCGACAGTTCGTGCAGTTACCTCCTATGTAACCGCGGGACCTGTTTACCCAGATGTCGGTGATCACCTCCTCCAAGGGAGGCCGCTCTTAGTATTCGCCGTGTCCGCAAGATCTCCCCTCCGGGAATGCTTGCGGACACGCTCCGGTGTTCGCCGTGTCCGCGAGATCTCCCCTCCGGGAGTGCGCGAGAACACGCTCCGGTGTTCGCCGTGTCTGCGAAATCTCCCCTGCGGGAGTGCTCGCGGACAAGCTCCGGTGTTCTCCGTGCCCACGAGATCTACCCTCCGGGAGTGCTCGCGGACACACTCTGATGTTCTCCGAGTCCGCGAGATCTCCCCTATGGGAGTGCTTGTGGTCACGCTCTGGTGTTCTCCGTGTCCGCGAGATCTCCCCTCCGGAAGTGCTCGCGGACACACTCCGATGTTCGCCTTGTCTGCGAGATCTCCCCTCCAGGAGTGCTCACAGACTTATTTTCGGTGACCACTCGGACTCCCTTACAGGCAGCCCGATATTCTTGAGCTTGCCTGCCCGGGCAGCTCCTGGTTTCTATAAATAGTGGCCAGATCACCAACAAAAAGAGAGAAGGAAGCAAAGAGCAGCGAGCTCACTCAAGTTGTCCGGGCGAGCTCTATAGAAGCGGCTTGGGCGGACACTTCCTTTGAGGCCGCAAGAAGCGAATTGGGTGGAGACTCCCTTTGAGTATGCGAGAGCAGCATGGGCGACCTCTCCTCCAAGACCGCGAGTTCTCTTCAGAAGGTAGTTTTTTATTTCTTTCCGCATGTAATCTGAACTTGATGTAATCTGAACTAGATGTAATTTGAACTTGATGCAATCAGAATTTGATGTAATCACAACTTGATATAATCAGAACTTGATGTAATCAGAACTTGATGTAATACGAGCATTCAATTAATAAGATCACCCACAACTAAGATTTGCGTTGCGGGAAGTCTAGCCTCGCCGCTTGTGGCACCCTTTTCTCCTTCCTTCAAATCGAGCTCAGAGTAACCGACTACCCTAAAGTTTTATATCCTACATACCCTTGTGAGTTATGGTGGAGTGGAGACATACTTTGCATCAACAGTTCAACACGCGGCTTTCAGATCGGGCAGTTGGTTAACATCAGTTCATTCAAAGGAAGATGAATTCTCCCAGAAAAACTCGCGATCAGAGAGATGAATTCATAGGGCGAGATGAAGTCAACTTGATGATGACAGCCTTAAAGGAGACCTCCGAGCAAGTAGGAATGCTCGCCCAAGGGATGCCTACCCCTGACTTTCGCCCTCCGGTCATCCCTTCAGCACCGTCGCCGCGCCGTCACGATGAGGAAGTCGCGCAGACTACGAAGGAGTTCTTCAGAGTAGCAACCATTCCAGAGCCTGTGCGGGCTCTTAACTTTGAAGAAGTCTCCCCTGAGGAAGAGGAGCCTTCCCCTTTCGCGGAGATCATCAGGTGGGAACTAGTTCACGTGCCTTTCAGAGAACCACATCTCCTTCGATTTTCCGGAAGAGGAGACCCGGCGTTCCATCTGCAAGATTTCGAAGTAGCTATCTTTCTTCGGACCCTCTCCGATGGTATTCGATGCAAGCTCTTGTCAACGACCTTTGAAGGCAAGGCCAGAGATTAGTTTTTTCAATTGCCGCCAGGATCAGTGACTTCCTCCAAAGCATTGAAGGAGTTCTTGATAAGGTTTGCTACCTCCAAGAAGCGAAAGAGTGGTCCGCATGCGTTTTTTCAATGCATCAAGTAGATCTAACATGTGGGTTGCAAGAGGGGCTCTTTAAGTTCAAAGTCAGTTGGAGACCCCCAAGCTCTTATACCGAACTAACTGAGATTGCCAGCCGATTCATCGAAGGTAAAGCAACCTAAGTTATCAAGGCGCGCCTTAGGCGCCGGGCGCACCAGGCGCACTCACAGGCGCCTCAAGAGGCCAAAGGCGGGCGAGCCGAGCTAGGCGCGCCTAGGCGAGCGACTAATGCTCCCCTAAGGCGTAGCCTAGGCGCGCCTCACCCCCTAAACCCGGTTTAAGTTCAATGTAGGGTTTAAATTGAGCGGTTTAAAGGGGGAGTGGCGTATTCAATAGCACGCAGCGCTCGGTTTAGGGTTCTCCCTCACGTCTTTCTCCCGCAAGTCCTCTCCCTCACGTATCTCTCCCGAAAGCTCTCCGTATTCGCACGCTCTCGTTCCTCCCGTGCTCAAGCCGATCATCTCAGTGCTCAGCCGATCCTCTCAGTGCTCAAGCCGATCCTCTCAGTGCTCAAGCGGCAATCTGTATTCGCACGCTCACTCGTGCTCAAGCGGCAAATTCGTGCTCAAGTGGCAATCTCGTGCTCAAGCGGCAATCTCCCTCACGTATCTCCTTATCTCTGCTCAAGCGGCAATCTCCCTCACGTATTCGCACGCTGTGATATGAGGTATCAGGTATGCATAATTTAATATTTTTTTTTTTCTGTGAGCTGCACTTATTCTTAATGAGTTAAATAGTCTTTAATTTCCTTATAATATAAGTATATAAGTAATATAACATGGTTAGACTTAAACATGCATATGAAGTCATGTGTCTGCAAATATGCACAATTTGGTCTTTTGTTTTCTAAAGGACCAAATATCTCCTTCTTTTACCTAAAAAGTAAGTATATGTTTGCTTGATGTTTTTGTTAATCTTAGGGATGACTTTCTTTACTTTTTTGGGTCTCACATGCGTCAGGCGCGCGCCTGCGCTTTGCGCCTTGCGTCTAGGCTCCAGGACCCCTTTGCGCCTCGGTGCGCCTTGCGCCTTTGATAACTTAGGAAGCAACCAATCCGGATTTTGTCTTCTCTCTCGCTCACTTGGTTCAGCAACGCTGGGGAGGAAACTCTTTCGTTCGACACTCTGAAGAGTACTCTCACCGTGTTCGAAAGCAGCGCTTGGATTCCTCTCCTCAGCAACCGCTTCGGGAGAAGAATGTTCGTTACCAGCGTCTGCCACCACCTCAACACTTCCAGCTGATGAATCTGCCGCGTCCATCTTTCTCCATCTCAAACCACGCTCATCCAGCCACCACCACATGCATGCCGGCCAACACCCACACGAGCTACTCCTGATTGTTTCCCTCTGTATGACGACCTTTAGAAGGAGTATGCTGAATTGATCATTCCTGTGCAGGAGGTTCTCCAAATACTTCAAAGGCACCAGACTTCAAGAGACCTCCCCCTCTCAAGTCAAGGTTCTCAGGCAGAGACAGGGAGCTCTATTGTGAATACCATAGAGACATCGACCATGATACAGAGAACTGTCGGGCACTTCGTGACCTGATCGAGAAGATGTTGAAGGCCGACAAGCTGCGAGAATACATCGTCGTCAAAGATAACGACAAACCTACTTCTTCCAAAGGGAAGGAGGTTGCTGAGATAAGCTTCTCACAGCGACCGGAGTGCATAGAAGCGGAGGACATTTACGCACTCGAAAACATTTACTAAGTGAACCACAACCCATGGATTAGCTACTCTTGCACCACCAGGAGATAACCATCCATGGAGAAGCATTTTCTTACTTTGCTTTCTTTTTGTTGTCTTTCCTTACTTTCTTCAAGCTTGTCTCCATTCAAGAACGTCTCTAATGCATTTTTTTCTCTTTTTTGCCATCTAAACCCGTCATTAGTACTTGAACCATCTAAGACGTAATCGACGGAACCTACCCCTCCAATCCTGAAATCCAGATCCTTGACGTAAAAAGCAACCGTCCATGAAACGCAACCCAGCTACAATGTATAGCAGTTGCGTAGTAGTAGTCTGATCCCATTTCAGGAGATGGTCCTTAGGTTCCAACAATTGTAAATTTCTTCACCCAACAATTTATAGTTTATTAGTACAAAGTTTAAATTTCTGCACCCAACAATTTTTTCTTGTTTGCAATGTTTTTAATCTCGCTTTGATCTCTCCATAATTGTGATATCTAGTCTTCAATGGTCATTGTATTGCATTGTCAAGTAGTACATTTTACATTCTATAGTTTGTTAGTTTTGAAATTCTGGTTATGGTTTTTTACTTTTTATTGTATGTTTGTATCTTTTCATGTTTAATGTGCTCATTTCCCTAGTTTTCTTTCTGTTTGTTAATAATTTTAGCTTTATTATGAATATGTTGTTTTACTTCGTGGCTAGAAATTGCCTCAAGCTATTCTTAAATCATTTACTTGGATCATCATGCTTTGGAAATTGCCTCTAGCTATTCTTTGGATAGTTTGAGCCTTTGTGCCCTATCTTCTACATTTTACCATTGCTTACACAATTTGTGCTTGAAACCACTTTTTCTGATACTTCAACTTCACCAAAGTCATAAAGCCTTTCATATTATCACACTTGAAATGTTGAGTTACATGAATTACATTGTGATGATTGGATGTTGTATTTGTGAAGTGACGCGTAGTATGATTCCATTGGAGGCTTCTTTGAAATAATCTAGTTACAATCCTATCCTGAAGCTATTTAACTTTCTCAATGCACTTACCTTAGAATAGATTTTGCATTCATAGTTTGAACACGTAGAAATTTTCATTTCTTATGCATGAGAAGAAATTTTAAATTTATCACTTTGTCGATTTAACTTCCTTATAAATGTTTTTATTATTTTAATGCTTTAGAAGTATTTTTAATTTCCTTGATTATGTTAAGATTGCTATTCGAACTTTCGGATCCCCTCTTGCTGAGATTACTTTGCTTGAGGACAAGTAAATATTTATGTTTAGGGGTATTTGACTAGTGATTTTATATAGTATTTTTAGCACACTTTTAGCTCCAATTATTCTGTGTTTAGCACCCATTCTATTATAATCATGTGATATTACATACTTTTACCTATTTCTCATGCAGGAGCATTGTAGAAGCTAAAGGGGCTGATTCCAAGCATTTTGGAGCCTATTTGGAGAAGATCAAATATTCTGTACATGGAGCACGATCGTGTGCTGCATTGAGCACGATCATGCACCCCTCAATGTATCCTTATAGGTTTTCGAACATTTCTGTGCAAGTGTTTTACTTATACCGTGCACAATTGTGCATCTCGATGAGCATGATCGTTGGCTATTTGCTTATGAACCCCTGGATTTTGGCCATGAACCTTCATGTAGGGCACGATTGGGCACTACTTTGAGCACAATCGTGCACAACCAAAATCTTTCGTCCGGCAAAATCATGAGTTCTGTCGTTTGGTCGTGCCCTTCCTTCGTTCACGACTACGTGCCTTAATCGTGCACAACAGTGCGCCCTGCCACAAGGGTGAAGCTTGTCAAACCCTAAACTACGCACAATCATGCGCCTTTATAAGCACGATTGAGGGCCCATTTCTGACACTTCACCCCACACAGGCACATATCTTCTCTTTCTTGTTTTACTTTCCTGCCAACACTTTTGTTTGTCATAGATGATCGGGAGCACGCTAGTGCGCCCGACCATGCATGGTCATTCTGCTTTACCTATTAGCGGAAGCGGGGCCATAAATCGATGACACAGAGACTTTGTCCCTGAGCTGCAGGTTTTCTCTATTTTAGGGTTAGGGGAGATTCAAAAACTCCAAAGGTGCTAGGTGATCCAAGGAGATAAGGGCAAGAGCAAACAGAGAGAAGACGGATGCATTGGAAGTAGTAGTGACAACCCTCCTCTACTTCGGACGAGGCCACAGACGGACGGAAGGTGTGCGAAAATATTCACTAAGCCCATCTTGTCATAATTTCTGATCATATCCTTTGAGCTGAGACCCTTGGTCAAACAATCTGCAGCCTGATCCTTGGTCGAGACGTGACCAAGCTCCAGTAGCCCACTATCCAATTTCCCTTTTATAAAGAACCTATCGATCTCGATATGCTTGGTGGATTGGATTATTTGCAATACTGATGACTGCCTGACTGTCGCACCAAAGCTTCATCCTATCTCCTCGATCCAATTTCAGCTCCATCAACATTTCCTTTAGTCACAAAAGTTCAGCAACCCCCAATGCCATAGCTCTATATTCTGCCTCTGTCGTCGATCGGGCCACCACCAACTGCTTCTTGCTCCTCCAGGAGACCAGGTTGCCTCCTATGAATATGCAATAGCCTGATGTGGATCTCCTGTCGTCGACACAGCTAGCCCAATCAGAGTCGCAGTAGCCCTCAATCTTCGCATGCCCGTTCCTCCTGAACAACAGTCCCTTTCCAAGGGCAGTCTTCAAGTATCGAAGGATTTGGTACACAATATCCATATGACCATTTCTAGGGTCATGCATATAACGGCTCACCACACTCACGACAAAGGAAATGTACGGACGTGTGTGGCTCAGGTAAATCAGTTTCCCAACTAGTTTTTGATACATCTCCCGATCAACTGGTTCACCTGCCTCAGCACCCAGTTTACACTTCGGATCGATCAGCGTTGCAGCAGGCTTGCACCCCAACATCCTCTTTCTGTGAGGAGATCTAAGACATACTTCCTTTGTGACAGAACAATTTCTTTTGCACAATAGGCAATCTCAATCCTAAGGAAGTACCTAACCAAACCCAAATCCTTTACCTCGAACTCCTTGCCCAACACTTCCTTGAGGCGGACAATCTCCTGCTCATCATCCCCTGTGATGATCATGCCATCCACATACACTGCAAGCATGGTGATGTGGTGATCTTCATCTTGTCTAAAGAACACCGTGTGATCTGCATTAATCTGTTGGTACCTCATCCCAATCATAGTCTGCCTAAATCGATCAAACCACGCACGTGGGGACTGCTTCAATCCATAAAAAGACTTATTCAATCTGCAAACTCTGCCTTTTGTCTCGGTTGTGCCAAACCCCAGTGGTATCTCCATGTACACCTCCTCAGCTAGATTTCCATGAAGAAATGCATTTTTCACATCTAGTTGGTGCAACTTCCATCCACCATTCACTGCCAAGCTGATCAGAGTCCGGACGATGCTCATCTTTGCCACGGGTGCAAATGTCTCGTCGTAATCGATGTCATATGTCTGGTTGTACCCCTTCGCAACCAATCGAGCCTTGTAGCACTCGATCTATCCATCCGAATTCTGCTTCACGGTGAAAATCCACTTGCACCCGACAACCCTCTTGCCCTTTGGTAGCTGTGCCAGCTCCCAGATCTTATTCTTCTCAAGAGCTCTCATCTCCTCCTTCATTGCTGCTTGCCATTTTAGATCGTCTTTGGCCACCTGCCAAGTGTTAGGTACAGTAATACTATCCAAAGATGCAATAAATGCTCCGTGAGAGGAAGAAATATTATCATAGGAGACAAAGGAAGCAAGATCCCAACCATATCTATCAGGAGGATTGCCCGCATTGCTGCGAGTGGTCCTCCGAACCGTAATAGTTGAGGATGGAGTAGGAGGAATGATCTCACCAGGGCATGACAATGGTGGTGGAGGTGCTCCAGGAGTAGAGACTGGCGTAGACAAGAGACTAGACACTGACACCGTGGGCACGGGTACTGGTTCTGCAGTCTGCTTCCCCTTCCTACGATATGTAAGTAGCTCCCCCTGAGCCGTAGGCCTCACACCTCTCACTTCCTCCTCCAGCTCCACATCACTCCTCTGCTCCACCGATCCGTCATGTCACACTTCCACATCGGTCACCAAACTCTCCCTCTCCTGCCTCATACTCTCGGCATTTGGCAATTCTTGTAAGGATGAGGCCTCCTCCTATTGGTAGTAATACTCCATTTCTCTGAAGCGGGCATCCATGCTCACAAAGCTTCTCTTCTCTACTGAACTCCAGCACACATACCCCTTCTGAGTACCAGAGTAGCCCACAAAAATACATTTGAGTTCCTTCGTATTAAGTTTTCCTACACTCGGTCTATTGTCCTTCACGAAGCACACACAACCGAAAACTTTTAGTAGAAGCATCCCCCCATTATGACCCTGCAACTTCTGACACGAGGACTTTCACCCTAAAATCTGCGATGACATTCTGTTGATCAATTGTGCCGCTGTTAGCACTGCATACCCGCATAAATTTTGAGGGACTTCATATGGAGCATCATACTCCTTGCCACCTCCATAAGATGTCTGTTTTTCCTCTCCGCCACGCCATTTTGTGTAGATGTGTATGCACAAGTGGTTTGATGTCGTATCCCATGGGCTGATAGGTACTCTCTCAATGTCCTATTAGTGTACTCTGTTCCATTATCCAACCTTAATAACTTTATCACTGCGGCGTACTGTGTTTGAACATGTTTATGGAAATCTCGAAAACAGGTAAAGACCTCACTCTTACTTTTCATCAGATATAACCAAGTGACATGCGATGCATAATCAATAAATGTCACAAAGTATTTATAACCATTCGAAAAACTTATGGCACAAGGTTCCCAAACAACAGAATGCACAACATCAAAAGTAGAAGAGCTCATTCGACCTGTGCTAACATAAGAGCTCCTAGTGAGCTTGCCTAAGTCGCATGCATCACATACTAGTTTGTGTTTGTCTGTCCTTTTAAACAATACAAAAAATAATCTAGCTAAAATGCCAAAAGACGAATGCCCCAAATGCTGGTGTAGTAGAAGCATATCCTCCGTACTCATCTTCTGTTTTCCTTTTCTTGTCTCTCCTGCCACGGACATCACAGCTGCATCCAATCCTTCTCAATCCAGATACCATAGTCCGTCATGCCAAGTCCCAGTCCCACTCCCAAGTATCCGCCTCGTCCCTTTCTCCTGGAACGTCACCTTGGGAATATCAAAAGAAACAACATATTTTGGCTGAAGAATTATGAAACTAATGGATATGAGACTAACTGTAAAAGGAGCATGCAAGACATTGGATAATTTTACTGAACCTGTGCAATTGACTGTGCCCTTATCGACTACTGGCTGGAAGGTCTCATCCGCCGTCTGAATGTTATCTGCGGTAACAAGGCGAGTGTAAGAAGAGAACTCACCTGCATCCCCGGTCATATGTCGTGATGCACCGGAGTCAACGATCCAACCCGATGTCCTGGAGGGGTGAGCATACATAGCTGAATTTGATGCCCCCCAGTTCCACTCCTGCTGCCTTCACCAGCTTGCTTCTTCTTAAGTCCCTCCATCATGCTCATCATGCTTGGTAGGGTCTGCTCCTCCTCGGTGTAGATAACACCGGCCTCCTCATCACATCCACTAACGCCCAGATTGGCCCGATAACCGCCTCGACCACCACGACCCCTGCAACGTCCACGACCACGTCCACGACCACCAGCCGAATCCCTCTCCTTGGGTGGTTTAGGGCAAGTATACCACAGATGGCCCATCTCCCCGCAGTTGTAGCACTGTCGGGTTTCCTCCCATGGTCTTGGAGCACCCGAGATAATAGCCGCAAGTAACTTTACTGTAACGGACCCTTCAGTCCCTCTGCCTGGAGTTTGAGACAGGTCTCCTCCTGAATCATGGCCAAGATGTCCTCTGTAAGTGTAGGGATCTTCGTAACAGACAGACGTAAGGCTCTCCTCTGATCAAACCTTTCATCTAACCCTTCAGAAACTTCATGGTCCTCTCCTCCACGATGATCTTAGAGGCCCTACACTGTGGGTCATTGCAACTCATCCCGCGGGAAGCATGGTCGTAGTACACCCATAGGCGTTCTAATTCTGAGGCGTACCCCTGCACCGTCTTCTCACCTTGAACTGTGTTATCAATTTCTCCCTTCACCTAAAAGACCCTGAGAGTGTTCCTCACACCATCATATGTGCTTCGCAGCTTGTCCCAAACATACATGATTGTCTTCAGGCCATCAACTGTGGCAGCAATCGATGAGACTAATGAGCTGAGAAGCCACATGAACACGGTAATGTGGCTTGACTCCCACTCATCGCCTGCAGCCGGGTTCTCTGGCTTCTTCAACTCCCCTGTTAAGAAACCCCCAACCTTTTGCGTTGTGAGGGTTTTCTTTACACGGTGTGACCAACCTGATAGGTGGTCGGTCCATCGAGCTTCAGATCAACCGGATGAAGGTCCAACTTCGTCGGTCGTGGTGATGAACCCAACAACTTCAAAAATGTAGCCACCTCTACAGGGTCCAACTTCTTGAGGGCTTCCTCCATCCTTATTGGAAGAGAGGAAATGCAGGGGACAGTGGGACGAGGATCACTCCACTGTGTCTAGCTCGATATGTCGACGAGAAGGGATGTGGTCGAGAACTGTCCTCTTGTCGTCGAGAGAACAGAGGCTTATCGTCGAGAACGGAGCCTCTTGTCGTCGAGAATGGCCCTCTTGTCATTGAGAGAACAGAGGCTTGTCGTCGAGAACGGAGCCTCCTGTCGTCGAGAATGGAGGCTCGATATGTTAACGAGAACGACGAACTGCTGTCGTTGAGACACACGAAAGGCGAACTGATGTCGTCGAGACACACGCAACCTTCGTCGATCGTCTCCCGAGGTCTTCTCCTCCCCTTCGTCGAGCGTCTCCCGAGGGCTTCTCCTCCGATCAAGAACTGCTGTCGTCGAGACACATGCAAACCTTCGTTGATCGTCTCCCGAGGGCTTCTCCTCCGTCGATCGAGAACTGTTGTCGATTGTCTCCCAAGGGCTTCTCCTCCGATCGAGAACTGCTGCTCCTTCGTCGCGAGGACTTCTTCTCCGTCGTCTCCGACTTCGTCTCCGTCGACAAGGACTGCTCCTTCCTCGCAGAGAGGTATCACTCAGCTCTTCCGTCTCTTTGCTCTGATACCATGTAGAGACGAACAAGAATTAGGGCTTTCCCACACTTTCACTCTTCGTTATCCTCCTATATATGCATATACAACTGCGTTACATGCACACCACTCATACACATAAATAAGCACCAACAGAAAGCATTTAAAAATAGGCTTTAGAACTTAGTAAAATTTAAAACACAGGTAGAACTATGTAGAGAGTATTAGTACCATGAGCAAAGAGTTATCTAATCTTAGTTTCTTTGAGCTCTCTGTTAGATGAGTTATTTCAGATCTTAGTGCGGTGTTCTCAGCAGTCAGATTTCCAACCTTAACTGCAAGTTCTTCTGTTTCAGCCTGAGACAATAATGACCCGCTTGAGTTGAGAAAATACAAAGGACAAGGAAATCATAGCCAAAAGCAACAAACAAAAAACTGATTTACACTGCACTCCAACCTACCTGCTTTCTTAACCTCGACCTCCTAGCAGATTCTCTGTTGGATTGTTTCCTCTTCTCCCGTTTCATGTCTCTCTCCTCCTGTTAAGATATTAAAGGAATCATGCGCAGAAATATACCATAAAAACGTGTTCTTCAACTCATGTATAACATCAAATAGAACTTCATGACCTTTAGGAGTGTAGCAGCGTACAAAAATTAGTCAGAACATGTTCAAAGAGGAAAGTTTTAACCCTTCCCAGAATTTAGAACTACTTTTCCTTATGGCGCATGAACTTTTACGCATGTACCCTCTGATTGAATGGTATTGAGCAAAAATAAGTCACAGATTCAACTCTCATCTCAAATGATACGTATACGCATTGTGTACATGACCCACAAGTGCTCGGACGATCGGCCTCATCTCGCGAGAGTCTCTCAATGACGTGTTTATCTTTATAATAATATTGTATTAATTATGTGTTGTTTTGTCATTTACTGAGTTCGCCTTGTAGTGGGGTCTCCACCTATATAAGAGGTGTGAAGTTTTTTATCTTTGGATCACTCAGGTTTGGGCTCTCTTGGAGAGAAGAGCGCCTTGGAGGACCCAACCTCCGAGTATTAGGCGGGGGCTTGTCTCCCGAGTTGTATTCTATATTTTCATGCAATGCAATTTCTTTGTTTGTGCTCGTAGTTCTTAATACGGCACAGCTTGTTTGTATCAATTAGTCTCATCCGCCGCTCACGTAGGGTTTCCATAGGAATCCTACGTGGATCTCCACCATTTCCATCAACCACCGGTTCCAGTTGCATCAAGCCCAAGTTCCCGCTCGCGTAGACTGTCCACCTCGCTTATGTGGTTCAGTGCGCCTACAACCGCAATTCAGTACGTTCGTCGTCTCCCTCGTTCTCGCCGGTGCGCCAGCCGCTCCAAATCGACGCCGATTGGGACCGCCACTGATCGACAGTCACCCAGTCACGCTCTAGTGCGCCTCTCGCTGTTCTGCTCGCGTACTAAGCCTTAAACCCGCCACTGCTGCGCAGTCTCTCCCTCCTTCCCCGTCATGGCCCTCCTTCCGGACTCATTGCATGCTCGATACGACGGAATCAAAGCTGCCATGGATGACTTCCTTGCCATGGCGCTTGCGCTTCGTCGTCGGATTCTTCCTCAGGCACCATTACAAACCATGTCCTCCTCTCTGCTCCCCAATGGGTCCCCTCTCCACGCATCTCCCTGCCGACCTCCTGTCCCACGCCTCCGACGGATCAGCCATCCGCCAGTCCACTTTCTATTTTCAACAACCTCAAGCCGCACCCCTCTTTTCGTGGAGTGTTCCACACCCCACGCGGCCACGCCATACCCCGCGTCACTTAATAACAGGCTTCTCTTGTACTCCACCTTGGCCAAGGTTACCCACAGACACACCATCTCCATCTTAAATTTCATGGCCCACATTCTCTCTCCCTCACTACTTCCTCATGTCATTCTTTTTCAACTGGTGTGCCACATGGACACAACCAACACGCCTCCTTGTGGGTTTGATATACTGCCTTCGGTATGGCGCCACATCACCACCATTCTCCCTTTCTTTGCTGAAATTATTTTCACGCCCCAGGTTACAAAAGACCCTGACAAATTAGCCCATTGGTTCTTATTCTTGTCACGACCCCGCTCACGGATGTGGCTCAACGAACATGTTTTACACCAGGCCTTTAGTCTTCAAGGCTCCTCTCACTTGACCTTGGGGACAAGATCACTCTTTAGAGCGGGTGTGTTGATATATATACGCATTGCGTATATGTCACCCGCGTGCGCTCGAACGATTAGCCTCATCTCGTGAGTCTTTCAATGATGTGTTTATCTTTATAATGATAAAAAGGGCAGCCCGGTGCACAAAGGCATCCCCGCGCAGCGAGGGTCTGGGGAAGGGTCCCACCACAAGGGTGAAATGTAGGCAAACCTTACCTTGCATTTTGCAAGAGGATGCTTCCGGGACTCGAACTCGTGACCTTAAGGTCACACGGCAACACCTCAACTAGTGCGTCAAGGCTCCCCTTCATTATCTTTATAATGATATTGTATTAATTAAGTGTCAGTTTGTCATTTAGTGTGTTCGTCTTGTAGCAGGATCTCCACCTATATAAGGAGCTCTTATGTGTGAAGTCCTTTCTTTGGATCATTTAGGCTAGGGCTCTCTTGGAGAGATGAGCATTATGGAGGACCCAACCTCCAAGTTTAGGAGGACGCTTGTCTCCCGAGTTGTATTCGCTATTTTCATGCAATGCAATTTCTTCGTTCGTGTTCGTAGTTCTTGATAGAGCGCAGCTTGTTCATATCATCAAACCAAAAGATGAATCCCAAAAAGCTTCCTATGAAACTTAGAATCATTTATGTTGTTTTGTACTGTAATAATTGTGTTTCCAAAATGTTCACCTTAATGTGAAATCATTTCTTTTTTACAACAAGTGACTCTTGTTCTTCATCCTTTCAGCCATGGCAAATTAATTGGAAAGATATTACAACTAGATGAAAGGAACACGTCTGAGAAGAATTGCAAATAACCACAATTTACTATGTTTGCTTAGGCGATGAAGGATGATTTATATATTTAAAAGCACCTAATACATAGCGCTAGCAACTAGGCATGCAAAAAAAGTTTGTCGGGCCCGGGCCTCCCTATGAAAAGGGGAGTCTGCCTAAGCTTACCAGACCAGGCCCCCAAAATGGGGGCAGTTGCTTCCATTTGGCAGTAGCTACGGCTACTGCAAAAAGATCGCTAGCATCCGCCTTTTGGCAGCATTTATGCTGGGCGGACAATGCCTAACATTTAATGTTGGACGGGCTTCTACGGGCACCAGGCAAAGCCTGGTTCCCGGGCAAGCATGGCCCGGGCCCGGGCACCAGGCTAGGCCCTTGCAAAAATAGGGAGCCTAGGGAGGCCCCCTAGGCCTGGCCTGGACCAGGCCTAACCAAGCCCGGGCCTAACAGGGCTCAGACTCGAGCAGACCCAAGCCGAGCAATCGGGCCCGGATTTATGTACACCCCTACTAGCAACTAACAAGAATAATGGAGTTCAAAACTAACCTACTTTCAATAATATAAAGCGAAATATATATATATATGTACATATATAGTTAAGCAAGATTACCCTGAATGAAAGGTATAAAAAACTGGAATTGTTGGAATTTACAGGTTGTAGCTTTTTAGATTTAACAATATCTATAGCAAAATTATCTCCTAATAAATCCCAAGACAATTGACAATTGTTAAACGGACATTACTTAATCATCAATAAACTGCTAATCTTCTGCCTGCTTGCTGTGTGACAAAGTTGTAGGGGGAATTATTGCATCCATAGGACTGTGTCATGGGAACGAGCACTAGAAAAAATTTAGCCATGTGATAAGACTGCCCGTACAAATAACACCAAATGTATTGGGTTTGGATGTCAGATGCAGCTGCTACCTGACCGAATACTCTCTCATTACTAGACAATGTATTATACTATAGCCAACATGCCATCCATGGCCATTGTGTACAAAGATTCTGTCCCCTATCTTCTAGTGGTGATAGGGCAGGAATAAGTGATTTTTCCTTCTCATGTTGGCATAACAAATTGATAGTGGCACATTATCACGAAATGAAACTATAAGATGAAACACAAAAAGAAAGTCTAGTTACCGCAACCCTAAAAGAGATCTTAGAAGCTCTCTCGAGCATGGCCCGCTTAGACAGCCATGGTCAAGGCTCCGTAATATCTCCGCGACCATTATCTCCACCTCCGGACACTCCTCCGGCAACATCCGGGTAGTCCCCTAACACGCCCTTTACATGTTACTCAACAAAGAGACATGTTTGATGCTTGTGACACCCCACCATGTTGCTTATTTTACCTCTTTACTGTTTATATTACAATGTGCTGATCTACAGGGACTTGTACTCCCAGGGATCAACAAGGATGCCCGGGAGGAGGGAGACTGCTACATGGTGTTTGGTCAGCTCTGGCTAACCCTCGTTTTCCGCTTATTTTTGTTTAGTTGTAGGAGCTTACGCGCACTTGGAGCTGCTTGCCGCCAAATAAGAAATTAAGTTGGATGTTATTTTTATAGCCGCCTTTACATACTGTTGTACTTCTTTACATAGTCGTGTACTTTGATTTATTGGGTGAGTTTGTGGTCACAGGCTGTTCTCAGTTTGGTGAGTTTGTGGTCACAGGCTGTTTTCAGTCCAGGAATTCAGGACAGCAGGTGTTGGATTTTAAGGAGGATCGGTTGATGCTGGACTCAAGGGAGAGGGCTGGAGATGAGACTGGGAGTTGTTTCCTGCAAAAGAAACTGATAGGTAGGGGAAAGTGTAGTCCGGCTATGCAGGAATTAACAAATTGGAGATAAACCGGGTCAATAACTGGTAGGACACAAAAAAGTCTATAGCCTTAAAGACAAAGTTGTTGGATCTGTCCAAAAAGTACAAAGACTAGCAAAATGGTACACCAAGACTATAGAGACGATTAACCTTCTCAGCAGTGACAAAAAATGAATCATCTTGTTGTACATACAGACTATAGAGAGGATTATCAAGAAACCTTCTCACTAGTGAAAAAAAATGAATACTTTGAGAATCCTGTTACCACTTGCAGCCATGTTCAATTAGAATTTATAATAGTTCAGAGTTAAAAATGTATTCCAACATTTAGATTTGAAGTGCGAAAGTTCTTTTAACCCAGCCTGATTGGATGGTAATTTTGGGGCTGACAGAATATGCCTACTTACAAAACACTATACGAGTTGAAGCAATCTCCTAGAACATTTCTTGGAAGGTTTACAGCATTCATGATACAAGGGTGGAATACAAATAAAGCAGAAGGGATCACATATTACTCTTAAAACACTCATATACATATGTAGGTAAAATCACAACTCTTCTTGTGTACGTTGATGACATTATTCTCGCAGAAAATGATTCCACTGAAGGAGAACATTACAAAAAGAACATGCTTGAAAATTGGAGATTAAGAATCTTGGGAGGCTGAAAACTTCCCCAGCATTGAAGTTGAATATTCCAATGTGTTGGAAATTATTTCACATTTCTTCACAAAGTGAACAATCACAATAATAAAAAAAATAACAAAATCCAAATTGGTTACTAAAATTTATAGAAATTTTAAGGTGTATAAGATTGTGATATATATATATGTATATATATCTGTACATATATGTATGTATGTATGTATATACATACATATATATATATATGTATATATACATGTATATATATGTATATATATATGTATATATATATGTATATGTATATATATATGTATATATAGATGTATATATATTTATATATATAAATATATGTATGTATGTATATATATAGGGTCATTTACCGGGACCTCCCCTCTAAGTTTGAAAAATTACAGATTGCACCCCTCTTATTATTGAAATTACAAAAACCACCCCTGAATGTTACAAAACATAAACATTTACCTCCCCTGAGGTTCACATTTCATAACATCCATGCACATCCATGCACATTTCAAGGGGGGTATTTTGTGCATGGATGTTATGAAATGTGAACTTCAGGGGAGGTAAATGTTATGTTTTGTAACATTCAGGGGAGGTTTTTGTAATTTCAATAATAAGAGGGATGCAATCTGTAACTATGCTAACTTCCAGGGGAAGTTTTGGTAATTATTCCTATATATATATATGTATGTATATGTACCTTGGCAGAAGAAGTTGGTAGAAGTGGCGTTCCACCAGGTTTCAGTTTAGTGCTGCAGGAGGCTTTCAACTCCACCAATGGACTTTGATTAGGCAGAGGAAAAGGAACCAACTGCTTCCCTGTGCTTGTTGCACAAGGTGGATTCACATCTAGAGAAATAGATGGAGCTGCATTTCTTTCTGCACAAATAATTGTATTAGCTTGTTTATCAGCACAAATCAGAGCATTTTAATACATAAATTACATTGTTAACATCATGCATCTCGCTGAATAGATTGTGCTTCATGTAGATCATAAAGTATTATATATATATACACACCTCAAGTACAAGATTCTTTAGGCAATTCTATTTAAAGAACTGTCAACTGAGTAAAAAATGACAAGGATACTAGTGCATGTTTCCTACAATTCCCATCTCTTACGATTTTAAAAGAGAGGATGATTTGGACAAAAAGATTTAAATTCATTCAAATTTAAGTAAAAAACCATGTCACTTAACCTAAATTAACAATAAATAACAATTAGGCCATATTCGTTCGGGCGGTATTGAACGAACATAATTAGAATTGGCTCCCAATTCCACCATTTGTTTGCCTACTTAACTGGGCGGAATCGGCTTTCACGGAAAACCGGCGTTATTGATTTATCTACATCATGTACATTCTCAAAACAGACATGCTTAGGTCGGTCAGCAACCTCCCGTGTGAGCCCTTCCTCGCTTCTTCTTCATCGTGCTGCAACTACTTTTGAGATCATTGGTGAAGATAGTGCTCGGCGATGCAGCTCTTTCCCACTATCACCGGCGCATCCACCTCCTCTTTCTCACATCTTCCCAGCTTGCAAGTGCACAGGTGTTTTTTTCCTAGGGCTATGATTCATATGCTAGATGATGATAATGTTTATTTGATGTTGGTATATGTGTGCATATGTTTGTGTGCAAATATTTTTAATTTCTAGGATTTTTCTAATCTCTTGTGAGTTTATTTGTATGTGTATAAGCACTAGTGGAGGTTAATGTGACTTCTATGCTTGAAAGTGTGCATATGTGTGTGTATATGCACTTGAAGTTGCCTCTAGTTTTTGTAATTCTAGGATTTTAGGGGCTCCCATTTGCAATCTCGTAAGCGGTCGGATGACAGGTGAGTCTCGGAGGAGAGTAGCCTTCCCCTTGGAGGAACTCCGGCGACCTATATCGGCTGTGGGGCGAGAGATACGTGAGCGGTTAGGCCTACGGGAAATTAAGAGAGGAAGAGAGGAAATTAAGAGAGATATTTTAATAATAGTTTTTTCGTACCCTCCAAACACAAGCAAACCCCAACCTAATAACCGGTTGGTCCAACACTCTTAAGATGTCCAAAATGCCCCCTCACTAGGCTCAACATCGTGTGAGGTAAATAAAAGCGCGGCAACATAAAAATACAAATTTATAAAAGTACGAGCCGAACAGATTTTTTCCTCCGCGCGAAGTGCGGCGCCTGCACGAGATCCCCCATCGTGGATCCGTAACAGATTTTTTCCTTAATGTGTAAGTTAATTAGTGTATGTATATAAAGCTACCTTTGAGATCATTGGCGAAGATAGTGCTCAGCGATGCAACTCTTTCCCACTATCACCGGCGCCTCCACCTCTTTCTCACATCTTCCCAGCTTGCAGGTGCACAGGTGATGTTTTTTTCCTAGGGCTATGATTCATATGCTAGATGATGATATTGTCTATTTGATGTTGGTGTATGTGTGCATATGTTTGTGTGTGTAAATATTTTTAATTTTTAGGGTTTTTCTAATCTCTTTTGAGCTTATTAGTATATGTATATGCACTAGTGGAGGTTAATGTGACTTTGATGATTGAAAGTGTGCATATGTGTGTGTGTATATGCACTTGAAGTTGCCTCTAGTTTTTGTAATTCTAGGATTCTTTTTTCTTAATGTGTATGTTTATTGGTGTATGTATATACTGTTGGAATATTTTCTCTATTATATTCCTATATTAATATAAAATATGATAATTTTCATTTTAAAAATTTTTACTGAAACAGCAGAACAGCAATAATAATAAAATTGCATGAAGGGAATGAGAAATAAAACAGAGTAAATATATATAGATCAGAATCGAGCCTGGGTAAGGCGTGTGGTCACTGCCCTAAAGAAGTTGCACCACCCTCCGGCAGGGCTTTCAACCGATGCTCACTCCTCCAAGGTACAACACCCGGCTAGATCCCGAAACTCCGATGTGCGCGGACACCGAAGAAGCACAGAGCACCCGAACCACCACTTGATGAAGCAAACGTAAAGAAAAGGAAGCACGAAGAATATCGTCACAGGAACCGAGAGCACAAGAGCGTATGAGAGCATGTAATAGAGCGTAAGAGAATTGCAGAAAGAACGAGTATTTATAAAACTTGGACCGCAAGATCTTCAGTGAAATTCGATCTCGTAAAACGGCAATAAAATAAAGCCACAATAAATACGAACGGTTATATAGGGAAGGATCATAATCAGGAAAATAAACGTTGAATATTTTCAACGTAAATATTGGCGAGAAAGACGCACAAAAGAGCGGTTAAGAAAACGCGTAAAAATGGCAGAACGAGAAGAGAAATCGACGTTGCGTCGACATCATATCGACGCTACGTCGAGTTCTATCGACGCAGGACTTATCGACGCAAGCCTTATCGACGCTACGTCGAGTTCAATCGACGCATGCGTCGAGTTCCATTCGACGCCACGCAACTCCAGCGGGCAAAACGACGCTACGTCGAAATCTATTCGACGCAGCTCCGAATTCTAATCGACGCATCTCCGAGTAAAATGCTATGAAGCTATTTGGAACAAAAAATACAATTCAATTCAATTATTCCCTAAATCCCAAATCCCAAATTCGAAATCCGAAATCCGGATCCGGTCCGGTGCGGTGCGTGCGCGCGCGCGCGTGTGGTTCATAGTTTCTTCTTATGTTCTTTTGAACAAATAAGAATGTGTGAATTTCTTTATGTACACTTAAGGGAAGAAGTAGAATGGCAAGGTGAGACTAAAGAATACCCTTTCATCATGAAAGGCTTCCCTCCAAATATTTGGATTCCCTCCAAATTTGGTTTTGAGCTTTTCCATCACAATGAGGAGCCCAAACACCAAACACCATTTAGCTCCAATCAAAACATTTAATTTATAATGTTTTATAATTAAAATTTCTAACATATACATTAAAGGATGATCATGTGACTTCGATATTTGTTTACGTGTGCATATGTAAGTGTACAACGGTGGTTAATGCGGACGCTGTCAATCACATTGCTAAGAATTTGGATCCAACTACTAAATGTACTGATAGAGTTTGAGAATCGTTCCTGATTACATTAACAATGGAGTATACATATACATGAGAGGGTGATCACAACACCCGAGGTGACTATATGCTAACACTACTACTCAATATACAACATATCAACCCCCCCCCCCCCCCCCCCCCCCCCCCACAAACACACGGGGGATCATACACCGAGAGTTTGGACAGTAGATAAGCATGTTGGGTCCTCGTCTGCGGCTTTGTCATCAGATATGCAATCTGCTGCTCGGAAGGAATAAAGGAAGGGGCAAGAGTGCCCTGAATATGGTGCTCACGCAAGAAGAAAGTATCCACCCCGATATGCTTGGAGAGAGAATGCTTCACCGGGTTTTGAGTGATCCGAATGACACCAGTGTTATCACAATAGAGGGGAGTGGGATCTGGAGAAGAGACACCAAGATCCCCAAGAAGCCAACAAAGCCAAATAATATCCACAGCGGTGGTAGCCATGGCTCGAAACTCAGTCTCAGTGCTGGAACGTGAAACACCATTCTATTTCTTGAACTTCCATGCAATAAGTGAAGAACCCAAGAACAGACAGAAACCAATGACAGAACGACGGTCAACAGGATCACTAGCCCAGGTGGAATCAGAGTAAGCACGTGGCTGTAGAGAACTAATGCTGGAGAAGAATAGACCACGAGAGGTCGTCGCCCGGAGATAGCGCAGGAGCCGCAGCAGATTGCTATAATGCACAAAGGTGGACGCACTAACAAACTGGCTCAGCACATGAACAATATGGGCAATGTCGGGCTGAGAAATGGTGAGATAGGCGAGACTCCTCACGGTATCGAGTAGGATCGGAGAGTGGAACCCCATCATCCGGACGCAGCTGAAGATGAAGCTCCATAGGGGTGTCCACTGTGCGAGAGTCAGAGAGAGCAGCCCGAGCAAGGAGATCTTATGTGTAGCGCTGCTGAGAGAGCTAAAATCCGCGATCTGTAGAGCTGACCTCAAGACCCAAGAAGTAGCTCAGCTATCCAAGGTCAGTCATCTGAAACTACTGTTGAAGGTGATGTTTGACGAAGGACACATGAGAAAGATCATCACCAGTAATAATCATATCATCCACATATAGTAACAAAAGGGTCTGACCACGGTAGGAGGAGTGCACGAACAGAGATCATGAGGACATGGCTGGAATCCGACGGCTGTAATGGCTGAACTGAAATGTGCAAACCACGCGTGGCGCGCCTGCTTGAGCCCATAAAGAGCTCGCCTCAAGCGACAGACAAGGCCTGGAGGAGAGGATAGACCCGGAGGAGGAAGCATGTATACCTCCTGCTGAAGATCACCGTGAAGAAAAGCATTCTTCACGTCGAGCTGTGATAGGGACCAGTGGAGAACAGCGGCAACATCAATAAGAGTCTGCACTGTAATCATGTGAGCAACTGGAGCAAAAGTCTCGTCATAGTCTCTCCCCTGCTCCTGCTGAAAACCACGAGCAACAAGTCGAGCCTTGTACCTCTCCACAGAACCATCGCAGCGAGTCTTGACCTTAAAGGCCCATTTGCAAGTAATAGGAACAGCACCAGGTGGAAGAGGAACAAGCTCCCATGTACGAGTGTGCTCAAACACCTCCAACTCAGTAGACATAGCAACCTGCCACTCAGGTATCTGGGCAGCCTCACGGTAGGAAGTCGGCTCTGGAGTACTGCAGACAGTGGCAGGAAGGGCAGGAAGGGCAGGAAGGTCCGGCGGTAGGGTAGCAAGGCTAAGACGGTCGGGAGGACGCCTCTCACGAGGTGGGTTGCGGCGCACAGGAGGATCATCCATAGGGCACTCACTAGAGGAGGTAGGTACTGAGTCTGGGGGCACTGGAGGCGAGGAGATAGGAGGAGGACGACGAGTATAGCGATAAGGAAGAGGAGAGACATGATCCCAAGTGGACAGCTCATCAGAGGGAGAGGAGTGAGGAGGTGACAGAGTAGACTGCGGCAAGGAAAGAGGAGGAGACGAAGTAGACTGCGTCAAGGGAGAAGGAGGTGACGGAGTAGACTGTGGCAAGGGAAGAGGAGGGGGACATACCAGAGGGGAGGATACATGAGGCGGAGAGATGGGAAGAGTGAGAAACTGCATGTCAGAGGGAGTAACAGATGAGTGTGAGGTCGAGGAAACATGTGACACAAGGAAAGGGTGAGACTCATCAAAAGTGACATCAAGTGAAATGTGAAGTCGACATGCAACAGGGTCATAACATCGATAGCCCTTGTGCTCAGTACTGTACCTAAGAAAGGCACAAGGAACAGACTGAGCAGAGAGCTTAGTACGTTCACGTGGAGAGAGAAGAACATAACATCGACAACCAAAAACACGAAGATGAGTGCAACGTAGGGGTCGAGAGTACAAACACTCACCGGGACACTGACCCTAAAGGAAAGTGGAGGGTTGCAGATTAATAAGATATACAACAGTGGAAACAGCCTCAGCCCAGAAGTGAGGAGGAACGTGAGAGGAGATAAGAAGGGTGTGAGCTGTCTCAATAATATGACGATGCTTCCTTGCAGTGGTGTCATTCTGAGCATGGGCACCGGGAAAGGCAAGCTGAGGGAGAGTGCCATGAGTAGCTAGCAAATCTCGAAAAGCATGAGAGATACCCCCCCATGAGTCCGAACGGAAAATGTGCATGGAAGCAGAAAACTGTATGCACACCATAGCAGAAAAACTAGCATAGATCTGAAAAAATTCAGATCGAGAACGCATAAAATAGACCCAACAATAACGAGAGTAGTCATCAACGAAAAAAACATAGTACCGATGTCCACCCTTAGATACAAAAGGTGCGGGTCCCCATACATCAGAATGAACGAGATCAAATGGACGCTGAGACCTGGACTCACTAGACTGATAGGGGAGTTGTAGTTGTTTACCGAACTTACAACCTGAACATGAGTGAGACCGATCAATAGAAACACGACCAAGGAAACCATGACTAATGAACAAAGCTAGACGTGAACCACTGGGATGACCAAGACGGTGGTGTCACTGAGAGAAACCCACCGAAGGAAGATAAAGAGAGGAAGCTGCAGGTGACCATGAAGTGGATGGAAGGTGGAGACGATCAAGGACGTACACCCCGCAACGACGACGACCAGCCCCAAGGAGTGCCCCAGTCAGACGATCCTGCACACGGCATGTGAACTCATCAAAGGTAACCAGACAACCATGGGATGTGAGATGGCTGATGGATATAAGGTTCATGGATAACTCAGGTATGTAGGCAACATCGGGAATGTGAAAATGGGTGGTGTGAAGGAGGCCACGACTAGTGATGGGGTGAATGGTGCCATCTGCAACCATGATACTAAGTGCAGGAGTAACGGGCTGACATGACAAAAGGTGTGTAACATCATATGTCATGTGAAAAGAGGCTCCAGAGTCAAGCAACCAGTCGGAGGTGGAGATACTTGCAGGGGCGGAGGCAGCCGACTGAGAGACAGAGGCAGAAGAGCAGGCCAGAGAAGACTGCTAGACAATCAGCTGCACAAGCTCAGAGACAGAGAGAGACTGCGCTGGAGCCGAGAAATGAGCGGAAGGAACACCAGGAGCATGCTGCTGACCAGGCTGCTGAGCCCTCTGAAGCTTGTGACACCCAGATGGAATGTGTCCAAGGCACTGGCAATAGTGACAGCGCACAGGTGGGCGACGAGAAACACCGGACTGAGTTGTAGAAGGTGTCAGAGGAGGACGAGCACTGGATGTCATCGAGAAAATCAACCAAGGAGGTCGGGGCTGCGGGATCAGAAGAAGAACAGCCGAGGAGGTCTGGGCTGCTGGATCAGCCGGAGGAGGAGAACATGGTTGGCAGTTAAGGTGTCGATGTCGACGCCGGATCGGGGCAAGAACATGCAGCGGCTGGAAGCAGCGATCGGATGCAGGATGGCGAACCTGCTTGAGCCTGGAAGCAGCGATCAGGATACCAACGACGGAACGAGCAGCGATAACAGGCGTACGTGAGCAGGAATCGAGATCGGCAACGATAGCAGACGATCGGCGACGTGAGCAGGCGTACGATAGCAGACGATCACCAGAATCGGGATCGACGACGATAACAGACGATCGGCGACAGGAGACGGGATCGAAGAGGGATCGACGATCGAAGAGGAATCAGGATCGACGACGGGAGACGGGATCGGCGACGATCGAGGAGGAGATGGGATCGATATCAGGCGACGATGTAAGCAGGCGACGACGGGATCGAGCGATGGAACGGCGGAGACGACGCGTTCGGGAAGAGAGGCTAGGGTTAGGTTTTCCTTTCCTCTGATACCATGATAGAGTTTGAGAAACGTTCCTGATTACATTAACAATGGAGTATACATATACATGAGAGGGTGATCACAACACCCGAGGTGACTATAGGCTAACACTACTACTCAATATACAACATATCTAACACGTACAACAGTAGTTAATGTTGCATCTCTGAAGATGAGAGTCGAACAAATTTATGAAGCACTTGCAAGAATGCCTAAACATTCAGAGTACGAGCCCTAGACATGCTTAGCGCTGATGCAAGAAAATGTGAGGTGTTCTTAGTTTTTCCGTGCTACTCGGGAGAACATGGTTACACTTGCATTTTGAGGATTAGTTTCTTGCTTTTCATATTTTGTTTAGTGTATATTGAGGTCAATGGAATTACCACTTAACATATTTTGTTTCATAGGATTAATGTCATTGTTTTGTTTAATTGAGAATTTAATTTCTTAGATCTTATATATTATGTATTGTTTACTTTGTTTGAATTTATTACTCAAAGTCCAATTCATGTGACCAAATTCCTTCTTACAGCCAAACAACGCATTGTCAATTTCAATTTCTATGACTGAATGTCATCTTGCAACCGGACAAAATTGTCGGTTTCAACTCCTATGACTGAATGTCATCATGCAACCAAACAACAGAATTGGATTTCGGACCAATTCCCGTGAGTTTTGATTTTGAACCAAAACCAATCCAGTCCTCCCAAAACCTTCCAAACGAATGCACCATTAGTAAAAACAAAGTATCACTGTGAGTACTTAGAAATGAAATTGGGGGTCATTCTGAAATATTAAAAAAGGTCTAGAGAACTTACGTTGAGGATTTACAAAATGTCAACCTGTATGAAATGCACTGTGTGATGATCATGAAATTAAAAAGAAACAGTTATCGTTATTATTCTACCAAAATTTTGGCATATGCAGTTGAATTGAGCAAATGACATGCACAGACCTTCAAGGACATGATAAAACTAGTGCCTAGTAATAAATAACTACATTTTGAAGACGAAGAAGCCAAATATGGGAATAAAAGAATATAGGAGTACCTGAGTTTGGTAAATCGGTAGAGCTCCTACTCATATCCAACTTGCTACCCTAGAAATTTTACAAGAAAATGTGAGTTTAGGTTACGCTTTCGAAAATCACAATTGAAGAATATGAGAATAAAAGGGCATACGCCTGATTCACTAATGGCATCAATACCATCAGTTGAACTTCCATCTTCCTTGGTTCCACTGCAACAATGAAGCAAATAACTTTAGACTTAAATCCAGGCCTGGCTATAAAAAGTAAGTAAATCCAGTAAGCAAGCTGGAACCTGTTTGACTCCCTATTTTCAGGGCATTCTTCACTCCTAGCATTACTATTGCCAACTGATACAGGATGCCGATCAACCACTTTAGTATTTTTTTCTTCTCTATCTTTACAAGTCAAAAACTTAGCAGGAAGTTCTTGGTTCACTGGAAAAGCCATCTGCACAGGAGTAACCAAGAAAGTTAACTAATAAGAAAGAAAAAGCAGTGCATGTAACTATCATGTGTGGTAATCAATTATTCATCCTTCCTGGAAATGTGAAATTTTTTTAATCGGAATAATGGCTATTGAACTTGAGAACATGAAAGACTGTGTTACATATTACAGTAAAACACAAGGTTTGATTTTTTTTCCTTTAAATCACAAAATACATGCAATAAACAAATTCAACAAACAAAAAGTGCAAGGAAGAGAAAATGAGAGAATGAAGACTGGAACTTACATGAGGTGTTGAAGGATGAGCATAAACTCCATGTGGATAAACAGTGTAGGGTCCAGCAAAAGGTGCTACAATAGGCTGCAAAAGAAATTAAGTCAGCAAGAAGTTGTATAAGCTTTAGTGCAATGATTCTCCACTGGAAATAGATCGCTAAATAGTTGAACTGAAAAAAATGTGCACTTCATCCCAACAGCTAGAGACATTGGTCGAGGAGATTTCAAATCCACTATATGGTGATAACAGAGATTTTTAAACAACATACATAATTCAGAACGTAGATATCTAATTAAAAAAAACAGATATTATTTTGTTACACATCATGCTCCTTTAAGAAGTAGGTGCGTAGTTTAGTTCTAAACTATGCTAGAATGCATATCGTTCATTAATACTGTCATCTCTCCTGATCGGTCATCGAGGAACCCATCACCACTCTAGATCCCATCATCTCCTTCATTCCCTATCTCCAACTTCCCCTAGACCAACGCTCCTGTCGCAACCCCTACTGTTACCAACTCCAAATACATCGCAATCCCCACAGTAGATTCCCATGACGACGATGTTGTCCCCAAAAAGACAAAAACAAGGCAACAGACGTACCACCGCTTTCCTGTGACTGTGCTGCCTCTTGCCCCCTCGTTCGTGTCAAACAACTTCTCATGCAACTTCGTGACACTGTTTAAATGCTCGATCTTGAAGAATGTGTTAATAAGTAAATACATATCCTTGAGTTCTCATTGTTTTCATCTCCCAGCCGCCCTTAATTTCGACTGTTACCTGCAGTTGATTTTTGTAAATCTGGTTCGAGTCTCATTGTATCCTGCGATTTAAGATCCTATTAGAACAAAAAATGAGCTTTATATCACTACTTTTGCCGACCACGTAATCCACTCAAGTACCAGCCCTTTCAGTTCACTAGTCTTTAGAGTAAAGAAAAATGATGGTATTAATGTCATTGAGCCCGTAACTCAAATAACATCAAAGATTGTGTTCTCATCCCTATAACTGATGAGCTATTCGACAAATTGTGTGGATTTTAATTCTTCTGCAAAAATCTACGAATGGTTCTATTTGGTCAAAATACGGATCCATAAGCTAGATATCTCCTCCACCACTTTCCATGCATAGGAAGGTCACTATGAGTTTTTGACCAATACATTTGGCCACGCGAACTTGTTGTCCTCTTTTCAAACTGTATTGAATTCAATTTTGAAGCCCCACATAAGAAAATGTATAGTAAATTTTTTCAATGACATTCTCATTTATTGAAAAAAGAGTGAAATCTTCATCTTCAGCACAACAGCCAGGCTTTACAAATTGTCCGCAATACCCTTAAAAAGTGTACCAAAAAAATATTTAATGTTTTTTTGTTTAATTGTACACTTACTTGACTGAGGCCCGCGAGACAAATCCTGTCACAGGACACTGGAGGACAAGATCGAAAGAGAAGCTTCTCCCCTTATCCTTCCTCACATAAGAAGGCCGGTGATTTCCTATGGTGGAAGGGGGGGGGGGGGGGGGGGGGGGGGGGGGGGGGAGGTGGTTGGTCTGCCAATTTTGGGAGGGAAGTAGGGTAAAAATTTTCTTCAGATTTTCATTCCTCGACGTAGGTTTAAATACTTATTTTTCCTCTTACAACATTTTTCAACCGGAACGATTGAAATAAAATTGCAATACGAAATAAAAGGACAATATAGAGACACGACACACAAAAATGTCTAAATTAAGACACGAGAATATAAGAAATTAGAATATAAAGATAGAAATGAATCTCCACATTCGTTAAGCCTCCACGCACTTTTTCTGGGAGGATCATCTCTTGCTGCTTCTTAAAGCTAGAAGAGCGGATAGGCATCTTTGAAAGTTTGCAACTGCTCTCACGTCGCCTCGTGCTCTGATGAATATGCCCTCAAGGACCAGGACTTCCATAGTACAACGATTGAGGTAGAGTCGTAGTGGCTTTACGGGAATGGGGACAATGTGACACTCCACAATCGCTATGAGTGATGGGGTGGCATGAGATGGATCCCTTTTATGAGATTTCAGTAAAGAGACATGAAATACCAAATGAATCTTGGTATTTCCTAGAAGATCCAAATTGTAAGCCTCTTCACCTATTTCGGCAGTCACATGGAAGAGCTCATAAATTATTGGTGTCCATTTGTGTGTGGCCTTAGGAGAGAACGATAACTGTCGATGGGGGGGGGGGGGGGGGGGGGGGGCAGAGTTTGACCCAAACCCAGCGCCCACCTAAAACTGTACAACCCTTTGATACTCATTGTAATACACCTACATGCTTTCCTGAGCCTAAAGCGAATGTGTGTGGCTACACCTGAGAATGTGGACACAACCCTGGATGACCTGGTCGACGTTGTCTATTATCAATGAACCTAGTAGGTAGGACATGATGTGTGGAGGATCTCTCCTATATATGAGATGAAAAAGCGCCTTCTGAAGGGAGGAATGGTATGAAGTGTTATAACTATACTCAATCCATAGAGCAATGAACCCACTCATTGGGGTTATCCCAAGTAATGCAATGTCGATACAACTTGATGGTCATGTTAACCACCTCAATCTGACTATCGGATTGTGAATGATATACAGAAGATAAAGCTAATTTGGTTCGCTGAGCGGAGCAGATCCTGCCAGAAACAGCTCATGAACACCTTGTCACTATTAGACACAACGGTCTTCGGTACCCCATCAACCAAAAGACGTGCTCCAACAAGACCTAATTGATGTTGCGGGCAGTATATGAATGTGCCAATGGAATGAAGTGAGCAGCTTTGGAGAAACCGTCGATGATGACGAATAGCAACATCTTGCCACGAGAAGGTGGCAACCCGTAGATGAAGCCCATCGAGATATCGGCCCATACCTGCGTCGGAACCAGCAGGAGTTGTTGCAGCCCTCTTGGTTGGAGATGTTTTGTTTGTTGCATTGTCAAGTCGAGTTGTGCACTCTGTTGTAAGACTCCCTTAAGGCCCCTCCAAAGAAGTCAATGCGGATGCACTGCAAAATCTTCAGGACTCCCCCGAGCTCTATCATGTATGAAAGCTAAGATGGTGGGGATGAGTGGCGATGTAGGAAGATCAAGCACGCACACCTGCAAATCTAACACTTGGTAATATCAAGGTGGTGACGTGTTTCATGGTTATTATAAAGCTATACAGATTTCATAGTATAAACATCAACAAATGGTACCCCCCTGTAATACATGAGGCCCTCTATGACAAATCAAGTGTCAGGTGCACCCACTGTATGATGCAGTCATGGATGCCCATTATAATCGGGCTAGCTGTTATCTCCTCCCAAACAACATCAAATAGGCCCAATTGTGATCAGGACAATGGAAAGAGGCCAACTTTCTCCTTGTCTCTGCGGGACATGGCATCAATGATTTTGCCCAGGCACCCGTGCGACATTCGGCGATGAAGTTAAGTCCCAACAACTTGTTTACAATATGTTGTTGGGGTGCAGTGGTGATCTTTTCCTCAAATAAGTACTTCAGACGATAGTGATCAGTCCCAATCAGGAACTGTTTCCATAAATAAGCCCATCATTGTTGTTTGGCCTTGAAGGGGCATGTAAGCTCTTGTTCTAAGCAGGCAGTCGAGTGTGAGGTACGACCAACTTGCAAGTATACAATGCAATCGAGTAGCCCTCCTACTGTAAGAATGCATTGATGCCACATCCTGAAATGTCACACTCCACCTATAATTGTTGTTGGAAATCCACTAGTCATAAGACCGGTGCTGAGGAAAGAACGTGCTTCAGGGCATTGAAGTTTGTTGTGTCCCGGATGTCAATTGAAAGGCCCCTTTCATTAATAGACTCATCAGTGGGGTGGTGATGTTATCGTAGTCCCAGATGAACTTGAGGTGGTACCTCATCAATATGAGGAATCTCCACAAAGCACTAATGTGTCCTAGTTCCGGCCAATCCCAAATGGCACTAATCTTTTCTAGATCTGCTAAAACGCCCTCAAAATGCACGATATGGCCTAGATAGGCTACGAAGTCGCTGCCAAAGATGCACTTGTCTAGGTGGAGAAAGAGGTTATTTTAGTTGACAAGCTATTACTCTCACCAGATGGGATGTGATGAAGCAGCGACTGAAAGATAAATAACTCCCCACTTCATATCGTGACCAGCTCCTGGATCAACTCTATATGCACTCCGACAAGGGACCCTTTCCGTTGTGGAGTACATGTCAAGTTTCGACGAGTTAGTCGTCCGTAGTGATATTCTGGAGGAGTCCATTGCCACTGCATCTCATTTCCGGACTGGACTTAGGAATGACATCCGAAGGGAACTGATTTCCCATAGGATTGAAACAGTTGAGAAGGTTTTTTCGGCTTGCGCTGGAGTACGAGCAATATTTGCGCACTGCTGGTCTGAGACAGGTCACCTCTCGACCTGATGCCACCACGGCTAGGAGACCTACTCCTGCCACGGCCACTGCCGCACCTCACGCTCCCGCAGATGCGACGGGGAAATCTATTGTATATGGAGGCCCCAAACCTGGGGGCGTCCAATGTTATCGATGTTTTGGCAGAGGACACTTCGCAGTGCAATGCCCGACGAGAAATTTACTGATTGAGGAATCGAGCGAGCCCAACACTGAGGCTGAGGATGCCGCCGTCAAGGAAATTATGGTCGTGGTAGAGGAGGGATAAGATAGCGACACTGAGACGTCGCTAGAGTTAGGAGTCCTTCGTCGCCTTCTGCACACCCCATGTGTCGAGGAGGATTGGCGCCGCACTACGATATTTTTCACATATTTCCCGAGAGCAGGAGGACCCTGCAAACTCGTCATTGATAGTGGTAGTTGCGTACTTATAATCGCCAAGAAAGGGTTAGAGAGGATGCAGCTTACTGCCGAGCCTCATCTGCATCCTTATCGTGTCCTATGAGTGGACAAATCCACTATCCAGGTTACACAGCGATGTCTGGTGCCGATTCACTTAGCGTCCACTGAGAACAAAGTCCGGTGTGACGTTATCCCTATGCATGTCGCGCACGTTTTACTTGGACAACCTTGGTTATATGATCGCGACGCCACGTGTTATGGACGATCCAACACATGTGTTTTCTTCGATAAAGGGCGGAAGATTACCCTTACCCCGACCCAGCCCAGGGATCCTCCCAAGGGCTAGGTTGAGTCATCTGTTAGTGCGGGGTCATCGAGACCTCTACATGTCTTGAGGAAGGGTGACTTCATGAGAGAGAACTTAGAGGCAGGAGTTATGTTTGTAGTGGAAGCCACGATGACTCCCGAGACCTCTACTGACACTGAGATTAATGATCAAGATATCTGTCAGTTCCTGGAGGACTACGTAGATATTATGCCAGAGGAGCTCCCTGATGAGCTTCCCCCATTGAGGGACATACAACATGCGATTGATCTGCTCCCAGGGGCATCTTTGCCCAATTTACCCCATTACCGTTTGAATCCGACTGAACACGCCAAGATGAAACGGCAAGTCGATGATCTTCTTCGGAATAATTTCATACGAGAGAGCCCGAGCCCTTGTGCCGTACCGACTCTTCTTACCCCGAAGAAGGACGGGAGCTGGTGCATGTGCATTGATAGTCGTGTCATCAATAAAGTCATGGTGAACTCCTGGACTCAATAGTCGGTGCCTAGATCTTTTCGAAGATCGGCCTTCGTAGTGGATACCATCATATTAGAGTTAGAGAGGGGGACGAGTGGAAGACGACCTTCAAGACGAAAGACGATTTATATGAGTGGCTGCTTATGCCGTTCGGATTATCGAACGCGTCCAACACATTCATGAGGGTGATGACAAAGGTCCAGTAGCCCTACATGGGCAAATTTTTGGTAGTGTATTTTGATGATATATTGATATACAGTCAGAGCCGCAGCGAGCACTTGCACCACATTCGCCTTGTATTTGAGCTCCTACGGAAGGAGCATCTTTACATCAATCTGAAAAAGTGTTCGTTCTTGTCCGCATCTGTTCATCTTGGGATATATAGTTTTGGCTTCCGGTATATCAATTGACCCTGACAAGGTCAAGTCTATTCGTGAGTGGCCCGTTCCCACGAACATTCATGAGACCCGTAGTTTTCATGGACGACGCTTCAATAGGAAGTTTGTCCGTGGCTTCAGCTCTATTATGGCCCCCCTTTACGAGCTGCCTCCGTAAGGGTGAGTTTGTGTGGACGAAGGACGCCACTTGGGCCTTCGAGGAGATTAAGGAGAGGCTGTCTACAGATTTCTTCAAGGCCTTCGAGGTGTCCTGTGATGCATCAGGAGTTGGAATTGGTGCGGGTACTTAGTCAGGAAGGTCATCAAGTTGCTTACTTCAGTGAGAAACTGAATGACGCCCAACAAAAATACTCAAATTATGATATGGAGTTATATGCCATCGTACAGGCACTTCACTGCTGACGTCATTATCTCCTGCATAAGAAGTTTGTTATGTATTCTAACCATCAGGCTCTGAGGTATCTCGACTCGCAGAAGAAACTAGGATACCGTCACGCGAAATGGGTGGAATATACGCAAGATTATCATCACGTTCTCAAACACCGAGCGGGTGTTGAGAATAAGCCGATTGACGCCTTGAGTCGCCGAGTCAGCATCCTCCACACCATGAGCACCAGAGTTGTGGGCTTGACCGTCTAGTTTATGATTACCCTGCCCAGATTTTGGCAACATTTATGTCGCGCTATCGGGGAACTCTCCTGACCTTCGTGAGGGTTATACGATTTCTGACGGGTACTTATTCATGGGCTCTCGCCTCTGCGTTCCTCGAACATCCCTCCGAGATTTCCTCATCTGGGAGCTGCACGCAGCGGGGCAGCGGGACACTTTGGGCGAGACAAGTCGATTATGTTAGTTGAGGATCGCTTCTTCTAGCCTGGCCTGAAGAAGGACGTTAACCGAGTTGTTAAACATTGTCGAGTCTATCAGACCGCGAAGGGATCTCGTCAGCCATAGGATTATACACTCCACTGCTAGTCCCGTAGAGACCCTAGACTGATATTAGTATGGATTTTGTACTCAAAATCCCTCACACTCTGAGGAAGCTCGATTCAATTTTGTTGTGGTGGATCGCTTCTCTAAGATGACCCACTTTATTCTTTATCGTAAGACCGTTGATGTGTCTCATGTGGTTGTGCTATTCTTTAGGGAGGTATTCAAGTATCACGAGTTACCCACTTCCATAGTCTCCGACAGCAACGTTCGTTTCATGAGTTAATTCTGGAAGACATTATGGAAGAAAACTGGTACGACATTGAAGTTCTCCTCCGCCTACCATCCACAGACAGATGGACAAACTGAAGTTGTCAACCGCCTACCGAGTTGTCTTGTTGGGGATAGTCTATCCACCTGGGATTCCGTTCTACATATAGCTGAGTTTGCATATAATAGTTACGTCAATAGGACCACAGGTTTGAGTCCATTTCATATCATATTAGGTTACGAACCTAGGAAACTTATTGACTTAATCGATGTCCCTCATGAGTCCCCGACCCAGTGAGCCTGCAGAATCTTTTATTCAGCATGTGCAAGCACTTCATGAGTCGGTCCGTAAGAAAGTAATGATTATTGTAAAGATCGAGCAGATCGACACAGACGGGAACAAATCTTTGAGGCGGGAGAACAAGTGATGATTCGTGTTCGACCTGAGAGGGTCCCGCAAGGACCAGCAAAGAAATTAAGCTCTCGCTGAATGGGCCCCTATACAGTCGTGCGGTGGATCGGTACGAACGCTTATGAAATTAACATCCCTCGTGGTATGGGCATCAACCGAGTACTCAGTGTAGAGGATCTGACTCCTTATTACGAGGAGCGGATGTATGTGGATCCTTCCTCCACACCCATACCTGAGCCTCAGCCTCTTTTGGTCCCTTCCAGTCCATCCCTACTTCCACCTGAGGAGTCACTCCATGAGGGTCACCCTGCACCATCGACGGTTCCACTGATCCAGCAGTCAGACAGTGATACATTACAGTCAGAGCCACTTACTTCTACCAGCGACATACTTCAGATCATCAATCATGACTTTTATACCGCACGCGAGCGAGATAATGTATGTTATCTTGTTCGTTGGAGCAGTCTCCCGCTATATGATGCTACATGGATTTCTTCAGAGGAGCTCGAGAGACTTGCCCCGTGGCTACACATAGAGTACCGTCTTCACTCACCGGATATGAGTGTTTTCAAGCTGGAGGGAGTTGATGGCGCACCATGCCTATACAGGTTTATTCATGCAGGAGGCGGTGAATCGCTACCTGTTCGGGCGATCCGAGTCCACAGTTGTGCCCGGATGGTCGTTCCGAGTCGTTTTGATATATTATTTTATATCTTTTAAGTTGTATTTGACACCCGATCGGACCGGACAATATGAGTCGTCTGATCCGGGTGCCCTATGTTTGTTTTAAGTTTAAATAGTGCAGGATCCGGTTGATTGGGGATCGAAGGTTATTTTGCATTTGCGCAAATCGTCGTTCGTGCCTGGAGCGATTCCGGGAGTTTCCGCCCCCCTTGGTGCGACGACGAGGCCACGTCTTCCCTCCGCCTCCCTTCGCCGGTCACCTGTGAGTCTTCTCCTCCCCTCCCTCCCACAAACCATCATTGTGAACCTCCTCTTGGCCTCCCTGTGCCGCCTGTCCAACTTCTGGAGTTCCCAGCCCACCTCCTCAGTCTCGTCTCCCCTTCTCCATCCCCCCTAAGCCCCATGTGTCACACCCAAACCCCACCTCCCCCTCCAGCCCGACAGCCACCCCAGCCCTAGTTTTCCTCTGCCACCAGCCACCAAAACCCCCATACTAGCCACCATTTCCTAACTCCCTCCGCCGCTAGCCACCAAAATCCCCATAACAGCCACTATTTCCCAAGTTCCACTGCCGCCAACATCAAAACTTTCCCCTACCAACCACTACCTACAACACCCGAGTCCCCCACCATTCCAGAACTCCCTCCCGACGCTTTCCCCACTCTGCAGCGACCTTGGATGCCCGCAATCAACCATTATATACCACCTCCTGCACGTGTAAGTTGTGTATTTGGAGTTCTATTTTCTATTGTTGCGTATTCGGCACCTTTATCTGTAGTGGATGTCTTTATTGGTTTGCTATTAGTATTGGACTCCATAAAATTTGCAGGGCTTATTCCGCACGCGCTTACACTTTTGGGCCTTGGTCATTTTGTTGAATGAAGCTAGCTCTTTTTAATTAAAATTTGTGAATGCTTGCGCCTTTGTTAGTGTTATAATAATTAATTATTGATGCTAATTTTTATGCAGACTGTCTCTTGCATTTCCATCATATCACATCGCATATAGGATCACATTTAGCATATTCACCTCGAGTCGACCTGCCACTGCATCACATTATATGTAGGTTTCCTTGGAAGTATAATGAAATTGGACCCCTAGGGTTTTTTGTCTCGTCTCCTCTTTCTCTGCCTCTCTCTTCTCTCTCACGGAATTTCCCCAAGTACGTAACATATACTCAATGTATTATGGTTGATTGTTGTTCAAGATGTTTTGCATAGTAATAAATTACTCATGCAACACTCAAAAGGAACTAGAGAAAAATGAGGATTCACGAAGCAGACCCAAAATAGTTGGTACAAGGGCTGTTGATGGGAGGATGAGGATGGCAATATTTGTGATAGCACCCAAAATAACATTACAATCTATATGACTATATTAACCTTTAATTAAACAACAGTGGACCAAATCACCTAGAGAAGATAGCTTTAAATGCAAAAGGATATTCCTAAATAAATTTCTAAGCACTTATGTGCAATTATAACACACTATCCTTTAAACTTCACAGTAATTATTGTTGCAATTGAACTTTTAGATCCTTGAGTTGGGCTTGTAACGTTAAGTACATATAATGCAGCAAATTCTCACTTCCGAATTTATCATGCAACAAAAATGTCACCTCGTACACTAAATTAAGACCATATAATTTAGATGAATTTTTTGGCTTCCTAAGTACAATTTTTCTGAATTTTATATCATGAAGTTGAGAAAGAAAATAAAAATTACCTGAGGACCCCACATGTAAGGATGAGAAATATGAGCAGGAGAAATTGCAGCATTGAAATAATGAGCGGGTATAGGAACACCGGGGCGATAGTATCCCTGGAAAATAAGTGTAGAGTTAAGACCGGAAGTTTCAGTTGTAGTTAAAAATTAAACATTGCCATACCATAAAATAAAAAAAGGGCAGCTCGGTGCACAAAGCATCCCCGCACAGCGAGGATCCGGGGAAGGGTTCCACCACAAGGGTGAAATGTAGGCAAACCTTACCTTGCATTTTTGCAAGAGCCTGCTTCCAGGACTCGAACCCGTGACCTCAAGGTCACACGGCGACACCTTAACCGGTGTGCCAAGGCTCCCCTTCTGCCATACCATAAAATATGGTAAAAAATAACTAATTTGAATAATTTCATTTAGTCATAAGCAGTCGAACCTGCATGGATGCCCAATCAGGATAAGGATAAAAAGAAGGATTTTCCTGCCAATAAGACGAATTTATAAGTTAAAAACAAACTAATAAAATCTTATCATGAAATGTCTCACTTAACATAAGGTTTTTGGTATTTATCCCGAACCAGTATGGAGAATACCCACAAAATTTCTTCAATGTTATGCTATCATGAGATCGAGATATAAATAAAATATGCCTTTGCAATGATAATATTATACGCTATTGATGGGGTTCCCCTAAAATTATCTGAGTCAAACCAGACCAAAGCACTCAAGCAAGTCAACCCGACCTTAATTATCTGAGGGACTTTCATGTGGAGCATTATACACCTTGCGACCTCCATCAGATGCCTATTTTTTCTCTCCGCCACGCCATTCTGTGCAGGTGTGTATGCACATGTGGTCTGATGCAGTATCCCATGGACTGATAGGTACTCTGTCAATGCCCGATTAGTGTACTTTGTTCCATTGTCCGACCTTAATACCTTTATCATTGTGTCGCACTGTGTTTGGACATGCTTATGAAAATCCCGAAAACATGTAAAAACCCCACTCTTACTTTTCATCAGATATAACCAAGTGACACGCGAGGCGCAATCAATAAATGTCACAATATTTATAGTCATTCAAAACACTTACTGCACAAGGCCCCCAAACGTCAGAATGCACAACATCAAAAAAAGAAGAGCTTATCCGTCTCGTGGTAACATAAGAGCTCCTAGTAAGATTGCCTAAGTCGCATACATCACATACAAGTTTACGTTGATTTGTTTTTTGAAACAATAAAGGAAATAGTCTGGCTAAAGTGCCGAAAGAAGAATGCCCCAAACGTTGGTGATGTAGTAGAAGCGTATTCACTGCACTCATCTTCATTCCTCCTACTTCTGTCTCCCCCGCCATAGATATAAGTGCTACATCCAATCCTTCCCGATCCAAATACCATAGCCCGTCATGCCAGGTCCCAGTCCCAAGTATCCGCCTCGTCCCTTTCTCCTGGAAGGTCACCTTAGGAATATCAAAATAAACGACACATTTTAGCTCAAGTATTATGGAACTAATGGATAAGAGGCTAACTGGAAACGAAGGAGCATGCAAGACATCAGATAGTTTTACTGAACCTGTACAATTGACCGTGCCCTTACTGACCACTGATTGGAAAGTCTCATCCGTCGTCTGGATGTTGTCAGCAGTAACTAGACGAGTGTAGGAGAACTCCCCCGCATCTCCTGTCACGTGTCGCGAAGCACCAGAGTCAACGAGGACTCCACGGGATCACTGAGGAAGCGGGTCGTCGACGATGCTCCAGCGAGACGACGAGGTGATGCATGACGTCGGGGCCCCGACCGCACCCCGTGACATCACACCAGCTAGCGGACTACGGTCGAGCACGCCTGCCAGAAGGACTGCAGTCCAGGCACCCCAACCCGTCTCCGCGCCTGTTCTCAGCGCGCGAGTTATTGATGCTGGGGCTCGATCCCCAGACCTCCTTGATAAGAACCACTCCTAACAGGCCTTATCACCAACTGACCTGCCAGTTGGTGATAAGGCATGTTAGGAGTGGTTCTTATCAAGGAGGTCTGGGGATCGAGCCCCAGCCTCAACAACCCGCCGCGCTGAGAACAGGCGCGGAGACGGGTTGGGGTGCCTGAACTGCAGTCCTTCTGGCAGGCGTGCTTGGCCGTGGTCCGCTAGTTGGTGTGATGCCACGGGGTGCGGTCGGGGCCCCGGCGTCTTGCATCACGAGGACTCCACGGGATCACTGAGGGAGCGGGTCGTCGACGATGCTCCAGCGAGGTCGCGAGGACGGATCCCTTCCCACGGCTCTGATACCATGTAGAATTAGGGCTCTTATTAATTCATCATCACAACATCTATACAATATATATACCTTTACAGTTCTCTAAACGCACATCACACCTAAATAACACCACGCCTCTAATACATCCCAACAATTTCCTTTGTTGTATTTTCATGTATTGTCACCCTCTCTTATCTATATAAGGGGGAGGGGTTTGTGTGGAGGTGGCTTGGATGTGCTAGTTCTGTTGGGCTCTCATTTGAGAGAAGGTTCTTGGAGGACCCAGCGTCCTTGAGCTTGGTCGGAACTTGCTCTGGATTGTATCCCATTGTTCGTTTTCAGATTAATGCAATTATTTCTGTGTCATTCTCTCTTGCCGCGACCGCCGAAGTTTCTACTTCGTAACAGTGATGCTGGCCATGAAGAAAGAACGTATATGCTTCTTTTCGTATATTGGTGCAATATAAATAATTTGACATGTTGGTACTATAAACAAGAACAGAAAGATATTTACCTGCAAAGGTGAACATGATTTTTCAGACTTGGAAGATGAAACTACTTCCTTAGTTCCCATGGAAGTTAGTGTCAGTTCACTGTTCTAAACTGCAATAGGAAAGGGTAGTAGTTCACGTGGTGCTTCCTAAATTGAAGAAGTGGAAATTAAAAAAAAAACATTTCCAGAGAGAAAAATATATATGTAGGCATGCAAAAGGCTATATGAGAAAAATTACTGTACAGCATGAAGGAAAAGTCTCACAATTAAAAACGAGTTGCATACAAAAGTCCACGCATATCAAAGTCAGCAACTTAGAAATTTGGTGTAAATATTTTTCTTAATGGCTTCACTTTCTCTTTTAAACCAACCTGTAAAGTAATACATATTAGCCTTGATTTTTCTTGTCGCTGAACCTGGATCTTGCTGGGGATCCATCCCATCACCCAAGATATGCACATCAGGACCACTCATGGTCATTTCTCGGTACTGGCAGTTATAAGATCACTATCTGGATGATTGGATCCCGTGGATGTTAACGGCTCTATTTTTCATATTTTAAGGTATATTTTTAATATTTTCTGAATGGTGTATTGGGAATTAGGTCACCTGATCTGATAGGGAGATCTCAGACACCATATACACTTGACTTAATCCTCCTCCTATATACACTGATCGGATGCTTAGGATTATGCATCGAGGGTTACTGTTGGAAATACTAGCAGCTTGATCACAGGGGGCGGAGCGCCTCCTATCATCATCCCGAATCCAGCTTTTCTTGGCCGAACACTAGCCACCCCCTTCCCTGGAGAGCCCTCCTCAGCCTCCATTGAACTTTGGCGTGCATGATGCGTATCGCGGGAAAGTGCATCACGGTCGTACAAGTAATAATAAAATGAGGAGTTACCCCCGAGTATTGATCTCACGTGAAACATGGCGGGGTGGAGTAATCTTTAGAGACGAGACTTGAGATAGAAGTTTTTACGTTGGTGTTAACGAGGGGATTGTGTACTAACAACTAATTGCAATGAAAGAAAGCTAATTAACTATACGGGTCGCCGGCACCGCTTCGCTCCTCCGCGAGTCGCCGGCCTCCACATCGCACCTCCGCGGGTCGCCTTCCTCCGCTTCACACCTCCAAGGGTCGCAAACCTCCACTTCACACCTCCAAGGGTCGCAAACCTCCACTTCGCACCTCCAAGGGTCGCCTTCCTCCGCTTCGCACCTCCGCGGGTCGCAGGCCTCCGCTTCGCTCATTGTCGTAGCAACACACAACACAATCACAAATCACAACAAGAACACAAGCTACTCATCCAAACCATCCACAATAGAAAATGCAACTATGAACATCTACACTCAATGGTCATGGTGTGTAGATGCTTTAGAGTGCATGACATTAAGCATACAAACATCCCAAATGAGAGAAAATAAATACAAGTTACCACTCCGAGATACGGAGGAGACGAGAGACTCTTCCTCGGGTTCGTAGGAGAGCTTGGCTTGGTCCACCGGCTCTTCCAACTCCGCCTTGACTGTCGTCTACGATACGAGAGAAGTTGTCACCAACTCCTAGTCATGTCATCTCTCAAGTTTGTCGCTTCCACGTCAAGTGCTCCGGACTTAGAGTTTCAATGAAACCTTGGAAACTGACTTCTACACCATTGGAATGCTTGGGGAGGTTGGAGGAGGCCTAGGGGCGGAACCCTATGGCTTGGGAGAAAATGGCGCAGAAAAATCGGGGCAGGCAGAAGAAATCGCGAATCTGCATATTTATAGACGGAGCAGAAATTTGACCTGCGCACGGGTTAGGCGCACGATCAGTGGTCGTGCGTGAAGGAAATTCCCCAACTCGTGCGAGAAGAAACCTGTACTGGCGGGACGATTTTGGTGCTCGAAGGGAAAATATTGAATGCGCACGACCAGTGGTCGTGCGAGAAGGAGGTCCAGTACTCGTGCGGCCACCCGTGCGAAGTTGAGGGGGTTCTCGGGAAAAATCTGGCAAATGGAAGCGCACGACCAGTGTTCGTGTGCAGAGGAGTCAACTGTCTGTGCGTGAACAAAAACGCGCAACAAGTGGCCTTCCCCACATGCCAAATCACCCGGGGGAAGCTACATGAGTCATGTACATGTAGGAAAAACATCCAATACCTCTAGAAATGAACATCCACACAGCCACAATCATAATATCAAAGTATGAAAATGAAATAAGAAGGAGAGGAGGTCTCCTTTATGCATGGAATGAATACAAATATGCTCAATCTAGCATGAATACGCTCACAAGATGACTTTTGCAATTATGAAAGAAATAACAAGTAAATATATTAAATGATGAGCTAAATGATATTAAAACCAAGCTAGATGAGCGCCTAAAACACTATATGAAATACGCTTATTAAATATCCCCAGACTTGAATTATTATTTTTCCCGAGCAAACCATCTACCTACGGGAGTAAGAGAGGCTAATTACAAATCAAAAAATTGAAATAAGATAGTGGATCGAAAAGTCTCATGCCCATAGGGAATAAAAATAGGTTAGAAGAAATCTCTAAGCATATAATATAATTACACTATATTTAAACAAACTATCGTAACGGCTATATCCACCCATACCAAGAGAACAAAGCGATCTGTTCTAAGCATAGTGTAAGTGAAAGTAGTGACGTTGAGTTTGGTATTATAGACTCAAAACTACTAGGGTGGCCTCCAAAGATATCCATCAATGACGATAGTCATAGGCTCGCCCGGCCACACCTTCTCCACTACACTCAATAACAATCAACTCTATGAATCCTTAGGGCTTGAATTAGGATGAACTTGTAGGCTTAGGTTTAAGGGTGAGATAAAACAAGGATAAACATGAAGGCTTTTCACACTTGAATAAAATATTTTTGAGCTTACAACAGTAAATAACTACCACAAAAAAGAAAAGAGTGACACCCCCAGACTTGATTTTCGATATTGGGTCACTCACATAAACTACACCAAAGCAATAAAATTTATCTTTTCTTTTTCTCAGATTTTTTTATTTTCATTTTAACTTGTCAGATTTTTCAATTTATTTCCAACAAGTACCCAAGTATAAGTAAGTTTTCAGCTTTCCACCATATCACAAACATACAACTCCCAAATTCATTTATCAAGATGTTGGAACCCTCCACTTTCACAAGAAAAATATGAAAATAAGCTCAGAATTTAAGTGTGCAAATGGGTTGGCATTTTGGCTTTGGTGATAGAATGGTGGGGGTGAATCAACAAAATTGGTGATAGGCTCAAAATTGTATTCGCAATCGTAGTGAATGTAGGTTAGGAAGCATAGACTCAAACTATCCAAAGAAAGACCTAAATCATTTTCGTAGAGTTTTTTACTATTTTGTGCATATGCTTCGAAGATCGCTAAGGGCGAGTTCTAGATACCGAGAAAGGACACCCCTTCGTCGCGATCCTATAATACACCACTAGTGACACTACACAAGTTTTACACTAGCGTTGGACAAGATCGCATTCTAACAAAGAGTGGATATAAAACCAAAGATAATAAGTAAAAAGACAGTGTAATTAACATATGCAAATAAAGTAACTCTAAATCTATTTCTACCCGAGAACTTGTGCACCCGACTAGGAGCACTCCACGAGTCTACGGTTCACTACCAAATTACTTTTTTTATTATAAATTAATCTATCTTACACACAAAAAAGTAAATAGTAAGGCAAGGAATTTACAATTACTCAAATCGAATGTGTGGGTGCGGGAAATGAAATGCAATGAGCAAAATTGAAAAGAAAGCACTAACAGAATGCAGAAGTGGTGGTTGCTCGAGCAATCGGATAGCATAATCTACCCCCCCCCCCCCCCCCCCCCCCCCCCGACTTAAATTATGCATTGTCCTCAATGCAAATATATATGCGAATGAACATGAGGAATGCCGGAAAATAAAGCGGGATAGGAGCGTGTTACCCAATGCCCGAGAATGGGGCATTCCGGAAGTGACCAATTCTGAATCTGAATTTTGCTCCCGCCTCCGGCTCGGCTAAAGATATCCGCGATTTCATAGGAAACCTGCAATGGGATTAGGGCCAACAAAACAAAATGGACAATAAAACAAAATTAAAGGAAATGCAGATAAAAGTAACATAACTACTGGGTTTATTGTCTCCCCAACACGACTTATTCAGAAATTGAAAAGTTCAAGCTTATTGGAGTTGCAAAATGAAAGTGCACAGGTAACTGTTTTAATATCTGTATCGGTAGCGAGTACTAATACGGCGACAGAACAGTTACTCCTTTACATGAATAATAATACCTGAATTTTATAGGTAAAGGAAATAGGATGTAAGAAAAGGAGGAGGGTTGTTCCTCGCTAATCTCACCAAAATAAATGTCCTTGCCCGGTAAGGTGTCGTCTTTTTCAGGACGGATGCAGGAGGAGAAGGCAATGAATGGAGCTTCCACTACGAAGGGGGGATCAACCTCCTCACAAAAGGAGATGCTCTCCTCATATACTTGAGCAGTATGCTCAATATCCTCCTTGAGTACCTGTGAAAATTCAACCTGCACAGGCTCAGACAATGAAGGGGGGTTAGGAAATAAAATAGAAGAAAAACTAAAATAATCAGTCATCGGGGGAGTGGTCCTGGTCTCACTCCAGCAGGCTCCACCGACTGATCACTGTCGGTGTCGTATGAATCATAGCAAGGGGCATCCGAGAACTCAAGTGTCTTGGTGGTGAGTTGGACCTCCTCGTACGATGAAGAAGTGCAAACCTCCTCGATGGAAAGGATATCCTTCTCATCCCACTTCGGCGCATCATCTTGCTCCAAGTAGTCATAATCCCCGTCAGAGAGAACAACATCCTCATCCCACTTTGGCGCAGCCTCGGACTCCGAATCATCACCCTGCACAATATCTTCGACGGGATCATCAAAAATAGGTGTAGAAAACTCATGCAAAGAAGGCGGAGGAACGGTGGTGATAGCATCATCAGAGTATATGTGGGTTGGTTCCTCCGCGGGTGAATCAAAGGTAGGTGATGAATGTACAATGGGAGACAACTCCACATTGTCAGAATACGAATCAGAAGTTGAAGGAAGACAAACTCCTCTAGATGGTTATCTTTTAGAAGCACTATGATCTGCATATACCTTCCTGAACATTACGCGAAAGATTTACGATCAAGCCAGAAACCTATGTTGATTTTTTAGATCATGGATAACGAGGAAGACATTTTTGCAATAGCTAGAGAGAAGTGGAAGAAAGAAATAGAAGAGATACCAACGGCGGGAAACTGAAGAGTGTTGGAACATGATTTTCCGCATCCCTTTGATTTGAGAATAACAAATCCTACTGGTATTTGATCTTGTTTGTCATTGTGTTTTTAGCATGCAGGTTTGGACAGATATGACACCAGGTTGCTGCAATACTGGTCTGGCACTATCCACAAGCAGAAGGATTGAAAGATGTCTAACGCCAGGCGTTAGGAATGATGGTCTGCCGATCGACGGGATGGGCTGCCGATCGACGGGATGGCTTGCCGACTGAATAAAAAGAGAAAGATGTTCAACGCCAGGCGTTAGGAATTAACTCCCGCGTTAATGATCGACGATTATGGCAAGGAGAAATGCAGCCGTGATTGAAGGAGCAATTTAGGAATGATTTGACTCAACGCCCGACGTTAACTCTTGACGTCGGCGTTAACTTTTGTTCCCGCCAAGATGCAAAATGAATGGAGCGAAGCTGCCGTGATTGCTGGAGCATTTTGGGAATGATTTGACTCAACGCCCGACGTTAGAGTCAATGTCAGCGTTAAGGTTGCCTAAAATGAAAGCTTCCAAAGATGCAGAATCTCCTTCCTGTTTTGAAGATCCGAGTCATCAAGTTATTTCTATACTGAGTCAACGCCCGACGTTAACTCTTAACGTCGGCGTTAGCTTCCAGTCCTATAAAAAGGTGAATTTCGTCTTCTCCAGCTACTGATTGCTAAGAGCCCTATTCCAGCACTTCAGAAACTCCTTGAGGGTCGTATTTTTCCAGAGCATCATCTCCCACACAAATTCAAAAAGAGGAATCGAAGGAGGCTTGGATCAACACGCTAACTCAACGCAAAGAACGCACGCTTGGACTTCAACGATCTTCAGCGATTTTTCGGCGTCTCCTTCAGATTACCTCATATGGAGTTTTATATTTGTCTTTTGTATTTGTCTTTTATTTTTATCTTTGTAATCGGTTCGTGAATTCGCCCCGTGTTGGCGACTAGGTCTGGGTAGGACTTAGGGAGTAATTCACCTCGTGTTGGCGACTAGGTCTAGGGAGTAGTTCTAGGGGGGTGCTCGAGGCCTTTTTGGGGATAGGAAGGCTAGAGCGGCTTGAGGCCGTATCTGGGGAGAGATCGGCTAAAGCCGACCGGTTAGTGGGGATACGAGTCGGTATAAAAAACGAAAAGAATATTTTAGATTTCGCCTTCGATTTCTAGCGTCATAGAAATCGGATTTTGTAATCAATTTTATAAATGATAATCATGTATTTTCTTGTTTAATAAAATTGATCTCATTTCTAGTTTCATTATCTCTTTACTTTTGATTTAACTTACTTCTACCAAAATATCAAAAGTTGTTTATAAAAGTTAAAAGTTTTCTAAAACCCTTATTTATTAGGTATCATACAAATGCATGAAGTAGAAATAATTAAATATGAAATATTATCAACTCTACTTCATAATATACTTCAATTTTTTTTCATTTTTTTAACCATTATGCTATGGTCATTTTGTATAACAAGTGATATGACTTCCACAGATTAAACCACAAATTCATTAATGAATCAGATTGAATGAAATTGAATAAAAGTCATATCATCTCTCAAGTGACCTATCTATCCTCTTTATTTTTGACCCTCTAAATCCATTACCTTTAAAGTTTTATATCATAATTATAAATTAAATACTAAATGCTTATATCAAGACTAATAAAATATATGTCAAACAGGATTTAAAGGAAGATTATGGGGTCTTTGGCTAAGTGTATAAAATGCACAAGTGATTGATTACTTATTTAATAACCTTATGTCATTTGATAGCCTCTAATATGTTGTAATCATAATCACGAAAAATCAGAATTGAATAATTGCAAAAATCATATGTTTTTAAACAAAAACCAAAATTAAATTTACAAAAACATGCGAGATTTTGACGTAAACTTCAAACGATCATAACTTTTGATCCGCTTGTTCGATTGAAAAGTTCAAGGGTTTATATTAAAGGAAATGCAGATAAAAGTAACATAACTACTGGGTTTATTGTCTCCCCAACACGACTTATTCAGAAATTAAAAAGTTCAAGCTTATTGGAGTTGCAAAATGAAAGTGCACAGGTAACTGTTTTAATACCACCCGAGGAAAGCAAACGTGGTGGCTGACGCACTTAGTAGAAGAGGTTCGAATTATGCCCTCATTACTCAGCAGGAAGAGCTTGTGCGAGCTCTGGAGAGGTTGGAGATCAGTATCATACCACGCTCCAGTCTTGGTTCTGCAAGGCTGAATTGGATGGAAATCACTTGCGATATTAAAGATAGGATCAGAACGGCGTTACCCCTAGATCCGAAGATGGTAGAGGTTTGGGACTTGACCCAGGCTGGTCAGAAGGAGAGGTTCAGCATTCAGGAGGGCTTACTTCTTTTCGATAGTAGAGTATGCATTCCAGACGTTGGTCACCTCCGTGAGGATATACTATTTGAAGCTCATAACTCCAGATATTCGATACATCCGGGTAGCACGAAGATGTATGCAGATCTAAAGAAGTCAGTTTGGTGGTCAGGTTTGAAGAGTGATGTAGCAGAATATGTTGGAAGGTGTGAAACATGCAAGTTGGTTAAAGCCGAATGCCAGAGACCAGGGGGCAAGTTGAAGCCCCTACCTATTCCGGAGTGGAACTTTGAAGATATATCGATGGATTTCGTTCACGACCTTCCCCGATCGTAGAGTGGGAATGATTCATTATGGGTTATAGTCGATCGTCTGTCCAAGGTTGCCCATTTCATTCCCAATAAGAAAACGGATCAAGGCCCAAAATTGGCTCAGTTGTATGTAGATGAGATAGTCCGACTCCATGGTGTTCCAAAGACTATAATCTCAGACAGGGATGGAAGGTTTACCTCCAAGGAGTAGAAGTACGTTCAAGAGCGTTTGGGCACTAAGCTGCTTTTTAGTACAGCTTTCCACCCCCAGACAGATGGGCAGACAGAGCGCACGAATAGAACCATGGAAGATATGCTTCGTATGTGTATTCTAGACTTCGGAGGTAAGTGGGAGAAGTATGTCACTTTGGTTGAGTTCTCCTACAATAACAGTTTCCAGGCAAGCGTTGGGATGGCCCCTTTTGAGGCTCTTTATGGTAGGCGTTGTCGGACACCGTTGTGCTGGGCTGAAAGTGAAGAGAGATCTTCCAACAAAGATTCTTGGATTGATAAGACCACAACGCAAATCAAACTTATCCAAGAGCGCATGAAAACAGCTCAAGATCGTCAGGCCAAGTATTATAATCAGAGGCACAGATCTGTGGAATTTAGCGTGGGGGATTATGTTTATCTGAAGGTCAGACCAGTCAAGGGCGTCTCTCGAATAAAGCGAATGAAGAAATTGAGTCCAAGGTTCGTCGGTCCTTTCGAGGTACTAGAGCGCATTGGTGAGGTTGCATACAAATTAGCCTTGCCTAAGGAAATGAGTGGCCTACATGATGTGTTCCACGTCTCCTATCTGAGGAGAGCAGTCAGAGATTCCAGTCAGATAGTTAGTACTAAGGAAGCACCAATCGAATCAAATCTTAATATCAATATTAAGCCAGTCAGAATAGTGGACTCAAGGATTCAGAAGCTCGGGAATAGAGAGATCCGTTTTGTAAAGGTCCTTTGGATGAACTGTGGCCGACCAGAATATACTTGGGAAAGAGAAGATGAACTCCGAAGCAATGAAGATTATACTTCCCTTTTTACTCAGGTATGTCTGCAATTTTCGAGGACGAAAATTTTTATTTAGAGGGAAGTATTGTAACATCCAACATTTATGCGCCGCGTTCTTCTAATTTCAGAGTCTGATCGCGAGCAAGTTTAATTGACCCTATGGTGTGTCGAGGTATGCTTTTTTTTTATAGATTTCGTTTACCGTTTACGTATTCATTAATCAGTAAATTCTTTGAAGTCACTGAAAATTCGGCATATACGAGATTTTAATTTGATTCGAAGGCGTTGCGTATAGTTTTATTATTAAAGAGAGTGGAGTGGCTTTTCAGTAATTTGGAGGAAAACAAATTACTATCCAATAATAACCCAGCCGGTTTTCCCCAAATCTCGCTTCCATTACAGTAACCGCACGCCGTTTCGAAGGTCTCCCATAACTCCTCTCCTTTTTATCGCTCCCAACCGCACGGCCCGACGCAGAACTTCCCGACAACGATCGAGCGCCTTTTCGAAGCACTCCTGAGAACGGCGATTCGCCAGCACGTCGACGCATCTCCTGGCGCTCCGTCTTTCCTCTGTAGAAACCCTAAACGCCGACCCTTTTGTTTCGTTTACCTCTCGCAGTCGCACAGTGAAGGAGGCGCTCTCGGCAATCGACCGAGCCCTTGTTTCGAAGCCTCCAAAGAACGATGATCTTCCTCGCTTAGTCGTCACTCTCCCTACTCCAATCAGTAGCCTTGAGCGCCGGCGCATCCCTGTGCTCCTCCCGACAGAAACAGAGTCTTAGCCGCAGGTTCCTCCTCCTTTTCCCTGTGCTGTCTTGATCGGTTTTATGCATAGCAACAGTAAATTTTCTTATTTCGTTTCTAAAACAGTGAATCTGAGTTTTCACCAAGTGATTCATCACCTGTGTAGTAGTGGCCATCGTTTGGAAGAGAGCTAGGGCGCGTTCGGAGATATAACTAAGAAAGTCGTCCTTCGTCAAGCGATCTAAGAGGAATCATGTCGCCACGTCTTGTATACGAACGCCGCACTACTGCTGTAAGAAAATCTATTTCTTTTGGCTAGACTTATCATAGCAGCGCATAAATATTTTAGACGAGAAATTTATTAGTAATATATTCTCGTGTTTTATACTAATAATTGATAGTATGTATTAGAGTACTTTTCAGTCATTCAAATAATTTAGTAGAGTACGATATGTTCACTTAAAGGTTAGAGCTCTCGGAAAACGGTGAACCTACACAGAACGGCTAGTAGAACTTTTTATTAAAATTCCAAATATCAACAGAAATCGTTTAGGAGGCACGAATGATGTTATCGCTCGTGATAAGATTGAGGCGCACAATCTTTCTCTTAGGGCATAGTAGCCCCTAGGAGCCTCAACTTTTGGGGAAAAATACATCCTCCTATAGTTTAGTAGATACGAGTCCAAGTCCGTGAGACTTAGAACGTGATGCGTTCACTAGTAAGGACTCGGATCGTTAGATTGCGCATAAGATGCAACCCAAGATTTAAGTGTACGTCACGGTTCAGGAACCCCTTGTAGTTATTGTGATTTTTAAATAGAAATTCACGATTAAAATTAGTAGAATAGTCATTTATGTTGTGACACTTTATTAGAAAAACATGCATAGTAGTAAAGTATAATTATTTATTTAGTATCAAATAATTATTTCTGTATTTGACACGCACTCATGTTTTCTTCAATTATTAACATTTTAGTGTCACTAGGGGAAATGGTTTTTCTTACTCTTCAGTTGAGCTGACCCATTTTTGGGCTTCTCATTTCAGGAGTCACAGGTGGGGTGTTGCGCATAGGATGAGCGCGGTTGCCGTTGTACCTTGTTTAGTTTGTTTCTCATTCAGTAGTTTCCCTTTCAGTACAATGTTATTATGTTGGTCGTGTGCCAGGATGATCTAATGTTTTCATGTATCAGACTATATATAAGATTTCAGTATTTCAAGCATTTGATACTTTCATTTTTAGTGGCTCTGTGAAATTCGATGTTGAGGTACTCTTATACCCTTAGTCTCTTTTATTACTTCCGCTGTAAGTACTCTTTAGCATTATTATTTTTTTTATCTTTTTAACAGCTATGTACCAATTTTTATTACCGTTTATTGGTTTGCTTCTTATCACGGGGCCCGGCCGGACTGCTGATTTGTGGTAAAACTAAGATAGGGTTTTACACTAAATCCATTATCTTTAAAGTCTTATATCATCATTATAAATTAAATACTAAATGCTTATATTAAGACTAATAAAATATATGTCAAAACAGGGATTTAAAGGAAGATTATGGGGTCTTTGGCTAAGTGTATAAAATGCACAAGTGATTGATTACTTATTTAATATCCTTATGTCATTTGATAGCCTCTAATATGTTGTAATCATAATCACGAAAAATCGGAATTGAATAATTGCAAAAATCATATGTTTTTAAACAAAAACCAAAATTAAATTTACAAAAATATGCGAGATTTTGACGCAAACTTCAAACGATCATAACTTTTGATCCGTTTGTCCGATTTTCGCCCATAATAACTTTTCGAAACGAGGACGAGAAGATCTATGCAATGGCAAACGAGCTTTGCTCGTTTGAGTTCATTTGGACCCTCAGAATTGCCAAAATTCAACTATGTTTAGAAGTTATATCAGTTTTCTTTTTCGGCAATTTTTTGTGTCTACGGATTTATGTCGCAGGCCCCTGTGTCCCCTTCCAACAAATCATATGCTTGTAATCTTTACATAACCTTGCACCTTATTACCATAAATTTTTCATTCTAGCATCATCACGTTCTATAAGAAGAAATCAATGTCTATGCTGGATATACCATATTATGCTAAAGAAAAATAGAATAATGAAAACTAAAAGTCAAGAAAATTATATATATATATATATGTTTTTGTTTAATATTCAAAAACCAAAAAGAAAATTTATAAAACCTTTCAAAAATAACCAAAAAATAGTTTCTCATTGTATTCGTTATTCACCTTACAATCTTTCTCTTTAATATTTTGAAAATATTGAATATGAATTGTTTTATATATTTCACTTACAATAATTAATTATAAGTATCAAAATCTCTATGTGATAAAACTAATGATCATAATTATATTATGTAATATCAAAAGATCTTTTAATTCAAACATTACACATAACTACAAAAGTTCTTTTTGGTTCTATCATATGATTGGTGATCATGATAATTATATGAATAAATTATGTATTGTGGTTGCATGTATCTTACTATATCTAAACCTTAGAATCACCTTGATATCAATAACGTTAAATCAAATCATCACTTAATTCTAGGTCTACAAAGTGAATTTCTATCAATTTAAAAGACATGCATTATTTTTATGGTATAATATGAACTCATCATACTAGCATTATCAACTAATAAATATTATCATTCATGCTAGTTATCAAATAATGTCATAACGAATCCATCTTAAAGTAGAAAAATTGAAAGATAAAATAACTATGTGACTTTAAATTGTTTCCATAGGACAAAATGCTTAGGATGTCCATGATCATTCTCCTACATTATGTGTCTCACAATAGCGAGGGCATAGGATTGTATGCATTAGAAGACCTAACCTCTATGTCATGTCTTGTCCTTAACCGCGGAGGGTTCCAGTGGGGCCTTGCGGGCACTGGGAGGAAAGAGTGCTAGGTTGAGCGTTCTCTAGTGTATTCATATGAGATTAACACCCCAACCTACGGCATGTGTGCAACTCCTCATGCCCATCCGTCACTTAGTACGGGGCTAGTGTGTAGGCATATGGTTAGGGTATTATAATCTAGGACATTCCTATATCGTATATTTTGCATGCACTCTTTATGATTATATTATTCATGCATTCTTGTTTTGATCGAACATGTTTATCTTGTGCTTTGCATATTTTATCATTTTTGAGCTTTAATGATCTTGTAAAACACAAGTATTTGAAAACCAGATAAGAATATAAAAACCATATTTGAACAAATAAAACATGTTTAATGAGTCTTGTAATGATCTCCAAAATGTCTGAAATTTATATACTAAGAATGCCTTTCTATAATAACTCGAAATCAAAGAAAAGTTTTTTCAAAAATGCATGAAATAATCTACTGTCTCGGCGTTAAGTAGTTAACGTCAGGCGTTAGTCTCTAACGCCAGTGTTAGAAATAACGCCTAGCGTTAGCCTTCTGTGCAAAATTGACAATATCATAATGCTGAATAGTATCTGATCTCTATATCTCTTAGTTCAGTCTTCATGCAATCTGATTTGCATTATTTTAATTAACATTTTTAAAAATAATTTTACAACATCTTTATGAAAAAGTATTCAACAATTTTGAGTCTCCTAATCATCTTTAAATTTTCTGAAATTTATACACCAAGAAGGACTATATGCATATTCATTATTCCAAAGAAAAGTTTTTTTTTTAAATCTCAAAAATCGAATACTGGTTCGGCGTTAACTAGTTAATGCCAGACGTTAGTCTTTTTCTCTAGAACAAAATTCTGCTTTCACTAGTATATTTCTGGCATTTTTCTACTTTTTTCACTTTTTTTTGTCTGATTTCAAATTATTGTGTTAATAATTTTGTTGTTTTATTTCAAAATACAAAAAAATTCAAATATTTCAAAATGATCAAAAATATGTTTTTGTTATTTGTTTTACTTTAACTCCTTACAAAATTATGATTTGACTATAAAACTTTATAAGAGCAAACATCTTTGTTATTTTGTTTCCAATGGTCAAAATTGATTTTGGCATACTCACAAGGATTTTCTTCAATGTCTAATTTTAATTTCAAATTTTCTAAACATTGTTTTTGTCATGCCTTGACCTTAATCTGATTATGTGCAATGAAATGGTCTATAGATAATTGTGTATGATTGTCTAGCATGCCTCTAAGTATGAGTAATGTTTTATGATAATCAATGATTCATACACTCACTATTTTGATAATCTACATGTGTTCATAATCTTAGTCTTGCATGATTGTGTAGTGTAATAGTTTTAACACATTGAGTTGTATGTCTAAATTACCTACACCATCTTTTAAACATAAATTTCTTGCACACATAGAAGTGTCACTTCAAAATTATAAATGTTTGCAACAACAAGTGAATTCGGAGACCTTTGGCCCAAAATAAAAATCTGAAATAAAAAACCAAAGATAACTCCACCAAGCACTACTCACCCTCTTGATAAGTCTTAATGAGCATTGTGAGGTTGAGCACCTTGGAAAGAATTGTAAAGTTTCTTGTGCAAACACATCTCTTTTTCATCACTTCTATTTGTACACTGGATCACTAAAATAAAATTTGTATACAAATGTTTATGTGATCCCCCAAACAATAATTTGCTCCCTGATAAGTCTTAATGAGTATTGTGTGGGCGAAGCACCTTGGTAGTTGTACTTATGTTTTGTGCTTTGAAATTTTATTCTAAATATGATGTGTGAAAGTAATTATAAGATTACATTCTTAATGTTGTTGTTACTATTTCATTACATATGTCATGTGTTTTGATTATTTCACTTGAATACTTTTTCAAAACACCTTATGCACATATCATTGATTTTCATAAAGTTTCTACTCATGAGAATTGGATCCTAATGCAAAATTACATAATTCTCTAAAAACTTAAGTAAAAGCACTAGATTGCAATGCATGATTTCTACAATATTTTCTTTACTTGAAATACGAATTGGTTACATTGTAGTTATTATCTTTATGAATATGTTGATTCATGCTTGCCTATTGGTTATGAAAATTTTCAAATATAAAATGCTCACATGTGAAGAGTCTAGATATATTGTTGAAGTAGTCAAACTATTACAAAAAATATTAATCTTAATAACTTTGTTTTATCTTTCCGCATTCCTATTTGATCATGTATCCTTATACCATGTGTTCCCATGCTTATTTCTAACATTTTGTTTTCACTTGTGCTTTATCAAACAAAATTGCGTCTCTCTTAACAAGTAGTATCACTCTTAAAATAAATTTAAAAAGCAAGTGATTACATTACTTTGGTATAATCTTTGAATGATGTTCTTTCACGCTTATCATATATTTTTCCGCTGTGCTACTCTCTTTCTTAGCTCGATCATGACTTACTTTATGTTTAAACAAAACTCTTAATCCTCTCTTAGTTATGTCCCAACTTTTTTCTTCCTTATTCTAGTTTTTTTTTTCACTCCACCCACTTTTGCTAATAACAAAAGGGGGGAGAATAAAATGATAAATCACAAGGAGTAGGATTCACTAGATTAAGGGGGAGCATGAATCTAGTCTATGGGTGCATACACTAAATGGGAGCACATAAGTAGGGGGAGCACAATTGTAAATGAACTATAACTCTTATTATTATCTCTATGATTGCTTAGTGTCATATATCCTTCTAAAAACACATATTATTTATGAATATGATTTATCTCTATTTGATTTGTTATTATCAAAAGAGGGAGATTGTTGAAACATGGTTTTCCGCATCCCTTTGATTTGAGAATAACAAATCCTACTTGTATCTGATCTTGTTTGTCATTGTGTTTTTAGCATGCAGGTTTGGACAGATATGACACCAGGTTGCTGCAATACTGGTCTGGCACTATCCACAAGCAGAAGGATTGAAAGATGTCTAACGTCGGGCGTTAGGTCTCAACGTTGGGCGTTAGCGATCGACAGGATGGTCTGCCGATCGACGGGATGGGCTGCCGATCGACGGGATGGGCTGCCGATCGACGGGATGGCTTGCCAACTGAATAAAAAGAGAAAGATGTTCAACGCCAGGCGTTAGGAATTAACGTCCGCGTTAACGATCGACGATTATGGCAAGGAGAAATGCAGCCGTGATTAAAAGAGCAATTTAGGAAAGATTTGATTCAACGCCCGGTGTTAACTCTTAACGCCGACGTTAACTTTTGTTCCCGCCAAGATGCAAAATGAATGGAAGGAAGCTGCCGTGATTGCTGGAGTATTTTGGGAATGATTTGACTCAACGCCAGCGTTAGAGTCAACGCCAGCGTTAAAGTTGCCTAAAATGAAAGCTTCCAAAGATGCAAAATTTCCTTCTTATTTTTAATATTCAAGCCATCAAGTTATTTCTATACTGAGTCAACGCCCGACGTTAACTCTTAACGTCGGCGTTAGCTTCCAATCCTATAAAAAGGTGGATTTAGTCTTCTCCAGCTACTGATTGCTAAGAGCCCTATTTCAGCACTTCAGAAACTCCTTGAGGGCCGTATTTTTCCAGATCATCATCTCCCACACAAATTCAAAAGGAGGAATCGAAGGAGGCTTGGATCAACAGGCTAACTCAACGCAAAGAACGCACGCTTGGACTTCAACGATCTTCAGCGATTCTTCGGCATCTCCTTCAGATTACCTCATATGGAGTTTTATATTTGTCTTTTGTATTTGTCTTTTATTTTTATCTTTGTAATCGGTTCGTGAATTCGCCTCGTGTTGGCGACTAGGTCTGGGTAGGACTTAGGGAGTAATTCGTCTCGTGTTGACGACTAGGTCTAGGGAGTAGGTCTAGGGGGTGCTCGAGGCCTTTCTGGGGATAAGAAGGCTAGAGCGGCTTGAGGTCGTATCTGGGGAGAGATCGACTAAAGCCAACCGGTTCGTGGGGATATGAGTCAGTATAGAAAATGAAAAAAATATTTCAGATTTCGCCTTCGATTTCTAGCGTCATAGAAATCAGATTTTGTAATCAATTTTATAAATGATAATCATATCTTTTCTTGTTTAATAAAATTGAACTCATTTCTAGTTTCATTATCTCTTTACTTTTGATTTAACTTACTTCTACCAAAATATCAAAAGTTCTTTATAAAAGTTAAAAGTTTTCTAAAACCCTTATTCACCCCCCCCCCCCCCCTCTAAGGGCGCCTCACGATCCAACAAAGAGTAGTCTACTCCGAGAAGGATAAGTAATATCTTTATCGTGATTTGATGATTTGTTTGTTTATTTCTAGGCTGATTTAGATAGAGAGTAATAGTTGTAGATAGTGTTACACGTTTTCAGGGAAAATAACAATTTTTACTGGTCAAGCCATGAATAGAAACAAACGTTTGTCAACAGCTAGGATAACAGGTTTTAGGCTGACAGAGTGAATAGAGATACCAATGATTTTTGTCTTCAATGTTTATAAAGACGCCCTCCTGATTCTACATTGGAAGGTTTGAATAAAACAGAAGGAGATATCACAATATTCTCCGACCCTCAAAAAAGGAAATACATCTAATTAAAAATTGGAATAAAATCTCACAATAAAAACAGATAATATTCTGCAAAAGAAGAACAATGTTTTCTTTTCTGTAATAAATTATGATCAGACATTTTCTCTTGTATCATGGACAACTGCTAGACTATAAATTATGTACTGGAATTTGATATTATTGCATGTTTATTTTTTTCTTTGGGATTTCTATTGCATGAATTGGTATTAGAAACATTGTATCATGACCTTTATTATAATGCACGAGTATTTTACTTTTCATTGTCATATTCTAAAACTTCTGCATAAAGATAATGTATTTTTCTTCAAATTATTTTTTTTAAACCAAATTCAGCTTCCGCCTTACAGACATTGTGTTTCTTTCCCCCATGTCTGTGGCATCACATCCCGCCCGAAGCGCACTCTGACTTTCGCATTTAGACGGGTTGTGACAGTTGGTATCAGAGCTAGGTTGAGCTTCTAAAGTCAAAATATCTTATAATTTTCACATATTTTGAATTCCATTGTATAATATATATATATATATATATATATATGCATACATCATTGTTTCACTCACCTTGTCATTATAAGTTGTTCTTGGCTGAAACACTCGCGTTGCATGCATAACATAATTCATTGCACAAGTGTTAAGCTAAGAACAACAGATGATGATTGTACACACGTGGATTTACTAATTATTTACTATTGCACATAATTCTATTATTGCATGTGCATGATCATTACCTAGAGTTGTCCAATGAAAATACTGTAATTATTACATGATTTACGTATCCGACAGTGCTAAAGTGTTAGAACATCTAGTCTCAATCCTTTCTGTTCTGCTTGATTATCAATCTTACCTGATTCTCTTGTACCTCTTTCAAGATGGCTCCTAAGCGGCTGAGTCGCAAGCAGGCTACCTCTTCTGCGGGGGAAGCTTCTGGAGATGCAACTGCACAGCTTCTGAGGCAGATCCTGGATCGTCTCACTCGCCTGGAAAAGGATCAACAAACTCCTGATCCAGCCTCTGGTTCCAGCCGCGCAGGGACAACTGAAATAACTATCACTACTGCCCCTCCTGGAGCCACTCCTCCTGCATCTGATCCCGGAACCGGCTCGCTTGTCGTCAACCTAGTGACCCCTCTTGCGTCAAATTTGACTGCTCCTCCTGTGGCGATGGCAGATACCCTGGCGTTCAAAAGGTTAAAGTCGTCATCTTACAACGGCGACCGTAACTACTTCGTCATACCGGAGTGGCTCTCCCAGATGGAGAAACACTTTGAGTATGCTGGAGTTCCGGAAGCTCAGAAGGTTCTTCTTGCGTCCTACCAGCTGACCGATGATGCTTACACCTGGTGGCTTCAACGCCGCAATCTCCCCAATTCTGTCGTCATGACCTGGGGTCAATTCAAGGAAGCTATCATGGAGAAGTTTCTCTCTTCTGTGGAGCGTGACAGGCTAGTTAAGAAGTTCTTGTCCCTCCAGTAGCCCGACAGGTCAGTGATCGAGTATGAAAAGGAGTTCTCCCGCCTCTTTCCTTGTTGTTGAGTTGGTGCCAGATGGGGCCAAGAAGATCAGTCGCTTTGTGAAGGGACTTCGTCATGATTTCCGTCAGCATGTGGTAGCTCATGGCAGCACCACCTACGCTGAGACTGTGGAAGCTGCCTTGCAAGTGGAGGCTATTGAGCTGGAGCGTACTGCTAAGAAGGTCCAACATAGTACAAACAATGCCACCACATCTAACCACAAGCGAAAATGTGCTCCATCTCAGGAGCAAGGCCTCAAGTCTAAAGAGGTGTGTGTCTTTTGCCATAAGGTGGGTCATGTCGCGCAAGTCTGTCGCACCCTCATGAAGAAGCAGGAGATGGTTGTTCCTGCACAACAACCTCAGATGAAGCTTGCCTCTGCCTCCACTGTCTGCGCTTACTGCAAGAAGCCAGGACACCTGCTGAAAGACTGTCGTCGTAAGCAGAATGTTTGCTACAAATGTGGACAAGTTGGGCATCATATCCAAGACTGCCACATGAAGAAAAGCCCAATTCCTACCCAGCCTCTGCAATCTGTTGCGAGGGCTCAGGAGAAGTGTAAAGCTGTGTCGTCATCTCTCAGGGCGAGGCGCTTGCATCTACCGACGTCATCTCTGGTATGTAATGTTTTGTTTTAATTTTCTGCATCTTAAATTATCTGCCTTAGTATGGAACAATCATGATTTGTGTCTGTGGTTTTCATTTCTAGGGAGATTTAGGGTAAAGAATAAGTAGATGCAAATTCTTTTTTTATTCTGGTGCATCTCATTCCTTCATTGCGCGTCATATTGCGGACCTTCATTGTTGGCCTACTTCACCACTTGAGGTTTCGTATGAGATCTCTGTGCCTGGTCATCTGTACCTTTCAAATAGGGGTATCCTCAATTGTCCGATCATGCTTGGTCAATTGCAAGTCTCAGTCGACCTCAGAGTTCTGGATATGACAGAGTTCGATGTGATCTTAGGCATGAATTGGTTGGTTGCGTATAGGGCAAAACTGGACTGTGTGGCAAAAATGGTCAATCTCAACATCGATGGCAAGGACTTCAGCGTTCATGTTCAGACCCGCAGTCATCCGAAGGTAATTTTTGTTGTGAGCGCCACTCGCCTTCTTAGTCAAGGATGCTCTGCTTATTTTGTATATGCTTCGCTTTCGGATCCTGCCTCTCCTCAATTCGAATTCACTTTAATTGTTTCTGAGTTTCCTGATGTCTTTCCTGCCGAATTGTCTGGGATGCCTCCTGATCGAAATGTGGAGTTCTCCATTGACTTAGAGCCTGAGACGCGCCCCATATCTAAAGCTCCATACCGTATGACCCCGCGCAAATTAGAGGAGCTTAGATCGCAATTAGATGAACAACTTGAGCGTGGATATATTCGTCCTAGCTCTTCACCTTGAGGAGCCCCCGTTCTCTTCATGAAAAAGAAGGATGGTTCCATGAGACTTTGCATCGATTATCGAGACCTAAACAAGGTGACAGTCAAGAACAAATATCCCCTTCCTCGCGTGGATGACCTCTTTGATCAGCGCAAGGGTAGTACAATCTTTTCCAAGATAGATCTCAGATCGGGTTACCATCAGCTAAAGATCAAGGAATCTGACGTTTCCAGGACTGCCTTCCGGACTCGGTATGAACATTTTGAATTCTTAGTGATGTCCTTTGGTTTGACTAACGCACCTTCTGTCTTTATGGATATGATGAACCGTGTCTTCCGTGAATATCTGGATAAGTTCATCATCGTATTTATTTATGATATCCTAGTCTATTCCAAGACTCATGAGGATCATGCAGCACATCTTAGACTCACTCTCTCCACACTTCGTCAGCATCAACTCTATGCCAAGCTGGCGAAATTTGAGTTCTGGTTGGATCATGTTGCTTTCTTGGGGCATGTTGTTTCAGGAAATGGATTCTTCGTTGATCCTGCCAAGATTTCTGCAGTTATGGACTGGAAGCGGCCCACTACCCCTACTGAAATTCGCAGTTTCCTTGGATTGGCTGGCTACTATCGACGCTTCGTCAAGGGATTTTCCTCTCTTGCTGCCCCTCTGACAAAGCTAACGCAAAAGCATGTTAGATTCGAGTGGTCAAATTAGTGTGAGCAGGCCTTCTTGGAATTGAAACAACGATTGTGTTCGGCACCAGTTTTAGCTCTTCCTTCAGAGGGGCCAGATTTTTCAGTTTACACTGACGCTTCCGGAGTTGGCTTGGGATGTGTCTTGATGCAGGATGATCATGTTATCGATTATGGGTCGAGGCAATTGAAGACTCATGAGCGCAACTACCCCACTCATGATCTGGAATTCGCTATGGTGGTTTTTTGCATTGAAACTTTGCCGGCATTATCTCTATGGCGGAGTGTCACTTTTATACTGACCATCAAAGCTTGAAGTATATTTTGTTCAGAAAGATCTCAATCTTCGTCAGAGGCGATGGATCGAATTCATAGCAGATTATGACTTGCAACTCACGTACGTTCCCGGTAAAGACAATTCGGTAGCAGATGCATTGAGTCGTCAGGCTTCTGTTTCCTCTTGTGCACTCATGTCAGCTACTCTTACAGCCCTGATTGATGACCTCGAACGGATGGATATATCTATCTCACCCGGGTCAAGAAGAGGTTTTTGGTCCATTATGGGTGGAACATGTAAAAGATTTGCAGTCATCTGATCCCGTACTCCAGCGCATTCACCGAAAGGTTGAACTTGAGACTCTTCCAGATTACTCTGTCTCTGGCGATGTTTTGCGTTTCCGAGGTCGCCTCTACATCCCTGATGTTCCTGAATTGCTTGATCGTATATGTCGTGAAGCTCATGAATCTCGCAGATCTAGTCATCCGGGCAATAATAAGATGTATCATGACTTGAAGCAGATTGTGTGGTGACCGGGTATGAAGAATTACATAGCTCGATGTTTGACGTGCCAGAAGGTGAAAGCTCAGCATCATCATCCTGGTGGTCTTTTGCAGCCTCTGTCTATCACTGAATGGAAGTGGGAAGAAATCTCTATAGACTTCATCACAGGTTTGCCCCCCATTCCGAGGGGACATGATGCAATTTGGGTCATAGTGGATCATATGACAAAAGTGGCTCACTTCATCCCGTATAAGGAAGATCATTCCACCGAGAAGATGACTCGGATCTATGTATCGGAGATTGTTAGACTCTATGGGATTCCTTTGCGGATTGTTTCAGATTGCGACTCGAGATTTGTATCGAATTTCTGGAAGGGCTTCCGGCAAGCTTTGGGCACCGAACTCAACCTGAGCATTGCTTATCATCCGACGACCGATGGTCAGACCGAAATCAGATACTTGAAGACATGCTTCGCTATTACATTCTGCATTACAAGGGAGCTTGGGATGAACACCTACCATTGGTTGAATTCGCCTACAACAACAGCTATTAAGAGAGCCTCAAAATGACCCCCTTCGAAACATTGCACGGGCGATGTTAGACTCCATGGGATTCCTTTGCGGATTGTTTCAGATCGCGACTCGAGATTTGTATCGCATTTCTGGAAGGGCTTCCAGCAAGCTTTGGGCACCGAACTCAACTTGAGCACTGCTTATCATCCGACAACCGATGGTCAGACCGAAAGGGTTAATCAGATACTTGAAGACATGCTTCAATATTACATTCTGCATTACAAGTGAGCTTGGGATGGGCACCTACCATTGGTTGAATTCACATACAACAATAACTATCAAGAGTGCCTCAAAATGTCCCCCCTCGAAACATTATACGGGTGATGTTGTAGGACCCCTCTCTATTGGTTGGAAGTGGGTAAGAAGGTTGTTTTGGGGCCTAAGTTACTTCAGGAAATGGAAGAAGCCATAAGGAAAACTCGACTTCAGCTCAGTCGTACCGTGGAGAGGCAGAGGAGGTATGCAAACCAGCGCCGCCGTCCGTTAGAATTTGTTGTGGGCGGGGTGAAACTGTTTGGTCACCATCATAAGCTCAGCCCGAGGTTCGTGGGACCGTATACCATTTCACAGCGTATCGGAGGATCTGCATATCGTCTTGAGCTACCTACTGCTTGGGTTGGTGTTCACAATGTATTCCATGTTAGTCAACTTCGGAAGTACATTCGTGATCCTAACCGTGTCATTGAAGAAATTCTTGTTATTCCTGACGTCAATCTTTCGTATTCGGTGAAACCCATTAAGATCGTGGAGTATCAAGAACGCAAGCTTCGAAGGAGAACCATTACTATGGTCAGAGTGCTTTGGATGCATGGCAAGTCTGAGGAGTACACTTAAGAACTTTAATCTGATATGCGTAGCAAGTATCCGCAACTTTTCTCCTGATCTAGGTAAGCCTCCGACCTTTTTCTCCTTTCTATTTCATTATATTCATAACTAGCTTTCATGCCTTGATTTGCAAATCTTGTTAGAATGATTGGCCTCTGAATCTTCGCCATAAGAGACCCATTTCAGGGAATCCTCGAAAGTTTCGGGACGAAACTTCATAAGTAGGGGAGAATGTAACAATCCACTTAAAAAAAATAGCTTTTTCTAGGGAAATTTTTGTAATTAAAATATTAGGGTTTTTCCCTTTACTTAGCTGAGCAGCCCTTCCCCCGATCTCCCTTATTTCTGTTTCGGCCTAGGGCTTCCGCAAGCCGCTCGACTCCCACTCCTGTCTTCTGCGCGTAACGTCTCCCGCAGGCTTCCGCTCGCTGCCACTCAACTCCCACTCGTCGCCGCTCAACTCCCGCTCTCCCTCTGCTCAAGGGCCGGCACCTCCTGCTCCTCTTCCTCAGGTCAGCACCTCCTGCCCTCTTCCTCAGGTCAGCAGCTTCTTCCTCTCCAAAGGCCGACAACAACTCCTCCTCCAAGGGACCAGCACCCACCCTCTCCTCCTTGGGCTCCGATTTTGCCCTAGGGTTTTACTCGTTTCCCTCTTCACTCGGATTTTTGGGCTCGGAATCTTGGCTTCCTTGGGTAAGAACCTTCCTCCTACTATGATGTCAGTCAAAGGACTAGCATGTACAGATGTTCAGGAGGAGATTCGTTACCCTTGAAGCTCGTTTCGGTGCCAGAGAATCACAGTTGAGCCGGATGGAAGCGTTCAGATCACCTTCCTCTCCGCAGACCTAGCATTGACACGACACTTTAAGACTTTTGAAAGGCTTATTTCAGCCTTCTCCTTCTTCCTTCCTCCTTCCTTTCTCCTTTTCTTTCCTTAGCCTTTTTTCTTAGCTTGAAGAGGGAGAGAGTGAGAAAGAATAATGACTCATCTCAAAAGCCCCTCAGCCCTTATTAATTTCGGGTCTAACCTCAGTCATAGGATCTCCAAGCCAAACTCAATGGATGGCCACGATTCAAATTAAGAAATCTGATCCCGGTAGCTACCGCCCGGCGGTAGCACTACCGCTCTGCGGTAATGGCTTAGGCGGTGGAGCTTACGCGCTCACCTCTTACGTGATTGAACCTACTGCCAGCGTTAGTGTCTAGTCGATACAGAGATCATCTCGTCGATACAGGGCTCATCCCGTCGATACAGCAACCGCCAGCGGTAATATCTACCGTGTGGCGTTATCTTGGCAATCGTCGAGACCTCTCGACGACAACGGGAACTTCACGTCGACAAGGCAAGTCATCAAGTCGATATCGACCTAGCACCAGCGTTAGCACTAACGCCTGATGTTAGCTCCTGCTACCAAATTGCTTTTCTTTCTGCAATGGGGAAAATTGGGGTGTTACAGCACGCGTGCAACAGAGTGTGCACGCGTGCAATAGAGCGCACGCGCGAAAGCGAACGTGCGCGCGCCCTTGCGCCGCGCAGGCCGCGCGCACGCCCTTGCTCTTGCGCACGCCCTTGCTCTTGCTCGGGCCGCGCGCATCCTATCGCGTGCGCACGCGCATTTTCGCGAAGCCCCACGCGCATTTTCGCGAAGCCCCTCGCGCACTTTTCTCACCGCACTCGCGCGCCTTCCTCCTCGCCGCCGACGAGCCTGCCCGGGCCGCCCATGTTGCCCAGACCACCAGGGGGCACGACCATCATTCCCTGAAAATTAGTGATCGAGGTGACCGAAATCTTGAGCTCTTATTCGCCTGCTCAACATCCAGAAGAGCACAATTATAAGCGCGACACACGGTAAAATTATAAAAAAGCGTCCAAGCCTTCATTATAAAGGACAGAAGAAAAGGGAGAAGAGAGAGCTCTGAGGTTTTCCGGCGAAGACTTGGCTCTTTGATCGCTCTCCTGCTAAAGGTGTGCTCCAGAGACGGCTCCCGTGAGCGCCATTGAAGACTTGGTTTTTTTCTCAAGATACTTGTAAAAGGAGCGGGGACATGTCACCCTCCTAAAAACTCTAACGCATGTACGCAGCTACAACTAGTCGTCAGAGCTGGGCCCCATGCCCTGTAGTTTTTTTCCCTTTCAAGGTTTTTCATGTAAAAAGTTTCGTTGTTCTACTATTGGTTCTCTCTTGACTATTTGCGCGATTGGCTCACTCTCGAGCTAAGACGGTCTGATTCTCCGATTTGTGGAGCGCTAAGCGACCTGCAACAATAATTATGTACAATACATAAATATCTCATCAGAGAATCATCATTTTCAAATTAAAAAAGGGACAACATAATTTAAATTTTAAAAATTATATTATCTCATTTAACAATTAACTATCATATTATTTTGACATCAATTTTACAATAGAACTCAAACTAAAAACTACTTGTTGCGGATTAATCAACGCACATCGGGTTCGGTATATTAGGTTTGTCTTAGCTCGAGAGTTAATCGAATGCGACACAGTCAAAATAGAGTCGGCAACAGAGTTTTTACATGGAAAATCCGAAATGGGAAAAAACTACAGGGCCTAGCCCAGCTCAGACAAATCCACTAGCAATCTTGTCATAGTACACAGCTGATTTAACGAGGGTTACATGTCACCTTTCGTTCTAAAATGTTATGTGTCTACTGTTGGACGTGTGTCACAGAAATGCTTTAGAGAGGTGCATGTCGAGGCATGTCCCGGAGGTCGTCCCGTATTGCTATCTTGGAGAGTGGCATGAGGCTCGTCTTGGAGAGCAGTGCGTTTTCTTGAGAGAGGTGCACCTTATAGAGAGTGATGCACCTTATGGAGAATGGAGTGGGGGATCACAGATTGGAGTGTGGGGCAAGAGGGCGGGTACTGGAGCGAAGCGTTCACTAGAGCAATCTGCAGAGCGAAGCGCGGGGGCGCGCACTGGAGAGGAGCGTGGGGGCGCATTAGAGCGGACTTAAGAGCGGAGCGCCAGGGCGCGCACCAGAGAGTAGAGCGCTTGGAAGCGTACTGGAACAAAGCTTTCATTGGAGCAATCAATAGAGCGGAGTGCGGGGGCGCGCACTGGAGCGGAGCGCAGGGGCGTGCATTGGAGAAAACATGAAAGCGAAGAGCTGGGCGCACACCGAAGAGCGGAGCGCGGGGGAGGGCACTGGAGCAGAGCGTGGTGTGCCACATTGGAGCAGACTTGAGAGCGGAGCGCAAGGCGCACACCGAAGAGCGGAGCGCTGGGATGCATACTGGAGCGAAGCTTTCACTAAAAAAATCTATAGAGCGGAGCGCAGGGGTGCGCACTAAGGCGAAGAGTAGGGGCGCATTGGAGCGTACTTGAGAGAGGAGCGTCGGGGCCCGCATCGGAGAGCGGAGCGCTGGGGTGCGTACTGGAGAGTGGAGCGCCGGGGCGCGAAATGGAAATCATAGCGTCGGGGAGCGCACTAGAGTAGAGCACAGAGGCGCTCGTTGGAGCAGAGCATTCACTTGAGCGAACTGGAGAGCGGAGCGCCGGGTGCGCATCTGAGCGGAGTTCGCTCTATAGAGCGGAGCACGTTCGAAGTGTGTTTAGTTGTACAATGGGTGTATTTAGTTGAGCGGAGCATGCTCTGTAGAACTATGAACACATGGGTGTGTTCTGCGGGGTTGCACACACGTGCTGCAGAGCTGCTCGCACGTGAATGTGCGGGAGAGCGGTGCTCACATAACCGTGGTGCAGAGTTGCGCTCACGTGAATGTGATGCAGAGTTGCGCTGAGGTGAACATCCTGAAGAGTTGCCCGCGCGTGGAAGTGCTCATGAGCGGGGCGCACACGAACGTGTTACAGAGATGTATGCGCGTGAACATTTTGTATAGTTGCGCACACGTGAACGTGTTGAGGGTCTGCGTGCACGTGAGCGTGCTGAAGAGATGCGCAAACGAGAATGCTTTAAGGGTCGTTCTCATTGGAGGTTCGTTCGGAGTTGCAATGCAAAAGCACGGGAACCGTCAACCTATTTTCCAGATTCCAGACCCCTCAAATGAAGGATTAGGCCACATTTTATAGATTTTAAGAGGGGCTCGCAAGTAATTTCATTATTTTAATTATTTGACAGACGAATGAAAACGCTCGGTTTACATCCCCCGGATCACCCATTTTAGTGTTCAGACAATTTTGCCCCTCGGGCAAATCCAGTCAGCCCGGTCAGGTTCCTCGGGCAAATCCGGGCAGTCCGGTCAGGTTCCTCGGGCAAATCCGGGCAGTCCAGTCAGGTTCCTCGGGCAAATTCGGGCAGTCCGGTCAGGTTTAAAATAATCATTCAAATTAATGAACTTAAGACTTGACATTAATTTATAATAGGAAAAATGAATTGATTCTCAATTAAAAGTAATAAATTTTTTTTTGATGTGTAATTAGGGTTTATCATTTATGCAATTGAATTTAAATTTATTTGATCAAAATATACTTACCTTTAGCTCAAATCATAGCTTTTATAACAGAATAATTACAGTTAAATTGTATTCATGTTATTTCTGTACTCCCTCTTCCAAAAAAGCCTTTCCTTCCTTTAAAGAGACAGCACCACCAGAAATTTTCAGTCGAGGTCCCTCGATCCTAAAAAGTGTGCCGAACACAACTAAAAATGACCATTCCCATTCCCCCTTGCCCCTTGCCTGTACGAAAAAAGCGAATTCATCTTCCTCTGCGCTCCATCTTACAAGTCGGCGAACAGGAGATTCAGAATATCTTTTAATTATAATTATAATTCATCAAAAAGATTTAGATAGCACGGATTCATATGATACCCCTCACGCAAACAAAGATCAAATAGAAATCAATCAACAGAACCTCGCTCTTTCTCTAATTAAAATGCATAAAAGGAAATCAAACGTACCTGCAATTTCTGCCTGCCGGATTCATCGAAAAACGGCCATCTCGTCTCCCGAAGAGAACAAAACCCCCCTTCTCAGAGAATTAGAAAGCAATAGATTGAGGGGATCGGGACTGCTTCTCTTATTAATCGGAACAAGGAGAACAGAGCGAGAACTGAGAAGGTAGAGAGAGAGAGAGAGAAGGGGAGCGAGAAGCAGCGAGAGCGGGGAAGCGGAAGAAGACGGGTGCCAAGGCAACCACCACGTCATCCGACACGTGCCCAGGTTCCGACTCAACGGTGCATCTACGCTGCCGTGTTGCTGTAGTGATGGCCCACGTGCGCGCTGGTCTCAATTTGGAGTTCAATTTTGGGGCGGCTAGAAATTTTGATCCTACTTGTGTGGTGAAAATGATATATCGATTATAGTTAGTTGATTCACATAAACGCACACGTGTCCGTTAATCAAGCTGTTTTCCTTGTCATCCCTCCAGGTCTACCTGCTTTCCTTGTCATGTGGGTGACGTGTTCCGGAATTCATAATCGGATTAAATTTCAAATCGCGTCCGCTGTTGTGGGCCGGCGACCAGGCCGGGCTGCCGGCGATTTTTATTTAATTCACAGGGGTTGGCTTGAATGCATGATTTGTAATACAACGTGATTTGTATTTATTCATGTGGAGCAGACTCCGTGATATTTAATATTAAAAAAAAAAAAAAAATTTGACTTACCTCAATTGCATGGTAGCTCCTGTGATGAATAGAGAATACTTTAATATTTTCTTTGATGTATAAAAGGTGGCGGCTTCATCATGGAGGCAGCACCGAAGAAGAAAACTCCAACCTGTGAAACTCAAAGGAGTGAAGCCGAAGCTATTCTTGATCCCAAGGCTAAGAGCAGCTGAGGGTCGCGGCCGACATCGTAGGGCGTCGGCGAAAGCCGGAGCACGTTGGCTGGAGTAAGCCGGCGGATGCTAGTACGGCGACTTGCAATAGGTGTGGCAAGGTTGTGGCGGGCTGCAACGAGTGCGGCGAGGTTGTTGCGGGCTGGAACGGGAGTGACGAGTTTAGGGTTGGCGAAGACACGGCGGCAGGCTGCATGGACGTGGCAAGGTCAAGTCTCTGTGGGGTGCTTCTCCGGTGGTGGTGGGTCGTCTAATGACGACGAAGTTGCGTTTTGTCACGAACCTTGTGTGAAGTTTTCCGGATCGATGGAGCACTAAGACACGAACATCAAAGATGAACACAAACACTTCTCTTTGATTACAAATGAAGGTTACAAGATTACAAGACTGAATACAAATTGCATACAACTCGATTTACAACAGCCAAATATAAGTAATAAAAAACTGGTCACTGCTCGCTAACGCCCGGCGTTAACTCGTAATGTGCCGCGTTAACCTACTCGCAAGCTCAATGCTCGCACTCGCACTCGTTGGTCGCTAGTCGCACTCGCACACTTAACGCCCGACGTTAACTACTAACGCTCCGCGTTAACTCACGAGTACTCTCGCTCAAGGGACCTTCTCTAGGCCACTCGTCGAACTCGCTCCGAGTTCCTTGTTATCTCGCTCTAAATAATCTCGTACACTGAGGAGGGGGGGGGGGGGGGGGGGGGGTCTGCCCTCCTATTTATAGAAGGAGAGACCTTCTAGAAGTCGAGCTAAGGCCGGCGTTAGCTCTAACGCTGAGCGTTAGCTCACTTTCACATCTAACGCCCCCCCTTAAAGTGAGCTCCAGGAACAACTCCAAGTAGCGAGCGAAGCCTCCTGAATGGCTCCGCAAAAAGGGGCTTTGTGAATATATCTACAAGGTTATCTTCGCTCCGCACATGCTCCACTGCAATCAAGCCACCCAACACCTTCTCTATGATGAAGTGATGTTCGATCTCTATGTTCTTTGTCCTTGCGTGACACACTGGGTTGGTTACCAATTTCAAAGCACTCTCATTGTCCCCGCGAAGCACAGTAGGTCCGCTAACCTTCTCGTCCACATCCTCCACCAGCCTCCTTAGCCAGACACACTCCTGGGCTGCTAAGCACGACGTCTTGTACTCAGCCTCTGTGGTGGAAAGGGAGATAGAATCTTGCTTCTTGCTACACCACGAGATGGCAGCAACTCCACACATAAACACATTGCCTGATGTCGGCTTGCGATCATCAGCATCACCCGCGTAGTCTGCATATGTGTACCCATGCAACTTGAAGGCAAACTTCTCTTCATAGATCAACCCCATCTCAAGGGTCCCCTTCACGTACTTCAGAATCCCTTTTGTTGCCTCCAAATGAGGCTTCCGCGGCTCCTGCATGTACCGACTCACTCGGCCGACAGCAAAAGCGATGTCAGGCCTTGTAATAGTCAGGTAGATAAGACTCTCCATCAGTGCCTGGAAGACCTTCAGATCAGGAAGAACCCTCCCTTCTTCCTTCCGAAGCTTCAACCTAACCTATAGTGGAACGAAGCTGCTCTTCCCCTCCTTCATGTCGAATCTATCGACGATCTTCTTAGTATAAGCCCTCTGGGAGACAAACAGCCCACCACTTCCCTTCTCTATTTGAAGTCCAAGGAAATGGTGCAGTTCACCAAGATCCTTCATCTCACAGCGAATGGATAGTTGATGTCTCAGCGCCGCGACCTCTTCCCTGTTGTTCCTCGTCACTATCATGTCGTCGACATACAACAACATCAGCACATGAAGATCTCCACTCTTCTTCACAAACATGCTAGAGACTGAGTCTGAGGCATCATAACCACATAACTGCAGGTACTTCGTGATCTTCCCATACCAGGCTCTCGGTGCCTGTTTCAACCCATAGATGGCCTTCTTCAACTTGCACACATGATGTGGATGTGACTTGGACACGTATCCATGCGGTTGCACCATGAATATGTCTTTGCCAATCTCTCCGTACAGGAACACATTCTTCACATCAAGTTGTCACAGCTTCCACCCTGGGCACGCTGCCAGAGCAATGACCGTCCTCACCGTCGTCATCTTCTCCACAGGACTAAACGTCTCCTCGTAGTCCTCTTCATAGGTTTGGGAGAAACCTCGAGCGACAAGCCTCGCCTTGTACCGCTCTACTTCTCCATCAACCCTCTTCTTTACATTGTACACCCACTTGCAGGTGACAGGTTTAATGCCTTCAACCATGGGAAAAAGGTCATAGGTCTCATTCTTCTCCAAGGCTTCCATCTCTTCATCCATGGTCACGTCCCACTCTTTAGTGCCAACAGCATCTTCAAAGCGGTCAGGTTCCCTCTCGTCGAGTGGTCCTGCAAAAAAGCAAGAGACCAAACTCACGATGTTCCCCTCCTTATAGCGAGTAGGCGGGATGATGGTCTGCTTCGACCTCCCAAGGTTTGGCCACTTTCTACCACTCCGGTAGACTCCTCCTCTTCAGCTCTTCTCCCAACGTCTATTGAAGCACCGCTCCCCCTGCTTCTATAGCACGAAGCTCCCCCTGAGCCAGATGGTGATGGGGCACTGGGAGATAACTCTAACTCCACAGTAGAGTCCTCAGTGACTCTCTCTTCTCTCCTGCTTGAATATCCACTCTCCGGCAACACCACAAAAGAGACTCCCTGATATGAGATCAGTTCGTCAAACACCACGTCGCGCGAGATTACAAACTTGTGGGTGTGCGGATCCATGTACTTCCACCCCTTATTCCGTTCATCGTAGCCGATGAAGACACTTCCGTGCTTTCGGCTCCAATTTGGTTCTCTGAGCATCCGGGATGTGCACGAAGCAGGTAGAGCCAAATACTCTTATATGACCCACATTTGACTTCTCTCCGAACATGAGCTGGTGTGGAGACACCATCCTGTTATGACTCAGAGGTAGTCGGTTGATCACGTGGATTGCACACGCCATTTCCTCCGCCCACAAGGCCTTGGGAATCCCCTTGACATGTAACCAACTCCTGGTTGTCTCCACCAGATGACGGATCTTCCTCTCTGCGTCCCCATTTTGCTGAGGGGTATGGGCGAAAGAGAGCTCTCGTCGAATGACGAACTTCCTGCAGAAAGAAGCAAATTCTTCAGAGGTAAACTCCCCCTATTATCACTCCTCAAATTCTTCACCCTCAGGTTCAGCCTCCCCTCCACACGTTTCTTCCACTCTTGGAACTTCTCAAACACTTCTGACTTCTCCTTCAGAAAAATACACATGTGTAGCGGGTGAAGTCATCCACCAGAACCAACACATACTTATTTCCTTCATAAGTAAGGGTGGCGCACATCCCCATCACATCAGCATGTACGCACTCAAGATGTGTTACACCTGGTCTCCGACTTGTCAAACGGAAGTCGATGTGACTTTACATATTGACAGCCCTCACACACATGGCCATCGCCGTAGGAAGAAAGATTAGGCAGGCCAGACACTAGGCCCTTCGCAACCATCATCTTCAACTTGTTCATGCCCACATGACCTAGGCTCTCATGCCAGATCGCAGAGCTTTCGTTTGTCTTCAGCTTGTCCATATAGGCATTTGCAGACAGAATATACAAATCCTTCACCCTTCTCCCGGTGAGCGAGATGTCAGCATCAACAGACGATAGGTTCTTCAAGAACTTCACCTCCTTTGGTCCAAATAGCACGTGGTATCCAGCATCCACTGCATTTGCGACCAAGAAGATAACTACAACAAACTGCACATGTTGTAAGGACTGAAATATAACTAAAACACAGTTTGTTACTAATAGTTCTATTTAGTAACAAATTTTTTTTGTTGTTACAAAAAATTACTTTTTTGTAACGAATATTTTAAATTTTGTTACAATAATAATTAATTCGTTACTATAACTGTAAGTATTTGTAACAACACTAATGTTACGTTACAAATAGAAAACTTTTCTCACAATAAGTATCAATTGTAACCACATCATGAAAGTTTTTTGTGACAAATACATTGTCCTTACTAATAGTAATATTTTATTATTAAAGTTTTATTACAAAAAATATATCATATTTTATTTTCAATTTTTGTACTGTTTTATTATAAAAGTTTTGAATTATTTTTTTTTTGAAAAAAAAAATAATTGTATGTGCGCGATAGTACCCCGCCTTGATAGTGCTCTAACACGACGAAAGTGCTCCTACAGCTCGCAAACATCTGTGCGCGGTCGTCGCAGATATGTGGTACTATTGCGACATGTATTTTTGCGCGTACGTGTTTTTTATAAATCTTTAACATTTTATAAAAGTTTTTCTGTCTCTCTTCGATGCAGCTCTATCTCTCTCTCACATGAATGAATGAAATATACAGATGAAAATTTCCCTCCATAAAATTTTGAATAAAACAAAATTAAAAATTAAAAATTTATTAAATGTAAAAATGAATGCAAATTAATATGACATTAATTTTTTAATATAATTTTGGAATTAAAATAAAATCACGCACAAACCTGCGTGCACGCACATGCACTATCGTGCGCACACAAATGCACTCTCGCGCGCACGCAAATGCACTCTCGCGCGCACGCAAATGCACTCTCGTGCGTGTTGTTTTCCTTTTTTTGCTTGAGAGCTAGCGCGTATTGCATGTGTCGGGGCTCAAACACAGACACATGCACACACACAGACACGGACAACCAAACACACAAACATCCATTTGCGAGTTGTAGCAATGTCTTTCACGTACGGCCACCTCCGTTGTCTCCCCTCTCTTCGACGGTCGCCGCCGCCGTCGCCTCTCTCTTCCACAGCCGCCGCCATCGTCGTTCTCTTTCTCGGCCGTCGCCGCGCGCGGTTCTCTTCCTCTAGTTTATTAAGTTTTGTCTATTTCCTTCCCTCTCACATTAATGAAATATATGGGGGGAATTTCCCTCCATTAAATTTTGCACAAAACAAATCAAAAAATTTAAAACATATTAATATAATTTTTGAATAAAAATAACGATCGCGCACTGACCCCGCATGCACGCATATTTTTTCATTGTACTCAAAATGACCGTAAAAAATATACATCAATATTTTATAATTATTTTTTCAAAAATATTTATATTTTAACAAGTTTCTTTATATAAAATTTTTATAAAACTTTATAAAAACTGTTATGTAAAGTAACGTTTTTATAAAAATTTTTCTTTCTCTCCCCCTCTCTCTTGCATGAATGAAATATATGGAGGAAAATTTTTCTCCATAAAATTTTGCAAAAAAAAAAAATCCCAAAATAAAAAACATTAAATATAAAAATGAATGTCAATTTAACATTAATTTATTAACATAATTTTAGAATAAAAATAACTATCGTGCACGGGCCCCGCACGCACGCAAAGACACTCCCGTGCGCACGCGTGACCACCTCCGAGCACAAGAGCACGCACGGCGCGGGCTCGGGAGAGCTTTTTTGTCCCGAGAGAGTATTTTTTCGGTCGGGCACGTGCTTTTCACTGAGGCGCGCGTTTTTTGCCCGAGCGCACGTTTTATGCCCAGTCGCGCGTTTTGCACTTGCATGCATTTTTGACCGGGCGCATTGTCTCCCAAGCGCGCATTTTCGCTTGGGAGTGCGTTTTTACCCTGCGCGCATTTTCGAATCATCGGAACTCATTTTCTCCAAGGTGCATTTTAGCCCAGTCATGCATTTTTTTGCGGATGTGCATTTTTCACACAGGTGCAAGTTTTTGCCTGAGTGCGCATTTTTCTTACAGGCGCGCGTGAGATGACTAATAAATATCATAACGTTAAAAATATCGCTAATTGTTTCACCAAACCCAGCTGCACGTACAGTTTCGTCATCTTCGCTTTCTTCGTCGACTTTGCCACGCCATCATGTTATCTCATTACATCGTTATTTTTTCATCGAGGAAAATTATGTTATGATCTAGTCTTTTCCTCATTTTCTTGTATCTCATTACACACACACACACACACACACACAATCACACACATACACACAAACACACAGACACACATATACACACACACAAACACAAACACATACACACAAACACAGACGACACACACACTGCACACACACATAGTCACAGATAGACACAAATACAGACATATACAGACACACAGACAAACACAAATACACAGACACATACATAAACACAAACACAGAAACAGACAGACACAAACACAGACACAGACAGACACAGCCACAAATAGACACAACCACAAAGACAGACACAGACAGCCACACAGACATATACAAACAAAGATAGACACACCGATACATACAGACACACAGACACACAGACAAACACACAGACAGACACATAAACACACAGACACACAGACACACAGACACACACACACACACACACACACACACACACACACACACACACACACACACACACACACACACACACACACACACACACACACACACACACACACACACACGTGTACACAGACAGACAAAGAGACACATACACACACACACACATTGACAGACACACACATACACACACAGGCACACATAGACACAGACACACACAGACACACAGACCCCCACACACACACACAAACACAGACACAACATATCATACATGATAGGATGATCTCTTTGGAGAAAGTCAAGCATATGAGCCGAGAGACGACGAATAAATATCGTAGAGTCACAAAGTTACTTTGAAAGTAAAAAAATTTAATGTATACTTTCGTGTTGAACACTTTTCCTAAAAATGCACGCAAAAGGCGTATTGCCGCCCTGATTGAAACATTGGCGTATTTTTTGTAAATACGTCTTGTACATGCATTTTTAGGAAAAGTGTTCAACACAAAAGTTGTAGATCTCGACGTGATCTACAATTTTCATGTTGAACAATTTTGCTAAAAAAACATGTACAGAGTGTATTTTCAAAAAACGCATAATAACTCATAGAAATTGGACTGCGAATAGTGAGAATTGGACTGCTTATAACATTGCCCGGCCCTAATTAAATGAGCATGGCCATAAAATGAGCGCCAATATTTGGGCCTTTGCCGCGCGCTTCCTCTTTACTTTTCCATTCCATCGCGTGCCCTAATAGCTCATACCTTAAATCCCGCTGATTTCCCATCGATGAAGCAGCATCTGCCTTCTCCTCTCCGGCATATCCCCTCCTCTCCGACGGCACCACGGCATGAATCATCGAAAATCTCCTCAATGGTTTCAACCCCCTCTCTCCTGACGTCCTCTCGCCTGAGGTATGCCCCTTTGTTTCCGAAAACCGGTGTTCCGCCATCCTCCCTCCCGCGAACTCTAGGTCTCAGGCGATCAATTACTCTTCTTCGCTGCTTTGAGCACATTTTTGAAGATCAACTATGATTCAATCCTCTCTCCATTTCGACTTCTCCGTCTCCATTCCATCTCTGTTATTGCGCATTGTATTACGATAAAAAACATCAGGAACCCAATGCGATGATGCCGCCTTCGATTGCTCTCTCCCGACTTCAGATTCCCTAACCGCAGTCATCCTTCTCCTTGCTGATCGACGACATCAGATCTCCCGCCATTCGCCCTCCATCGGATCCAAGTAATGTTGCTCACCCTCCATCAGCTCCAAATACCTAAGTGGTATGGTTCCCCTACTCCTCTCTTAAACCCCAAACTCCACCTTCAAAACGATTCTTTGTCTTCTATTCAGGTATCGAGGCTGGCAGAATTTGAGATCATATTTGGGGAGGGAGTCGGAAAAATGGTTTTGTGTAATTTGAGGTACTCTTTCACTTGCTTAATTTTTTATAACGCATAAATTTACTGGTGCTTGAATTGCAGGGCTGTGTCTTAGATGTTGTGGCAAAGAAGGACCCATGGTATAGCTACAGAGATCACAGGTTACATTTCCTACTTTTGATATACAACTCATAAATTTCTTTTTCATATATTTAATACTAAGTGTGGATCAACATTGCTCTTACTCTTTTTCTGCTCCTCTTCGATGGATGTTTTCTCAATGTTCATTTCATACACTGATTCAAATGACTTAAATTTTAGCATTTGTAAGTTCAATTATGCAATAATATTCCATGTTTCAAATGAAAAAAATTGCACTGACATGTACGATTTCAAATCTACTGTACCTGCAACTTTATTTAAGTTGTGATTAATGGAATTTAATATTTGCTATGGATGCATACATCTTCGTTGCTCTCTATGTTTCAAATGACTTAAACCACAAGTTCTATGCCATAATATTGCATTCTTGAGTACAAACCGTACTTTTAAATTCAACCATCCGATCTACAACACCAATTTCATTCTCACGACTATGAAACCATCCCGAAAACCAATCCCCCTCCAGACTACGAATGACTCTTTGATCTCCCAAAACCTCATAGCCCCTCTCTCAACTTCTTCGAGAAGACGATCCCGTAGTTACGTGAAGATTATATTCTTCACTGTACCTGCCACGAATTTGTTGTTTTTTCCCCATAAAAATCATTCTATTGACGTCAATAGGTCAAAACATTCTCGATCCCGTGCATGGCGCATGACGGAGGCAAAGTGAAAGGGACAAATTTATGGTTAAGCATTAGCTTTTTAGTATTTAAAGCCCACAAATATTTTGTGGATGAGGAGAGTGTTGAGGCACTTGCTTAGGAAATATCACAAGGTTAAGAAAATTGACAAGCACATGTACCACGCGACATGTACCACGCGACATGTACATTAAGGTAAAAGGTAATGTATTTAAGATCTTACTGTGAATTATGTTGGCATATCTAATTCAACATTCTGTATTTTTCATTTTAATGAATATTGCACATCTTACTTTCTTACTATGATTTATTGGTAATAAGTTACGTTTTGTTGCCCTAGGTCATCAAGATCTTTTATTAGGTCTATATAAGTGGTTTGGCTTGCTCTATAGTGGCTTTTCAATTGGTGTAAAGATATTTTCTTCCATTCCATCGGCGTTCGCAAAGCCTGCTCCATGGTCCTTGAATCCGATGGCTTTTCATGTCTCATGCCCGATCATTTGGTCCGCCACTCTCCCCTGATCTTCTCCACCTTCCCCGTTTCCCATTTTGTTTAATTACTAGCTTCAATCTTATATATAAATATAATTTCACATTGAAATAATTTATCATGCACGTTTAATTTCAATTATTTTATTTTCAATAGATGTAACTCATATTATTCCTCTAATATAGTCATTTCTGACTACATTGTAGAGACACAATCCTACATATGAAACTTTTCTTATGCTACATTATTCAATTTCATATGGCCCTTCCAAGGACATGGTCAAAATTGCTAATTTTGAAGAGTGTGGATATAAATAAACATGGTATGCTGTAGGAAAAGTTTAAACTGCAAACTGACCTGTCAGGGAAATTGGACCTTCAATGTTTGAAGGAGACGCTGCTGGTTTGAGTGCAATGTATAATACCAAGGCAATTCGTATTCCACAGCCATTTAAGGTGGGAGATCCCCTTAGTTCCTGATTTTATCTTCGCTATGGTATGCATCTTCATGTAATATGACACAACTACTATTTTCTTGTAGTTTGGGCCTTTACAAAGAGATGGTTCTTTTATTATCATGGAGTTTGTTGAATTTGTGTCATATAGAGAAATCCAAGTGAGAAAACCACATCCTTCTCAATGTATATCAGTGCGATAAAAGATCAGATTTATAGACTGCGCAATCTTCTATCTCAGTCGGTGCTTGGAAGAAGGCTGGCTGAAATGCATAAAGCTGGGAAGTCAGAGAAGGGCTTTGGTTTTGATATTAATAATACTATTGGCAGGTAATTCTTCAATTATTTCTTTTCCTTTCAATCATTGATGCAAAAAATTCTTGTTTTATGGTTGCCTGAAGCATAAATAGTATGCTACGAAACTAAGAATTTGAAAGATTAATTTAATGTAGTACTTTTAGTTTTATTTTATTTTATTTAGTAGGGATCTTTATTTCATTTTTTGCTTAAAGATAGGTCTATGATTTTTCTTGTATGAGCGTATGTCTTAATCTATAATTTTTTATAGAGGTTTCTTCAATTAATGAAATGTGGCTTCATCTCAAAGATGTGTCTGGCTTGGGACTAAGAAGCATGCGAAATCTAACGTAGATGATTGGCTTTTAACTGGGAGGTGTTCAATATTCATTGGGTTTGCTGTGGTTTTACTGGAAACTCGAGGTTGGCGGCATGTGATTGTTGTTGATACTCCTGCATAGCATCATTTGCAGATGAATGGCGAGATTTTCCCATTTTGCGGCATGTTTGTATGTTCTGGAATGTATGTCTCTGCTATTTTTTTAAAAATAAAAATAAAATATTTGGCGGCGCTTTTCTTTCAAAACGCAGCTATAGTGGTGTATTTTTTTTTAAAAAAATTGCTGCATCCGTGGCATTTTAATATATAAAAACGCTGCCAAAAGTAAAGGACTTCGCTGCGCTTTTAAACAAAACACCGCAGACTTTCCGCGGCGCTTTTAAATATAAACGCCGCCAAGTTTTCCCCGACGCTTCTTTCCGCGGCGATTTCGCGGCGCTTTGACAATCGCCGCAGAAGTTACAACGGCGTTTTAAAAGCGCCGCTAAAAGTCTTAAAAACGCCGCGGTAGGTCTAATTTGTTGTAGTGGCGGCAACTGTTTTTATGTCATTTTTATTTACTGTATTCCAGATTCAAGTGATTTTAGTTTTGATGTCTTTTTTATTCATGGATTTATGCTTTGATTTTGAACCAAGATAAATTTTTTGATGTCATTTTTATTTACTGTATTCATGGATTTTTGTGCTTGATCTGTCTGTTAAATTGTTCATATGATGGCCGAAATTCTTTCATCCCTTCTTCCTTTAAAAAAACAATCTTCGTTTTCTTAAATCCATGCAGGTCGTGTATTGTTGATGCTAGGAAAAGCCCAATTTGAAGTTCTGAAGCTTGTTGATAATTATGTATGTTTCATTATTTCTTATAATTAGTAGACTTTTTTTTTCTCTATATGTTGGACTTTTTTCCATAAAAGTTAGAAACACTATTATACATTGTACCAATGCTTCTTATCAATTATATGCAGCGGACCCATGTAATTCAGACAATTTCAACTCCATCAGAGCGCCTTCTCGGGGAACTTCAGATTGTAGAGGTTTGCTCTCCTTATTCAAATTCCTTTCATCTCGCGTTTCTGTCATAGTTGGTTGTTATCATTTTCAATTGCTCCTTGATTTCTTTGTTACCGAAGGACGTCGAACTTGGAAATTTTTATGCTTTATATTCATTTTTATTTTCCTCCATCACTTGGCCATTATTGTTGTAGTTCTGTTCCAAATCCATCTTATGTATGTGGAAACTCTTTTTAATATAGTGCTTGAATATTTTGGAACTTTCTTAGAGTATTATGGCATACATATTATCAGTGGAAGAAGCTATTAGAATTTAATTTCCATTTACTTATTCTCATTCAGTGCATGTGTGTGCTGTTTTTATGAGTTTTGTATGTGCGCGTGTGATGTTAAGTGCAGTGAAATGTGTGCATGTGTGTGCTGTTTTAAGAGTTGTGCAGTGAAGTGTGTGCAATCAATGTTAAGTGCAGTAAACTGTGTGCGTGCTGTACGTTTTAAAGAGTTGTGTAGTGAAGTGTGTGATTTTAAGTGCAGTGAAGTGTCATTAACAGGTGATCTTAATTTCAGAACATTACAACTAAACAGTGAACTCCCTCATGACCTTAATTTCAGTGTGAACTAAACAATGGGCGGCAAGTGTGTGTTTTATTGTACGCTTGTTTAATGGGGGTGTGTATGGATTATGTATGTATGGATGTGAGTTTGTATGGATGTTTCTGCTCTCATTTATTTGTAGGGTGATCTTAATTGCTCTCTTTTATTTGTAGGGTGCTCGAGCATTGACCGACAAGTGACGAAAGATTCATTAGTCAGAAAGTGATGGACGATTCATTTTTCGAAAAATGACGGAAGATTTATTAGAAACATGTTGGTCTTGTAATCTAATATTGTATTATTTTAGAAGAGATGATAATAACTTGTATTCTATGTAATACTTTTTGGTGTGAATAAATACATGTTGATCTTGTTACGAAATATTAAATATATGTGTGTTTTCAAGATTAATATTTGTAATAAAATCTCAGGTACACAAAAAATAGAAATGAAATATTTTTGATATATTAATGAATTGGCTGTAGTAAGAAGAATTGAAAACAAATGTAACAATTTTTTCGTTACTATTGTTTAATCTATTGTAACGAAATAATGTTTATTATACTTTATTGTAAGGAAGTTAGTTTATTTTTTGTGAGGAAAAAATAAAATATTTGTAACGAAATAATTTTAATCGTAACTGTTTTTTTGTGAGGAAAAAAACATTCGTAACGAAATAATATTTATTGTGACCAATTTATTGTGAGGAAGAATCTCTTTTTGGTGAGAAAATATCATTTGTTACAATTAATTTATTTGTAATGACATGCATACATTCGTTACAAGAACTTTTAGCGTCGAGCTTTAGAGGAGGACCGTTAGTTAAAGTTTTTTTCGTTACCAAAGGGTTTTTGTAACAATTTTTGGCACTTACTGTAACGATTTAGGTCCTTACTATAAGTGCAGTTTGTTGTAGTATGGCTTCCTTCATTAATAGTACAGAAGTCGCTCTATTTACGTGCCCCTGCCGGCCTTTTGGTAAGGGTTTTTTAGCATGCAGAGTCCTCAAAACCAAAAAAGAACTAGGCTCACTCGCTTTCCTGTCTGTTCTTGCTTGAATATGTCTATAGAGAGGGTATATCCTATCTAGCTTTTTTCTTTTTGAATATAGAAAGGAGTCGGAGAAGAGAAATCTGGAGGTGTAGCCGCATGGCGTAGGTGGAATATGCTACTGCTGAAACATGGAAGAATTGAAATCTTAGATCACTATGTGTGGATGATATGAACTGCCTAAACAAGAATTCTTGAACGGCGAAAGAGCCTATTACTCGCTACATCAAACAATTTCTACTAATGAAACTATGTAAATCCATCGGAAAATACGCATGTCCGCTGAAATGGTTGTTGCTATCTGCTCCAATAACGAATCATTGGGAGGTTCTTCTTCATGAAGTCACGTGATACACACTCTTCAGTGTCACTGGTTTCTCTTCACTCCCAAGGGATACCATCCCTTCTTTCTCAACTGGATGCACCGTATCATCCGCATTGATGATAGCATTCGACCCTTCATATGCCTTCATGGAGGCAAACTTAGACACATCTCCAGTGAGATGGTGTCCGCAACCAGAGTCCACAATCCAGGCATTGTCGAAATTGATGGAGGCTAAGACATCAACTGGCCTTGCAGTCATCTCAGCCAGGAAGTAGTTGTCTCCTCCCTCACCGCCCCGGTGGCCTCCACCTCTCGCTCCACCTCTCTAGTGGCCTCTTTTCTTCTCAGCAACATGATCGGCCTTCAGATTGGTCTGGCAGTCCTTTGTCATGTGGTCGTACCTCTTACAGGCAAAGAAAGAGTTCTCCCCTTCTCGTCGCGAGCAGGGAGGAACTTCCATTTATCTCCTTGAGAGCGTTGACGGTCCATCTTCAAAGTTCTTCTTCCTCTTGTCTGAGGACTTCTTCTTCCCTGAGAACAACACCTCGATATCTCCCCCTGAGATAGATACTCCAGCCATCTGCTTCGCCAAGCTCTCCGGTGACGACAACAGGTTCTCTGGCTTCAGTAAGGAAGGTTGAGTAGCCCATCCTTGTACAGAAGTCACAAACAGAATATACTCCTTTCATAGGCCTCGAAGTATATGCCTCTTCAACTTGGCCTCAGAGATCGGCTCATCAGGATCCAAGATCGAGATCTCAGCACACAGTTTCTTCACCTTCAAGAAGAAGGTGGATATCGACAACTCTCCTTGAGTGGACCGTGCCAACTCATTCTCCAGAAATTGTAGCTGTGTTACATTCTTCTTGTTGAATAGCCCATCAAGGGAATTCTAGATCTCAGACGCTGACTTGCAACCCATGATGCGGTCGAACAAGTCAGGAGCAATAGCTCTCTTCAGGGTGAACTCTGTTTTGGCATTGGTCTTCCTCCAAGCCCTCACTACTTGAGCATTATCTTAGGTTGCCACCACCCCCTCCTTCTCATCTCCACCAACAACCTCCCAAAGGTCCTCTCCGAGAAGGTAGCTCTCCATACAAGACTTCCATTTCTTATAGTTGGTCTGAGTGAGCAACTCAATGCCAAGTCCTCTCGCATAGCCTCCTCCGCCGTCCATCTTGGTTACTAAGTGCTTGATCCAACCTGCCTCAGATACCATGTGAAGTTTTCTGGACCGATGGAGCACAAGGACACGAACACCAAGGATGAACACAAACACTTCTCTTTGATTACAAATGAAGGTTATAAGATTACAAGACTGAATACAAGTTGCATACAACTCGATTTACAATAGCCAAATAGAAGTAATAAAAAACTGGTCGTTGCTCGCTAACGCCCGACGTTAACTCCTAACGCACTGCATTAGCCTACTCGCAAGCTCACTGCTCGCACTCGCAGCCCACTAGCCGCACTCGCTAGCCGCTAGTCGCACTTGCACACTTAACGCCCATTGTTAACTCCTAATGCTTCGTGTTAGCTCGCGAGTACTCTCTCTCAAGGGGCCTTCTCTAGGTCACTCGCCGAACTCGCTCCGAGTTCTTTTCTATATCGCTCTAAACAATCTTGTACACTGAAGGGGGGTCTGCCCTCCTATTTATATGAAAAGGAGAGACCTTCTAGAAGCCGAGCTAACGTCGGCGATAGCTATAACGCTGGGCGTTAGCTCACTTCAACATCTAACACCCTTGTGCGTCCGTTGTGCTAGCGCATTGCAGTTAAGATTGTTCTCTCTCCCGCGGATCGAGCGAGTCTGGATTCTCCGCGGTGTTTCTGTAACGAATATTAGTATACTTCTTCGTATATTGAATATTGCAATTATATATTTTTATATATGTGTTGCACGGTTCAGGATTTTTGTGCAGTTCTTGTGTCACCCTGTATTAATTTGGTTGCGTGTGGGGTTTGGATTCCGCATTATCCCCAACAAGTTGTATTAGAGCTAGGTTATGTAGACGATTGATTGAACATTCAGAGAAAGATTTGACTGTGGTTGGTGACGACTAGGTCCTCCCCATCCTTTCTAATTCGACATTTGAATTATTCAAGTCTCCTAGTCATGCCAGAGGACAACCATGACATGGAATAACGAGAAAGATTTTTCAGTGAATACGTTCAACGACAGTGGTGAGTTTGACCTACGATAGGTGCGAGTCCATGAGAGGGTCATGATGCATGTTGATGTGTTACAGAGAGGAAACAATCTGCGGGAACACCAAAATATGTTCAAAGATTTTTTGTGTCAATTATAGGCAGTTGGCGTAGATACTGAGGAAGACATGAAGACCCTATCACTTCTTACCTCACTCACAAAGACTTACCAATCTTGGTGACAACGCTCTTATATGAGAAGGATACAATGGAGCAAGAGGAGGTCACGATCGCGGTGCTATCCAGGCAGATATCAAAGGACCCTACTCCTAGGGCAGTCACATCTTGGCAGCAACGAAGTGTAAGGTGAGGCAGTTCGTTAGAGAAAGCATGATCTCAATGTAGGCGGAAGGAGGGTGTGATATTTTACAATTGCAGACAGTGTAGTCACACAAGAGAGCGAGTTCGCAGCCTGCAAAAAGGCCTCGAGGCCAGGATACAATCTGAGTGACGTTGGGTCAGGGTGCAAAGTGATGATGTCCTCGCCATCACTGAGAGTCAGAGAGACTATGATAGCTGGATGTTGGATCCCTGTGTGGCGCAACATAATTGCTCTGATGCATCAATGTTTTGTTCTCTGAAAGTGACGACTCGAGGTACGAGGTCACAGGAACAAGGATGAGTGACTTGAGGATGCATGATGGGGTGGTGCGCAAGCTTGAGAGGGTGCATATAATGCCCAAACTACGTAGGGATTCGACATCGTTGAACAAATTAGACTTAAGTGGCTACAATTGGGTGTCCTGAGGTGGAGTCCTTGTTGAAGCCAAGAAAATCCTAGCTTCAAATCTTCGGATCAATGCAACCGAAGGCTACTTGCCCAACGGTCCAACTAGATGGTTTGGCAGACAATTACGAAGAGGTTCGAACAATAATAACAGGACCTCGGGTGCTGCGTCGGGGAGGTCCCACCACGTACCCAGAAGCTTAGAAGAGACTTCTCCTCCACAACCAAAGATGGTCGAGCAGCATACGAGGGAAGCATCGACTTGATGAGTATCTAGGATGACGATTGAGGTTGACGGTCAAGATCTCAGGGGGACAAGTCTTCGAAGAGGGGGGTTTCAAAAGCTCAACAAAAGGTGCAATTCCTGGTACCCCTGGGGTCCTATTTATAGATAAATCCCAAGAGAGGGTCATAAGCAACCATACCTATCCCTTGCGAGATTGTCTAGCTGGACTTGAAGAACGGGCGATTAGTTAAGGACCTCTACTGCGCCTGACGAGTTGTAGTTGTTAGTCGTCAGCTCGGGAGATCTCGCCCACATGGCGAGTTGCCGCGGATAATTGCCACTCAGGAGGATCTCACTCATGCCCGACGAGATGATATGGATAGTGGCCACCTAGGGCGAGGAATCCTGACACTCGCATCGTGCATTGAATGCCCTTGTGAATGATTGGTTGTGTAAGACCCCCCCCCCCCCCCCCCCCCCCCCCCCCCCCCCCCCCCCCCCCCCCCCCCCCCCCCCCCAAATAAAAAAAAATAAAAAAAAAATAAAAATTGAACCTAGTTCAGGGAGAGTGGGTCTTACTGCCCATGGAGGCCACTTAGCGCTTCCCGAGTGGCAACGACCCGCCCTCTCAAGCACTGAGTGGTCTCCTTGTTAGGCACAAGAATCATCACATCACATCAGAGTCACATAACAGAAGCATAATTAAGGGAAATAAATAAGGCTGCAGCTATATATATCTAAGCAAAAGGTCGTAACCTACTGTTTACATAATGGCCTCGTGGGCTACAAATACTACTACAATAAAACACTCCTTATTTAGCCCTATACTCTAGGACTCACTTCACGGAAGACTGAGGGCGAGGCTGGAGTATCCGATCGGGCAATCTCGAGAGTCGGTAAGTCATCCAGCGGGGCGGGGGCTTCACACTATTCCATCTCTTGTGAATGGTTATAAGAATAACCGTTAGTCACAGAGCTAAGTGGAAAACACATCTCCTCCCCGAATCTGTATCCTGGGGACGAACTTAAGCACCAAAATTAGATAGCCGAAGCAAGAAAGGTTAGCAACATGTGTATATATATAATGGCCTTCAAACAATATTATCAGTTATATATGAAGCGAGTGCGCAGCTTATATTATCATTAGTAAACTATCTTGCACACACACACAACATATGTTAAACCTATACATCAAATCCCGTGTCGACACAGTTTGGACCGCTTTTCTTTCAGTAGGGTGGCGAACCCCGCGGGCCTCATCGATGTGGCCGTCGGTGACAGTGGCCAGTCCTGCCACTTCTGAGCGTAGTCGTACCTTAACACCCAGGCCCTCCGGTACAACTTGGTATACTACTTGGATGCGAGCAACATCCGGCGATTTCGAGATTTAGGCTTACCAGTGGAGGCAAATCAGCGGGTTCGAAGTGGTGCTAACCCGCATTGCACATCTCCCTGTCGCAATGAGTCGTCAACCCACCAGCACCGGTAAGAACGGTCTACAGGCGTGACCGACCTACCACTTTTATAGCAAGCAATTCACAACCATTTAAATAAAGAGACCACTACTTCAGGGCTGTCCCGACTTTCTTGACTCTAATGGTTACACAACTTTTGGCTGGGAGACGCAATGGGCGTGGGGGCACATTATTTGGGGCTAACCCTTGAGGAGATACTCAACTCGCGGTTATCCCCAACTAAGGCCTCAACATCAGGGAAAACCATTTGCTAGAGCCAAAACCTGGGTTAGCATCGCGGGCATAAGATGATAATTATGGTGCAAAATACACTACGGTGCTGAGTAATAAAATATCTATAGGAAGGAAGGCCGAAAGCAAGGGGTCAGAATAACTGGACCAGTGCGAAACTTGAGTATTGAAAGAATCAACAGAAAGTAGTAAATACAGGACCAGTACGAGTCTGTAGTATTGAAAAGAATGAACCGAAAGCAGTAAATACAGGACCAGTACGAGACTGGAGTATTGAAAAGAATGAACCGAAAGCAGTAAATACAGGACCAGTAAGAGATTGAAGTATTGAAAAGAATGAACCAAAAGCAGTAAATACAAGACCAGTATGAGACTGGAGTATTGAAAAGAATGAACCGAAAACAGTAAATACAGGACCAGTACGAGCCTGGAGAACATAAATAAATAAACAGATCAGTAGTCCAATCACTCCATAATCAGGAGGCTTCAGTGTCATCTCCGTTCTTAGGAGGAAATTCCATTCTTTCTCCGTTCATATGAGTCTCTTCTCCATTCATAGGAGTCTGTTTATCTTAGTTATAGTTCGGGGTTGGCTTACATTCCATAAGACATCTTATTATTGTGTGCTTTGAGTTCACAACTTTATTTATTGAGTCGCTAATGATTCGTAATATCGTCTCCCGTTCGTGACCCGATCGTGTGTTTTATTGCCTTTACTTCGATCGTTTTCTCGAGCCAGTTGGTGAGCCTACTATTTATCTTTAAGTGACTCACATAATTTTTGAATATATCCAAAATAACATGTCAAGGGCCCACCAAATTTTCCCTAATATTTCAGTCCATTTTAGGGTTTTATTTTGCTTGAAGAAATCTTATTTAGGCTCATAAAATTATCAAAAGAGTTGTTGAAAAACCCAAACTTTGATAGAATATGTAAAATGGCCTAAATTTGAGCCTATAATTTTTCATGAATTCTCCAAAGTAATTTGGGCATTTAATTCATTCAATTAAATCTTGTAAGGGTCTTTAAAAATAGCAAACTATTTTAAAAAATTCCCAATAAATTACTGAGGGTAGCCCTCTTGATAAAGCACATTTTTTATGTTCAAAGTTTTTGCCCTAGAAGCCTAGTTTTGTCTCAGAAAAATCAGGAAGGGAGGGGGAGATTTGAGGTGCGGATAAGGATTCCTGGGAGTAGGAGGGCGCCAGACCGCGCGTCCTTCCCTTGCCCCCACAGCGGATCTGGGCTGATCCACTGCGGGGGGCGCGAATGCTGAGGGGAGGGGCGGGAATTAATAATCCAGCTGCCGTCCGATTTCATCAAGGAGATCAGACGACCGCTGCTGCTCCCTGGCGGTGCAGAGGGTGGCGACCTCTGCCACCGCTGGGAGGCAGTCGCCTGCGGCCGGCACCACCCTCAATTGACTCGTCGGAGGCCGACGATCACTCCGGCGGCCTGGCGCCACCGGCCACCGTCGGATTTAAGGCGAAAGAGGAAGCGGGGGCGGTGGCGCGGCATGCATGGGCCATGCAGGCCAAAGTCGTGCCACCTCTCCCGCTAGGAGAGCCTCCCTCTGCCCCCGGGGGTGGGGCTTACATTCGGTGGTGGTCCGGCGGGCAGGCGCCGCCTGCCGCCAATGGGGTGGCCTCCAAAGCAGTACAGGAAAGGAGCAGGGGAGGGGGGCATGCGGGTGCCGCCGGAGACGCATTCTCCGGCGGCCCTGCCGCCTCCCTTCGTCGGAGCGGAGGTCCCCGGGTGGGGACCTGCTCCCCCAGCGCCACCACCGGCCCTGTGGTGAGTCTCTCACGGCCAAGCCACCACCCGGTCCTGGACAAGGCTCGGGTGGCGCTGGCGGTGCTCCGGCGATGGGGGGGAGGCTCAGGTGGCGCTGGCGGTGCTCCGACGACGGGGGGGGGGGGGGGGGGGGGCTGGCATGCCTCCGAGGAGTAGGATGGGGGAGGGCATTCACCTGGTTGGGGGGTGCTCGGGAGGTGTCGGGCCGAGCGGCCATGAAGGGGTGGCGGCGGTGGAGGGATCGGGGGTGGTTTTCCGGCGAGGTGAGCTGGCTGGAGGAGGGGGAAGGTGTGATCTCAGAGGGGAGTGGACGGGTTCTCTTTTATAGGGAAGGAGGTGGGCCTCCCTCCCTTTTTCCCGATGTGGGACTAAAGGGAGGGGTGGGTGGGGGGAGATATTCCCCCCCCTCCCTCCCTCCCTCCACTATCCTAGGATGGATGCCCACCATGGGCATATGAGAGCCCTTCATGGTGGGTGGGTGGGGTGTGCCCTTGTCTGGGGAGATTCAAAAATATAGGAATTTGGGGTGTTTTGACTAGAGTCAAACCTATGGTGGGTCCTTCGTGGGAGTCAAGGTCCAATGGGTTTAACTTGTCGGGTGAAGGGTCAAGGTCGGGGTGTTAAATCAAATATTGGCGCGTGCATATTTTTCGGTGCAACATAAAGATTGATTTGACTATAGTTTGACTTTCCGACGTCGGGATTGGTTTCAACGAACTTCGTTGGTCTTGTTTTGACTTTTAGGGGTCTATTGAGCCTGATTAAGCTTGATTCTGAGTTCGTACGCTTAGTAATTCAAAGCTCTGTCGTGGCGGTCTACAGAACTTAAAACAAGCATATTCTTTGTACGACCTTGAATTGAAACAGAACGAGTTCCATTATACTCGTATTGATTACACGAGTCTAATGGAATTGCCGGAAGTTAATTTGGAGTACGTTTGGTCATTGTACCCCAACAACTTAGTTGTGACGCACAACGATACTCAAAACAGTCATTTTTTCTAAACAACCTCGGATTGGAACGGAACGAGTTCCATTACACTTGTAATGATTACACGAGTCTAATAGAACTGACAGAAGTTAATTTGGAGTACATTTGGTCACTGTACCCCAACGACTTAGTTGTGACGCACAACGATACTTAAAATGGCCGTTTTCTCCAAACGACCTCGGATGGGAACGGAACAAGTTTCATTACACTCGTATTGGTTCCACGAGTCTAACGAAACTGGCGGAAGTTAATTTGGAGTACGTTTGGTCACTGTACCCCAATGACTTAGTTGTGACGCACATCGATACTTAAAACGGTCATTTTCTCCAAACGACCTCAGATTGGAATGGAACGAGTTCCATTACACTCGTATTGATTACACAAGTCTAACAGAACTGACGAAAGTTAATTTGGGTACGTTTGGTCACTATTCCACAATAGTGTGGTTTGGACGCGCTACAATACTCAAAATGGTCGTTTTCCCTAAACGACCTCGGATTGGGATGGAACGAGATTCGTTGCGCTCGTATTGGTCATACGAGTCTAACGAAACTGACAAAAGTCAATTTGGGGCTTCCTAGCACAATATCCCTTATTCGTGTCACTTTCTATCTTTTGGGGTTACTTTTATTGGGTCCACTAGGGTCTAGTGACCCAATAAAAGTTGGGATGTTACAATCCAATAAAAATAAAGAGATTTTCGTCCTCGAAAATTGCCTAAGGTAGTAGGTTTTTGTGACATACCTGGGAGAAGAGTGCCGAGTATTTTTCTCGAACAAGTGTCTCTGGCTCCCATGTAAACTCATCGCCCGCAGTTTGACCATAGGATTTTGACCATCGTAATGGTCTTGTTTCGTAGTTCCTTGATCTTGGAATCCACTATCTTCACTGGTTCGAGCTGAATGGATCGGTTAGATTGTATCGGTGCTGGTGGTGCAGAAAGATGTTGATTTGGCTGGCGAAGAACCCGTCTTAATGAAACGTCGTGAATATTCCCCAATTCAGCTGGAAAAGCTAATTTATACGCAACAGGGCCAATTATTTCTATGACTTGATACGGGCCCAGGTAGCGCAGATCCAGCTTTTTCTGCTTCTTTATCCGGGAGATCTCATGCATTGGTTTAATCTTTATGAATACCATATCTCCTACGTTGAATTCTACCGTTCGATGGAGTGCATCGTAGTATTTTGCTTGGCGACTCTGCGCTTCTAACATTCGATCTCAGATTAACCTTATTGCCGCCGTGGTGTCATCTATATAGGTGACACCTAGAGCTTCTGGGTCCTCATCACGTGTAAGACCCCATTTTTTTTTGCAAAAACCACCGGGTCTTAAGCCCAGAACCGCCGCTTTGCGGTGACACCTTCACTCGGGAAGGTCGCCACTACAAAACGCCGATCCTGCCGACCAAATCGATCACGAAGAAAAGTACATAAAAGAGGAGACAAATCCACAGAATCAACATGAAATATAAATGTCCACATATATTAACTGAATAAAAGAGATACAAGGGTTTACAATAATAAAAGGGGCCCTTGCCCTATACATCATGTCCTCACTACAAGATCACTCGCGGAAGCTATCTACTAAGTAAAACTAAAGCTAATCGTCACCGACACTGAAACCGGAGTACTCAGACTAGTCTGACCCATCCCTGCAGACTCTGTACTCCACTGGTGCTGCAACACTAGATGCTTCTTCTCTTTTGGCCTGCGGTTGCTGCCTCGCAATCCAAGTCTACGTCTTCGCCTTCGGCCTCCTGGTTGCTGTGCTGGAGGGATTCCACCCATCATGGGGCATCTGACTCGAGTGTGTCCCGGCTGGTGACAATGGTAGCATGGTCGTGGGGTCCATCTAATCGGATCCTGCTGCACCCGTTTCTCTGATGTTGCTGAGTCTCCTCGAACTCCTAAAATGATATGGTCCACCGACCGTTAGTCAAAAAGACTAAGCCTTATGTTCCCCACCCCACCCCCAATGGCTCCTAGGCACCGTGCGGGAGGATGAAGCGGAGGACAGCAAGGGGTAAAAACAAAAGCAGGTGACAACGGATCTACAACTACACAGGTGTATATATATATGAAGCATAAAGTAAGCATAGTAAAGTGCATGTAAAGAATAGTAAGGCAGTATGTATATTAACAAGTAAAGTAACATAAAAGTAATCATCGATTTATAGGAATGCCTATACAAACCTATAGACCGAGGGGTCGTTTAGCAGGGCCTACCGTATAAGAAGTCCCATAACCGACTTATACGTTAGGGGTAGGTTGAATGCAATGTTTATGCTATGACATGCAAAGTATGCTGTTATGCTATGTTCATACAGTGCAACTCACCCACTTCGACTCTATGCGCATAGACCTTTAGTTCCCCCTTTTTGGAGCGAGCTAGACTCCCAGGATACTCCCGTAGTGGCAAACGGAAGCGGTGGGTTGGGCCTCGCCCACCTCTAGGTTGGTATTCACACTACCTAACCTAGACCTATTGTACGCCTCCACTAAACCCGCAGAGCGTCTGCGTACTCTTGCTGACTGGACCGCCAGACTTCCAAGGCTAAGTGTAAATACCACACTCGCCGAGTCAACGTATTGACGTCGGTGTGAACGACCGTTCAATACCGGAGACCCACCACCTTCAATGCACAAGCAACATGTTCTACTTCCTATCTCTGAGCCATAAGCTCCCCGGGCTAACCCGCCCGCCATCAAAACCTTTCGAGCCATAAGCTCCCCGGGCTAACCTGCCCGCCATCAATAACCTTCCGGCCATAAGCTCACCAGACTAACTAGTCTGCTGCTACAACCACCGAGCCCACCGCTCGTACAACCAAACCAACTAAACCCCCGAAACCACGGAGTGAGGGTGAGTATGTTATTAGTTAATTTTGAACAACATCTTACTCCTATACTTTTAGGGTTAATCTTGGTCTTCCCGAGGGTTACCCTGTGAGGGGCTCGCTACGGTACTAGGAACTACCATGGGATGACACCCAAAAGTTCCCATTCCCAAGACACTTAATAATGTTGGTATCTACCCATAAGAAAACCCCCTTAATACTACTACCTGAATTAAACCTAAGGGCTTTGAGTCACTAAAGGGAAAAGACGATCTTTCGTCAATCCAAAGGCGACCTATCCCAAGGGTGGCACCCCACCATCCTAGGCCTCACCAAACCCTAATTAACTCCAGGGATACTCACATAGTCATATGATCACCATTAAACTCTCACATCTCCAATCAATATTCCCCAATTTGACCTATAACTCCAAAATTGTCAAATTGCTAAACGCAGACCACCCTTAACGTTTTGATGCTCATGAAGGGAGGTACCTTAAATAATCAACTCTATGACCAATTATTTCTGCTGAGGGTCCATGTAACTTATTTAAGGTCAATTCCAGAGTTTCATAATTTTCCCATTATTATTAATATTTAAGACATTTTTCCAAAACACAATTTCCTAGGGTTTGAACTACAAGTATACTTTCCTGACTTCCAATGCCTGCCTAAATTTTTACATAAATCAAGGGTACCTAATAATCAGTGGATATGAATTCTTAGGAAAAACAAGCAAGATTTACTATTTTTAAAACTTCCAAAACTCATTTATTACCAATAAATTACAAAGGAGGTACCCTCATATCATCTCAAAACCTTATGAAATTTAATACAGAGGTGATCCATACTAAAATATTTAGTCCTACAAAGTTTGACCATGTTCCACAGAGGGTGCATTTGTAATTTCCACAAAGGATATATTTGCAATTAATTCCAAATTGAACTAGAGGTACCAAAAATATTAATCCATAAATTATGACAAAAATACTGTGGGTTCATAATGGTATGAAAGGTCATCCAGCAAAGTTTCATGCAATTACAGAAAACTAACACCCTAAAATTGTTCATCCCAAAAATTGTCAACAATATGAATAATTACAATTTGGACCTCCAAAAGTCTTCCAATGGCTCTAACAAAATCTCCAGGGATTAATAACATCAAAACTAAGTTGGTGACAGAAGATGGTTAATCACTAAGTATTATTTCTTCCTAAATCCCAAAACCCTAAATATTTACAAATCTACCCAAGGATTTAATACCTAGGTTTGGCAACTTCAAACCCCACCAATTTCTCACAGTAGCATTCTATGGTCACCAAGATCATCTCCCCAAAATTTCAAGTCAAACCATTAAGGTTTGACCCCTCTTCCTTCATTGGCCTCTAATTGCACCCCTTTAGGGTTTATCCTAGGGTTATGGTCAAAACCTCTCCAAATCCACCCAAACTTATTGTGAGGGTGTTATAACACTTTTAGGACTCAGGGGAGTCCAATACACCCCTCTCCAAGGACAAACTCTCCTATGTCCTTCACAACCCCAAATTCCACTCCATGGGGATCAACCCTATGGCCTTGAGCAAATCAACTCTAATGCTCACAAATCTTCCTCATGGGGTCTCAAATTGACCCCACTGACCTTTCCAAGAAGACTCAAGTCTCTATGGACCCATTTGGCCAATGGATCACTACTTGACTAAATGCACCCCAAGGTGCTCCAACTCCATGTCCTAGGGCAAACCAACTCCCCATGACCCCATAACTCTCTCAGAGGTGATTTGGGTGACATTAGGGCAGTGGCTAAAATTCCACTCCAATTGGAGGTGGTTGATCATGGAAAACCCTAAATGTCCCCTAAACACAATTTTCCCCTTAATGTACAAAATTTTGGCCTAAGGACTACCTAATCAAATGAACTCCAAATGAGTTGAGATTTTAACCAGGGGTTTATCATGACCCTAATAACACCCCACCAAAGTTTGGTGGAGATTGGAGGTCATTTGACCCTCCAAATAATTTATGCAAGGATTATTAAATTTCTATAAAAACTTTAGGAAAATGTTCTCCAAAAATTCTGAATTTTTGATATGTCTTAGATGTATACCAAAATAGCCTACACCCCAAATTTCAAGTCTTTTGGAGTTGTGGATTGGTGTGGGCACCCTTTCAAAGTTCAGTCAAACTTTGCACTAGAATGGATGCTGAGGTCAAACCAGGGCTCCAAATGGTGTGAACTCAATTTTGTATGATCCTAGGGGTCAAGGCCTACAACTTTCATGTTGGGCACTTTTTCTGTAGAGGGCATCTAGTATTTTTAATATTTAAAATACTCCTGCAGTTATAAAATCTCAAGGAACAAATTAATAATAATATCTAAATTCTTAAAAAAACCGTCCAGCACGAATCCTGGCGCGGATCGGACGGCGCGTGGTCGTCTTCTTCCTCTGGCCAACGGCCAGGATCGCCCGCGCCTGGGCCACCTTGATCCCTGTTTTCCCGGCCACCTAGGCGCCGCCGCGGCCGACCAATGCCACCACCACCTTCGTTGAGGTGGTGGTCGGCGAATAGCGGTGGTTGGCCGGCCGGAAGTGGCCGGAATAGGGGATTTAGGTCGGAAAATAAAACTCGGTTTCGAGCTTCTTGGTCGGCCCGATCGAGAGCCGATAGGGCTCGAACCTTGTCGCCGATTGAGGGGATCTATCCACTGAAGAGAGGGGAAGAGAACCAGACCTGCTTGGTGAAGCTGTGCCTTGTCTGATGAAGAAACGCCATGGCCGACCTCCATCCTTCCCAAGCTCTGCAACCACCACATAGAAGAGCCCGACCTCTTCTGAAAACATGGGGGTTTCACTCCTCTTTAACCCCTGAAGGAGTTAAATTGGCCAATTGGGAAGAGGAGTGGGTGCAACCCCCTTTGCCATTAATGGCCTCTTCACCTCCCCCATGGCCGGCCACAATACACCTCCCCCTGCCTTCAATTCCTCCAGGAAACTCCTGGAATTCCCTCCACATTCATCAGGGAAGATGAAAGGAGCCATCAATAGGGGTTCCAAGGAGTTTCACACCTTAATGGCCATGAATACCACCTTCTCTCTCCATTAAAATTGATTTTTCTCTCTCCTAATCACCATGGCTGATTTTCCTCTCTCTCCTGGGTTAATTATCAGTCTACTAGGCTGGTCAAGTGGTCAATTTGGGCTTAGCCCAAAGGGATTGGGTTAGGTTCAAGAGATTTGACCTAATTTGGGCAAATTTGACTTTTGGTCAAATTGACCAATTGGGTGACCCTAGGATGGGGATTTTGGGTCCATTGGATTCCAAATTAGGTTTAGAAACTACTGGTGGGGTCAATTTGGTCACATGAGCCTTAGTTGACCCAATTTAAGCTGATTTGACCGAAACAGGCTAAGTTGACTTTGGTCAAATTGAGCCCTAGGGTTGACCCAGTCATGGGGCTTTTTTGTCCACTGGGCCCCCTATGACATGATAATACTATGGGTATGGTCAATTTAATAAGGTGATGGTCAATTAGGGCACTTAGTGAAGAATTGTCATTTTGACCTAAAAAGGGCATTTTGGTCAATTTGCACCACTGGGGGTCCCATGATGGGGCTTTTAGGTCTACTAGGTCCCTTATGGTATTCTAGACCTAGATGAGTGATCAATTTGTCATGGTGAAGGTTAATTGGCTCTAAATAGGCTACTTTGACCAATTTGGGGTTTAGGTTGACTTTGGTCAAATTTGGCCTCTTTGGTTGACCCCAATGTGCCCTTGGTGCCCTAAGGGGGCCCCTAAAGGGTTAGGGATACTATGGTGGGGTCAATTGATCAAGTTGAGGCCCTAAAGTCCAACCCTAAGCTTGGTAATTGGAAATTGCTATTTGCAGTCCAAGGCACTTTCAACCCTAACTTGCCTAAGTCAAAGGGATTTCTATACTACCAAGGCCTTGTCATGACCTTGTCATGACCTTGTCATGACAGATTCACCTGGGGGGTCTAGCTGTCTGGGGGATGTTACATCATGTGCCCAGGATAACGGTGTCCGACAGCGTCTTCCATAGAGAGCCTCGTATGGTGTCATCTTGATACTCGCCTGGAAGCTGTTGTTGTATGAGAATTCTACCAAGGGTAACACTTGTTCCCAAGGTTTGTTGTGTTCCACTATGCATAGTCGGAGGAGATCTTCCATCGTCCGATTTGTCCTTTCGGTTTGTCCGTCTGTTTGAGGATGGAAAGTGGTGCTGAAAGCTAACCTGGTCCCTAGATACGCCTGGACTCTTCTCCATTCCTTCGAAGTAAAGCGTTTGTCGCGGTCGGACACGAACGACTTGGGTAGTACCCCATGGAATCAGACTACTTGCTCTATAAAAAGTCGGGCTAACATTTCAACGTCGTCGTCTTGTCAGTTCGGGATAAAATGAGCCACTTTTGTGAGGCGATCCACTACGACCCATATAAAGTCATTTCCTGCACGAGACCTGGGCAGGCCATGGACAAAATCCATAGAGTTATCCTCAATCTTCCATTTTGGTATGGGAAGGGGTTGTAGCAAACCTCCCGGACTACGACATTCTGCCTTGACCATTTGACAGGTCTGGCAGTGCGCCACATAATCGGTGACGTCCTTTTTCATACCTGGCCAGTACATCATCCTTCGTAAATCCGTATACATTTTCACCACTGTTGGGTGTATATAGTACCTCAATTGGTGTGCTTCGTGAAGTATCTCATCTCGGATCCCTTCTACGGAGGGGATGAATATACGGTGTTTGTACTGCAGAATACCATCATATAAGTTGTAGTCTTCTCGAGCGCCGTGATGCAGAGTCTGGATGATTGGAGCCGATTCTGGGTCGACCTTCTGTGCCTCTCGTATCCTGTCCCTAATATCACATTGTATCTCCATCCAATATAGCTGAGCTTAGTAGTCCATAGGGTTTCTGCGGGAAATAAGGATGATATCTAGGTCTGTCAAGGACTTGTTCAACTCTCCTGGTATTAATTCTAGCCAACTTCCGGTTACTGGGGGTTGTCGGCTCAAGGCATCCGCAACTTTGTTGGCCTTGTCGGGGTGGTATTGGAGGGCGAAGTCATAATCGCACAAGAATTCTAACCACCGGCATTGTCGAAGATTCAACTCCTTCTGAGTGAAGATATACTTGAGACTTTTGTGGTCAGAGAAGATCTCGCATCTTATCATGTATAAATGATGTCTCCAGACCTTTAATGCGAACACCACCGCACCTAACTCTAGGTCATGGGTTGCATAGTTCAGCTCGTGAGGCTTTAATTGTCGTGACGCATAGGCGACCACTCTGCCATGATGCATTAGTACAGCTCCTAACTCCTTTAGTGTTGCATCAGTGTAGATTTGGAAGCCCTCGGTGCCTGAGGGGAGTGTTAGAATTAGGGCAAATGTCAGGTGGTTCTTTAGTTCCACAAACGCTGCTTCACATTCAGGTGTCCATTGGAACACTGTATCCTTTTTGGTGAGGGTTGTGAGGGGTAAGGTGATCTTGGAAAAACCTTCAACGAACTTGCGGTAGTAACCGACAAGACCAAGGAAGCTCCTGATATCTGCTGCTGACTTAAGTGGTGGCCAGTTTCGTACTGCTTGTACTTTGGCTTGGTCTACTGCTACCCCGTTCTTGTTGATCGTGTGCCCAAGGAACCCGACTTGCTCCATCCAAAACCCGCACTTGCTGAATTTTGCGAAGAGTGAGTGTTCCCGTAATTTGAGTAGTACCATTTGGAGATGCCTAGAATGATCGGTCTTGCTCTTCGAGTAGATGAGTATATCGTCTATGAAGACGATCACAAAGTGGTCCAAGAATGGTTTAAACACCTTTTTCATTAGAGCTATGAAGGCGGATGGGGCATTTGTTAGTCCAAATGGCATTACCATAAATTCGTAGAGCTAGTAGCGGGAGCTGAAGGCTGTTTTGTGGATGTCCTCTTCTCGCACTCGAAGCTGGTAATAGCCAGACCTTAAATCCATTTTGGAGAAAACGGACGCGCCTTGCAATTGGTCGAACAACTCGTCTATCTGGGGTAGAGGATAGGTATTTCGCATGGTAAGTTTATTTAGCTCCCTGTAGTCGATGCACAGACGCAATGACCCGTCTTTCTTTTTGACGAATAAGACAGGGGATCCCCAGCGTGAGGCACTCGAACGAACGAAACCTGCATCAATTAGCTCCTGTAGTTGGATTTTAAGCTCGGCTAGTTCCTTTGGGGCTATCTGGTAGGGTGCTTGGGACACTGGTCAAGCTCCGTGTGCAAGTTCAATCTGGAAGTCCACTTCTCGTTGCGGTGGCATCCCGGGAAGCGATTCGGGAAAGACGTCTGGAAAGTCCCGGATTATGGGCACCTTGGTGAGTACTTGCGTTTTGTCTTCCATTTCGAAGTAGATCAAGTACATTTCATCTTTTCGGCGGACCGATTTGACTGTTTGTGCGGATGATAGAATGATGCGGGTAACAGATGGTATACCTGCTAGAGTGGTAGATTGCCCATTTGGGTTCTGAAGGTTGATTTCTCAGGTCGAGCAATTGATTTGGGCATTGTGCTCGGCCAACCAGTCCATTCCTAAGATGATGTCGAACCCGGTTATTGCTAGAATAGTTGCGAAGATTTTGAACTCCATGTCTCCCAGCATTTCCTGGAATGAGCATTTTTCTGTGGATATCATATCTGACCCGTCCGGGAGTCGTATTCGTATTGACATTCCAGACGATTGAATGATGTTTTCTTTGTTTGCGATGAAATCCCGGGAGACGAAGGAATGAATGGCACCAATACCGAATAACGTTTTAGCAGGGTGGCCTTCTACCAAAAGTAAACCCGGTAACATGTATACATATACTATAATCATAGGGTTTTTACAGATATACAGATGGAGTAACTACATAGCTTAAACAAAAGGCTATATCATATGTCTCTTACTAGCTCATATCATCCTAAGCATATTATCACTAATGAAAGTAGATACCTATCAGTACGTTCGGTGCAGGTCCGTGCTGAAGATCTAGTGCGTAAGACTCAAGTGGTGCTGCTCTGCCCTGCCTGTCTTGATCCCTCCTGCCTGCAGGTCGTCCTCTGCGACCTCCTCGTCCTCATCCTCTCTCTGTTTCTCCCTGCACAGCTCCTAGGTCTGTCCTACTTTTAAACTGAGGGCAGAAAGCTCTAATGTGCCCAGGCTGCTAGAAAAGGAAGCAATTCCTTGCAAAGGGAATGTCTCGTCGGGTAGCTTGTGTGGGTTGGGGTGCTGGAGCTGGTCGGGGTGCTGGGGCTGGAGGTGCCTGTCGAGGCTGAGGTGCCTGCCTGTAGGGCTGGTGGCAGTGTCGCTTCCTCCTATCTCGGTCCTGCCTTCTAGGGGTCGGTCCTCTTTCTCGGCCCTGAGTTCGGGGAACCTCCACATGTCCCCTTCATTGTTGGGCCCCCATCGGTTGATCCATCTCTAGTGTTTCGGTGTGCGTGGCGTTTGTGTGGAAGGTAGATTGTGAAATCATAATCAAGGCTTGTCGAAGGTCATCACGCAATCCTCGGTAGAACCTAGCAGCTCTATCTCTATCTGTAGTGGCCAGAGTCCCCGCAAAATGGACTAAGTGAATGAACTCATGCTGGTATTCCGACACAGTCCTATCTCCCTGACGGATGTGCAGGAACCGCTTCTGGAATGCAACTCGGTTAGCATCAGAGATGAAGTGCTCTAGAAAGGCCTCGAAGAACTCTCCCCAGAGAATCGTGTTGAGTGGTCGCCCTCTAAACGTGGAGCGGTTGGCTGCCCTCCACCAGTCTCGGGCATACCCCTCTAGTAATGTCACCACTAAGGATACTGCGGCAATGGCAGGGCACATCATAACGATTAGTAGCTCCTCGACTCTCTCCACCCACTCCTCCGCCTGCATGGTGTATTCGGTGCCTCGGAAGATAGGGGGACTTTGCCCCTGAAAGGTCGTCAGAAGGTCTGTGGGCATGGTAGGCTGCTTGGGTGGCCATAGGATGACCGTCTGAAAGGTGGTCAACAACGCTGTTAGTGTCCGTCCCAGGTCGGTCTCAGTTAAAGGGACTGCAGCTGGAGCGGCCGGGGCTAGTGGTGGAGTGATAGGATGGTACTGATCCCTAGAGGAAAACCTTCCATTACTGGACTCCGGTATCTGGAGAAGTAACAGACGAACATCAGTACTTGCAAAAGGAAGGGAATTTTGCAAAAACTGACTGAAACGGAAGTGGAGTGCGTGTGGCTGTACTACTGTGCAGTCTAGGATCCTTAAACTTAAAAACCTATGGGTCCACCAGGCTTCCACTGCGTGGTTCATCCCAAACCAAAAAACGGAACCTGGGAAGGGAGGATCAAAAGACTGCCCTATGTGGTCGGATCGTGGTAGCTCTGATTCATTTGTAAGACGCCCCCCCCCCCCCCCCCCCCCAAACTTAACCTAGTTCAGGGAGAGGGGGTCTTACTGCCCAAGGAGGCCACCTAGCGCTTCCCGGGTGGCAACAACCCGCCTTCTCAAGCACTGAGTGGTCGCATTGTCAGGCACAAGAATCATCACATCACATCAGAGTCACATAGAGGAAGCAAAATTAAGGGAAATAAACAAGGTTGCAGCTATATATATCTAAGAAAAAATCCATAGCCTACTGTTTACATAATGGCCTAGTGGGCTACAAATACTACTACAACAAAACACTCCTTATTTAGCCCTATACTCTAGGACTCACGTCACAGAAGACTGGGGGCAAGGCTGGAGTATCCGATCAGGCAATCTCGAGGGTCAGTAAGTCATCCAGCGGGGCGGGGGCTTCGCGCTGTTCCATCTCCTGTGAATGGTTATAAGAATAACTGTTAGTCAGAGAGCTAAGTGGAAAACACATATCCTCCCCGGATCCGTATCCTGGGGACGAGCTTAAGCACCAAAATTAGATAGCCGAAGTAAGAAAGGTTAGCAAAAGGTGTATATATATAACGACCTTCAAACAATATTATCAGTTATATATGAAGTGAGTGGGCAGCTTATATTATCATTAGTAATATATCTTGCACACACACACAATAGATGTTCAAACCTGTACACCAAATCCTGTGTCGACACAGTTTGGACCGCTTTTCTTCCAGCAGGGTGGCGAACCCCACGGGCCTCACCGATGTGGCCGTCAGTGACAGTGTTCAGTCCTGCCACTTCTGAGCGTAGTCGTACCATAACACCCAGTCCCTCCCGTACAACTTAGTGTACTACTTGGATGTGAGCGACATCCGGTGATTTCGAGATTTAGGGCGACCAGTGGAGGCAAATTAACGGGTTTGAAGTGGTGCTAACCCGCTGTGCATATCTCCCTGTCGCCATGAGTCGTCAACCCACCCTCACTGGTATGAACGGTCTGCGGGCGTGACCGACCCGCCACTTTTATAGCAAGCAATTCACTACCATTTTAAAGAAAGAGACTAGTACTTCAGGGCTGTCGCGACTTTCTTGACTCTGCCGGTTACCCAAATTTTGGTTGGGAGACACAACGGGCGTGGGGGCACATTATTTGGGGCTAACCCTGGATGAGATACTCAACTCGCGGTTATCCCCAACTAAGGCCTCACCAGCAGGGAAAACCATCTGCTAGAGCCAAAACCTGGGTTAGCACCGCGGACATAAGTATGATAATTATGGTGCAAAATACACTGCGGTGCTGAGTAATAAAATATATATAGGAAGGAAGGACGAAAGCAAGGGGCCGAAATAATTAGACCAGTGCGAAACTTGAGTATTGAAAGAATCGACAGAAAGCAGTAAATACAGGACCAGTACGAGACTAGAGTATTGAAAAGAATGAACCGAAAGCAGTAAATACATGACCAGTATGAGACTGGAGTATTGAAAAGAATGAACCGAAAGCAGTAAATACAGGACCAGTACGAGACTGGAATATTGAAAAGGATGAACTGAAAGCAGTAAATACAGGACCAGTACGAGACTGGAGTATTGAAAAGAATGAACCGAAAGCAGTAAATACATGACCAGTACGAGACTGGAGAACATAAATAAATAAACAAGTTAGTAGTCCAATCACTCCATAATCAGGAGGCTTCAGTGTCATCTCCGTTCTTAGGAGGAAATTCCGTTCTTTCTCCATTCATAGGAGTCTCTTCTCCGTTCATAGAAGTCTGTTTATCTTAGTTATAGTTCGGGGTTGGCTTATATTCCATAATACTTCTTATTATTGTGTGCTTTGAGTTTACAACTTTATTTATCGAGTCGCTAATGATTCGTAATATCGTCTCCCGTTCATGACCCGATCGTGTGTTTTATTTCCTTTACTTTGATCGTTTTCTCGAGCCAGTTGGTGAGCCTATTATTTATCTTTAAGCGACTCACATAATTTTTGAATATATCCAAAATAACATGTCAAGGGCCCACCAAATTTTCCCGAATATTACAGTCCATTTTAGGGTTTTATTTTGCTTGAAGAAATCTTATTTAGGCTCATAAAATTATCAAAAGAGTTGATGAAAAACCCAAACTTTGATAGCATCTGTAAAATGGCCTAAATTTGAGCCTATAATTTTTTTATGAATTTTCCAAAGTGATTTGGGCATTTAATTCCTTCAATTAAACTTTGTAAGGGTTTTTAAAAATAGCAAACTATTTCCAAAAATTCCCAAAACATTACTGAGGGTAGCCCTCTTGATAAGGAACATTTTTCATGTTCAAAGTTTTTGCCATAGGAGCCTAGTTTTGTCTCAGAAAAATCAGGAAGGGAGGGGGAGATTTGGGGTGCGGATAAGGATTCTTGGGAGAAGGAGGGCGCCGGACCGCACGTCCTTCCCTTGCCGCCACAACGGATCTGGGATGATCTGCTGCGGGGGGCGCGAATGCTGAGGGGAGGGAATTAATAATCCCGTCGTCGTCCGATCTCATCAAGGAGATCGGACGGTCGCTGCTGCTCCCCGGCGGTGCAGAGGGTGGCGGCCTCTGCCACCGCCGGGAGGAAGCCATCTGCCACCGGCGCCGCCCCCGGTCGACTCGCCGGGGGCCGAATATCACTCCGACGGTGGTCCGACGGCTTGGCGCCATCAGCCATCGGCAGATTTAAGGGGAAAGAGGAAGCGAAGGCGTTGGCGCGGCCTGCATGGGCCATGTAGGCCAAAGCCGCGCCACCTATCCCACTGGGAGAGCCTCCCTCCGCCCTCGGCTGGGTCTCCAGGGGTGGGGTTTACCTCTGGTGGTGGCACGGCGTCCAGGCGCCGCCGTCCGCCACTGTGGGTGGCCGCCAAAGCGGTATAGGAAAGGAGTAAGGGAGGGGGGCTTGCATGTGCCGCCAGAGATGCATTCTCCGGCAGCCCTGCTGCCTCCCTTCGTCGGAGCGGATGTGCCCGGGGGGGGGGGGGGGGGGGGACTGGCTCCCCCAGCGCTACCACCGGCGTTGGGGTGAGGCTCTCACGGCCAAGCTACCACCCGGGACTGGACAAAGCTCGGGTGGCGCTGGCTGTGCTCCAGCGATGGGGGGGGGGGTCGGCATGCCTCCGGCGAGTAGGAAGGGGAAGGGGAGGACATCCACCTGGTTGGGGGTGCTTGGGAGGTGCCGGGCCGAGCGTCCATGAAGGGGTGGCGGTGGTGGAGGTCTCGGGGGTGGTTTTCCGGCGAGGTGAGCTGGCTGGAGGAGGGGGAAGGTGTGAGCTCAGAGGGGAGGGGCTGGGTTCTCTTTTATAGGGAAGGAGGGGGGCTCCCTCCCTTTTTCCCGATGTGGGACTAAAGGGAGGGGTGGGTGGGTGGAGATATTTCTCCCCCCTCCCTCCCTCCACTATCCTAGGATGGCTTCCCATCATGGGCATAGGAGAGCCCTTCATGGTGGGTGGGTGGATGGGGTCTGCCCTTGTTTGGGGAGATTCAAAAATATAGGAATTTGGGGTGTTTTGACCAAAGTCAAACCTATGGTGGGTCCCTTGTGGGAGTTAAGGACCAAGGGGTTTAACTTGTCGGGTGAAGGGTCAAGGTTGGGGTGTCAAATCAAATATTGGCGCGTGGACGTTTTTCGGTGCGACATAAAGCTTGATTTGTCCGTAGTTTGACTTTCCGACATCGGAATTGGTTTCATCGAACTTCGTTGGTCTTGTTTTGACTTTTAGGAGTCTACTGAGCCTGATTAAGCTTGATTCTGAGTTCGTATGCTTAGTAATTCAAAGCTATGTCGTGGCGTCCTGCAGAACTTAAAACGAGCATATTCTTCGTACTACCTCGAATTGAAACGGAACGAGTTCCATTACACTCGTATTGATTACACGAGTTTAACGGAACCGGCGGAAGTTAATTTGGAGTACGTTTGGTCAATGTACCCCAACGACTTAGTTGTGACGCACAACGATACTCATTACGGTCGTTTTATCCAAACAACCTTGGATTGGAACGGAATGAGTTCCATTGCACTCGTATTGATTACACGAGTCTAACAGAACAGACGGAAGTTAATTTGGAGTACGTTTGGTCACTGTACCCCAACGACTTAGTTGTGACGCACAACGATACTTAAAATGGCCGTTTTCTCGAAACGACCTCGGATTGGGATGGAACGAGTTCCATTACACTCGTATTGATTACACGAGTCTACCGGAACTGACGAAAGTTAATTTGGAGTACGTTTGGTCACTGTACCCCCAACGACTTAGTTGTGACGCACAACGATACTTAAAACGGACGTTTTCTCTAAACGACCTCGGATTGGAACAGAACAAGTTCCATTACACTCGTATTAATTACACTAGTCTAACAGAACTGACGGAAGTTAATTTGGAGTACGTTTGGTCACTATTCCATAATAGTGTGGTTGAGACGTGCTACGATACTCAAAATGGTCGTTTTCCCTAAACGACCTCAGATCGGGATGAAACGAGTTCCATTGCGCTCATATTGGTCATACGAGTCTAACGGAACTGACAGAAGTCAATTTGGGGCTTCCTAGCACAATATCCCTTATTCGGGTCACTTTCTATCTTTTTGGGTTACTTTTATTGGGTCCACTAGGGTCTAGTGACCCAATAAAAGCTGGGATGTTACAGGTTGCCTTTGGCTCGACCCTTGACTTTGAATTTTGTCTAAGTGGCATGAATGGGTCCTAACCTCGAAGAATATGGATTGTACACAATCCCCGCTCTTTGCGAGCGATGAAGTGGCTCGGAAGGAAACATCCAACCCTTATTCGTCGAGGGTCTTCTGGCGAGCACATTGCCTACTGGAAAGCAGGGGGTCCTCCGATCTCTATAACTAAGGGGGGAGGGGCCTTCCCTGGCACGCCATTTTTCATTCCACGCGAGATGCTAACTCCCGAAGAGATGGTTGCGAAGACTCAACTACTGATGAAATTGCTGAACAAGTCGCAAGACGACGCTAAGCGTAAGAGAAAAAGGGGCGACGTTGATCGCCCTGCCAAAAGTACATCGCGCGAGGATGTTCCACTGGTCGCAAGACTAAGCTTCTCGTCGATTTATATGCTTCCCGTCGATTTTTCCTTGAGCTAAGCTTCCAGTCGACTTTGACTAAAGCTTCCCGTCCATTTTTTCCTTAGCCTTATCTGGGTTTTTGGTTGTCTTCTGCTGATCGGCAAGTCTTCTCGCCGATCGATGGGCCCGCCCGCCGATCGACGTGACAGCCAGTCGACTTTTTCCTAACCCCTTTTTCCGTCGATTAATACTAGATTTCCGTTGACTTGAATATATATATCTTCCCGTCGACTTTGTTATCTTCCCGTCGACTTCCCATTAGTCTTCCTGTCGACTTTGTTATCTTCCCGTCGACTTCCAATTAGTTTCCCGTCGACTTTATATAATCTTCCCGTCGATTTTAAGTTAGCTCTCTCGTCGACTTTTGCTTAAGTTTTCCCGTCGACTTTCCTTAAGTCTTTTCCGCCCACTGTGATAAACCTTTCCCGTCGACTTTTTTGTGTTTTTTCCCGTCGATTTTATCGACCTTTCTCGCCGAATTTCTTGTGTTTTTTCTTGTCGATTTTATCGACCATTCCCATCGACTTTCTTGTGTTTTTTCACGTCGATTTTATCGACCTTTCCCGTCGACTTTCTTGTGTTTCTTCCAGTCGATTTTATCGACCTTTCCCGTCGACTTTGACATAAAGTCTTCCAGTCTTTTTTGATTACGTTCTTTCTTGTCGACTTTGATATAAGTCTTTCCCATCGACTTTTGTTAAGTCTTTTCCCGTCAACCTTTGATAAGTTTTTTGTCGATTTCATTGCTTATTCTGAATTGTTTCCTCATGTATTTATATGTTCTTTTGCCGGGTGTTCCCGGGTATCTTAAGCGATGTACTCAAGTATTTTAAGTCCTTTTTGTTGAGACCTTTAGATGAAGCTATGCTTTATTCTCTAAGTTGTCCTGTAATTGTTAAGTGTTCATTCCTCGGGTTATTTTCGTCAGGTATATTGGGTTATTTCATCAAATATTCCAAGATAGTCTTCATGTGTATTTCTTGAATATTTTGATCTATGTTGTCTAATGCTCTGAGTGTTTTCCTTTGACCTGTTAAGTATTATTCTAATGTTTCGCCATCGGGTTAAGCTTATCTTTGTCTTGTTCCGACACCAAGCCTTGCATGGTGTCGACTTGCTGAAATCTTCAACCTTGTTGTAAGTTGAATGTTGATCTTAGGTTTAAATGTTGAATCTCGTGCTTGTTGATTCTCCTATCTTGAGTTGTGGTTAAAACCATCTGAAATCTTGTTTTCCTGCCTATCACTCTTTTGTTTGGCTTGTTGGATTTGAAGAGCGATGTTTGCTCTACAGGATATTGGGAGTCAGGTATGCTCTGTTGGGTCTGTTGGTTGTGTGAGCTAAGAGTCACCGCCACAGTGCCTCTGTTGTGCTGTTGGTTTGTGTGGAGTGGAGTCACCGCCACAACACCCCTGGTTTGGTTTATTTTGAGCTGATCAGTCTCAAATGCTTTAGCGTATATGTGTATTATATTATATATGACCATCACCTCTGAGCCGCAGGGACGGACACGTGGTTGGCTTGATTAGTTTGGCTATTACTTTGGTGCAGGTTTTTCTCTTACCGAGAGCTCACATTTGAGCTGGCTCGGGTTGTTGTAAGCTAATAAATGCTTATCTTCTTTAGTTCACTTTTCTGCAAACTATTGTTTTGATTGATGTTAACCCTTGTGTAGAAATCTTGGTTTCTATTGCTGCCACTTGCACTTTCTTGCTGAGACATTCTTTTCTTTTGAATGTCTCAGACTCAGAGCTGTAGCGGTTCGGGTAGTTGAGTTGGTGTTTTTTTTTGGAGCTGCGGATAGTTGCAGTTGTCCGTCTCCCCCTCACGGTTGTAAGGTAGACGTTTCTTTTGTTTCAACTTAGCCTTATCCCTTGTTTTTCTATGGGCTCGTGTCAGTTGTTGACGCCCATAGCTTTAGTTTTCTGGTGTTAGATTACTTGTTAGCTTTTCTGTTGTTACTTGCTAGTCGGTTTATATACTTGCTCTCTGGGAAGTTCTATGTTAGGATGCATGAGTTATTTTACGTATAGAAAATGACATTCTTGCATAACATGATTTTAAGTAAATAACACCTACTTTGAAGATCGTAGATAATCCTTTCTTTACTTATACTAAACTTAGATATGTGCATATCATTTCTAGAATGTTGATCTTCATGCTCATGTAGGCTAAAATGAACCAATTTTTCCGGTGCGTATATATAGTTTTCTACTCGTGGACTAGTTGATCCACTGGACCGAGGGGCACGATCTTAAGCTAAAAATGTAAATTCTTTTTATTTAACTCAATCACATTAAGGTCTTTTATAAATGTTCGTAAGGAGTGTTTTCCTGAGCGTCTGTAGTTGTCCTCTGCATGACGTGACATCATGACGTGTATTTTCCCCTTGATCTGATAATATTTATTAAATTCGTGGAAAATGCGGGTTGTGACAGTTGGTATCAGAGCGAGGTTAGCCGGGTTACTGGGATATTCTGGTTGGCCCATTTAACCGCCTGGTGAGGATCGTTATTCATTGCATACACGCACCAAAGGGTCATCCATATGTCTTGGCTGAAGCATGAACACTACACTCATAGCATGATAAGAAGTATACAGGGCATATTATGTAGTATGGGATGCATAATATGTGTTTGTATATAGATCCTCATAGGTGACAACATGCGACAGTTATGTAGTATGGGATGCATAACGCCAGTCCCATGGATGTCCATTAGCTCGATTTTTCTTTTTTGTTACATGCGATAATATGTAGTATGGGATGCATAAGATCGCATGTGTACTCCGCTCATAGCATGCTTTAAGGCCTTTTAAACTGTATAACACTGCATGCACATCATAACATAACATTAACACACATGCCAAGTTAAAGATATACATGATGACGCTCGTACACATATGATTTGAAATAAAATTATGACATTCATGCATTCATATTATGTGCACAAGAGTTAATAGGATGATGATATATCATCCTAGGTTAAGCATAACATGATTTCATGAATTTCCAGAGCAAGGTAACAACAAGAGCAAGTATCTACACTTTTCCGATCTATATCGAGTTAGGAAATTCTAGTTTGCTAATTGTTGTGTCTTAAGCTAGCTGTATTGAGGTGTTCGTTCGTAATTGCAGCCGATGACTCCAGAGCGTAGTGCGTTGGAGTCGGCTCTCCGGTTAGAGGGTGAATCCTCGGGTGCGCGCAGTGAAGCGATGATTGAGGAGTTGCGTCAGATTATCGAGGCATTGTCGAGGCAAAGGGCCGTGATGCAGGCATACATTTAGATGTTGATAGCAGCTGCCTTTGGGCAGCAGCCTAGGGTGTAAGACCCTGTTGTGAGTCAGGATGCGGAGTCGAGGAAAGGAAAGAGTAAGTATGGCGATAGTGGCAGCCCTGCCCCAAGTAAGAAGGGCAAGCAGGAGTTGGATCTTCAAGGTACTCCAAAGAATATCAGGTATTGCACTTTTTGCAGAAAATTGGGGCACGATCTTACCCAGTGTTGGAAGAAGGATAAGAAATGTGAGTATTGTGGGCAAAGAGGGCATGATGCGACTCGATGTCGGTTGAAGGATAGGGCGTGCTATCAGTGCGGGCAGAAAGGTCACGTGCAATCCCGATGTTCGTAGTTCCAGTTGGCCGGCCAGTAGCTTGCTCTTACGACTCTGGCACTGCCACCGCCTCAGCAGCGACTGTTAGATCGAGGAGAGGCCGAGTTAAGTGTAGTAGCCAAGGAAGGAGAGCAGTTTTCCCCCTAGGTGATTTCAGGTTAGATTCTAATCTAACTCTTAGTTTTCAGCTTTTGACCTAGTTTGCTTTCGCTTGTTTAGTTGCATATCCGATTTTATATGAGAATTTAAGGTAAAGAACCGTTAGGCGCGCGTCCTTTTCGATTTTGGTGCTACCCGCTCGTTCGTGGCTAAGACTTTTGTAGAGCGTCGTAGTTTGACCCTCGATTAGGTTGGTGATCCCCTTAGTGTTAAGTTCCCCTCTGATGACTCTGTGATGTTGGGTCAGGGAGTTTAGAGTTGTCCAATTCTCTTAGGTGATTTCTTAGCTTTTGCTAATCTAAGGGTGCTAGACCTGGAGGTTTTCGATGTGATTTTGGGCATGGGCTGGTTGTCCAGGTATGGTGTTGTTATCCAACGCAAGGTAAAGCGTTTGGACTTCAAGCTGGACATCGGTCATCCCTTGAGTGTGTTTGGCTTTCCGCGCTAGGTTTTCCCGATTATTTCTGCGGGGTGTGCTCAGAACTTTTAGTTTCCGGTTGGTTTGCTCACCTTGTTTCTATGTTAGAAGTTGTTTATAGCTTGCCGTGTATCGAGGTTTTTACCTGTGATGCGAGAGTTCCCTGATTTCTTCCTAATTAATGTCTCTGGGTTTCTGCCTGTGAGAGTTGTGGAGTTTGCTTTTGACCTTGATCCATGTTGAAGCCAGGAAAATCCTAGGCTCCAAAATTCGGATCAATGCAGCCGGAGGCTACTCTCCCAGCAGTCCAACGAGATGACTTGGCTGGCAACGACGAAGAAGCTAGAATAGCAACAAACAGGACCCCAGGTGTTGCGGCAGGGAGATCCCACCACGTACCCGGAAGCTCAAGAGAGACTTCCCCTCAACAACCAAAAAATGGCCGAGCAGGGTATGAGGAAGGCACCGACTTGGCTAGTACCGGAAGTAGCGGCCAAGGTTGACGGGTCTGAGAATTTGAACGAGGGGGGTTCCAAAAGCTCAAGTTTAGGTGTCAACCCAAGTACCCCTAGGGTCCTATTTATAGGAAAACCAAGGGGTAGGGGTTTTTTTATAGCCCAGCCCCTTCCCGACGAATAGCGACATTGAGGCGATCTCCCCCATAGAATATGCGAGTATCACTTATGGTCGCCCACCTTTTGGCGAGTATCCGGGCTACTCGCACGAGTGCACCCTTCTCCTCTAGGCTTTCTTCTGCTCCTGCTGGCTGAGTTGTCTTGGTGTCTTGAACTGTTGACTTCCGTGTTGGCCCTTTTACCTTGACTTCTGCCTACGTGGCTTTGAGTGGGCCCTACCCTCGGAGAATGAGGGTTGTACACAATCCCCGCTCTTTGTGAGTAACGCAATTGCTCGGAAAGAATCATCCAACCCCTATTCGAAGAGCTGCTTTGGGCGAGTATTAGGATATACTCGGCAGTCACATGACTGGCTCCTGGACTCTATATATAGAGGGGGAGGGGTCTCTGATGGCACGACCTTTCCTATCTCGCTAAAAGATGTCGCACAATTATGCCGAGGAAGCTGCTGCTGCCATGGCCAGCCTTATCAGCATGTTCGATGCTCCTTCGCTACCTCCTCGCGCAGATGCCGACCTTGAAGACTTCCTCGCTTCTAAGAAGAGGAAGCGTCTTGATAAGAAGAAGAAGAAAAAAGAGAAAAAGAGGAGTACGACTGCTTCGGAGGATGTCGTCGATCCTCCAGTCGACCAACGTCAGCAACTGCTTGACGACTTGGGTCTTTCTCGCGAGGGCAACTCGCCTATAACTGATCCTCCTATACCAAATGTCGCCGCGGGGGCGAGTACGACGGGGACCTCAGCCCCGAATCCACCGGACGTCGCACCTATGCGAGGTGGTGCTACCTACTCGCCACCTTTTTGGGTTAGTTTGCTGATTTCCACATTGTTAGCGAGGTTCTGACGCTTTCTGATACTCGCAGATTCACCGATCATTGATGCTCGGGAGGAGCCTTTGGCCGCTCTTCCTTTGCAATCATCTTCGATGATCTCGCCTGGAGCTGGGGAGGGGTCGCGTCGTGGCGGCTCAGTTCGGATCCTCCACAGCTCCCTTTTGGAGAAGAGGCCGTCGAGCGAGCAGAGGGCTTCTTCGGTGAGTAGCGCACCTCCACCGCCACCGCCTTCTCAAGAACCGGAGCTGGCGAGCAACCCGCAGCTCCCTGCTGAGAAGCTTTCGCCACCTCCTCCGTTCCCTCCTCCTGTCAATACTCAGGGCGATCAGCGCCCTACGTCTTCTGCTGCTCCTACAATGAACCTGGGAGAATCCTCCTGCCGAGGCGGGGCTGGTGGCTCTTCGGGTCTCTTCGCTCCAAGGGGAGGAGGGCGACCAGTAGATGGTCGCGGTCGAGGGGATGCTTCTCGCGGCAGGGAGGAAATTGGTGGGACTCATTCCACCCGGCGAGGTGTCGGGCACCATAGCTCCTCTCCTCACCAAGGAAGCATCCCCCTCCTCGGCGATCTCGCAGTCTTCTTCGCAGCTCGAGGAATGATGCTCGCCATCCTGGTAACTTTAGCTTGTTGGATTGCAGACTCTGTGCGATCTACTTATTGATACTCGCCTATTAAAGCATTCTGTCTTCTTATCTTCCGAGCTCGCGATCAGACTCCGATGGGATCTTTGATTGATGGAGTCGGCCTGCCTTCTACCGAGTACCAAAAGAGGGCTACTCGCGCCATCTTGGATCTGGAGGCGAGGTTGGAGCGCTTGGCGATTAGCGATCCGCATCGTCGCTTGGCGGACATGGAGGCTCGGGTTGAGCGTCTGGCGGCTAGCGAGCCTCAGCGTCGTCTGACCGAGTTGGAGGTGCGAATATCCCGGCTGGAGGAGTTTGAAACTCGGCTGGCTGCTGCGGAAGCTCGCCTTCAATTTTTCAATGACTTGGAGCGTCGGGTCGGCAGGATGGATCATCGTCTGCAGCTGCATCAAGACGAGCTCGTAGGGATACGCGCGAGCATAGGCTTGGCTGGTCGCCTGGCAAGAATGGAGGAACAGCTGCGACAGGGGGAGGATGCGATGTCAGTGGCCTTCGAGCATTACAGGCGCGCTCGTCGTATGGGTTGGGTCGGGCGACAACCTCAACTCCCCGATGCCCAGGCGAACCCCCAAGGACCTCTTTAGTTTCTGCCTTCTTTTTCTTCTAGTCGCTAGGTCGTCATTCGGCGAAGGCTTGTATTTGAATATTTTATTGAAGTAATTTTATTGGCGAGCATATAAAGCTGGCCCTTCATTTATTGCTCGCACATTGTGATGTCTGAATCTCTTCTATCTTCTTTCTTGTTTTGTCTTGCGAGTAGTAGTTTGAATGTCGCGCCTATTTGGCGAGCTCCTTGTACTCTGTTGCAGGTACTCGCTCGAAGGTCGCTGGTGATTTGGCGTGCGCCGCTGATTTTGGCGATTTTCTTTTATGCTTGCCACCCGTTACTCGTACTCGCGGTGATGTACATGACAAGCCAAGTATCTCCGACCACTATAAATAGGGGGGTTGGGTACGTATTTATTACGCTTTGGGCGATCTTCCTTCATTCCCCGCGAGTATCTTCCGACTGCTCTCTTTCTCGCCTCTTTGATACTCGCTTGCCTCTTCCTTTGCTTCAGGATGGCTGATGAGGCGGCCATTCGGCGTGCGAGTCATGCAAAGAATTTTGAGGCGACCTCCTTCAAGAAGGCGATTGCTCGGTCGCAGGACTTGAAGGAGTTCTCGGCTAAGTACCTGTCGCCAGGCTATGTCGCCAGACTTCCTTGCAAGGAAGAGCGCCTGAACTCTTTCCTGCCTACCAAGATAGTCTTCCCTGTACGCCACTCCGAGGTCGGCTTGCGACTACCATTGTGGACGGAGTTTTGCCAAATCCTCCGTTACTTTGGGATAGTCCCTGCCCAGATCAACCCAAACGGAGTGGCGATGATCGTGGGGTTCCTTTGCTTCTTGAGAGAAGAGAGGATGGCCTTCGATCTCTCTATTTTCCTGCGAGTATTCCACTTTAACGCTACATGCGAGGGTGTGGTCTTCTTGTGCAGCCACGTCTGCACTCTGGTCGGTACGGCGAATAAGAACCATCGCTGGGGCGAGCGACTAGTCATCATCAAAGGCGACTTTGGGGTCATCCCAAGCTCGTCCTTCCAGCCGGGGGAGAGCGCCTTTGTCGCTCCTTATTTGGAGGAGAGTAGGGAGAAGCTAATCGGCAGCTTCCGGAATCGCCGCTTGGATGTGGTTTTCTGGACGAGGCGAGTGGATGAGCTCGCCGAGGTGTTCCCGGGTGAAGGTAGTCTTCTGAGCGAGTATTGGTCCTACTCGCCCCTTTGTCTTTAACTGATGATTAACGCTCTATGTCTTGATGCATCGACTAAGGCGGGGACTACTGTCCCGATCGACTCGTCGCTGGGTGGCGATGAGCAGGAGGTCACCGATGATGATGCTGGGCCTTCTAGGAAGCGGAAGGCGAAGTTGAAGTCCAGTGAGCCTGCGATAAATAAAGAGGTCGCCAAGAGGGACCTGAGTGCGAGGGTGAATCCTTCGGAGGCTGGCGAGCCCAGCGGCCATCCGCACTTCAACGAAGGCATTCGAAGCGACGATGCCTATGGTCGCCCTTTGGTGTCCTGGGCTGAGCAAGCTCATGAAGTAACTTTGAGCACCAACCTCCCCGCCTGGTCGGAGGATTGGGAGGATACTAGCGAGGCGTTCGACATGATGTTCGCCCTCTATGGTCGCGCAGATGCCGAATCCTTGCAATATGATTTGGCCGAGTACCTTGCGCATCAGAGCTCGCGAGCTTACCTGTGAGCTGCCGAGCTCGGTCACGCGATGACGAGGAAACTGCTTGAGTACGAGCAGGTGAGCAAGGTGTAGAGCAAGAAGCTCATCACTGTCAAAACCCGCATTTTCCCAGGAATTTAATACATATTATCAGAGCAAGGGGAAAATACGCGTCGTGATGCCACGTCCTGCAGGGGACGACTACAGACGCTCAGGCAAACACTCCTTACGATAAATTTATAAAAGACATATATATCCCCTACGTGACGTGGCATCACAACGCGTAGCTTTCCCTACTCTGATAGCATTATGTTGGGAAAATGCGGGTTGTGACAATCACCATGGGACTGGAGGCCGCCAAGTGGAATGATCATGAGGTACTCGCTCGTCGCATTTCTGGTTTCTGGGATAGTCGCCTTTCGCGCCGATAGATGTTTGTTAACCGCTGTCTTTACCTGTACAGGCCGCCGAGGTGGAAATGACGAAGAAGGTATCTCAGCTGTAAAAGGAGATGGAAGATACTCGGCAGACCTTGGAGGCCGCCCAAGTTCGTATCGCCGAGCTGGAAACTCAGCCTGCCGAGCAACAGCCCTCGGAGGCGATCCCCTCTAGAGGCAAGCAGATAAGGATACACGGTGACGATATGCCGTACATTCTCCGGGAGATCGCGAGGGAGACCGGGAAAGTCATCCTGAGCAGGTTGAAAGTCGAAGGTCTTCTGAAGCCGGAGGCGATGGATTTGACTGTGGTGGACCTTATCCCGGCGCTGCTTGCCGAGGAGTCCACTTCCCCCATGCGAGTTCTTCCATCCTCGTCCAGCGATTCCGAGGACGAGGAAGATGATGGCGAAGATGTCGATATAGATGGCGAGGATGATGGTGATGATGGTGCTTAATCGCCGACCATTTGTAACTTTCTCTTGATATCTGCTTCATTATTTTTTTGAAGATGTAATTATTCAAAGAAATGGAATACAGGTTTTTGTGCTCGCCTGATGTTTTCATTCCCGCTTCCTTGTTTGCATGCCGAGTAGGTTCTTAGGATTGAGACGAGATTGAATGCTCGCTAGGATCCTAGGCATGGGCGAGATTGAGTACTGCGGTCGATGATCATACCTTACTCGCACCTGCATACTCGTACTTCATACTCGCGCATGTATAGTCGCACATGCATACTCGCCATCTTCAAGGAAAACCTCGTTGGAGTCAATCTGTGGAGGGCCTTCAGAGAAGATCCTGAGGGGCAAATGCTCCTAAAGCTCTCTTTCGTACCTGATGAAAGACTGCCATGATGCTTGTAATAATAATGAACCCTAGGATGAGAAGAGTAGAGAATAACCGTTGGGCTGGTACTAGGAGACACATCATCCCGAGCTGGTTTCCATCCTACCATAACGTTGATGTTGGTGAAGAGATCGACAAGTAGGGACTGACAGTCGGGGAGGCCCAAAGACACATCATCCCGAGGTCTCCATCTTACTGCGATGTTGATGCTGGTGAAGAGATCGACAAGTAGGGATTGACAGTCGGGGAGGTCCAAAGACACATCATCCCGAGGTCTCCATCCTACTGCGATGTTGATGCTGGTGAAGAGATCGACAAGTAGGGATTAACAGTCGGAGAGGTCCAAAGACACATCATCCCGAGGTCTCCATTCTACTGTGATGTTGATGCTGGTGAAGAGATCGACAAGTAGGGATTGACAGTCGGGGAGGTCCAAAGACACATCATCCTGAGGTCTCCATCCTACTGTGATGTTGATGCTGTTTCGACGAACTTTCTCCTGACATACTCAACAATCAGAGGGGATTAAACACACCAACTCAAATGATTGGACAGAGTCATTAGAAACGAAATGTTATGCTGCGAGCCTTTTACTCATTGAGAATTTTCAACGCCTTTATTCAAGGGTCCCCTAAGAGGTTAAGTCGATCATCCTATCGTCGAGCTAGGAGGTCGGCGTCACGACTTCTTCCTGATAATCTCTCCAGTCGGATGAGAGGTGCAGTCGGAGGGAACCGTGACCAACATGCAAGGGGGGAGCTGATCTCGACCGTCAATGCATAGGCTTGGTCTTAGGGGAACGCACTACCGAGGCACCGTCCCATCATCCGTTCTGGATCTTACGAGAATCAAGTCGGATGCCCGTTTCCCAACCTGACGCGGAGGTCGGCTTTGTTGGATCTGTAGGCGCCCTTAGAGGGGGGGGGGGGTGAATAAGGGTTTTAAAAACTTTAAACTTTAACAGAAAACTTTTGATATTTTGGTCGCAGTTAAATCAAAAGTAAAGAAATAATGAAATTAGAAATGAAATCAATTTTATTAAAGAAGAAAAGACATGATTATCATTTATAAAATTGATTACAAAATCTGATTTCAATGACGCTAGAAATCGAAGCGAATAATATGAAAAACCTTTTTGTTTTCTATACCGACTCGTATCCCCATGAACCGGTTGGCTTTAGCCGATCTCTCCCCAGATACGGCCTCAAGCCGCTCTAGCCAATCTATCACCAGAAAGGTCTCAAGCACCCCCTAGATCTACTCCCTAGACCCAGTCGCCGTGTGGCGAATTCCTCTCTAAGTCCTACCTAGACCTAGTCGCAAACACGAGGCGAATTCACGAACCAATTACAAAGATGAAATAAAGGAAAAATACAAAACACAAATATAAAACTCCCTATGAGGTAATCTGAAGGAGACGCCGAAGAATCACTGAAGATTGTTGAAGTCCAAGCGTGCGTTCTTCGCGTTGAGTTAGCGTGTTGATCCAAGCCTCCTTTGATTCCTCCTTTTGAAATATGAGTGGGAGATGTTTTTCTCTAGAAATACGGCCCTCACAAAGTTTCTGAAGTGCTGGAATAGGGCTCTTGACAATCAGTTATCGGAGAAGAAAAAATCCTTCGATTTATATAATTTGAGCCAACGCCGGCATTACGTCCTAACGCCTGGCGTTGACCATGTATAGCAATAAATTAATGGCTCGGATCTTCATAAGAGGAAAGAAATTCTGCACTTTAGGAATGTTTTATTTTAGGCAATATCAACGCTGGCGTTAAGGCTAACGCGATGCGTTGGGCAAATCATTCTTAATGTTCATCCTGCAATCACGGCTGCTTTCTCCTTGCCAAATTTGTCGACCACATAACGCTCAACGTTGACAGTAACGCCTGGTGTTGACTTTCTTTCTTCACCCTATTTCGTCGGACGGCAACTTCGTCGAACGGTCTTCACATTTCATCGAACTCCTTTTCGTCGAACGAAATTCTTATTTCGTCGAACGCATTTCGTCAGCCTCCATTTCAGCAGCCTCCATTTCGTCGAACGGAGTATTCGTCTAGCGCTAACGCCCAGCGTTAAGCTTAACGCCCGACGTTATATAGCATTCAATCCTTCAGCTTGTTGTTAGTGCCAGACCATTATTTTTGCAACCTGGTGTCATAACTGTCCAAAACTGCTTGCTAAAAACACAATGGCAACAAGATCAAATACAAGTAGGATTTGTTATTCTCAAATCAAAGGGATGGGGAAAACCATGTTCCAACAATCTCCCCCTTTTGATAATAACAAATTCAATAGAGATAAATCAGATTCATATATAAAGAATTTGTGTTTTTATAAAGTTATATGACACCCAGTAATTATAAGATAATGATAGGAATTATTGTTCATTGAACATTGTGCTCCCCCCTTCAAAAATGCTCCCCCTTAGTGTATACTCCCAAAAACTAGATACATGCTCCCCCTTAATCTAGTGAATCCTACTCCGTTAATCAATATGATTTAGCATTTTATTCTCCCCCTTTGTTATTAGCAAAAGAGGGTGGAGTGAAACAAAACTAGAATAAAGAAGACAAACGTTGAGACATAACTAAGAGAGGATTAAGAGTTTTGTGTAAACATAAAGTAAGTCATGATCGAGCTAAGGGAGAGAGTAGCACAGCAGAAAAATATATGATAAGCGTGAAAGAACATTAATGAAAATAATCACTTGCCCTTTTTAAATTAATTTTAAGAGTGATTCTACTTGTTAAGATAAATGCAAGTGTGTTTGAACAAGAACAAGTGAAAGACAAATCCTTAGAAATAAGCATGAGAACACGAAGTACATGATCAAAAGAGAAATATGGAAAACAAAAACAAAACAAATAAGAGTAGTATTTTTGTTATAGTTTGACCATTCCAACAATATGTCTAGACTTTTCACGTTTGAGCATTTTAACTTTGAAAATTTTCATAACAAATAGGCAAGCATGAATTAACATATTCAAAAGGATAGTAACTACAATGTAACCAATTCGTATTTCAAGTAAAGAAAACATTGTAGAAATCATGCATTGCAATCTAGTGCTTTTACTTGAATTTTTAGAGAATTATGTAATTTTGCATTAGGATCCAATTCTCATGAGTAGAAGCTTTATGAAAAACAATGATGTGTGTATAAGGTATTTTGATAAAAGTATACAAGTGAAATAATCAAAACACATGACATGTAATGAAATAGTAACAACAATATTAAGATTGTAATCATATAATTACTTTCACACATCACATCAAGAATAAAATTTCAAAGCACATAAAATACGTACAACTACCAAGTAGCTTCTCCCACACAATGCTCATTAAGACTTATCAGGGAGCGGAGTATTGCTTGGGGGATTACATAAGCATTTTTTTATAAAAATTATATTTTTAGTGATCCGGTGTACAAATAGAAGTGATAAAATGAAATATGTTTGCACAAGACACTTTACAATTCTTTCCAAGGTGCTCAACCTCACAATGCCCATTAAGCCTTATCAGGAGGGTGAGTAGTGCTTGGTGGAGTTATCTTTAGCTTTTTATTTCAGATTTTTATTTTAGGCCAAAGGTCTTTGAATTCACTTGTTGTTGCAAACATCTATATTATTAAAACAACACTTCAATATTGTGCATGAAATTTATTTTTAAAGGATGGTGTAGGTAATTTAGACATACAACTTATTATGTTAAAACTATTACACTACACAATCATGCAAGACTAAGATTATAAGCACATGCAGATTACCAAAATAGTGAGTGTATAATTCATTGATTAACATAAATCATTACTCATACTTAGAGGCATGCTAGGCAATCATACACAATTATCTATAGACTATTTCATTGCACATACTCAGATTAAGGTCAAGGCATGAAGATAAAAACAATGTTTAGGAAATTTGAAATCAAAATTAGACATTGAAGGTTATCTTTAAGAGTATGCCAAAAACAATTTTGACCTTTTTGAAACAACAATAACTAAGATGTTTGCTCTTGTGAAGTTGTATAGTCAAACCATAATTTTGTAAGGAGTTAAAGCAAAATAAATGACAAAAACATATTTTTGATCATTTTGAATTATTTGAATTTTTTTTTGTATTTTGGAATAAAACAACCAAATTAATAATGCAATACTTCAAGTATGAGAAAATAAACAGAGGAAAAATCATAAGAAAAATATTAGAAATATTTTGGAAAAATCAGAAATTCAATTTGGCCTAAATAGCTAACGCCTGGCGTTAACTAGTTAACGCCCAAACAGTACTCGATTTTTGAGGTTTTTGAAAAAAAATTTCTTTGGCATAGATAGTATGTACATAGACCTTCTTAGGGTAGAAATTTCAGAGAAAGTTGATATGTTTTGAAGGCTAAATTAAGCATATTTTATTTGTTCAAAAATATTTTTTATATTTTTATGTGGTTTTCATATATTTGTGTTTTACAAGATCATTAGAGCTCAAAGAAGATAAAATATGCAAAACACAAAATAAGCATGTATTATTTGTCCAAAAATATTTTTTATATTTTTATGTGGTTTTCATATATTTGTGTTTTACAAGATCATTAGAGCTAAAAAAAAATACAATACGCAAAACACAAAATAAGCATGTTCGATCAAAACAAGAATGCATGAATAATATAGTCATAAAGAGTGCATGCGAAATATATGAAATAGGAATGTCCTAGATTATAATACCCAAACTGTATGCCTATACACTAGCCCCGTACTAAGTGACGGATGGTCATGAGGAGCTGCACGCATGCCGTAGGTTGGGGTGTTAGTCCCATATGCAAACACTAGACAAAAACTCACCCTAGCACTCTTTCCCCCCAGTGCCTCGCAAGGCCCCACTGGAACCCTCCCCGGTTAAGGACAAGACATGACTTAGAGATTAGGTTATCTAATGTCTACAACCCCATGCCCTCGCTATTGTGAGACACATAATGTGGGTGAATAATCATGGACATCCTAAGCATTTTGTTCTATGGAATCAATTTAAAGTCACATAGTTATTTTATCTTTCAATTTTTCTACTTTAAGATGGATTCATTATGGCATTATTGATAACTAACATGAATGATAATATTTATTAGTTGATAATGCTAGTAAGATGAATTCATATTATGCCATAAGAATATTGCATATCTTTTATATCGATAGAAATTCAATTTGAAGACCTAGAATTAAATTATGATATGATTTGATGTTATTGATATCAAGGTGATTCTAAGGTCTAGATATAGTAAGGTACATGCAATCACAATACATAATTTATTCATATAATTATCATGATCACCCATTTTATGAAGGAACCAAAATGATCTTTTGTAGTTATGTGTAATGTTTGAATTAAAAGATCTTTTGATATTACATACTATAATTATGATCATTAATTTTATCACATAGAGATTTTGATACTCATAATTAATTATTGTATATAAAACAATTCATATTCAACCTTTTCAAAATATTAAAGAGAAAGATTGCAAGGTGAATGATGAATACAATGATAAACTATTTTTGATTATTTTTGAAAGATTTTATAAGTTTTCTCTTTGGTTTTTGAATATTAAACAAAAACATATATATTTTAGTGATTTTTCATAATTTTAAAATTACAGAAAATCGGATACTTGAGCTAGCGCCGGTGTTAGGTACTAGCGCCGGCATTAGCTCACAGAGAGTGCTTATTTTGATCATATAGCCTAGATTTTCTTCGATTTTGCTTCCGATTTTTCTTAATTATGTTTGTGCAATGTAAGGCCTGTCTAATGAAGTGAAGAGACGAGAAGAAATCGCAAAAAGTTGCGGAAGTTAAAATTTTAGTACATGAGTTTCACATTCATTAAAGCTCCATATTCATTAAACCTTAATTCTTGAGTTTTGCACAACCATTTAAGCTTAATTATTATATGATATGCAAACAAAGAAGATATGATTAATGTTATGCCAAAGTTTGATAGTGTTTCAACTTACAAACCTAGAATGAAGTGAGGATTCTATTCGATTTGATCTTGTTGATATCAAGATGATTCTAAGGTCAAAACTTGACATAAAACACAGTACGTACATAATACACCAACCATGATATGTAATCATATAATTCAAGCAAAAAACATATTGATAATTGAGCTTTCTTTTAGATCTTGATCTTTCTTTTAGGTCATGTTATTTCTTTAATTTGGTTGATGTGGGCTATAGAGCTTAATAGCCTAATCTTGATTAACATATCTTATAGCAAATTTATAATTCAATTTTATATGAATACTATATGATATATATAGGTAATGAATATAAGAATAATGGATAGGTCATCAAAATAAAATATGATTTTGATTAATTTGATTTATAAACTCATTAAGTTTTAAGAGATAAGATCATATTTCCTGTAATATATAAGATGACCATAACATGATAGCTTAATAAATAAGAAAACAAAAAAATAGAAAGACATTAAAGCATATCATGAAGTAGAAAAATTTGTATATTTCATTTTTGAAAATATTCTACTTCATGCATTTGGTGATACCTAATGAATAAGTGATTTAGGTATCCGAAGGGGACCAAGTGTGGTGATTCCTTTGGGTACCCAAGTATAACGTGTTTGCTTTTGGGGAGATGGAAATGAATGAGCCCTTTTGAGTGGAGTTTGTGTTTCATCTTTAACTTTGGGTCTCCATTCAAACCTTGGTTTAATATTATTTTATGTATCAAATTTCCAATGTGATTATCTTTATCTTTAAGATTATAATTGTAATGATTATTGAAAGTATTTTCATAGGAAATTTGTAAACATTTAATTTTACGTTGGGAGAAGATTGATTTTGTAAATGATAGTAATGATTGTATTTTGGAATTTCATTTTCAATCTTTTGAAGTTTTTTATTTACATTGTTTGACTTATTCAACTTTTGAGAAATCATATTCAACTTGCTTTTGGATTTTGCATTATATTGAGAATGTATGTTTTGAGAATTTTTCTTTATGATTTCCTTAAGCAAGTTGATTTTAGTTTTAAATTCATTATTCTTAATCTTTAAATTATGTCTAGCTTTATTATAAGCGATTGTGTTATTTTTAAGAGTGGAAATAATTGAATCAATATGATTTTGATAGTTATTTCTATATTCATTAAATGCTTCATCTATCTCTTTGATTTCAATTTTATAGTCCTTACACTTAGCACAATCATTTTTCAAGGATGAATTTTCTAAACATAATCTTTCATTTTGTTCTTTTATAAAAAGAAGTTCATTTTCAAGTTGTGTTTGTCTTTTAATTCATTATATTCTACATAAGGTGTAGTGTTTTCAACTAAGGAGCCATGGATAGAACTAGATTAATTTGAATTTGATTCTTCATTAATTTTTGCTTTTAAATTTTTATTTTCTAAGCGCAAATGCTTATTAGCCTTTTTTAATTTCTTAATTTTGCGCTTTGTAGTTTGAAGCAATTGTAATGTAGAAATAGAAGTACAAAAATGGAATTTTATTTCCTTACATTGCTTTCGGGAGAGGCACGATTTAAACAAATCGTTTCTTTGACATATTTTTGTCACTCCTCTTCCGAAGATAGTATTTCTTCTTCTCTTTCACTTGATGTGCACTTCATGGATCCGTCATGAGAGGAGCTTTCTTGACGACTTGTGCAAGCTTGCATATTCTCTGGTTCTTGCGATTGTTCCATGCCTGTAGAAGCAGAATCATAAGTTCTTTCAAGAAAATTCCAAATCTCATTTGCGGTAGGTAAAGTATAAATAAGTGTGAAAATATTTTGGTCTAAAGCATAAAATATACTATTCATAGATTTTGCATTTAAAACAATTTCGTTTCTAGATAGTACTCTAGGTGGCTTTTCAATAGTAATATTCCAAAAAATTTCATCTAAGGCCTTAAGAAAATTTTTCATTAATGTTTTCCACCCTTTATAATTTTTACCTATAAATAAAGGTGGTAATAATACTTTTTCATTTATATTGAAATTTTCCCCACTAGTTGAAGCGAGATCATGATCAAGAGACGCCATTATTCCTGGTTGTTAAGCCGATTTGGAATAACCTCGCTCTGATACCACTTGTTGGATCTGTAGGCGCCCTTAGAGGGGGGGGGGGGTGAATAAGGGTTTTAAAAACTTTAAATTTTAACAGAAAACTTTTGATATTTTGGTCGCAGTTAAATCAAAAGTAAAGAGATAATGAAATTAGAAATGAAATCAATTTCATTAAAGAAGAAAAGAAATTATTATCATTTATAAAATTGATTACAAAATCTGATTTCAATGACGCTAGAAATTGAAGCGAATAATATGAAAAACCTTTTTGTTTTCTATACCGACTCGTATCCCCACGAACCGGTTGGCTTTAGCCGATCTCTCCCCAGATACGGCCTCAAGCCGCTCTAGCCAATCTATCACCAGAAAGGCCTCGAGCACCCCCTAGATCTACTCCCTAGACCCAGTCCCCGTGTGGTGAATTCCTCCCTAAGTCCTACCTAGACCTAGTCGCCAACACGAGGCGAATTCACGAACCAATTACAAAGATGAAATAAAGGAAAAAATACAAAACACAAATATAAAACTCCCTATGAGGTAATCTGAAGGAGACGCCGAAGAATCGCTGAAGATCGTTGAAGTCCAAGCGTGCGTTATTCGCGTTGAGTTAGCGTGTTGATCCAAGCCTCCTTTGATTCCTCCTTTTGAAATATGAGTGGGAGATGTGTTTCTCTGGAAATACGGCCCTCGCAAAGTTTCTGAATTGCTAGAATAGGGCTCTTGACAATCAGTTATCGGAGAAGACAAAATCCTCCGATTTATAGAATTTGAGCTAACACCGGCGTTACGTCCTAACGCCCGGCGTTAACCATGTATAACAATATATTAAAGGCTCGGATCTTCAGAAGAGGAAGTAAATTCTGCACTTTAGGAATGTTTTATTTTAGGCAATATCAACGCTGACGTTAAGGCTAACGTGGCGCGTTGGGCAAATCATTCCTAATGTTCCTCCTGCAATCACGGCTGCTTTCTCCTTGCCAAATTCGTCGACCACATAACGCTCAACGTTGACAGTAACGCACGACGTTGACTTTCTTTCTTCACCCTATTTTGTCAGACGGCAACTTCGTCGAACGGTCTTCACATTTCGCCGAACTCCTTTTCGTCGAACGGAATTCTTATTTCGTCGAACGCATTTCGTCAGCCTCCATTTCGGCAACCTCCATTTCGTCGAACGGAGTATTCGTCTAGTGCTAATGCCCACCGTTAAGCTTAACGCCCGACGTTAAATAGCTTTCAATCCTTCAGCTTGTTGTTAGTGCCAGACCATTGTTTTTGCAACCTGGTGTCATAACTGTCCAAACCTGCATGCTAAAAACACAATGACAACAAGATCAAATACAAGTAGGATTTGTTATTCTCAAATCAAAGGGATGCGGAAAACCATGTTCCAACAGGCTTTACCTGCTTTCCTTCTTTCTTGTAAGATAATTGTTGCTGTGATAGGAGCAAGAATCTCTCGCCATCCCCTTTTCAGGGGGGTGAGGAATTTATTAATAAACAATTAATTTACAGGAGAGGGATGTATACTTTCTTGCTCAGGGATAAAACCTTTTCAGGTCATTGCCGCTCCAGGTATTTCCCAATAGCTCCCCTTCGTGATTTTGCAGGCGATATCCTCCTGTTACAAGTGGTTCATGGACGATGAAAGGTCCCTCCCAATTCGGGTTGAGCTTTCCAGCGGTTGCCGATCTTCCTGCCGTGTCCACCTTCTTCAGGACTAGATCACCCGCTTGGAAGTGTTTGAGGCGAACGTGTTTGTCGAATTGCTTCGCCATTCGACGCTTGATCTCCTCTTGTCGGGCTGAGGCTAAGTCTCGGAGTTCTTCAATGTAGTCGAGGGAGAGCTTCTGAGCTTCATCATTCTCCAGACGCCACTCTTCTTCTCCGTCTTCGGCTGCGATCACCCTCGGACTTCTGACCTCGAATTCTACTGGAATGAGAGCTTCGGACCCATGAGAGAGTTTGAACAGGGTTCCCCTTATGGCTGAGCTAGGAGTGGTCCTCAAAGCCCACAACACTGAGGGGAGCTGCTCCGCCCAATTCCTCCTTTGGTTTTCGACTTTCTTCTTTAGCAGATTGATGATTAGCTTGTTGGCGGCCTCCACTTGTCCGTTGCTCCTTAGATGATGTACTGACGCAAACCGAAGATCGGTTCCGAGTTGACTGCAAAAATCTTCCATCTCCAAGCTGGCGAATTGAGGACCGTTGTCGGTGACGATGGCGAGGGGGATCCCGAATCTGCAGACGATCTCTCCCCAGATGAAGTTCTTCACGATTTGAGAGGTGGTCTTGGCCAGAGCTTTGGCCTCGATCCACTTGGAGAAGTAGTCGATCATGACGAGAACGAACTTCCTCTGGCCACTAGCCAAGGGAAAGGGACCTATCAAATCCATCCCCCAGATAGCGAATGGCCACGGGGTGGTGATCGAGCGAAGTTGCTTGGCTGGCTGCAACTGAAGGGAGGCAAACAGCTCGCACTTTTGACATTTCTTCGAGAAGACCTCCGCATCCTTGCGGATAGTAGGCCAGAAGAAGTCATGCCTCAAGATTCGCTGTTCTAAAGTGCGAGTCCAGAATGACTTCCGCACTCTCCCGAGTGGATCTCTTCCAACACTCGAGGTGCTTCGTCTTCAGAGACACATCTAGCCAGAGGGCCCGAGTTGGTCTTGCGATATAGCTCCTCATCCTGCAACAAATAGTATGCCGCCTTGTATCGAAACTTCCTTTGATCCCCATCCTCCGCGGGGAGCAGCCCGGTAGATAGAAATGCTCCGAACGGATCCATCCACGAGGGGCGCTGCTCGATCTCCATCATCTCTCCTTCCTCAATGGACGATCGGAACAATTCAGTGACGATCCCTCCAGCCCTTGGCCCATACTTGGCCAGACGATCCGCTGCCGAGTACTCCTCTCTCGGTACATGCTCAACGAAGAAGGATTGAAAGCCGCCAATCAATCCTTTCACCTTGACAAGATACCTTTGCAGAATGGTGTCGCGCACTTCGAACTCTCCCCAAATCTGCGATGCGGCCACCATTGAATCAGTGAAGGCCCTGATGTCTTGGATGTTCATCTCCTTTGCGAGACGCGAGCCCTGCCTCGTACTCCGCCTGGTTATTTGTGACGGGTAAGAGTATCTCGACGGCCTGCTCGATCCTAGTTCCATGTGGGCTGACAAGAACGATGCCCACTCCCACAGAGCTCTTACCTGAAGCTCCATCCATGAACATCTTCCAAGGGATGGGAGTGGATGCCTCCTCTCCTGGCTCCGCCTATACTGAGAAGTCGGCTAAGAAGTCTGCCACCGCCTGCGCTTTGATCGCCACCCGGGGCGAGAAGGTAACGTCGAACTCACCGAGTTCTACCAACCATTTCGCCAGCCTTCCTGAATGCTCCACTCCTTCCCAAATATTTCAGAGGGGATGGATAGTCACGACCCGGATAAAGTGAGCTTGGAAATAAGGCTGGAGCTTTCGCGTCGATACCACCAAGGCAAAGACAAGCTTCTCCAAGATTGGATACTTTAGCTCCGCCTTCTTGAGGACCTGACTAACATAGTAAACAGGGAGCTGCTTCTTTCCTTCTTCCCGGACCAGCACCGAGCTTACTGCTTCCACTCCTACTCCCAAGTAGATAAGTAGGTCTTCGCCTTCTTTCGGGCTCTGAAGGAGATGTGTCTGAGTCAACTGCTCCTTCAGCTTACTGAACGCCTTCTCGCAGTCGTCGGACCAAACAAAGCTCTCGCTTTTCCGGAGCGACTTGAAAAATGGAGAGCACTTCTCCCCTGCTTTTGACAGAAAGCGGCTAAGACCCGCTAACCTTCATGTCAGCCTTTGAACTTCTTTCATTGTCTTCGGCGAGGTCATCTCTAAGATCGCCTTAACCTTGTCAGGGTTCAGCTTCACTCCCTCTAGGGTGATGAGATGTCCCAGAAATTTTCCTCTTCCATCCCCGAACACGCACTTTGCCGGATTGAGCCTCATCTTGAACTTCCTTAGCGTTTCGAAGGTCTCCACCAGATCAACCACATACTCCCTAACGCTCTTGCTTTTAATCAAGAGGTCGTCTACGTATACCTCCAGGTTCCTCCCGTTCTACTCCTTGAATACGTGGTCCATCATCCGCTGGTAGGTTGCTCCTACATTCTTTATTCCAAAGGGCATCATTTTGTAACTATAGCAGCCATCACCTGTGATGAAGGAAACATCGCGGCAATCGGGAGGATACATCCGGATCTGATGATATCCTGAAAACGCATCAAGGAAGCTCATTACAGAAAAACTGATGGCTGAATCAACCAGCGCATCGATTCGAGGCAAGGGATAACAGTTCTTCCGGCAGCTTTTATTCATCAAAGAGAAATCTACACACATCCTCCAGCTACCCCAAGCTTTTTTGACCATTACAACATTTGAGACCCAGCCTGGGTACTGGATCTCTGACACAAAACCCGCATCAAGCAACTTCTTCACGAATAGGTCCGGCCAACATGGTGTCACTCGATCTTTTCTTGTGGCGAACGGGCTTGACTGCGGGGTCAAGGTTGAGATGGTGGCAGGCCACCTCAGGATCAATCCCGGGCATCTCGGCAGCATTCCAAGCAAAGATGTCGACGTTCTCTTGCAGGCACGTCGCCATCTCCATCTTCTTGCTGACCTTCAGCGCTCCTCCGATCTTCAGCAACCCAGGTACTCCCGCCGCGGAGAGTACCTCGATTTCTTCAACCTCCTCGGACGCTTCCAGCCGGGCTGTGCCTCCTGTCACCCTTTCGAACTCCTCTGCGTCAGCCATCCAGCTGATGGTGCTGACCGAGATAAGGTAGCACTCGTGGGAGGCTCTTGGATTGCTCATGATCCTCACCTAGACGTCCCCCTGACAGTACTTGAGGCACTGATGGTAGGAGGATGGAACGGCTTTGAAGGTATTGAGAAGCAGCCTTCCAAAGATGGCCTTGTAGCAACTCGGGGCGTCGATGATGACGAAACGACACTGGAGAGGGGTGCCACTAAGAGTTACAAGGAGATCTACTCCTCCTTCCACCTCTTTCTTCTCTCCGGAGAAGCCAAAGAGAGGACCATCCGGCGCCCGGACTCTTGCTGCTCCGACGCCCAGCCCATCAAACGTCTCCTTGAAGACGACGTTCACGGAACTACCGTTATCGATCAGAATTCGATCAACGGTGAAGTCCTCCATGGCAGCTTGGATTACGAGGGCATCATGGAAGGGATTCTCATTCCCTAGTATGTCCTCCTCTGAGAAGGTTATCTCCTCCAACGGGGGTGGTGCCTGCGAAGTCGAAGCGACACTTCTTCGATAGATCTGATGGAGACTCCCCTTGCGGGAAGCTCCCAGCCCTGCTCCCCCGTGGATCACACCGACTCCTCTGCCTCCCTGTACGAGGTCTCCTCGACCTCCGTGGCCGACGCGATCTTCATTCCTCCTTCGGCCGATGGCTTGAACTGTCGGCGACTCGACAGGGGCTTCAATCCTCCGCTGCTCCCCTCCTACTTCTCCTGCTGCCAGCCTTCTCCTGGCTTCCCAAAAGTCTGGGCAAGCCATCGTAACATGCCCTTCCACTTGATGGAGATCACAATAGAGGGGGATCTCCTCTGCCTGCGGCCTTCTCTGCTTCTGGTTCTTCCGACCTTGCCGATTGCCGCGCCGGGAAACCGCCATCGCTTCTTCCCTTCTCCTTTCCTGACGCCCCTCTGGTCTGTCGAAGCGTCTTCTCTCCGGGGATCTCCTTCCCCGTTCCTGACGCTGAGGTCCTCTGGCCGGCCTCCAAGGTGGCCGGTTAATGAGGACTTGGTAACGCCTCTCCTCCTCCCGACGCTCTGGGGCTACGATAAGCCTCCTCTCATTATTTCTTCTTGGCTCCTCCCTCATGGGCTCTTTTCTCCTTCTCTCTTCTCTGCCCCTTCCTTCTGGCTTCCATTTCTCTGCCCTCCTGAGCTCTTCTTTCTTCCTCTTCTCGGGGGTCTTCTCCTCTTCCTCCTCCTCATCCTCCTTGGTCACTCGGGTGAGCCTGGCTAGGAAGCCGCGGTTGGAAACCTCACCCTGGACGAATTGATTGGCCCTCTCGATGAGATTGTCATAGGAATAGGGAGGGATCCTACCGAGCTCCAACTTGAAGAGGCCTTCACGAAGGCCGAAAGTCAGGGCCAGCTGCAAGGTGCGACCATCCACCTCCTGGATGTCCAACACCTCTTCCTGGAAGCGGTCGATATAGTCCCCCAACGTTTCTTTTGCTCCCTGCACCAAATGGAAAAGGGTCGTGGCCTCCTTCTTCAGCTTCTTGGCCGTGGAGAACCGCATGGTCAGCCCCCGGCACAAGTCCTTGAAGCAGTATATGGAACCTGCTGGCAACTGGTGGAACCAGTCTCGGGCTTTCCCCCGGAAGGTGATCGCGAACAACCTACACTTGAAGGCATCAGACATGGTTCGGATGGAGGCTACATCCTCGAACCACTGGATGTGTCGGATAGGGTCATTCCTCCCCGAGTAGTAATTCATCGAGGGATCTCTGAACCCCTCCGGCACTGGCGCGACAACGACCTCCTCACAGAATGGGCACCTCCCACCAATCTGGCGACGACACTCTTCTTGGCGAGTATCGCCCCCATACTCGCTAACCTGGCGAGTACCGAAGTAACTCGCCTGCTCCTCCTGCTCGCGGAATCGGGTTCCGCCTACTCCTTGTGAGACCTGCGGGTAGAACTGCGACCTCCTTGGTCGCTCCAGCTCATCTTCATACTCCTTCCCTGCTCGCCGAGGGTGAGCACCTTCTTCGGTCAAAATCGGACGATGAGGCGGGGTCGTCGTTCCTTCCATGCAAGGTTGAAGAGCTGCTCGCTTGGATCCTTCTATCTGCCGCGCGAATTCCTTGAAGACTGCTAACGTCACAAACTCGCCGCCACCGGCCGAGTTCCCCACCACCTCAGCATGGTCGCCAACTACAACCATCTCGCCTTTCTACCAAACTTTCTTCCTCTGGCTATGATCCACGCTCATCGCACCAAAGTGTTGAAGCCAGGAAAATCCTAGGCTCCAAAATTTGGATTAATGCAGCCGGAGGCTACTCACCCAACAGTCCAACGAGATGACTTGGCTGGCAACGACGAAGAAGCTAGAAGAGCAACAAACAGGACCCCAGGTGCTGCGGCAGGGAGGTCCCACCACGTACCCGAAAGCTCAAGAGAGACTTCCCCTCCACAACCAAAAAATGGCCGAGCAGGGTACGAGGAAGGCACCGACTTGGCTAGTACCGGAAGTAGCGGCCAAGGTTGACGGGTCTGAGAATTTGAACGAGGGGGGTTCCAAAAGCTAAAGTTTATGTGTCAATCCAAGTACCCATGGGGTCCTATTTATAGGAAAACCAAGGGGTAGGGGGTTTTATAGCCCAGCCCCTGCCCGGCGACTAGCGACATTGTGTGATCTCACGCATAGAATAAGGGAGTATCACCTATGGTCGCCCACCTTTTGGCGAGTATCCGGGCTACTCACACGAGTGCACCCTTACTCGCCTAAGCTTTCTTCTACTCCTGCTAGCTGAGTTGTTTTGGTGTCTTGAACTGTTGACTTCCGTGTTGACCCTTTGATCTTGACTTCTGCCTACGTGGCTTTGAGTGGGCCCTACCCTCAGAGAATGAGGGTTGTACAAGCCGGGTACTCGTCCTATTGCTAAGGCACCGTACCCTTTGGCCCCGTTTGAGCTGGTAGAGTTGCGCACTCAGTTAGATGAGTGGTTGCAGTGTGGCTTTATCTGGCCTAGTTTCTCGCCCCAGAGTGCTCCCGTCTTGTTCGTAAAGAAGAAAGATAGTTCGATGAGGTTGTGTATCGGTTATCGAGAACTAAACAAGGTGACCATCAAGAACAGTTATCTGTTACCTCAGATTGATGGTTTGCTTGATCAGTTGCGTGGTAGCTCGGTGTTTTCGAAGATTGATTTTCATTTAGGCTACCATCAGTTGAGGATCCGCGAGTCAGGTGTTCTGCGGTCTACTTTCCGTTCTCGGCTTGGGTAATGTCTTTGGTAATGTCCTTTTCCTTTTGGGGTAATTCCTTCGTTTAGGTTAATTGGGCGGTGTTGGATTTAGAAGGCTTTGTTGTGAGCTTTGATCAGGGATCGAGTGATCTATTTTGAGTGCTAAGAGGTAATCTTATCCACATCTATTTTCCTAGCCCTCTTCAGTTAGCGTTTCTATCCAGCGAGTGTTAACTTATCTCTCTCTTTGCCCTTGTTGATTCGTTAGCGTTTTAAGTTTCGGTTCTAAGTTTCGGGGCGAAACTTCCTTCTTGGTGGGGTGACTGTAACGCCCCTGATTTTTCAGGATTTATTTTAATCCTTCTTTGACGTCATTTTGATGTAAGGGCGTTACGTTAGTGCGAAGTTAGCGGTGCACCGCCGTTTGCACGTTTTCGCGTTCGTTGGGTCAATTCGACCAAATTTTGGAGTGTGCCGGAATTGGAAAGTTTACGTTAGGAAATTAAGTTAATTAATTTTAGAGAGGTTCGTCGAAGTTTCGTTGCGATCCGAGCGTTATTGGAGCCCCGGTGTTTTTTCGAAGATTTGTGTATTTATCGTCGCCTCAATCTTCAAAAATTTTTATCTTGAGTTTGGCTCGTCGGATTTCGATTCCGCCTTCTCCGTTGAATTCGTAGCGCCGACATTTGTCTTCGGCGTGATTTTCGTTGAAATCGGCGACCGTTGGTTTGGCTTTCATTTTCTTATTATTATTATCATTATTATTATTATTATTATTAATTATATTTGATGTAATCCTCTTCCTCCATCCTTCTGTTTATATATATAATATATAAATATCTTCCTTCATTATCTCTCTTTACATATATATTATATATAAATATCCCTCTTTCTTCATCTTCTTCTTTTCTAATTTCCCGAACCAGTGCTTTCGTGAGAGAGAGTGTTTAGGGTTTCTTGAGCTTCCGACCGCTGCCGACGAAGCTCCAGTGCGCGAAATCTTCGTCGGAGCATAGATTTGGAAAGCTCTCGCCGTGCTCTTCGCGTGCGTGGTAAGTTTTGTTCATTTCGTAAATTTTTGGCGCTAGGGTTAGCGGCCCTAACCCTCTTTTTGTCCGATCTTTGTAGATCCTTCGTGCTTAGGCCGTGTTTGAGCCGATCCTTGGCGTGGCGGGCTTGAGAGTCTATTTTTCGGTGTTTCGAGTAAAGGCAAGTGGTGGTTTGTCTTCTTTTTCCCTTGGTTTGATTCTCCAATTTTCCCTTCCTTGTTTTGTTATCTTTTGTATGATGGCATTTATTTGTTTGTTATTTATTCCTGTAAATTTTACTAAGTTTTTTTCTGGAATTTTCATATAAGTAGTCTCACTACAAGAAAATTGACTTTTAGCCAAGGCAAATTGCTGTGACTAAAAGTCTAAAATCGTGGCAAAAGACTTTTAGCCATGGACTGCCGTGGCAAATGGGCGTGGGTAATACGAGCTTGGTAAAAAAGTATTTGTCATACTCTTTTTGTGGCAAATACCCTTTTTCTATTACTTTTAGCCACGATTTTAGACTTTTAGCCACGATAATTTGACTGTTTGCCATGGCAAATGGCCGTGGGCAATACGAGCGTGGCAAAAAGTGAATTTTCTAGTAGTGTCTGTCCGGTCGAATTCTTTCTTACTTAGTCCTTTTCCTGAAATTTGTCTGTTTTTAAGCCTTCCCGTCGATCGGCACCCCGTCCCATCGATCGACGGGAGAGGGCAAAGTTATCTTCCTTGTCGAATTTTTCTAAGTGAAAATCGATGGGACACCCGTCAATCGGGCTCCTGTCCCGTCGATCGGGCTCCCACCTCGTCGATCGGGCTCTCTTCCAGTTTTCGCGTCGATTTATATGCTTCCCGTCGATTTTTCCTTGAGCTAAGCTTCCAGTCGATTTTGACTAAGCTTCCCGTCAGTTTATATGCTTCCCGTCGATTTTTCCTTGAGCTAAGCTTCCAGTCGACTTTGACTAAAGCTTCCCGTAGATTTTTGCCTTAGCCTTATATGAGTTTTTGGTTGTCTTCTGCTGATCGGCAGGTCTTCTCGCCGATCGATGGTTTCGCCCGCCATCGACGGGACAGCCAGTCGACTTTTTCTTAACCCCTTTTTCCGTTGATTCAGACTTTAGCTTTCCGTCGACTTGAATATATATCTTCCCATCATCTTTGTTATCTTCCCGTCGACTTCCAATTAGTCTTCCCGTCGAATTTGTTCTTTCCGTCGACTTCCAATTCGTTTTCTCGTCGACTTTATATAATCTTCCCGTCAATTTTAAGTTAGCTCTCCCGTCGACTTTTGCTTAAGTTTTCCCGTCGACTTTCCATAAGTCTTTTCCATCGACTTTGATAAACCTTTCCAGTCGACTTTCTTGTGTTTTTTCCCGTCAATTTTATCAACCTTTCCCGTCGACTTTCTTGTGTTTTTCCAGTCGATTTTATCGACCTTTATCGTCGACTTTCTTGTGTTTTTTCCCGTCGATTTTATTGACCTTTCCCATCGACTTTGACATAAAGTCTTCCAGTCAATTTTGATTATGTTCTTTCTTGTCGACTTTGATATAAGTCTTTCCCGTCAACTTTTGTTAAGTCTTTTCCCGTCAACCTTTGATAAGTTTTCTGTCGATTTCATCGCTTATTCTGAATTATTTTCTCATGTATTTATATGTTCTTTTGTCGGGTGTTCCCAGGTATCTTAAACGATGCACTCAAGTATTTTAAGTCCTTTTGTTGAGACCTTTAAATGAAGTTATGCTTTATTCTCTAAGTTGTCCTGTAATTGTTAAGTGTTCATTCCTCGGGTTATTTTCGTCAGGTATATTGGGTTATTTCATCAAATATTTTGTGATAGTTTTGGTGTGTATTTCTTGAATATTTTGATCTATGTTGTCTAATGCTCCGAGTTTTTCCTTTGACCTGTTGAGTATTATTCTGATGTTTGGCCTTCGGGTTAAGCTTATCTTTGTCTTATTCCGACACCAAGCCTTGCATGGTCTCGACTTGCTGAAATCTTCAACCTTGTTGTAAGTTGAATGTTGATCTTAGGTATAAATGTTGAATCTCGTGCTTGTTGATTCTCTTGTCTTGAGTTGTGGTTAAAACCATCTGAAATCTTGTTTTCCTGCAGAGTACTCTTTTGTTTGGCCTGTTGGATTTGAAGAGCGATGTTTGCACTACATGATATTGGGAGCCAGGTATGCTCTGTTGGGGTCTATTGGTTGTGTGAGCTAAGAGTCACCGCCACAGTGCCTCTGTTGGGATGTTGGTTTGCGTGGATTGGAGTCACCGCCACAGCACCCCTGGTTTGGTTTATTTTGAGTTGATCGGTCTCAAATGCTTTAGCGTATATGCTTATATATGTGTATTGTATTATATATGACCATCACCTCTGATCCGCAGGGACGGACACGTGGTTGGCTTGATTAGTTTGTCTATTACTTTGGTGCATGCTTTTCTCTTACCAAGAGCTCACGTTTGAGCTGGCTCAGGTTGTTGTAAGCTAATAAATGCTTATCTTTTTTAGTTCTCTTTTCTGCAATCAATTGTTTTGATTGTTGCTAACCCTTGTGTTGAAATCTTGGTTTCTTTTGCCGCCACTTGCACTTTCTTGCCGAGGCATTCTTTTCTTTTGAAAGTATCAGGCTCGGAGTTGTAGCAGTTCAGGTAGTTGAGTTGGTGTTTTTTTTGGAGTTGCGGATAGTTGCAGTTGTCCATCTCCCCCTCACGGTTGTGAGGTAGTCGCTTCTTTTATTTCAGCTTTGCCTTATACCTTATTTTTCTATGGGCTCGTGTCAGTTGTTGACGCCCATAGCTTTAGTTTTCTGCTGTTACTTGCTAGTCGATTTATATACTTGCTCTCTGAGAAGTTTTATGTTAGGATGCATAAGTTATTTTATGTATTGAAAATGGCATTCTTGCATAGCATGATTTTAGGTAAATAACACATACTTTGAAGATCGTAGAGAATCCTTTCTTTACTTATACTAAACTTAGATATGTGCATATCATTTCTAGAATGTTGATCTTCATGCTCATGTAGGCTAAAATGAACCTATTTTTTGCCGCGTATATATAGTTTTCTACTCGTGGACTAGTTCATCCACTGGACTGAGGGGCACGTTCTTAAGCTAAAAATGTAAATTCTTTTTATTTAACGCAATCACATTAAGGTCTTTTACAAATGTTCGTAAGGAGTGTTTTCCTGAGCATCTGTAATTGTCCCCTGCATGACGTGGCATCATGACGCGTATTTTCCCCTTGTTCTGATAATATTTATTAAATTCGTGGAAAATGCGGGTTGTGACAGAAGATGATCCGCCCAGTTCCTTCTTAAGTTCTCGAATTTTTTCTTTAGGAGGTTGATGACTAGCTTGTTGGCGACCTCCACTTGTCTGTTGCTCTGCGGATGATGTACTGAGGCAAACCGGAGATAGGTCCCTAGCTACTTGCATAAGTCCTCCAGCTCCAAGCTGGAAAATTTCGGACCGTTGTCAGCGATGATGGCGAGTGGGATTCCAAACCTGCATACGATTCCCCTCAAGATGAAGTTCTTCACGAGTTGAGAGGTGGTGTTATCCACGGCTTTGGCCTCGATCCACTTGGAGAAGTTGTCGACCATAACGAGAACGAACTTCCTCTAGTCGCTAGCTTGGGGAAAGGGGCCAATCATATCCATTCCACAAATGGCAAACGACAACGGGGCCATGATCGAAAGAAGCTGCTGGGCTGGTTACAACTGGAGAAGGCGAAGAGCTGGCACTTCTGACACTTTTTGGAGAAGGGTTCAACATCCTTCCGGATGGTTGGCCAGAAGTAACTGTGCCTCAGGATTCTTTGCTCAAAAGTTCAGGTCCCTGAATGACTGACGCACTCTCCCGAGTGGATTTCCTCCAGAACTCGAGGTACTTCGGCGTCTAAAACACATCTGGCCAAGGGGCCTGAGATGGTCTTGCGATACAGCTTTTCATTGTGCAACAGGTATACGCCGCCTTGTATCTGAATTTCCTTTGATCTTCACTATCTGCTGGAAGTTTACTGATGGTTAGGAAGGCTACGAACGGATCCATCCAGGAAGGACGTTGCTCGATCTCCATCATTTCACCCTCTTTGATGGATGGTTGAAACAGCTCGGTGATCGTACCTCCAGCCCTCGGACCGTCCTTGGCCAAACGGTCTGCCGCTGAATTCTCCTCCCTTGGCACATGATCGACGAAGAAGGATTGGAAAACGATGATGAACTCTTGAACCTTGACCAGGTATCTCTGCAGGATGGCGTCGCGCACTTCGAACTCCCCTCGAATCTGCGAAGCTACCACCATTGAATCTGTGAAAGCTTGGATGTCTCAGATTCCCAACTCCTTGGCAAGACGCAAGCCTGTCACTATGACTTCGTGCTCTGTCTGATTGTTTGGGACGGGGAAGAGGATCTCGACTGCTTGCTCGATCCTAGTACCCAGTGGGCTGACAAGCGCGATGCCTACTCCCACAGAACTTTTGCCCGAAGCTCCGTCAACGAACATCTTCCAGGAGACTAGATTTGAAGGGCCCTCGCCTACATCTGCCTCCTTCAAAAAATCTGCCAAAAAGTCCGCCATCGCTTGCACTTTTATCGCCACCCGAGGTGAGAAGGAAATGTCGAACTCGCTGAGTTCTAACGACCATTTTGCCAGCCTTCCATAATATGCCACCCCTTCCAGAATTTCTCGGAGGGGATGATCGGTCACGACTCGGATGGACTGGGATTGAAAATAAGGTCGGAGCTTCCGCGCCGACACCACCAAGATGAAAGCTAGCTTTTCCAGGATAGAATGCCGCAACTCTGCTTTCTTGAGCACCCGACTCGCGTAGTAGATGGGTAGCTGCTTCCTTCCTTCTTCTCTAACCAGCACGGAACTCACTGCCTAAGCCCCCACCCCTAGGTAGAGGAGTAGGTCTTCGCCTTCCTTCGGGCTCTAGAGGAGAGGTGTCTGGGTTAGTTGCTGCTTCAGCCTTTCGAAGGCCTTCTCGCATTCCTCGAACCACTCAAATAGTTGTTTGTTTCGGAGCATTTTGAAGAATGGAGAGCACTTCTCTCCCGCCTTTGACAGGAAGCGGCTAAGGCCTGCCAGCCTTCTTGTCAGCCTCCGGACCTCCTTGGAGCTCCTCGGTGAAGTCATCTCTAGAATAGCCTTAACCTTGTCAGGGTTAGGCTCTACTCCCACCGGGGTAAGGAGATGTCCCAAAAACTTTCCTCTCCCCGCCCCGAACACACATTTTGTAGGATTGAGCCTCATTTTGAACCTTCGAAGCATCGCGAAGGTCTCGACCAGGTCAATAATATGCTTTTGGGCGCTCTTGCTTTTGACCAAGAGATCGTCCACATACACTTCCAGGTTCCTCCCCTTTTGCTCCTTGAAAACTTGGTCCATTATCCGCTGGTAGGTGGCTCCCGTGTTCTTCAACCCGAACGACATCATCTTATAGCTGTAGCATTAATCATCAGTGATGAAGGAGACATCGCAGCAATCAGGGGCATGCATCCGGATCTGGTGGTATCCTGAAAATGCATCGAGGAAGCTCATCACAGAAAAATCGACGGCTGAATCAACCAGTGCGTCGATTCAAGGCAGGGGATAACAATCCTTTGGGCAAGCTTTATTCAGAAGGGAAAAATCAATGCACATGCGTCATTTCCCACCACCCTTCTTTACCATTACAACATTGGAGACCCAGCCTGCATACTGGATCTACGACACAAAGTCTGCCCCATGCAGCTTCTTTGCTTCCTCTCTAATGGGTTCGGCCAACCCGATGACACTTGGCATCTTCTTCTGCCGGATGGGCTTGACCGTATGGTCTATATTGAGGCGATGACAGTACACCTCCGCGTCAATCCCTAGTATCTCGGCGACACTCCAAACGAAGATGTCGACATTCTCTTGCAGGCATGTCGCCATCTTTATCTTCTCCTCGGTCTTCAGGGAGCCTCTGATCTTCAACAATCCAGGCACTCCGGCCTTGGAGAGAAGCTCTATCTCTTCCACCTCCTCCACCGCTTCTATCCTCGCCATTCATTCTAGCACCTTCTCCATCTCCTCAGCGTCCACCATCCAGCTGATGTAGCACTCGTCTGCGGCTCTTGGATCGCAGTGGAGGAGGTGGAAGAGATAAAGGTTCTCTCCATGGCCGGAGTGCCTGGAGAGGTAACATTCAATCTAGATCCTCACCTGGACCTCCCAATGACAGTACTTCAAGCACTAATGGTAGGAGGACGAGACGACCTTGAAGAAATTGATGAGTGGCCTCCCGAAGATCGCCTTGTAGCAGCTCGGGACATCGACGATGACGAATCGACACTTGATTGAGGTGGCATCGAGGGTTACTAGCAGATCCACTCCTCCCTCCACCTCTTTCCTCTCTCCTAAGAAGCCAAAGAGGGGACCATCCGAAGCCATGGCCATTCCTGCCTTGATTCCCAATCCGTCAAATGTCTTGAAAGTGTACAGTGTAACCTTTGAGTATTCTCTAGAGGGGGTGAATAGAGATTTAAAAACTTTACCCTAAATATGCACACACAATAATAAAACTATTCCAATAACTATGCAATCACAACAACCAACACAGAATAATATAAAACAAAGAAACTGAAAGACAGTAAGCACTAAAAGGGACAACACAGAAAAGCAAACTCAGAAAACATAAAATTTTTATAGTGGTTCCCCAAAATGTGGGTAGTCCACTCTTCTGCCACCTGGTAGGATTGCACTATCTAGTGCCTGAGTCTTTTGATAAGGAGACTCTCAAAACCAACACTAAGTCTTTTGATAAGGAGACTCTTAGAACCAGACACTGAGTAATTTGACAAGGAGACTATTAGAACTACGGAGTCTTTTGATAAGGAGACTCTTAGAACTAACTGAATCCTTTAAAGAAGGATTCTTAGGTCTCTTTATCAGTTATAGAATAAAAAAGGAGTAATAAAGAAGAAGAAGAAGAAGAGAATGATTCTGTTTTATAAATTCTTCTACAGCTATCACACAAAATGATGTCTTTTGATGTTCTTAAGAATTTGTATGTGATGAACCATTGCTTGTGATAGAGAAGAATGCAAGGGTTATGAGCTTGTGATCCCTTGTGATTCATGTACTCAAGTTTGCTTGCTGCTGTAAGATGTGAAGAAGAAGAAGAAGAAGAAGAAACAACTTTGTTTTGTATTCTTGTACAAAGGTGTTCTTTTTTTTCTTTTTCAGAGAGAAAACTTCAGGAAGAGGAAGAAGAAGACGGAAAGTTCTTATTGTTGTGTTCTTCTTCTCTATGTGTATACTTATTCTTTGCCGAATAGTATTTGATTTTTCTTTCCTCTTCTGTTCTGTCCTTAGAAGGAATATCCTTTGGACAAAGGTATTTCTTTCTATTTATATTTCCCGACCCGTCAATCTATTTTGAATAACTTCTAAGAATATCTTTGTTGTCCATCTGAAGTACTTCGTTCCATTCATGGCAATAAACGAGTTGTTAGAAGATAGACTATAGCCTTGGATACCTTCTAGAAAAGCATCTGAAAGTGTATAACCTCGATATTCGCCAGAAGATGGGCATAGATTGAGAAGTCAACATGCAAAATAAGTAACAAGGAAGGCGAGCCAGAGTCTCAAAGTTCACTCGCAGGAAGGCGGGCGAGCCGGGAACTCGCCGTAGGCTCGCAAGAAAGCGGGCGAGCCGGGTTCTCGCGGGCTGTTCGCAAGAAAGCGGGCGAGCCGGATTCTCGCGGGCTGCTCGTAAGAAGGTGGGCGAGCCAGATCTTCGCGGTCCGCTTATAGTGGTCTTTTGGGCAGTCCAGATTCTTTCCAAGTTTCTGTGTTCGACGAACTTCAATCTGCGTTCGACGAAATCCGTTCTGCGTTCGACGAACATCGCTTCAGTTCGACGAACTCGCTATTTAGCTCGACGTTTTCTGTCTTCCAGCCATCTCCACAGATTTTGTCTTCAGTTCGACGAGCTCCAGTTTGAGATCGACGAACTCAGCTCTGCGTTCGACGTATAAGTAACAAGATGTTCAGTTCGACGGAATTGCTTCTCAGCTCGACGAGCTCAATCTTCCAGCCAGTTCAGTAGATTTTCACAGGGCGAGTGGAGCTCGCAGGAGGGAATGCGAGACCTTGCCTCGTCGAATGTCTCCAGAAGGAGGGCGAGCGGGGCCTTCACAGAGCGCTCGCCTAAGAGGGGTTTCACAAGCCATACTCGCGAGGAGACTCGCGGGAGCTCTCGCGAGTAGCCTTCTCGCATGCCACATGCCCATAGGCTAAGGAGGCGAAATCACCCCTCTGCCCCTGGTGGTCTGCCGTTAGCCCCTCCAAACTGTGGAGTTTGGTTGTTAGCAGGCCAAATTGGGGTGTGTTTAGTAAAACCAAAAGGCGCAATTCCGCTATTAACAGACCACGAACAAAAAACTATAAATAGACCTTGAAGGGCACCTTGGGAGAGGATTCCAATCTCAGTTCTCTGAGCTTCTTCCTCCCTTGGTTACTTTGGTTTAGCTCTCTAGCTCTCTGATAGCTAAGATTTAGGATGTAAATAATATTCTCCAAATTCTGCGAACTATAGGCAAGAGCACCTATCATTCATAGCATAGGATATTCAAAACAAATAAATATCAAGTGTCGTATTCCACGGGTCTGTTGATTACTTCTACTCACGCAAATTATTATTATTTTATCGGCAGTAAAATAGAGTTTTGAAAATAATTAGAAGAAAAGAAACATTTGATCGGGAATCATTCTTAAGTGAAATGTTTTGTAAATCTAGAATTCAAAAGAAATCGATTTAGACAAACTTGACCGTGGAGGTTCCCAAAATATGATAGAACCTCTCTCGAGAGAACTACCACCTAACCTTAGGTTGATCGATTAAGACCCCTCGGCCAGTCGAAACCCCTAAGCTTGCTTTATGCGGTGAGCCCCACTATTGGATTTGACTCCAATCCGGAAGATTTGCGTCACCCTCTCTCGAGGAATGCATACAACTCTTTTTACCGATGAGCGATCTACCCGTATTTACGGATCTCTCGATACACTAAAATACGGATCAAACTTGATTATCATACCCTAGAAATATGAAACCAAAAATTGCAAATCAACGGTAAATCTTAGTTTTCCAAACTAAACTATGAATAAGAGATTTTGAAAAGATAAAAGCTTAAGAATTCATCCGACCAAATACTATGAAAATTAACAAAACATAATTGAGAAGAACGTTATTTTTATTTCTAAGTAAAGAAAAGTACAATTGCATGTAAAGTAGATCTAAGCTAGGAATTAAAAAAGACAAGACATAAAATAAAGTTACACTAAGAAAAATGCAGAAAAACTATACTAGAAACGATCCAAACTAAGCATGGCCTGGATCCATCACTTTGGCAGCAGCTGGCTTTTATAGGCAGAAAATTGCTGAGTCACGCCCTTGGTCACGCCCGTGACCAAGGGCGTGTAAGCTGCGTAATTGCGTCTTGAAAGCCCGGGAACGTTGGGGAAGAAAAACCGCCAAAATTGATCATCTCGACGGGTCACGGCCTAGGTCACGCCCGTGACCTAGGGCGTGTCTTGACCGAGTCAGGAAACGGCGGGAAACGGCGCGATCTGGAGTTAATTTGGCAGTTGAGGGAGAGGGCACGGCCTCGGTCACGCCCGTGACCAAGGGCGTGTAAGCTGGAACGACTCGGCGGCAGAAACTGCTTGAATTGAATGCTTGTTGGGCGAGTCACGCCCGTGACTTGAAGGTCACGCCCCCGGTCACGCCCGTGACCTGGGGCGTGTAACTTTAATCCGACGTGGCAGCGAGTTCTGTGAGCTGAAAGCGATACACGGTCGTGGCCATGGTCACGCCCCTAGGTCACGCCCGTGACCTAGGGCGTGTATTGAGGGTTTTTGCAGAAATGCTCCAGAATTTCCCCTGAACACGGCTATGTGCTTGAAATTGCTATTAGCAGCCCCAAAGTCCCTGAAAATATAAAACAAAGCAAATTAGATATATATTAAATTAAAATTATATAAAAACTAATTAATTACTACTAAAATACTATATAAAAATAACTATAAATAATGCACTATCAAATACCCCCATACTTAAGCTTTTGCTATTCCAGAGCAAAAACTAATTTATAAGTATGAGAAGAATTTATAGGACATTTCCAAAAAGATTTACTTCAAATTATGCACTTCAAATCTCATAAAACTCATGTCAAAATAAGTTAAGAAATTAAAATTCAGATTTATAAGAAATAATTAATAATTCATAAATTGAAATGAGTAGAATAAATTTTAGTTTTGAAATTCTCTAACTAAATCTTCATAAACAAAATTGCATTGAATTAAGCAAAATATTCCAAGATTAAAATTATAAGAACTTTACAATCATGAGAAACTTTTAGAAAACTACAAAATATTAACTATGCTCTCTCAATAATATCTTGGATAAACAAGTGAACTTGGCTAAATGGGGTAAAATTGGCATTGAAGAAGTTACTTTGTATATGGGAAATGATGAATTTTATCCTCTCATTTCCATCTTTTTTTTTTAATTTCTTCTTCTTTTTATATCCCAAATGTATATGTTTAGGAGTGATGAATTTTATCCTCTCAACTCCATGCCATATAATCTTTTACTGATTTGGGTGCATATGTTTAGGAATGATGAATTTTATCCTCTCATTCCATGACATATGATCTTTTCAAAATTTTTGTATGCCAAACAATGGGTTTAACAAAAAGGTAGGGGAAGGGCTAGGGTTTAAAGGCTAAACAAATTCCAAAGATACATTTTAAGAGCATAGAAAATAATTTGAGCAATCTACAAGAAACTATGAGTTCAAGTTAATATAAGTAAAATCTAGAGATATTTAACACAATTACTACAAAATTGAATTATGATATTTAAAGAGAGAAAGTAAAACTAAGAAATATTCTAAACAAATCAAAATAATGAAAAACTCATTAAATCAAATTCATCTAAAATTTAAATCTAACATATTTTGAAGAGAAATATATGATTAAAACTACATAAAAAGAAAACTCTTTAAAAAGCCTATAAAGAAAACTCATAATTAAAATCAATTTTGCATAAATGAAGTTTGGAGAAATTTAATATTACAAAATTTATTTTATTGGAAATTAAAATAGTTTTTTTAAATGAAAACATTTTTTGAATTTTGTAAATTTTTATAACAAAATTGAAAATAAAATAAAAAAAATCAATTTTTTTTTGTGAGTTTTGAAAAAGATTTTCTAAATTTTTTTGAATTTTTAATAAAAACTGAATATAGGAGAATACACCCCCATACTTAAAAATAAACATTGTCCCCAATGTTTATAAGCCAAGTAGGAGGGAAAAGTAAATAAAATGCGGAAAAAGTAAAGGGCAAGAAAAATAAAGATAAGCAAGGGGTGCCTCCCAAGAGCGCTTTCTTTTTCCCGTCTTTAAGCTAGACGGTTATTGTTAGGAAAAAGGAAAATAAAAAGAAAGGTACACAGGCAACTCCCTTAATTCATGCTCAGGTGAGCATGCTGAAATCCGCTGCCCGACTACTCCTCCGCTATAGTCGTGATTCTTTGGTTGTCCGTTAGCTTGAAATTGTGAATCCAAATTACCTATACATACCTTAGGTAATTTGGATTGCTGGAGATGAGCGGCAAATGGATCGGTGAATACGTTTGGTTGCAACGGCTCATCATCTACAAGAAAATTATTAGTATAAAAAGAATCAAGATTAAGCGAGTCAGAAAATTTTTCACAAGGAGGAGTTTCTTGCGAAAATACATGATTAAGCGGCGGTTGTTTATTTTCAAAAATAAAAGAATTATCAGAAAAATCAATGCAAAGGGGAGAAAATTCATGAGACACAATTTCTTCATGAATTATAATTTCATGAGAATGAGAAGAAAGGGCGGGCGAAGGAGAAGAAGAAAAATTTTCATTTTCTAATTCGTCCGGTGTCTCCATGACTTTGCAAAATTCTTGGTACAATTGTTCTTCTTGATCTTGAGAATAAACATTTAAAGTGGGAGAAATAACATTCGGAAAAATTTCAAGATCAGAAGAAGAACAAATTTGTGGAAAAGGCGAGGAATGCAAATCATAATTGAAGGAATTTCCATTTTCGCACTGAAAACTATCCGGGTGACCTTGCCACCATGAATAATCAACATCAGAGTAAGAAGGAAATTCATTCAAATCATTATTTAAAGAAAAATTATTTTCATCATAAAAATTATTATTTTCATTATAAAAATTATAATTTTCATTAGAAAAATTAATTTGATTGTCATTAGAAAAATGTTGAAATGAAAAATAGCATTCCTCACAAGAATGATGACCCCCACAAAAAGGACAAAAAATTTGACGCATTCGTGCGGCTTCCAAAAGAATGACTTTATTTTGAAGCTCGGCAACTTTTGCGGCCAATTGCGATAACATCATGTTTAAAGAAAGAAAAATCTACAACCGTCACTTAATAGAATGAAATTTAAAAATAAAGCAAAAATAGAAATGGGAGTGGAGAAAGAGAATGATAAAAGTAATAAAATCTACGCTTTCAAAATATCAACAAAAATACTTCCCCGGCAACGGCGCCAAAAACTTGATAGCTAAGATTTAGGATGTAAATAATATTCTCCAAATTCTGCGAACTATAGGCAAGAGCACCTATCATTCATAGCATAGGATATTCAAAACAAATAAATATCAAGTGTCGTATTCCACGGGTCTGTTGATTACTTCTACTCACGCAAATTATTATTATTTTATCGGCAGTAAAATAGAGTTTTGAAAATAATTAGAAGAAAAGAAACATTTGATCGGGAATCATTCTTAAGTGAAATGTTTTGTAAATCTAGAATTCAAAAGAAATCGATTTAGACAAACTTGACCGTGGAGGTTCCCAAAATATGATAGAACCTCTCTCGAGAGAACTACCACCTAACCTTAGGTTGATCGATTAAGACCCCTCGGCCAGTCGAAACCCCTAAGCTTGCTTTATGCGGTGAGCCCCACTATTGGATTTGACTCCAATCCGGAAGATTTGCGTCACCCTCTCTCGAGGAATGCATACAACTCTTTTTACCGATGAGCGATCTACCCGTATTTACGGATCTCTCGATACACTAAAATACGGATCAAACTTGATTATCATACCCTAGAAATATGAAACCAAAAATTGCAAATCAACGGTAAATCTTAGTTTTCCAAACTAAACTATGAATAAGAGATTTTGAAAAGATAAAAGCTTAAGAATTCATCCGACCAAATACTATGAAAATTAACAAAACATAATTGAGAAGAACGTTATTTTTATTTCTAAGTAAAGAAAAGTACAATTGCATGTAAAGTAGATCTAAGCTAGGAATTAAAAAAGACAAGACATAAAATAAAGTTACACTAAGAAAAATGCAGAAAAACTATACTAGAAACGATCCAAACTAAGCATGGCCTGGATCCATCACTTTGGCAGCAGCTGGCTTTTATAGGCAGAAAATTGCTGAGTCACGCCCTTGGTCACGCCCGTGACCAAGGGCGTGTAAGCTGCGTAATTGCGTCTTGAAAGCCCGGGAACGTTGGGGAAGAAAAACCGCCAAAATTGATCATCTCGACGGGTCACGGCCTAGGTCACGCCCGTGACCTAGGGCGTGTCTTGACCGAGTCAGGAAACGGCGGGAAACGGCGCGATCTGGAGTTAATTTGGCAGTTGAGGGAGAGGGCACGGCCTCAGTCACGCCCGTGACCAAGGGCGTGTAAGCTGGAACGACTCGGCGGCAGAAACTGCTTGAATTGAATGCTTGTTGGGCGAGTCACGCCCGTGACTTGAAGGTCACGCCCCCGGTCACGCCCGTGACCTGGGGCGTGTAACTTTAATCCGACGTGGCAGCGAGTTCTGTGAGCTGAAAGCGATACACGGTCGTGGCCATGGTCACGCCCCTAGGTCACGCCCGTGACCTAGGGCGTGTATTGAGGGTTTTTGCAGAAATGCTCCAGAATTTCCCCTGAACACGGCTATGTGCTTGAAATTGCTATTAGCAGCCCCAAAGTCCCTGAAAATATAAAACAAAGCAAATTAGATATATATTAAATTAAAATTATATAAAAACTAATTAATTACTACTAAAATACTATATAAAAATAACTATAAATAATGCACTATCACTCTCCAAGGTGCCCAAGTCTCAGCTTTGGCTTGGGAGGGGAAGCGCTCAAAGATCTTCCGGGTTTGTGGTGGGACCTCCTCGCTGTGACTAAGGTCTTAGTCTATTTCTGAGTCTCCAGTCCGCTCCTTCCGAGGGGCCAGTAAGGGCTAGCTGCCCCTCAACTTGTTGAGGGCCCGTGCTTCACAAAAGACCGAGAAATCGGTTTCAACATTTTGGTGCGGTGAGAGTGGAGCGTAGCTAGTCCAGGAAAATTCCAAGGAAGGGACATGGCAGGAGACGAAAAGCAGGGCGAGGAGTTTTGTGGGTCACCCCCGGTGGTGACGCCAAGGATGTTCTCAGACTTCAGGAGGGAAGTCCTCGACACCCTCGGGTTCGCGGTCGCAGCGCTGCGAAGCGAGTTCGCGACCCTGGCGGTTCAGACGTCCCATCTTTCAACAACGGTTGGCGAGAATGCCCCGGGAGGAAGGGATGGAAAGGAAGTGGACGGGGGGTCAGCGCAAGACCTGGAGGGGCGAGTGTTGTTCGCCATCCCATCGAGCTCAGTTCCGGCGAGCTTAGTTCCGGCGAGCACGGGGCAGGCGAGCAAGACGCAGGCAAGTGCGGTTCCGGTGGGCGCGACACCCATAGGAGCAACTCTGGCGAGTGTGGCTCTCGCGAGCATGGCCCCAACGAGCTCTAGCCTGGCGAGAGAGCTCGGGGGGGGGGGGGGGGGGGGGGGGGGGGGGGGTGGAGCAGGAAAGGATAACAGGTGGGGGAGCCCCATTTGCGATTTTGTGCTTTCAGCACCCATTCCGGAAGGGTTCAGGGAGTGGGACAGGGTCTACTACCACGGCAAGGATGACCCTGTCCAGCACCTGCAGTCGTTCGATGACTCTGTCTCTATCAGGCCGATGACGGACGCCTTTAAGTGTCGGCTCTTCGCCGTCACCTTGAAAGAGAAGGCCAGGGAATGGTTCCATCAACTCCGTGTTGGATCAATCTACGTGTTTGAGGACTTGCGGCGCAGCTTCTTGTTGCGGTTTTCAACTTCAAAGAAGAGGAAGAAGGACGCCAAGTCCCACTTCAAGGTGAAGCAGGAGCCCAAGGAGTCGTTGGCTCGCTATGCGGATCAGTTCCAGGAGGAGGTGCTTCTCACCCAGGAGATGCCTGGGTTTGCCCTCCAACTCGCCTTCACTGTCGGGCTGAAGGAGAGTTTCTTCAAAATGGCTTTGAAGAGAAAGGCCCATGTCTCCTATGAGGAGTTGATGGAGAGGGTAGCAGAGGAAATCAAAAGCGAGGAGGCCAATCCGGAGCTCACCAGGAGGCTAGCAAAGCTCAGTGAGTCGAAGGTCAAGCAGCAAGAGGTACGGAGAAGAGAAGAGCCCCAGGCCCCGGAGGGGGATGGAGGCAGCATGGCGGAGAAGTGCAGGGTTAAGGGAGAGGTTATGCCCTGGGAGGGGGTAACTTCCATGGGGGTCAGGGAATACCCCCTCAGCTGGGATGGAGACAGGGTCCGAGGCAGATGCCTCCCCCGCCTCAGCAGGCCATGGCAATCAGGCGAGGGAGGGAAGGAAGAGGAAGGAGAGAAGGGGCAGGAGCAGAATCAGGAAGAGGAAGAAGAAGGGGGAATAGGGCGGCAGAGGCCAAGAGGGGAGAGGTGGTGTTGCCGTACTGTGACTTCCATGATGAGGATGGTCACACAACGGCCACTTGTCCGGAGTTTTTGGAGACGAAGAGGGCCAGAGTGCCAGCGCCGCGGCAGCAGCAGCAAGTGAGGATCGAGGAGGTCCTCCCTCGGGAAGAAGAGGAGGAAAGGTGCGAGGACCGGGTCGATGTGGGGACCCAGGGAGGGATCAGAGTGATCCACGGGGGAGTAGGGGTGGAGGCAACCCGCAAGGCGAGCCTCCATACCATCTACCGTCGGAGCGTGGCTTCGACATCCACAGCCCCACCCCCGGCTGAAAAAATTACTTTCTCTTAAAGGGACATGTTGGGTCATGAAGACCCTTTCTGCGATGCGTTGGTCATCCAGACCGCCATCGAGAACTTCACGGTGTCCCAGATTCTCGTGGACAACGGAAGCTCCGTCAATGTCATCTTCAAGAAGGCGTTCGATGAAATGAAGGTGGAAACCAAGAGGGTGTTGGCCTCGGATGGCCCGTAGTTCAGGTTCTCTGGAGAGAGGAAGGAGGTAGAGGGGGGAGTGGGGCTCCATGTGGTCTTGGGCGGGCAATCTCAGAATTGCCATTTCGTCATAGTGGATGCCCCCAGCAGCTATAGTGCCATCTACGGACGGCCGCTAATCAGTGCTTTCCGTTGTGTCCCCTCCACCTTCCATCAATGTCTCAAATTCAACTCGAAGGGAGTCCAGATTCGGGTAAGAGGGGATCCGAAGGTAGCGAGGCAGTGCTACGTGACGGCAGTGAACACCATCTCCTGGATGGCCGAAGCAGAGAAATGGGACCAGGAGATGGGTGAGCCGGCGAGACTCGGAGAATAAGGTGGAAAGAAAGTGGAGGAAGGGCCGGAGGAGCTAATGGAGGAGGAGAAGGAAGAGGTAGAGGGTCAGGCCCAGGAGGAAGGGGCGGAAGAGGTGATAAAGGTTCAGGGAGGAGAAGGAGAGGAGAGGGTCAAAGCGCCGACTTGCGACGAGGAGAAGGAAGGGGTTTGGGGAGAGCAGTCCCGGCTAGAAGCCGTGGAGGAGGTCGTGGAGCTCGAGGTCACCACCCGGGCTGGGGTGGTGGAAAAGATCCGCATCAGCGGGGAGCTCGATCCGGAGGAGCAGAAGCAAATCCTGGCCTGCGTCCAGGAAAATGTGGATGTCTTCGCTTGGAGTGTCACGGAGATGCCCGGGATCGATGCAGACGTGGCTTGCCATCGCCTCAATCTCGACCCCAGTGCCCGCCCCATCCGTCAAAAGAAAAGGGCCATAGCAGACAAGCTTGAAGGGCACATCCGAGAGGAGGTGGGTAAGCTCCTACAGGCAAGTTTTGTATCGGAGATCCAATATCCAGGCTGGGTCTCCAACGTGGTGATGGTGAAAAAGGGAGGAGGTAAGTGGAGGATGTGTATCGATTTTTCCTTGCTTAATAAATCATGCCCCAAGGATTGCTACCCCTTGCCTAGAATCGACGCGCTGGTTGACTCAGCCGTCGGTTTCCCTGTGATGTCTTTTTTAGTTGCTTTTTCAGGTTATTATCAGATCTGCATGCACCCCCCCCCCCCCCCCCCACCCCCCGACGTCAAGGACATCTCGTTCATCACGGGGCATGGTTGTTATTGTTATAAGATGATGCCCTTTGGGCTAAAAAATGCAGGGGCCACGTACCAACGAATGATGGACAGGGTTTTCCGAGAGCAGAAGGAAAGAAACCTGGAGGTCTATGTTGACCTCATGGTAAAGATCCGGGACCTCGAGTCTCACCTCCAAGACCATGAAGAGACCTTTGGGACCTTGCGAAAGTATAAGATGAAACTCAACCCCCTGAAGTGTGTCTTCGGGGCTAGCAGGGGAAAGTTCCTAGGTCACTTGCTCACCCCAGCGGGGGTGGAGACTAACCCCGACAAAGTTAAAGTGATCATGAAGTTGGGATCGCCAACAAACTCGAAGGAGGTTCAGCGCCTCACGGGAAAATTGGTCGGACTCAGTAGGTTCCTTTCCAAGGCGGGTGAGAAGTGTGCACCCTTCGTCAAGGTGCTACGGGGAAGCAAGAAATTTGAATGGACCTCGGAATGTGAGGGAGTTTTTCAAGCTCTGAAAGGGAAACTCACCCAGACTCCTATACTCCAGGGACCAAGACAGGGAGAGGATCTATCCCTATACTTGCGAGTAGGATCCGAGGCAGTAAGTTCGGTATTGGTCCGGGAAGAGGGGAGGAGGCAGTTCCCCATCTACTATGTCAGCCGAGTGCTGAGGAAGGCGGAGCTCCGATACTCAATTTTAGAAAAGTTGGCCTTCGCTTTGGTGGTATCGGCCCGAAAGCTCCGGCCTTACTTCCAAGCACACTCGATCAAAGTGGTGACTGACCACCTGCTTCGCAAAGTCATGGAAGGGGTGGAGCACTCAGGGAGATTGGCAAAATGGACCGTGGAGCTGAGTGAGATCGACATCACGTTTGTGGCTAGGATGTCGATCAAGGCACAAGCGGTGGCGGACTTCATGGCAGACTATGCAACCGAAGTGGGGGAGCATGACTCACCTCCCCCGGTGGCATGGAAGATACTGGTGGATGGAGCGTCAGGGAAGCACTCCTACGGAGTATTGATCATCCTAATAATCCCCCAAGGGACAAATATTGAGCAAGCCTTGAGCATCCATTTTCCAATTACCAACAACCAGGCCGAGTACGAGGCAGTGATAGCAGGTCTGCGGCTGGCTAGGGAGCTGGGAGTGCAAGACGTGGAGGTCTCAACGGACTCCATGGTGGTGGCATGCCAAATCAGGGGAGAATTCGAAGCGAAGGAGCCAACCCTCAAACGCTACCTGGAGAAGGCCAAGGGGTCATCGGGCAATTTCACACTTTCTCCATCAAGCATGTGCCGAGGGAGGGGAGCACCCCGACGGACCTCCTGGCCAAGTTTGGCCCTCGAGCTGGGGGGACAGTGTCGGAGCTCTTCCGACCTTCCATCGAGGAAAGGGAGATGATGGAGGTGGATCAGCGAGCATCATGGATGGATACCTTCGTCACCTTCCTGGCATAAAGAAAGTTCCCTGAACGGGACGTAGATAAGCGATGATTCAGGTACAAGTCGGCTTATTATTCCTTACATGCAGGAGGACTATACAGGAAAACACTCTCGGGGCTCCTGGCCCGTTGTGTATCGGAGGAGGAGGTCCCAAGAGTCCTCGAAGAAATCCACTCGGGAGAATGTGGCAGTCACTCCGGAAGCCGAACTCTGGAGGGAAGAGTGTTGAGGCAAGGCTATTTTTGGCCTACCCTCAGCAAGGATGCGGCAGAGTTCGCAAGGATGTGTCCAAAGTGTCAGCTCTATGCCCCACTCCAACTCCTCCCAGCTCAGAGGCTCCAGACCATCACAGCTCCTTGACCCTTCGCTATATGGGGCTTGGACCTGGTAGGTCCTTTCCCGCAAGCTAGTGGCCAAAGGAAGTTCCTGTTGGTAATGATTGATTATTTCTCCAAGTGGGTGGAAGTGAAAGCGCTGGCCAAGGTAACGTCCCAAGTGGTAAGAAATTTTGTGTGGGGGAGATAATTTGCAGGCACGGGTTATCATTGGCCATAGTGACGGATAATGGACCGCAATTTGCCAGCGAAAGAGTTTGTTAATTTCTGCACCCAACTCGGCATAGACCTCAGGTTCGCGTCAGTTCACCACCCGAGGAGTAATGGTCAGGTGGAAGCCGCGAACAAGATAATTGTCAACCTGCTCAAGAAGAAAGTGGAGAACCTCAGGGGCAACTGGGTAGAGCAGCTGCCCTCGGTCCTGTGGGCCTTGAGGACCACTCCAAACACGGCCACAGGGGAGACCCCTTTCAAACTGTCTCATGGGTCCGAGGCCATCCTCCCGATAGAATTCGAGGTAAAAACCCCCAGGGTAGTCACCGCGGGCGAAGGGGATGAAGAATGGCTAGTGAAAAATGATACAGAGCAAAGGTTGTCCCTGGACCTGGTGGAAGAGCTCCGAGACCTTGCGACTGTTCGGCAGGAGGAAGTCAAGAGGAGGATGTCCAGGTACTTCGACCAACATATCAGAATAAAACAGTTCGAGAAAGGGGACTTGGTCCTGAAGAAGGTAGATGCGGCAGGGAGAGGAGCCGTTGTAGGTAAGCTAGAGCCCAACTGGGAGGGGCCTTACAGTGTAAGCGAGGTGCTCAAGTCTGGGGGGGTACCACCTCCGAGATGTGGAAGGGGTACCTCTTGGCCGAGCCAGAAGCGGGGATGATTTGAAAAGATTCTATCCTTAGCAAATTTTTGTAACTGACTTGTTGTATGTTTCCTTCTCCATTGAAGTAGTCTTTGAGCAGGTACCAAGTTTCTTTATGCTAGAGTTCCCCAGATCGATTCCACTATCGGGCTCTCATAGACGGTGGGTCAGGTTGATCTCTGGAGAGGCTGGCAAGGTGATAAGTTCTTTATGCTGGAATGCCCCAGATCGATTCCGCTGTTGGGCTCTCATAAACGGTGGGTCAGGTTGATCTCTGGAGAGGCTGGCAAGGTGGCAAGTTCTTTATGTTGGAATGCCCCAGATCGATTCTGCTGATGGGCTCTCATAGACGGTGGGTCAGGTTGATCTCTAGAGAGGCTGGCAAGGTGGCAAGTTCTTTATGCTGGAATGCCCCAGATCGATTCCGCTGCCGGGCTCTCATAGACGGTGGGTCAGGTTGATCTCTGGAGAGGCTGGCAAGGTGACAAGTTCTTTATGCTGGAATGCCCCAGATCGATTCTGCTGCCGGGCTCTCATAGATGGTGGGTCAGGTTGATCTCTGGAGAGGCTGGCAAGGTGGCAAGTTCTTTATGCTGGAATGCCCCAGATCGATTCCGCTGCCGGGCTCTCATAGACGGTGGGTCAGGTTGATCTCTATAGAGGCTGTCAAGGTGACAAGTTCTTTATGTTGGAATGCCCCAGATCGATTCCGCTGCCGGGCTCTCATAGACGGTGGGTCAGGTTGATCTCTGGAGAGGCTGGCAAGGTGGCAAGTTCTTTATGCTGGAATGCCCCAGATCGATTCCTCTGTCGGGCTCTCATAGACGGTGGGTCATGTTGATCTCTGGAGAGGCTGACAAGGTGACAAGTTCTTTATGCTGGAATGCCCCAGATCAATTCCGCTGTCGGGCTCTCATAGACGGTGGGTCAGGTTGATCTCTAAAGAGGCTGGCAAGGTGGCAAGATCTTTATGCTGGAATGCCCCAGATCGATTCCGCTGCCTGGCTCTCATAGATGGTAGGTCAGGTTGATCTCTGGAGAGGCTGGCAAGGTGACAAGTTCTTTATGATGGAATGCCTCAGATCGATTCCGCTGCCGGGATCTCATAGACGGTGGGTCAGGTTGATCTCTGGAGAGGCTGGCAAGGTGATAAGTTCTTTATGCTGGAATGCCCCAGATCAATTCCGCTGTCGGGCTCTCATAGACGGTGGGTCAGGTTGATCTCTAAAGAGGCTGACAAGTGGCAAGTTCTTCAGTGTTGGAATGTCCCAGATCGATTCCGCTATCGGGCTCTCACAGACGATGGGTCAGGTTGATCTCTGGAGAGGTCGGCAAAGGGGGAAGTTTTTGATTGCCGATAGGGCCTCAAAACGACGAGAACGGGTGGTCTCGCAGGGCGAGACAATGCCCCCCTCCCCCCATAAAATAGTGTCAAATAGTGTCCTCGCCGACAATCTGGGGGAAACTCGACAAGTGGGCAGCCCAGATGGGCGAGCCGTGCGAGAGAGGTCATTCAGGTCTCTGGGAATGGCGCGAGAAGGAGCGCAGGGACCTCACTCGCCGAAATTAAAAGGGATACATCCCCCCCCCCCCCACCCCCCGCGAGATAGAAATTCGGAGGGGTGGATCATGAAATCTCTCTGAGGCCGGCTAGAAAGGCGAGAACTAGCGTGGTGAGTATCCTAAGTCGAGGTTACGTGATTACGTGATAGGCGGACGCGAGCACGACGAATGCAGTGGTAAAAGAACAAGTAATAAGCGTGAGAAAAAGGCAGCATACATAAATAGCGAGAACACAACGAACCAACAGAAAAAAATTTCATCTATTTCTTTCAAGTCTATTACATCCACCGCGGCGGTCTCGCCAACCAAAAAGGGGACGAAATAAAAAAGTACAACAATTTAGTTATCGCTGAGGGACAGCTGGTCCTCTCTATCTTTAGGAGGCGGAGGGGGAAGAAATAGCTCCAGAACCACATCTTCAATCATCAAGTCAGACGCCTCGGCGGATAGCAGGCCGGCTCCCTGCATGGCCCGAAAGATGTAGCGCGCCTAGGTCATGGAGGCCTCTCGGCATTCTTCCTCCCGGGCTCACTGGTCGTTCCTCAGACGGCGAGGGGATGGAGGAACGGCGACGCGGGCCAACTCGCGGTTGTGAGCTTTCAACCCGGCGACCTCATTCTCCAGACCGGAAATGCGAGAGCGAAGCTCCTCGATGGTCTCGGTATCCTGTAGAGGAAATGGGTAAGCCATAGGAACAATTAGAAAAGGAGGGAGGCGAGAACTCAAATACTTACCCTGCCCTGGAGGCCGGGAGAGAGCATCTCGGAGGAGAGCAGCCTTTCCTTCAAGCTCGTTATCTCAGCGGCGGAATCTTTGTAGGCGAGGGCGAGCTCCTCATTATGACGCTCCAGCTGGAGGCACCGTCGGCCCGTCATATGTGCGAGCTCCATTGAGCGGAGCTCGTCTCGTGCACTTTCGTACGCCAAGGTCCTCGCGGTCTCGGCCTTGAAGACTGAGGCATCCTCGCGACCATACAGTCCGAAGCAGAGCGAGAACGCCTGCCCGTTGACTGTTGGTTGCTCCACCCAAGAGGGGAGGAGGGTGGAGATGGTGGTTTTGTTGACTTCTGGATTCCAGTACAGCAGGTACTCGCCGACCTCGTCCTTGTGCTTTTGGCCGAGGCCAAAGTTTCAGTGATTTAGCGGCACTGGCAAGGAGGAGATCCTGGCAACCTTCTCGACTGGCTCGCCGGACTCCCTTTCTTCGGGGGAGTCAGTTGGTAGGACCTCACCCAGGGAAGCCTCGGCGTGCCCCTTTCCCTTCTTGGAGGGGAGGGGGTTCTTCTTACTCTTTTTTTGGGAGGGCTGCGAGGAAGAGCCCTTTCGACCAGAGGACTCGCCCCTTTTCTTGGTGAGTGGAGCAGCGGGACTAGAGGTCTCGCGGCAGGCGTTCGCTCCCATCTTGGCGAGGGTGAGGTCCGCAGGAAAAGACCGGTTACTCGCGTAGGGGGATGGACAGGGAGATCTCGCTCATCAATACTAGTTCAGCAATTGAAAACGTTAAGTGAAAACTCTGAGAAGAAAAAGGGCGAGCAAACGCGATACCTACCCTCCCCGGGGAGCACCGGCGGAAGCGAGTCGAGGTTTCAGTGGAGATGCACCACCTCGAAGTTCTTCTTGCTGAAGAACTGGTACAGAGCGGCGTCATGGCCGCCGAGAGCCGGGGGCGGTAGGTGCTCTCGCCGTGTTGAATTGGCGAGAAGGGAACGTTACCGAAGTTCACTTTGACGAAGAGGAACTTCTACGCCCAGTAGTGGCTCTTGTTGATGATCTCGACGACCTTGAGCCCCGAGCCCACGAAGTAGGCGGTGCCATCCTTACAGGCCCTGAAGGAGAACAGCTTTCGGAAGACCGGTAGGCTGAACTCGATGTGTTCTTCTCGAATGTAGCTTGCGAACGCGACGATGACCGCCATTGCATTAAGGGTCAGCTGACCCAGTATCACGCCGAAGTGTTTGAGCACATGGCGAGCGAAGTGGCGAGATGTCAAAGAAGCGAGCGAGAGTTGAAATTGTGATAAGATTTGAAAGTAAGCGAGACCAGTAAGTACCTGGCGAACCTCCGACCATAAAGGCAGGCACAGGCCGACCCCAAAGTGGGTGGTAGGGATGGAGAGCTCATCTTGCATAGGGGCGTTGATCACATCGTCCTCGCTAGGGCAGCAGGCGGAGAACCCAGGCGGCACGAAGTCAGCAACGACGGCGAGATATTCTGTCTCGGTCAGATTGCTGTTGTAGAAGGAATGGTCGGAGAAGGACCAGGCTCACTTCAGCCGGCCCTCCGCCTCGCTAGCGTCACCAACCATTTTTGAAATCTGCAAGAAAAAACGAGGAAGGCGCGGGAGAGAGAGAGAACGCGAGATCTCGCAGGCAGAGGAAGAAGAAGGGCTGGGATTAAATACGGTAGGTGAATTCGGCGCCGGAACCTATTTATAAAAAAGGAAAAGCGCGGGAAAGAAGTTGAAGCATCGATGGGTGCGGTTAGGTAAAACCCCACACGACGCGAGAGCGTGATAAAATATAAGGTATGTTAGCGAGCGAGACCAGTTTATAGGGCTTGCATAAGCGAAATTCCCATGCGAAAACAACAAGAAAAAGCGGAAATAAAAGAAAGCTAGCATCACAAGCAAATATATTACAACAACAAATAAGTTCACAAGAGCCCCAGGGTCGGGCGAGAAATGTTTAATAATGAAAGAAGAAATGTTCGCGAGATGGTCCGACGAAATTAAACAAGTCATCAATATTACGGAGGGGATTGCCGAGCCGAAGAAAAGTGTGGGCGAGATTAGTAGCGTAGCCACTTCCACCTACCACGACCTCGCACTCCAGATCTCGGCGAAATCCTAGGGTAATGATATGCGTTGACCGCACGAGCCTCGGGTTGGATCAAGCGGGCATAATCGTTCACCTGCGCGAGATGTGTCCCGGGGGAGGTGGTCGTCTCGCCAATGTCCTCTGGCAGCTCAGCACGGAGTCGCGCACACTCATCCAGCAAAGCGGCGTGCCGCTCCTCGGCAAACTTCTTGTCCCTCCTCGCTTGGAGGTGCAGATCCTGCAGCATCCGCCCTTGCTTCTGAAATAGTTCCGAGGTCCGCTTCTTCATGGCCTCAGGATCCCGCGGGTTGCCCAAGAAATCATCCATCTGTTTAGGTAAGGGGAGAGGCGACATCTCTTCCTCCCCAAAGTCAGAGTCGGAGGGGAGGGTCTCGAAATCACCTGCGAGCAAACCCAAGTGTCGTTAACCGTTAGTGAGACAAACATGGAGAGTAACATCTCAACAGATGCAGCCAAAACCATTACCTGCGGGCGGGCGAGAAGTGGTAGGCCGGCCCTAGAAGAGAGTAGCGAAGGGGAGCGAGACAAACTTCCCATGCCCACCTCGCCGCGTCACGTCATCGGCACGAACCGCCGGGGGAGGTCGCGAGCCACCGCAACCCTCCCCCCTCAGGAGATTGAATCCCGGGGTGTTAAGGGTTGTGTCGGGGGGGGACCGGCGTCTGAGGTTGCGAGCTTGGATGACCCGGAGTCGCGCGAGGAGAGGCTGCAAGAGGGAAAAATGAGAGCCTTCCGGTACAAAGCCAATCCAGTTTTGTGGGAGCGAGGCACTTACCATCGGTTTCCCCGTTAACAAGATTAGTCCTCGCCGGAGGATCGAGGCGGGTCTCGGTTAAGCCTCCGCCCGCATCCTGGTCGGCAGGGGGCGGGTCATGCAGTCAGGCGAGGTTTAGAGAAACCAGAGGGAATAATTAAGCGAGAAGATTACCTTTTCAGTAGGCCAATCATCAGGAGAATCCAGCAGTACGGTCTGGTCGTCCCCTGGAGGTATGCGAACCGGCTTCGCCCTTTTTATAGCAGGCAGAGGCGGAGGGGTCTGGCGAGTCATCCAGGAGGCGGCGTTAGCCATGACAGATAGCTCGCCCTCCTTGGATGCCCTCAGGCGGGCCTGGAGTTCTTCGGAAAGAGGCATTCTCGGGCAGGTACAGTAAGTGACAGAATAAGAGAGATTAATGGAGCGCGTCACCCCGGCTCGGGTAATATTTATAGTTGTGGGGTGGGACCCACAGAAAAGATTCCCGACAGATCAGTAGTCACCGACGAACATCCGGGGTTGGATGATTCTTTGCGAGCTTAGAATAATCTCGCAAAGAGCGGGGATTATGTACAACCCCGATATTCTCCAGGAGATGGGCATAGATTGAGAAGTCAACAGGCAAAAGAAGTAACAAGGAAGGCGAGCCAGAGTCTCAAAGTTCGCTCGCAGGAAGGCGGGCGAGCCAGGCACTCGCCGTAGGCTCGCAAGAAAGTGGGCGAGTCGGGTTCTCGCGGGCCGCTCGCAAGAAAGCGGGCAAGTTGGGTTCTCTCGGGCCGCTCGTAAGAAGGCGGGCGAGCCAGATCTTCACGGTCTGCTTACAGTGGTCTTTTGGGCGGTCCAGATTCTTTCCAAGTTTCTGTGTTCGACGAACTTCAATCTGCGTTCGACGAAATCCGTTCTGCGTTCGACGAACGTTGCTTCAGTTCGACAAACTCGCTGTTTAGCTTGACGTTTTCAGTCTTCCAGCCAGCTCCACAGATTTTGTCTTCAGTTCGACGAGCTCCAGTTTGAGATCGATGAACTCAGCTCTGCGTTCGACGTATAAGTAACAAGATGTTCAGTTCGACGGAATTGCTTCTCAGCTCGACGAGCTCAATCTTCCAGCCAGTTCAGTAGATTTTCACAGGGCCGAGTGGAGCTCGCAGGAGGGAATGCGAGACTCGGCCTCGGCGGATATCGCCAGAAGGAGGGCGAGCGGGGCCTTCGCAGAGTGCTCGCCTAACAGGGGTTTCGCGAGCCATACTCGCGAGGAGACTCGCGGGAGCTCTCGCGAGTAGCCTTCTCGCAGGCCACTTGCCCATAGGCTAAGGAGGGGAAATTACCCCTCTGCCCCTCGTGGTCTGCCGTTAGCCCCTCCAAACAGTGGAGTTTGGTTGTTAGCAGGCCAAATTGAGGTGTGTTTAGTAAAACCAAAAGGCGGAATTCCGCTATTAACAGACCACGAACAAAAAACTATAAATAGACCTTGAAGGGCACCTTGGGAGATGATTTCAATCTCAGTTCTCTGAACTTCTTCCTCCCTTGGTTACTTTGGTTTAGCTCTCTAGCTCTCCAAGGTGCCCAAGTCTCAGCTTTGGCTTGGGAGGGGAGCGCTCAACGATCTTCAGGGTTTGTGGTGGGACCTCCTCGTTGTGACTAAGGTCTTAGTCTATTTCCGAGTCTCCAGTCCGCTCCTTCCGAGGGACCAGTAAGGGCTAGCTGCCCCTCAACTTTTTGAGGGCCCGAGCTTCACAAGAGACCGAGAAATCGATTTCAACAGAAAGGACAGCTAAAAACCTTCCTTTTCTGCCTTTATTCGACGTAGCGTCGATTTCATTTCCCCTCTATTCGACACACCTCTGAATTCTTATCGAAGCAGCTTCGAAATCCATCTTAGCTCTGGCTGAACTCAGATGTTGATGTTGCGTCGAATACCTGTCGATGTATCTGTCGAGTTGTAGACTTGGACTTTGAACTGGAATTCTGCATCGACTTTAAATCGAAGTTGCGTCGACTTCTGATATTGCTTTAACAGAATCTTCTTATGCGTCGAATTCAAGTCGAAGTTGCGTCGACTTCTGATATAGCTTTGACAGGCTCTGTCTTCTACGTCGAGACCATTTCGACGTTGCGTCCACTTTAATTATACTTCGACTTCAGTCTGAGTTACTTCTACTTGTATTCAAAGTTGCTTCGACTCCTAGTCGAAGTTGCGTCGACTTCTATTCGATGCAAGTTTAACTCAACTGAATTTTGTGCTTGTTTTGGACAGGCCTTCATAATTTAGAGTGAATGCGATATCCTAGGACATCTAATGACCAGATTACCCTCTCTATACAACATGAGTAATATATCCTAGATTATGAAATCACTTTAAGATAATTTGTTTAGATAAATCATAAGGGTGTTTTTCCTAACAATCTTCCCCTATTTATCTTAACAAATTTTACAAATAATGTAAGTGATTTCAGTTGAATAAAAGCACAGTGCACACAAATATACACTAGACATAAATCGACATCATTGCACAGAAGCATAAATCACCATGATAAACTTCCAATTGATCAACATAGATCACCACGATAAACTTCCACAATTATATAACTTCAACTGTATTGTTTACTAAGAAATTACTATAGAAATTGTTCATCTGTATTGTTCTACTCCTTTGGAGGAGTTTTCCTCTTCCTTGAGAAGAATTTTTCTATTACTTTCCTTGATCCAAACACCAGCTGTTCATCTTATTCTTCAACAATCTCGACAACATCTTGATGAATGTCATCTTCTTTGGGAGTCTCCCCCTGAATTTGTGCATCTAGTATTGGAGTCTGAGTAGTCTCCTTAGCCATTTTTGATACTTCATCCTAGAGCAGATCAGTTTCATCAGGCTCCCCATAGGTTGATGCCAACATCTCCCCAAGCTCCCCTTGGTTTGATGCAAACATCTCCCCCTGAGTTACTGGAGGAAGCTCCCCCTGGACTATTCCTATTTGAAAGATGGTAATTCTGTTGGGATCAGGAACTTCAGCATCTGGAGCATTTTCATCAGGATCTTTTTCCTTCTCCTGGCTACTCTCCTTTTCTTGGGCATCCACTTCCTCCTCATGAATATTCTCCCCTTTCTGAACCTTACTGACAAGAGAGGTTAAGAAAGATTTGTTCATCATTGAGGAGGACACAAAGGATTGGAGTGCCAGAAGTGTCTCTTTTGATTCTTGTATCTTAGACTCCATCTGAGAATACTTCCTATTGAATTTCTGGCTTGAGTGGCCAGCAAGTCAGCGAAAGTACTAGCAGCCAGTCCTACTACTTTGGAGATAATTTGTTCAGCATCAAAGGGTGGTGTATAATGGGTGGTTGAGACAAGTGGGGGTGTGGATATGATAACTGGAGGAAGTGCTATGGAATCTTCATTGAAATCTGGGAAATTTTGGTGGATACAGGATTGTGCTTGGTTGACCTATGGAGTTAAGAGAGATTGAGGTTGAGGAAGAGAATTGATGTCTAGAAGATTTTCAATAGAGATGGTGATGGATGGTTGTTGTTGTTGTTCTGGTTGGAGAGGAATTTGTGGTGTGGGTTCTGGAGTTGTATTAGGTGGACTTGAATGGAGATCTTGAGCTGGAGCATTATGTGTACTCTCAGGTATGTAATTCCCAAGATCTTGAGAGGTTGTTGCTGGAGGTAGAGATGAAGGAGGAGAGGTTGGAGCTTGACTAGGCTTCAGAATCTGCCTGGTCCACTTGGAAAAGATCTCAATATTTATTCTCTTACCAGGAGAAATGGCCACTCCTTTTTGATTTGCATACTGATGTATATTGGTGAAGTAGACTTGGCTCATGACCCTCATATAAGCATTCTCATTGCGGGCATACTTGTTGAAGCCAGGAAAATCCCGGCTCCAAAATTCGGATCAATGCAGCCCGATGTTACTGATCCTGCGGTCCAACTCCACGGCTCGGATAGCTAAAATAGGAGAGAGAAAATGACTATAAGCACACCCCAAGTGCTCCAGCAGGGAGGTCCCACCACATACCCGGAAGTTTGGGAGAAACTTCCCCTCCGCAACCAAAAGCTGGGCGAGGTACTAGACGGGCATGGACTGGGCGAGTATCCAGCTTGGGGGGACCTCGACCACTTCCAAAAGTGCCATTTCTAGTACCCCTGGGGGCTATTTATAGAGAAATCCTGTGGGGGGGGGGGGGGGGGGTAGTTACATGACCATGCTCGCCCCTTGCTCGCCATACTCGCCCTTGCTCGCCCATGCTCGCCCCTTGCTCGCCCATGCTCGCCCCTTGCTCGCCCATGCTTGCCCATTGCTCGCCCATGCTCGCCCCTTGCTCGCCTCTTGCTCCTGCTGGCTGAGTTGCCTTGTGTCTTGGACTGTCGGCTTCTGTTCTGACCTTTTGACCTTGACTTCTGCCTATGTAGCTTTGAATGGGCCTACCCTCGGAGAATGAGGGTTGTACACAATCCCCTCTCTTTGTGAGTAACGTAGTTGCCCGGAAAGAATCATCCAACCCTTATTCGACGAGCTGTCTTTCTGGAGAGTATTTGGTCTATAGTCGGCATCTCGCTGCTGTCGCCCCGACTCTATACATAGAGGGGGAGGGGTCTCTGATGGCAAGGCTATTTTGATCTCGCTTCAAGATGTCGCGTAGTATTGCCGAGGAAGCTGTTGCTGACATGGCCGACCTCCTGGGCTTGCTGCCGCCTTTTCGGATGCCTGCTCACGCAGTCGCCGAGCTCGAGGACTTCCTCGCCTCCAGAAAAGGTCGACACCTCACAGGAGCCGAGCTCAACTGGAGGAGGAGAAAAGGTCGACACCTCACAGGAGCCAGGCTCAACTGGAAGCGGAAGAGAGGTCGACACTTCACAGGAGCCGAGCTCAACTGGAAGCTGATAGAAGGTCGACACCTTCTAGGAGCCGAGCTCAACTAGAGGCGGATACGAGGTCGACACCTTCTAGGAGCCGAGCTCAGCTAGAGGCTGATACAAGGTCGACACCTTCTAGGAGCCCAACTCAACTAGAGGGGGAGAGAAGGTCGACACCTTCTAGGAGCCGAGCTCAACTAGAGGCGGAGAGAAGGTCGACACCTTCTAGGAGAACACACCATCCTACTATTCTAAAGGAACACATTCCCAAGGTCTCCATCCTACTATTCTTGTTGATGTTGTTGAAGAGATCGACCCAGTAGGGAATGACTGTCGGGGAAGTTCTAAAGGAACACATTCCAGGGGAACACACCATCCCAAGGTCTCCATCCTACTATTCTTGTTGATGCTGTTGAAGAGATCGACAAGTAGGGACTGACAGTCGGGGAGGTTCCGAAGGAACACACCATCCCAAGGTCTCCATCCTACTTGGGTGTTGCTGGAGGATGACATCAAGTAGGGACTGACAGTCGGGGAGATTCCAAAGGAACACACCATCCCGAGGTCTCCATTCCACTTGGGTGTTGCTGAAGGGTGACGTCAAGTAGGGACTGACAGTTGGGGAGGTTCCAAAGAATCACCTTCCAAGGGAACACACCATCCCAAGGTCTCCATCCTACTGCTCTTGTTGATGCTGTTGAAGAGATCAACACAGTAGGGAATGACTGTCGGGGAGGTTCCAAAGGAGCACCTTCCAAGGGAACACACCATCCCAAGGTCTCCATCTTACTACTCTTGTTGATGCAGTTGAAGATATCGACACAGTAGGGAATGACTGTCGGAGAGGTTCCAATGGAGCACCTTCCAAGGGAACACACCATCCCAAGGTCTCCATCCTACTGCTCTTGTTGATGTTGTTGAAGAGATCGACACAGTAGGGAATGACTGCCGGGGAGGTTCCAAAGGAGCACCTTCCAAAGGAACACACCATCCCAAGGTCTCCATCCTACTGCTCTTGTTGATGCTGTTGAAGAGATCGACACAGTAGGGAATGATTGTCGGGGAGGTTCCAAAGGAGCACCTTCCAAGGGAACACACCATCCCAAGGTCTCCATCCTACTGCTCTTGTTGATGCTGTTGAAGAGATCGACACAGTAGGGAATGACTGTCGGGGAGGTTCCAAAGGAGCACCTTCCAAGGGAACACACCATCCCAAGGTCTCTATCCTACTGCTCTTGTTGATGTTGTTGAAGAGATCGACACTGTAGGGAATGACTGTCGGGGAGGTTACAAAGGAGCACATTCCAAGGGAACACACCATCCCAAGGTCTCCATCTTACTGCTCTTGTTGATGCTATTGAAGAGATCGACACAGTAGGGAATGACTGTCGGGGAGGTTCCAAAGGAGCACCTTCCAAGGGAACACACCATCCCAAGGTCTCCATCCTACTGCTCTTGTTGATGCTGTTGAAGAGATCGACACAGTAGGGAATGACTGTCGGGGAGGTTCCAAAGGAGCACCTTCCAAGGGAACACACCATCCCAAGGTCTCCATCCTACTGCTCTCATTGATGCTGTTGAAGATATCGATACTTACCTGCCATACTTGACAACCAGAGAGGATTTAAACACACCTACTCAAATGATCGAAAGAAGTAAATGGGAGCGAAATGCTTTGTTGCGAGCTTTTGGATCTCGAGGGTTTATGACACCTTTATTCAAGGGTCCCCCGCGAGGTTAAGTGGATCATCTCTTCGTTGAATTGGGAGGTCAGCGTCCAGACTTCTTCCTGATAATCTTACCAGCTGGATGAGAGGTGCGGTCGGAGGGTTCCTGCAGCCAACGTGCAATGGGGAGCTGATCTCGACCGTCAGTGCAGATGCTTGGTCTTATGAGAACGCACGACAGAGACACCGTCCCATCACCCGTTCTGGGTTTTACGAGAATCAAGTCGGATGCCCGTTTCCCAATCAGCCGTGGAGATCGACTTCACCTGCTTTCTTCCTTTCTTTTGAAAACGCTTAGCTGAAAGAGACAAAAGACTCACAATCTCCCATATTTCAGGGGGGTGAGAGTTTTATAGATAACATAACATGTTGAGTGGTCGCGAGATATCAACTTGAAGGCTATACAAGTAAGAACATAGCATCGCTGGGTACCAACTGGAACACCTCATGAGTAAGACCCTTCATGGATCATAGCCGACAGAAGGAGATCATCGGGAGTATAGTTCCGCGGGACATCAACTGGAATACCTCATGAGTAAGCATTCTCATGGAACATAGTTGACGGAAGGACACCATGGTAGAAGTTAGCTCCCAATATTTGAAGAGATGGAATGAATAACATAGCGGCTAGGTCGCTGAATCGATGGCCTCATGAGTATAAACTCGCAGAATTGAAGTGGACACCATAGTTGATGAAGTGATGATCTCGCGAGTATGGAGCTCGTGGAATTAAAGAGCACTATAGCTGCTGAAGAGATGACCTCGCGAGCATGGAGCTCGCGAATTTTGAAGGGGAGCATCATAGCCCTTGATGAGGATCATCGCGAGTAGGAGCTCGTGGAATACCAGCTTGAAGACGTCACGAGTAAGCATCCTCGTGGAATATACACCCTTGATGAAGATCATCGCGAGTATGAGCTCGCAGAATCCTAGCTTGAAGAGGTCACGAGTAAGAGCTCGCGGAATCCTAGCTTGAAGACGTCACGAGTAAGCATCCTCGTGGAACATAGTCGATGGAAGGAGATCATCGCGAGTAGAACATCGCGGGACATCAATTGGAATACCTCATGAGTAAGCATTCTCATGGAACATAAGTCCTTCATGAAGATCATCGCGAGTAGAAGCTCGTGGACCACCAGCTTTGAAAACCATCGCGACTAGGAGCTCGTCGAGCATCAACTTGGAGACCCTTGGTGGCGAACTCGTCATGAATCATCCTGTTTGTTAGTCATACAAAAGCACTCACGGGCTTTACCAAAGCACCCATAAGTATGAACATGTATGGAAATCACTGGCATTGGAGAAGGAGGAAACTGAGGGGAGGAGGAGTGTCCCTTTTGACATAAGACCCCCTACGCAGAGGGTTCGGGGTTCTGTTGCCCGGTCAGCGGACAGGGGTCAAGGGGGCAGCGAGAGAAAATGACTATAAGCACACCCCAAGTGCTCCAGCAGGGTGGTCCCACCAAATACCCGGAAGTTTGGGAGAAACTTCCCCTCCGCAACCAAAAGTTGGGCGAGTTACTAGACGGGCATGGACTGGGCGAGTATCCAGCTTGGGGGGGCCTCGACCACTTCCAAAAGTGCCATTTCTAGTACCCCTGGGGGGCTATTTATAGAGAAATCTGGGGGGGGGGGGTAGTTACATGACCATACTCGCCCCTTGCTCGCCATACTCGCCCCTTGCTCACCCATGCTCGCCCCTTGCTCTCCCATGCTCGCCCCTTGCTCGCCCATGCTCGCACATTGCTCGCCCATGCTCGCCCATTGCTCGCCTCTTGCTCCTGCTGGCTGAGTTGCCTTGTGTCTTGGACTGCCGGCTTCTATGCTGACCTTTTGACCTTGACTTCTGCCAACGTGGCTTTGAATGGGCCTACCCTCGGAGAATGAGGGTTGTACAATACTTGTGTCCAACTAGCTTTAATAAACACTTCCCCCAATTGATTCTTTTGTTCAGAACTAGAACACCCATTATCTGTAATTGTTGCTTTGGGATTACATCGTGTGCAAAAATTTTGCAGAGTAAAACATTTCCTACTATATTAGCTAGGAATCGATATTCTTCAGATTGATCAATCTTCTTTAGATTAATCGCCTTTTCTTTGTTTTAATGCGTGATTTAGAGGGCCAGTTGTGTTTCTTGCGCTGAAAGCTCTGCTGAATCTTCACCTACAGGCAGTTCAAATGTCATGTTCAACGATTCTTCTGTTATATGGATTTTGGTTTCAGAGATTTTTCCCATGTAGAGATCCATCTTTATCAATACTGATAATTTCTTTCAATTCGATCAATTCTAGATCGTATACTTTGCTCATCGTTGAGATCAATTTTATAAGTCCTGCAGTTTGGAAAAGCCCCATTATTGCTTTGAAACTCTCAACAGCAACATTAAATGATTCAACATTGACATTGAATCCTGAATTAACTTTAGGATAGGCCATTGTTTGTGCAAAGTAAACAAGGAAGAAAGAGAGCAATAAAGCAGGGGAACTATAGAGCTCGAGAGCAAGAACGAGAGAATTCGAAAGCGTAACAAATTTGACGTCTAAGTTGCTTAAAAGAAGATGATTAGTCGCAACTTAGGGTTGTATTCGAAGCACCATCGACAAAGATTAATATTCAGCGCGCCAAAACATGTCAAATCAATTTCTAGAAGTGAGACTACACGCGTTTGACATGCCGACGCTGCGTCGATTTGTAATCGACGTGGCTTCGATTTTATACAATGACTATTAAGTCGATGCATGCGTCGATATGAATTCGACGCTACGTCGAATGCTATTTGAATTGTCTAGTTCAGGTAGCTCTCGAAGCTAGCGTCGAGTAGAACTCGACGATGCGTTAGAATCTATTTGACGCAACTCTGAATATACAGTTGTATTTCTTGTATAAAGTTTATGTTGTTTCTCCCAACAATTATCTTTATTGAAAATACCATTTTTAATATTATATGTGTTAATTAGTATGCATTATCAGGAGTTTGAGAGATGAAGTCACTCCTTGATTCTTTGAAGTTCCATGTTGAGTAAAGAATCTTCCATTTCCTTTAATTATCTCTGAGGAAGAGATCCAAAAACTCTCCTTCACATGTAACTCAAACATTAGAAGGTACCCATATTACTTTGAGCCCTTTGCTTTTACCATTATAGGATGATATGAAAGAATAGAAGGGTCTTTCATGATATCCTTTTGGATGACAGAGAATAAGTTTATTATCTTGTTGCTGGAAATGTGCATAAAATGTATCTAAATATAATAAATCTGCAGAATGTCTAATTATTCTACGTTTGACTTTAGCTTTTTTATTGTTGTTAGATATTTTATCTGAACTATTCTTGCCTAGAGATTTCTTTTCATTAATTGGATTCATTCTATTAAATACAGTTATCTTATCAGGATTATTATTGTCCTGATCCTTAAATACTACACTCCTCTCATTTGTTTGATAGTCACTAGGTCTAACAAATCTAAATGGATTTTTTCAGCCAGGTTTACTAGGGACTTCTGTGCTAGTGGATGAGTTTGCTCTTAGACCTAGGTACTTAAATCTCATGAAGAGATTTTGTGTAATATCTTTGAGCTGTTGACTCCTCCCATTGAGTGAGTCTTCAAAGGCTTTTGCCTTTGTGAGCTCTTCTTTTAGTTTTAAGTTTTCATTGGTTAGATTAGTGATTATTGTTTACTTTTTACAAATTTGATTTCTCAAATCATAATTTCTAGAATACAACTCATCTTTCTTAAGGTCTTCTAATTCTTCCCTAACTGTTTCTAATTCTTTTTGAATTTTAAGATGATCATTACATAATTTTTTAACACAATCTTTGAATTCTAGTAAATTAAATTCAAAGTCATCAAAGAGACTTACCTGGTCTCCTTCATCATCCGAGGAGAACTCCAATGCCATCAGGCAGGTAGCTTCAGCATTAGTTTCATCATCACTCCCTGATGAAGATGAGCTTGAATTAAACTCTGTATCACTCCAGTTTCAGCAATGAAACCCTTTCACTTCTTCTTGTCCTTTTTTGGAGGACTTCTTCTTCTTGTGCTCCTTTCTGCTACTGCTCCTATTTTGTTGCTCTTCAGGGCACTCAAGAGCTATATGCCCTGGTTTTCTGCAGGAGAAATATATCACTTCCTGCTTTGGAGTTTTATCAAATATGGGTTTTGAGCTCCACTCTTTTCTTCTTGAATCTTCTGTCTTGACCCACTTCCTGAATCTTCTTGTTAAGAGGTTGAATATCTCATCTTCAGGAGTGGAGGGCTCTCCATCAACAGCCTTCGGAGCAACACTCCTTTGGATGGGGATTGAGACTACCTCCTTGGCCTCTGTCTCAGCCCTGCATTTCAATAGTAGCTCATAGGATTTGAGCTTTCCTAGCAAAGCATCAGTGGAGTTCTCTCTGTGGCATCTGGACTCTCTAATGACCCAAATCCTTGAGTCTCGTGTGCTTGGGTAGCACATGAGGAGTTTGTCATTTATTTCAGTTAGAGAGATCTCTTTATCTAGACCTCTCAGCTCACTTATTATATTATTGAATCTCTCATGCATTTCAGCAACACTTTCCTCAGCTTTCTTTTGAAAATTCTCATATTGGGATATGAGAAAGGACTTTCTGTCCTTCCTTTTATCAGAGCTTTCTTCTACCAATCAGGAGAGGGATTCCCAAATCTCTTTTGCTGATTGACAGTCAGCTACTTTCTGGAAGATGTCATCAGACATTGTAGACACCAGAATGTTCATTGCTTTGACATCACATGCCTTCTGCTTCTTTTCAGCATCTGTCCATTCATTTCTAGGCACAACTTGCTGAGTCACAGATCCACTGGCATTTTGTCTAACTAGAGCTGAGGGGCCTGAAATAATAACATCAAAGATGTCTTCATCAATGGAGTTCATATATAACTTTATTCTAGCCTTCCAGAGTGTAAACTTATTTAGGTTACACAATGGTGGTCTTGTTGATGCAAAGTCTTTATAACTCATTTTTTAAAATAGTTTTTAAATATAGAAATATGTGAAAGGTGATCTTTTGATCAAGGTGTTAGCCTTTTTATGATCAACCTCCCTCTGATACCAATTAAAAGTGCACAGCGTAACCTCTGACTATTATTTAGAGGAGGGGGTGAATAGAGATTTAAAAACTTTATCATAAATATGCACACACAATAATAAAACTATTCCAATAACTATGCAATCACCACAACCAGCACAGAATAATATAAACAAAGAAACTAAAAAACAGTAAGCAGTAAAAGGGACAACACAGAAAAGCAAACTCAGAAGACACCAAATTTTTATAGTGGTTCCTCAAAATGTGGGTAGTCCACTCTTCTACCACCTGGTAGGATTGCACTATCTACTGCCCGAGTCTTTTGATAAGGAGACTATCAGAACCAACACTGAGTCTTTTAATAAGGAGACTCTTAGAACCACTTACTGAGTCTTTTAACAAGGAGACTCTTAGAACCACTGAGTCTTTTGATAAGGAGACTCTTAGAACCAACTGAATCATTTAAAGAGGGATTTTTAGGACTCTTTATCAGTTACAGAATAGAAAAGGAGAAATAAATAAGAAGAAGAAGAGAATGATTCTGTTGTATAAATCCTTCTGCAGCTATCACACAAAATGTTGTCTATTGATATTCTTGAGGATCTGTATATGATGAACACTTGCTTATGATAGAGAAGAATGCAAAGGTTATGAGTGTGTGATCCTCTGTGATCTCTGTACTCAAGTTTGCTTGTTGTTGTAAGATGTGAAGAAGAAGAAGCAACAACTTTGTTTTGTATTCCAGTACAGACATGTTCTTCTTTTCTTTTCTTTTTCAGAGAGAAAGCTTCAGGAAGAGGAAGAAGAAGACTGAAAGTTCTTATTGTTGTGTTCTTCTTCTCTAGGTGTATACTTATTCTTTGTCGAATAGTATTTGAATTTTATTTCCTCTTATGTTCTGTCCTTAAAAGGAATATCCTTTGGACAAAGGTATTTCTTTCTATTTATGTTTCCCGACCTGTCAATATATTTTGACTAACTTCCAAGAATGTCTTTGTTGTCCATCTGAAGTACTTCATTCCATTCTTGGCAATAAACGAGCCGTTAAAAGACAGACTATAGCCTTGGATACCTTCTGGAAAAGCATCAGAAAGGATAGTAGAAAACCTTCCTTTTCTGTCTGTATTCGACGTAACGTCGATTTCATTTTCCCTCTATTTGACGCACCTATGAGTTCTTATCGAAGCAGCTTCGAAATCCTTCTTAGCTCTGGCTAAACTCAGATGTCGACGTTGCGTCGAATATCTGTCGATGTATCCGTCGAGTTGTAGACTTGGACTTTGAACTTGAATTTTTGTGTCGGCTTCTGATATTGCTTTGACAGATTCTTCTTCTGCGTCGAATTCAAGTCGAAGTTGCATCGACTTCTGATTTAACTTTGACAGGCTCTGTCTTCTGCGTCGTGACCGTTTTGACATTGCGTCGAATTCAACTATACTCCGACTTCAGTCTGAGTTACTTCTACTTGTATTTGAAGTTGCTTCGACCCTAGTCGAAGTTGCTCGACTTCTATTCGACGCAAGTTTAACTCAACTGAATTTTGTACTTGTTTTGGACAGGTCTTGATGCTCTAGAGTGAATGTGATATCTTATGACATCTAATGACTAGATTATCCTCTCTATTCAACATGGGTAATATATCCTAGATTATGAAATCACTTTAAGATAATTTGTTTAGATAAATCACAAGGGTGTTTTTCCCGACACGTCTTTTTCAAGATAACGTTTACGGAGCTTCCGTTATCCACTAAGATCCGATCGACGGTGAAATCCTCCACGACTGTCTGAATCACGAGGGCATCATAGAAGGGATTCTCATTCCCTAACATGTCCTCCTCTGAAAAGATGATCTCCTCCAACGGGGGCGGTGCATGTGAGGTCGAGGCGACACTCCTGCGATAGATCCGACGGAGACTTCCCTCGCGGAAATCTCCATGCCTTGCTCCCCCGTGATGACTTGCATCGCCAGCGGCTCGACAGGGGCTTCCAACCTTCTAGGCTCTCCTCCCACTTCTCTGGTGGCTAGCCTCCTCCCGGCCTCCCAAAAATCTGGTCAAGCCATCGTACGATGCCCCTCTACCTGATGCAGCTGACAATAGAGGGGAACCTCTTCCGCTTGTGGCCTTCTCCACTGGTTCCTTCGGGTTGGCCTGTTACCCTGTTGGGCAACAACCATCGCTTCCTCCAGTCCCATTTCCTGACGCCTATCAGGCCGATTGCGATTTCTCCTCTCTGGCCAGATCCTTCTTCCCGGACCTTGCTGCGGGGGCCGACTCGCCGGCCTCCACGACGGCCAATTGACAGGGACCTGGTACCTTCGCTCTTCTTCCCGATGCTCCGGAGCCACTTGAGGTGTCCTCTCCTTACGCCTTCTCGGCTCCTCTCTCCTACGCTCTGCCGGCCTACGCTCTTCCGGCCTGCGCTCTTCCTGCCTCCTCCTCTCCAGTTTCCGGGGCTCCTCCTTTCTTCTTACGGGGACCTTCTCCTCTTCCTCCTCCCTAGTTAGCTTGGTCAACTTGGCCATGAAGCCGCGATTTGAGGCCTCACCCTGGACGAACTTATTGGCCCTTTCAATAAGCTCCTCGAAGGACATGGGGGGATCCATGCTGATCTCCAGCTTGAAGAGACCTTCCCTGAGGCTGAACGCCAGGGTTACCTGCAGGGTGAAGTCATCCACCTCCTGGATTTCCAAGACTTCTTCCTGGAAGCGGTCGATGTAGTTCCCCAACGTATCCCGCGCTCCCTGCACTAGATGGAAGAGGGTTGTTGCCTCCTTCTTTCTCTTCTTTGTCGTGGCAATTCACATCGTCACTCCCCGACGCAGGTCTTCGAAGCTTTAGATAGAACCTGCTGCCAGATGGTGGAACCAATCTCTGGCTTTTCCCCAGAAGGTGATGGCAAAGAGCCTGCACTTGAAGGCATCCAACATGGTTTGTATGGAGAAAACATCCTCGAACCACTGAAGGTGACATATAGAATCATCCATCCTGGAGTATTAACTCATAACTGGCTCCCTAAACCCCTCCAGAATGGGGGTAGAGAGGATCTCCTCACATAATAGGCTCCTCCCACCTGACTGGCGATGATCCTCGGCATGGAGAGTAGTTCCTCCATACTCGCCATAGTGGCGAGGATCTCGGGATCTCGCCGGGTCTTCCACGTCGCGGAACCAGATTCCTTACGAGTTTGGCTGGTAGAAGTGCGAGTTCCTCAACCACTCCAGCTCATCCTCCACAGGCTCCTTTCCTGCTCACAGAGGGGGACAACTATCCTCTGACGGAGTCACACGATGAGGCGAGGCCATCATGTACTCTGCGCAAGGAAGCAGAACTGCTCGCAACGTCCCCTCCATTTTTTGCGTGAAATCCTCAAAGTTGGCTCTTGTCACATACTTGCCTCCTTCGGCCGAATTGCCGACTATCCCTCCAGGGTCGTCGACTTCCACCATCTCGCCTTCTAACCAGGTTTTCTTTCTCTGGCTACGATCCATGCTCACCGCACCAAAGTGTTGAAGCCAAGAAAATCCTAGCTTCAAATATTCGGGTCAATGCAACCGGAGGATACTTGCCCAGTGGTCCAACTAAATGGTTTGACAGACAACTACGTAGAGGCTCGAACAATAATAACAGGACCCCAGGTGCTGCGGCAGGGAGGTCCCACCACGTGCCCAGAAGCTGAGAAGAGACTTCTCCTCCACAACCAACGAGCAGGGTATGAGGGAAGCACCGACTTGATGAGTATCTAGGATGACAGTCAAGATCTCAGGGGGACAAGTCTTCGAAGAGGGGGTTTCGAAAGCTCAACAAAAGGTGCAATTCTTGGTACCCCCGTGGTCTTATTTATAGACAAATCCTAAGGGAGGGGGCATAAGCGACCTGTCCCTTGCGAGATTGTCTAGCTGGAGCTGAAGAACGGGCGATTAGGTAAGAACCTCGACTGCGCCCGGTGAGTTGTAGTTGTTAGTCGCCAGCTCGGGAGATCTCATCCACCTGGCGAATTGTCGTGGATAATCGCCACTTAGGAGGATCTCGCCCATGCCCGGTGAGATGTTGTGGATAGTCGCCACCTAGGGGCGAGGAATCCTGATACTCTCATTTTGTATTGAAAGCCCATGTGAATGATTGGTTGCCTTTGGCTCGACCCTTGACTTTGACTTTGGCCTACGTGGCCTGAATGAGTCCTACCCTCGAAGAATATGTGTTGTACAGTCCTGAAGGTGAAGTGAGGGCATACCGTCAAGAGAGTTGTGTAGCGTTGTTGTCTATATCGGTTGATGAGGACCACGATGTGAGGTGGAGTACCCCATGATTTCTGCGGGTGACATGGTGGATGGTCGAGGTGGTGTAGTGGATTGCCCTTATGTGACATGGGTTTTGCGAGTCAGCTTTTGCGATCTGGAGGCATCGACATCGCATAGATGAACTAGAGCAATGATGATGTCGACTGGAGTAAGTCGGCTGACGCATAGGGGTTGAGGTGGTGCTTCATGCAGTCAGTGCTATGTACAGATGGTGCTTCGTGCAGTTGGTATTACTTACAGACTGGTGCTTCATGAAGACTGTGTTTTGTGTAGATGATACTTTGTACAGAAGGCGGTGTTTGGAATCCAAACCAATGTGGTGATTGTTGAGTTGGTTTGTATTTATTTCTTCACTTACCTTCACCATGCGTGGAGAGCAGCCCGTGTGACATTTAATATATATATAAAAAAAACTTTTAACTTACCTCAAGTGCATGACAGCCAATGTGATGAATATGGAATACTTTAATATTTCCTTTAATTTAGAAAACTCCAACCTATGAAACTCAAAGGAGTGAAGCCGAAGCTACTCTTGATCCCGAGGCGAAGAGCAGCCGAGGGCCACGACCAGCGCCAAAGGGCGCAAGCAAAATTCAGATCACGTCGGTTGGAGTAAGCAGGCAGATGCTAGTACGGCAAAGCGACGACGGCCTGCAATGAGTGTGGCAAGGCTATGGCGGATGTGGCGGTTGTGACTGGCTGTAACAAGTGCGGCAAGGTTGCTGCCGACTGGAGTGGGAGTGACGAGTTTATGGTTGGCGGAGACACGGTGGTGGGATGCATAGATGTGGCAAGACCAAATCTCAGTGAGGTGCTTCTCCGGTGGTGGTGGTCGTCTAATGACGACGAAGGTTCATTCTATCACGAACCTTATGCGTCCGATGTGCTAGCAGATTGCAGTCAAAATTGTTCTCTCTCCCGCGGATCAAGCGAATCCGGCTTCTCCGCAGTTTTTGTGTAATGGATGTTGGCATACTTCTTCGTATATTGAATATTGCAGTTATATATTTTTATATATGTGGTGCACGGTTCAGGATTGTTGTGCACTTTCTTGTGTCACCCTGTATTAATTTGGTTGCGCCTGAGGTGTGTATTCCGTGTTATCCCCAACAATTGGTATCAAAGCTAGGTTCTGTAGGCGACTGATTCGTCATTCAGGGAATGATTTGGCTGCGGTTGGTGATGACAAAGTCCGCTCCTCATCCTTTCAAATTCGACATACGAAGAAGTATACCAACATGCGTGAAGAATTATACCAACATGTGTTTATCCCCAACATGTGTTTGAATTAATCAAGTCTCCTAGTCATGTCAGAGGACAACCATGACAGGGAAGAATGTGAATCTGAACAATTTTTCAGTGAAAAAGTTCAACGACAGTGGTGAGTTTAACCTATGGCTGGTGTAAGTCCATGAGAGGGTCATGATTGTACAACCCCCATATCCATCGAGTGAGGCCCGGCGTGGAGGGCCGCCGAGACGTGTCGACTAGACCCAAGGGGTCTTAAGACCTTTGGGTATCGCCCGGCGAACCCCCGTAGCTCTCACCAGAAGAAGAGTAAGAGGCGAGAGGGGGAGGGGCGGGTGCCCCCCCCTCTCGCCCTCGCCCAGCTAGGGGCGAGAGGGGAGGGGCGGGTGCCCCCCCTCTCGCCCTCGCCCAGCTAGGGGCGAGAGGGGAGGGGCGGGTGCCCCCTCTCTCGCCCTCGCCCAGCTAGGGGCGAGAGGGGAGGGGCGGGTGCCCCCCTCTCGCCCTCGCCCAGCCAGGGGCGAGAGGAGTAGGGCGGGTGCCCCCCTCTCTCCCTCGCCCTCGCCAGGCCAGGGGCGAGTGGAGGAGGGGGGCCGACCCCCTCTCTCGCCCCCGACCCTGGTAAGGGGGAAGACCCTTGGTCTCGCCCCACCCCAGCGAGGAGGCTCGCCGAGCTCCGCGAGGTAACCCCTCTCGCCCAGTTCCAGAGGAGGGGGGGGGGGGGGGGGTTGGTCTGCGTTTAGTATCCCAGAACAACGGGATTTGGCTATTTGCAGTCCAGTTTTGGCTATTCGCAGTCCAGATCTGAGGGTATTTTGGTAATCTGGCGGATCAGTTTTTGGCTATTTGCAGCCCAATTTGGAAAACCTATAAATAGACCCTAAGGGGCACCAAAGGAGGGGACTTCTAGATTTCCAAATTTTGGATCTTCTTCTTCCCTTAGAGCTCTCCTTTGGTGCTTCTGGTTCAGCATTGGCTAGGGAGGGGAAGATCTCTCAGGTCTTCCGGGTGTGAGGTGGGACCTCCTCGCTGTAGCCTAGGGTCCATTTCCAAGTCCAAGTGCTCTTGCCTAGAGAGTTGGCTCGAGAGAAGTAGGTGTGAGACCACCCCTTTTTTGGGACCCCGAACTCCACGGAGACCGAGTTGTCGGTTTCAACATTTTTGGTGCGGTGAGCGTGGAGAGTGGTCAGCACAGAAGTTCTTGAACCAAATCTCATGGCAGGAGACCTCGGAGGAGGAGACGATGAGGGGTCTCACATCCCAAGTGAGGTGGTAGGAAGGGGAGAGTTCATTGCGGCCATCAAGGGTATCATGGAGCTGCTCCAAGGCATCACCAGGGGAGGTGACTGCTCGGTTCCCTCCCCCCAGACACCGCCTTCTGGGTCGCAAGGAGTGCTCGCCCAGGGGTGTCAGGAGAGGTTGCCCCAGGGGGTCGGCCAGGCAAGGAACCAGTGACGGAGAGTGGCGAGCGGGACCTCGCCGGACGAGTGCTTTTTCCTAGCCCGGTGAGTGGGGTCTCGCCCGGAGCAGGAGTCGCGCAAGTGGAGCTCGCGAAGCCGGCGAGTGGGGGGTCACCCTTTAGCGAGCTGATCATCTCGGCTCCCATCCCGGAAGGCTTCAAGGAGCCCAACATGACTTTTTATACCGGGAAGGATGATCCCGTCCAGCACCTGCAGTGGTTCGAGGACACCGTCTCCATCAGGCCCATGACGGACGCGTTCAAGTGTCGTCTCTTCGCCACCACCCTGAGGGACAAAGCTAGGGACTGGTTCCACCAGCTCCCGGTTGGCTCCATTTACAGCTTCGAGGACTTGGGCCGAAGCTTCCAGCTACGCTTCTCCACATCCAAGAAGAGGAAGAAGAATGCTGAGTCCATTTTCCTGATCAAGCAGAGGCACGAGGAGACGTTGGCCCAGTACATGGACAGATTCCAGGAGGAGATCCTGAACATCCAGGAGGTGCCAGGGTATGCCCTCCAGATGGCTTTCATCGTAGGGCTACGAGAGAGCCTTTTCAAAATGCGCATAACTAGGAAGCCTCCCTTGTCCTTTGAGGACCTGATGGAAAAAGCTGCAAAGGAGGTAGCCACTGAGGCGGCAAACCCGGGGCTGGCAAAGAAGTTGGAAAAGTTGGTAGAGGCCGAGCCAAGAGAGCAAGGTGGCCCCAGGCAGCAGGAAGGAAGGAGGAGGGAAGAGCAGAGGGGTCAAGGGTACCAGGGACCCCAGGGGGGTCAGGAGCAAGGGACGGATCTCGCCCAAGGAGGGGGAAACTTCTACGGAGGCCAAGGGAGGCCCAACCCTCCTCCTTGGAGGCAGGCCCCTAGGCAGCTCCTACCCCCACCAGCTCAAGCTATGGCGATTCGAAGAGGAGGAGTCGAAGCAAGAGACATCCCAGCCCGTAGGAGAAGGGGGGAAGGGCGGTGCCGTACTGCGACTACCACCAAGCAGAGGGGTATGCAACAACTACCTGCCCAGAATTCTTGGAGGTGAGAGAGGCGAGAGGTCAGACACAACAACAGCCGCCGGTGCGGATTGAAGAAGTTCCACCTGGAGCAGTAGTGGACGACGACATCTGCGAGGACCGAACTGACGTAGGAGCCAAAGGACGGGTCGCGGTGATCCACGGGGGGGGGGGGGGGGGGGGGGTAGGGATCGAGGCCACTCGTAAGGCAAGCCTCAACGCCGTATTTCGACGCAGCGTCGCTTCAACGTCACAGGACCCACCTCCCGAGGAGAAAATCACTTTCTCAAGCAGGGACATGCCCGATCACGAGGATCCATTCTGTGATGCGCTAGTCATTCAGACAGCCATCGAAGGTTACACTGTCTCTCGGATCCTCGTTGACAATGGGAGCTCTGTCAACGTCATTTTCAAGAAGGCATTTGACGAGTTGAAGGTGGAGTCAAGGAGGGTGCTGGCCTCAGATGGGCCCTTATTCGGATTCTCCGGAGAAAGGAAAGAGGTAGAGGGTGGAGTTGGACTCCAAGTGACGATGGGGGGAGGCTCAAGGAACTGTCGGTTCGTCATAGTTGACTCTCCTAGCAGTTATAATGCCATCTTCGGAAGACCCCTCATCAGCGCCTTCTGATGCGCACCATCGTCCTTCCACCAGTGCCTCAAGTTCAACACTGGAGGAATCCAAGTCAGGATCCGCGGAGACCCCAGGATGGCGAGGCACTGCTACGTCACAGCCGTCAACAACATCTCTTGGCAAGCAGGGGCGGAGGAGATGGAGAAGATCATGGAGAGCATGAGCAGGATGGGAGTGGCAGGAGAAGCAGAGGAATGATCATCTCGCGCAAGCAGCCTGAGAAGCGAGTGCCATGGGGGGGGGGGGGTATGTTGTGTTTATTTTTGTTTTTTGTTTTTTGTCGCTTTCCTTTGTAGCAAATTCTACCCCTCGCTGGTTGGGCCAGGAGGTTTTGACAAGGGAAATCCCCCCATTAGATGGATGAAGTTATTTTGCTTATATGAGAAGTAAGTTCAACGCCGAGATGTCCTCCTCACTCCAGGCTCTCACTAGCTGGGTGGGTCGAATGATCCTCAGAAGGAAGAGCTTGTCATCGAGATGTCCTCCTCACTCCAGGCTCTCACTAGCTGGGTGGGTCGAATGATCCTCGGATGGGTAAGTTCAACGCCGAGATGTCCTCCTCACTCTAGGCTCTCACTAGCTGGGTGGGTCGAATGATCCTCGGAAGGAAGGGCTTGCCATCGAGATGTCCTCCTCACTCCAGGCTCTCACTAGCTGGGTGGGTCGAATGATCCTCGGATAGGTAAGTTCAACGCCGAGATGTCCTCCTCACTCCAGGCTCTCACTAGCTGGGTGGGTCGAATGATCCTCGGAAGGAAGAGCTGGCCATCGAGATGTCCTCCTCACTCCAGGCTCTCACTAGCTGGGTGGGTCGAATGATCCTCGGATGGGTAAGTTCAACGCCGAGATGTCCTCCTCACTCCAGGCTCTCACTAGCTGAGGGGGTCGAATGATCCTCGGAAGGAAGAAGTTGCCATCGAGATGTCCTCCTCACTCCAGGCTCTCACTAGCTGGGTGGGTCGAATGATCCTCGGATGGGTAAGCTTGCCATTGAGATGTCCTCCTCACTCCAGGCTCTCACTAGCTGGGTGGGTCGAATGATCCTCGGATGGGTAAGTTCAACGCCGAGATGTCCTCCTCACTCCAGGCTCTCACTAGCTGGGTGGGTCGAATGATCCTCGGAAAGAAGAGCTTGCCAACGAGATGTCCTCCTCACTCCAGGCTCTCACTAGCTGGGTGGGTCGAATGATCCTCGGATGGGCAAGTTCAACGCCGATACGTCCTCCTCACTCCAGGCTCTCACTAGCTGGGTGAGTCGAATGATCCTCGGGAGCGAGGTTCTGCCCCCCCCCCCCCCCCCCTCGATGGATATTTGGGCTTGTACTTTTCTTTCCGAGGTTGTGCCAACCTCGCAAAGAGCGGGGATTGTGTACAACCCCCATATCCATCGAGTGAGGCCCAGCGTGGAGGGCCGCCGAGACGTGTCGACTAGACCCAAGGGGTCTTAAGACCTTTGGGTATCGCCCGGCGAACCCCCGTAGCTCTCACCAGAAGAAGAGTAAGAGGTGAGAGAGGGAGGGGCGGGTGCCCCCCCTCTCGCCCTCACCCAGCTAGGGGCGAGAGGGGAGGGGCGGGTGCCCCCCTCTCGCCCTCGCCCAGCTAGGGGCGAGAGGGGAGGGGCGGGTGCCCCCTCTCGCCCTCGCCCAGCTAGGGGCGAGAGGGGAGGGGCGGGTGCCCCCCCTCTCGCCCTCGCCCAGCTAGGGGCGAGAGGGTTGGGGCGGGTGCCCCCCCTCTCGTCCTCGCCCAGCTAGGGGCGAGAGGGGAGGGGCGGGTGCCCCCCCCTCTCGCCCTCGCCCAGCTAGGGGCGAGAGGGGAGGGGCGGGTGCCCCCCCTCTCGCCCTCGCCCAGCTAGGGGCGAGAGGGGAGGGGCGGGTGCCCCCCTCTCGCCCTCGCCCAGCTAGGGGCGAGAGGGGAGGGGCGGGTGCCCCCCTCTCGCCCTCGCCCAGCCAGGGGCGATAGGAGGAGGGCGGGTGCCCCCCTCTCGCCTTCGCCCTCGCCAGGCCAGGGGCGAGTGGAGGAGGGGGGCCGACCCCCTCTCTCGCCCCCGACCCTGATAAGGGGGAAGACCCTTGGTCTCGCCCCACCCCAGCGAGGAGGCTCGCCGAGCTCCGCGAGGTAACCCCTCTCGCCCAGTTCCAGAGGAGGGGGGGGGGGGGGGGGTGGTCTGCGTTTAGTATCCCAGAACAGCGGGATTTGGCTATTTGCAGTCCAGTTTTGGCTATTCGCAGTCCAGATTCGAGGGTATTTTGGTAATCTGGCAGATCAGTTTTTGGCTATTTGCAGCCCAACTTGGAAAACCTATAAATAGACCTTAAGGGGCACAAAAGGAGGGGACTTCTAGATTTCCAAATTTCGGATCTTCTTCTTCCCTTAGAGCTCTCCTTTGGTGCTTCTGGTTCAGCATTGGCTAGGGAGGGGAAGATCTCTCAGGTCTTCCGAGTGTGAGGTGGGACCTCCTCGCTGTAGCCTAGGGTCCGTTTCCAAGTCCAAGTGCTCTTGCCTAGAGAGTTGGCTCGAGAGAAGTAGGTGTGAGACCACCCCTTTTTTGGGACCCCGAACTCCACGGAGACCGAGTTGTCGGTTTCAACAATGATGTCTGTTGATGTGTTACAGAGAGGAGGCAATCTGCAGAAACACCAAAATGTGTTTAGAGATTTTCTGTGTCAATTAAAGGCAGTTGACGCAAATACAGAGGAATATGTGAAGACCATATCACTTTTTACCTCACTCACACAGACTTACCAGCCTTAGCGACAAAGCACATGTATGAGAAGGATACAATGGAGCTAGAGGAGGTCACGATCGTGGTGCTATCCAGACAGATGTCAAAAGGACCTACTCCTGAGGGCAGTCACATATTGGAAACAACGAAGGGTAAGGCGAGGCAGTTTGGTAAGAGAATGAGAGAGCACGATCTCAATGTAGGCCAAATGAGGGTCTGATAGGCTTTTGGTCGAGTTGGTTGCGTCGAGTCCCCACAGAACCTTGTGCGTCCGCTGTGCTAGCGGATTGTAGTCAAAATTGTTCTCACTTCCGTGGATGAGCAAGTCCGGCTTCTCCGCGGTGTTTCTGTAACGGATGTTGGTATACTTCTTCTTATATTGAATATTGCAGTTATATATTTTTATATATGTGGTGCACGGTTTAGGATTTTTGTGTGCTTCTTATGCCACAATGTATTAATTTGGTTGTGTGTGGGGGATGAATTCCACGTTTTCCCCAATAATTCACATTTAGGCTCCGTTTGACGGGGCAGATCCACCGCAGGCGTGTGGACATTTAGGCGTCGTTTGATGGTGCCGAGGCCGGGCCGCGGGGGTCTGCCCTGCTAAGGAAATCTGCAGATTTCACCCGCTCGGAGACAACCGCGGTCACCTATGCGCATGCCTATGCCAATAAAATTAACTCAAGGCCAAAGGCTAGAGTTTTGCTTGGTTGTGATTGTTCCGGGTTCATAAGAGAAAGTCAAAGTAAGGGTTTTGTTAAATTTTTTGAGAAAATCCAGTTCCAAACGGTGTGGTTGCAAATTTGCTATTAGAGGTCATAGAGAAGCGATTGAAGAATGAAAAGTCGATGTTATGCGTGGTGTGCATATTCATGCATTGGTTCATTTTGAAGCGCATGCATATGCCGAGAGTTTAGATCAAAGCAAGACAACAATAATTGAAGATATGTATAATATATGGGTGAAATCGATAAAGATTTTGTCGGCATGGAAGAGTAGAAATGCATTGAACAACAAATCAATGAGCTGTTTACAATGAGAAGACCAAGATCTATAGACAAGAATTGGCTGGTAGTACTCCAATTCAATATTTGTATAAGTTAATTAGTGAAACTGGTTACACTAGTTACAATGAAATTAATGGTATCACTAATCACTTAAATAATATTTTTTTGCTCATCCAAATGCAGTAAATTAAGCAACTTGTTTCCGAATACATTCTTGATTGACTGCACATACAAGACCAACCGCTACAGATTGCCGCTCTTTGTATAGTTGGTATTACTTCAACAAATCAGACGTTCTTCTCATCTTTCCCTTTTTTTATCGAATAAAACTGAAGCTAGTTACAAGTGGGCATTGTAGTGTTTTAAGTATTTTCTTTCAATGAAAATATTATGTTAAATATTTTTGTAACGGACGGGGGGATTGCCCTATTGAATGCACTCAGGTTTGTTTTTTCACCAGCAAAACATATTCTATGTAGTGTGCATATTATTCGAAAAATCTTGACTCATTGTAAGAAGTTTTTTTAAAAATCTGACAAGTACTGTGAGAATTTTTAGGTATATGACAACATATGGTTATTGCAGAGACTAAAAAAGAGTATAACATGCGATTTAATCAAATGCTAACGAATTATGTTGTGAAATTTATTGATGTTATTGAATATGTTACATAAATATGTAGTTGAATATTTCGTAGTATGTCCGCGCATGTCGAGACCGGCTCGATAGTGACCCGTGAGTTACATGTCTACCTAGGGCAAGACTCTACGCCAAAGGTACTATAAATATCTATTCCAAACATGATAATGTATTCGTCGAATACTTTGAGGGAAGAGCCTCGACAAAACTCTATCTAAAATATATCCCGGTTCGAAAATATAAGGGTCTGTTCGACGCGCAGGTAATGACTTTCTGGAATTGGCTTTGGCCAGAAAACCAATATCTGCAGGAATTGGTTTTGTGCATAAACCAATTCTATTGTTCGGTTGCAGGATGGAATTCAGTGAACAAAATTGGAATTGATATATGTAAGTTGTTCGGCTGTACGATTGAATTGGCTTTCTGAAATTTAAATTTTTAAAATACAAATTTTTAAAAGCGCGCGCCAGGGCGAAAAGTGTGCGCCCGGGCAAAAAATGCGCGCCCGGGCTAAAATATCGCGCCAGGGCGAAAAAATCGCGGCCGGCGAAAAAATCGCGCACGGGCGAAAAAATTGAGCCTAGCCGAAATAATTGCACCTGGGCGAAAAAATCGCGCCCGGGCAAAAAATCGCGGCCGGCGAAAAAATTGCCCCCGGGCGAAAAAATCGCGCCCGTGCGAAAAAATCGCGACCGGGCGAGAAAATCGCGCCCGGGCGAAAAAATCGCTCCCGGGCGAAAAAATCGCGCCAGAGCGAAACAGTCTCGCCTGACCGAAATAAACTTGCCCGGGAGAAATAAAACGCGCCCGGGCGAAATAAACGCGCCCGGGCGAAAAAATCGCGCCTGGGCGAAATAATCGCTCCCGGGCGAAAATATGCGCCCTGGTGAAATAAACGCCCCCGGACAAAAAAATCGCGCCCGGGCGAAAAAATCGCGCATCGGACGAAAAAATCGCGCCAGGGCGAAAAAATTGCACCCGGGAGAAAAAATCGCGCCCGCGTGAAAAAATCGCGCCCGGGCGAAAAAATCACGGCCCGGTCGAAAAATTCGTGCCCGGTAAAAAAATCGCAGCCGGCCGAAATAAACGTGCCCGGGAGAAATAAAACGCGCCCGGGAGAAATAAACGCGCCCAGGCGAAAAAATCGCGGCCCGGCGAAAAAATTGTGCCCGGGCAAAAATATGCGCCCGGGTGAAATAAACGCGCCCGGACAAAAAATCTCGCCCGGACGAAAAAATTGCGCCCCGGGCGAAAAAATCCCGCACGAGCGAAAAAAATGCGACCGGGCGAAAAAATCGCGCCCGACCGAAATAAACGTGCCCAGGCGAAATACAACGCGCTCTGGCGAAATAAACGCGCCCGGGCAAAAAAATTGCTCCCGGGAGAAAATATCGCGCCCGGGCAAAAATATGCGCCCGGGCGAAAAAATTGCGCCCGGGCGAAAAAATTGCGACCGGGCGGAAAAATCGCGCCCGGGCGAAAAATCGAGCCCGGGCGAAAAAATCGAGCCTGACGAAAAAATCGAGCCCGGGCGAAAAAGCACGCCCGGGCGAAAAACGCGCGCCCGACCGAAAAACGCGCTCTCGGGCGAAAAACGCGCGCCTGAACGAAAAAAGTCCGTCCGGGCGAAAAATGCCCGACAGGCCGAAAAAACACCCGGTCGGCCGAAAAAACGCCCGCCCGGGAGAAAAATACGCGCCCGACTGAAAAACGCGCGCTCGAGCGAAAAATCGCGCTCCCGGGCGAAAAACGCCCGCCTGGGAGAAAAATGAACGTCCGGTCGAAAAGCTCACGCCCGGCCGTAAAACTCGTGCCCGACTGAAAAACACACTCCACAGGAAAACGCACGCTCGTGCGAAAAACCCGCGCGTAGGTCGAAAAACTCTAATGTAAACATTTGATTATGCGGAAAACCTATGGGCGGAGGTAAGAATTGCTATTTGATTTTTTAGTTCATAGTAAAAGCAATGAGTTTTCACATGAAAGTCAATATCAGCTTAAATTTCGTTGCGCCGAACACTAGAATTGGATTTCTAATCTTCAATGCCAATTCCAGAAAGCCAATTACATCCAAACGAACGGACCCTAATAATTTTTTATTACACGAGAGAATCTTGTATATAATAATTTAATTTATTTTAATATAATAATAATATAAACAAAATAATGGAAGTTATGAAAAAACTTGTATCAAATAAGTTAGAGCCTTACTGATTAATATCAAGGCGTAAAAAAATATTTCAAATTCACCGAACATGTGGTAGGTGCTCATTTATGCATTTTGCAGTATTAACCGTACTGGCCTGGCTGGCTGGCGGCAAAGGCTGCAATTAGTGGAAGGAGAGAAACTTAGGTGCGTTTTTCTGACCTAGAACTAGGTAGGTGGGAGAGAAATATAGCTGTATGATCTCTGATCAGACGGTATATAAAATACTGACATTATTATTATTTATAAATACATGAGTATTTAAGAAAAATACAACCGTATGATCTGTGATCAACGGCTTAGATGTGCTCCTCTCACCATGATCTTAGGCGAGAGTAACTCACCTACAAATTTTTCTAGTGGAAGAATTCAAGATGCTGGATATTTTTTGGGGATTGTTATCGGCAGATCGAAAATGACTATTCGCAGATTATTACTGTTCGCAGCTCCAAAGGAACTTAAATTTGTTATTCGCAGAGATTATTGTTATTCGTAGATCAACATAAATATTTTTTTTTTGAAATGTTAACCGCAAATGTATCCTCCACAAGAAGAAATCAGTGGAAAAAATCTAGATTATTGCTGGCGGGCTGATGCTTTTAAAGGAGACGACGACGAAAGCTTGACCTACCGACGAAATCAGACGAACAGATGAGATCCTTCTTCGTCGACAATGTTAACTGCAAATATATCCTCCTGCAAGAAGAAATCAGTGGAAACAAATCTGGAATAGTCATTTTCGGACACCCAAAAAAGGGCTGTTATTGGTCTGCGAATAGCCATTTTCGAACACCCCAAAAACTGGGCTATTATTGGCTTGCGAATAGCCATTTTTGGTCTGCGGTTAACAATTCACTATTTTTTTAGGTGATTGTTATCCGCACTATAGTTTTGGCTATCCACACTTTTTTGGTATGAGTTATCACGCGATTTTTGGAAATACACTTTGTACATGCATTTTTAGAAAAAGTGCTCAACACGAAAGTTGTAGATCTAGTCGAGATCTACAACTTTCGTGTTGAGCACGTTTCCTAAAAATACATGTAAAAGGCGTATTTCCAAAAATTCGCTATAGTTACGCACATGTTTCAATCAGAGCGACACTACATCTTGTGCGTGCATTTTTAGGGAAAATGTTCAACACGATGAAATTTATAAATTTCGTGTTTATCAATTTTTCTAAAAATGCATGTATAAGACGTATTTCAAAAGACGTGTAATAATTCATAAAAAAAAAAGAGTGCGGATAGTCAAATAAGAATCGCTTCTTTCTATCATAAACTGATTTTTTTTTTTTTTACTTTTTTTGAACGAAGATATCATCGCCTCAAGTGCAACGCAGACGGGAGGGAGAGAGAGTGAGTGAGTGGGAGTGTGAGGGAGAGGAGATCTCGACGGAGAGGCTGAAGGAAAGCGAGAGATCAAGGCGGAGATCTGGACGGAGAGGCTGAAGGAAAGCGAGATCAAGGCGGAGATCTCGACGGAGAGGGTGAAGGAAAGCGAGATCAAGGCGGAGATCCAAGGGGGCAAGCTATCGAATGGCGAGAAGAACTGAGGAGGAGTACGACTACCTCTTCAAGGTTGTGCTCATCGGAGATTCGGGCGTGGGGAAGTCCAATCTCCTTTCCCGCTTCACGCGCAACGAGTTCTGTCTGGAGTCCAAGTCTACCATTGGGGTGGAGTTTGCCACGAGGACCCTCCAGGTTTCTCTTCTCTCTACTCCGTTTTGCCATCTTCTATTGCTCTGTCATCTCTCTCTTTCTTTCTCAGCTATTGTTTCGATTGATTGCTTACTACTAATTTTTGTATGCTGATTTATTTTGAAATTCAGAGTTCTCTCCGTTTCTCTCTCTCGCTGCTCTGTTCAGCAATCCTTGTATTTTGCCTGCCCCTTTATAGGGCCGGATAGCTGGGCTTGTTTATGGTCACTGTGTAGTCTTCTCACTCGTCGTTTGCCGTCTCTTGGATTTGGATTTCCGAATCCAATGATTTTACCTTTGTCCTCCTTTCCTTTCTTGAAATTTTAAGATCTGATCCGAATGGAACAAGGTGGATGTCTAACGGGCATGGACTCAAAATGGGTCATACCAGTATTTGGACTAGCTCAATAGCTCGGACCAAGTCTTTGGGTTACATGAGCAAGAACTCGTAAGTATTGGTTGAAGCATCAGCTGACAAGTTTTGTTTGCCCGTCCATTTATAGGTGTTAAGTGGAATTGTACTTGAGCTTTGTGCCGTGCTATTGGAGACGATTATCTCCGGTATTTCATGAAGCTTAACGCGGGATCCCCAGAATACCAAAAATGACATTTTGGAGTGATGTCGGTGGGAATGAGAGAGTTTCCAAATAGATTTTCTTAGCGGTGTCGTTTTCTCCCCAATGGATTTGTAACAAAAATGCCCAAACAAACATACCCTTAGTTTCCTATTTTTATTCCTTTAATGTAATTACGAGTTTGTCACCGGAGGGTCTTATAATTAGACCCTTAGAGTCTTTTATTAGAGCAATCAATGAATGAGAAACTTTCTTCCAATTCTCCCTTCTACGGCTTCCTCTCTTCCCTTAAATTTCTTCTCTCCTTCCTCCACCCTTTAGGGTTTCATCTTATCTCATCTCCTTCGCCATTTCTAGGGCTTCCCCCCTTGTATCCCCGCCTCCAATGATCCCAACAAAAGAGGCACATAACATGATCTCTTTTGAAACATATTGTGAGTGCGAATACTTCCCGGGATGATGCTGAACAATACAAATAACGAATACCCATCAATATATACTTTTTGACTCATCCCCTTTGAAAACCATCTACGAATACCTCCCTTGTTGGTTTGCGATTGCCATTGGAAATAAAATTTCTTATGATAACAATTTAAATTAAAATCTTAAGGTATACAATGATTTCGATCTTTTGACACAAAGACCGGAAGGAGATAAAAATACAGATCTTGGATCTTCTATACCGACTCACACCTTAAACCGGTTTGCCCTACCTAATCCATGATTAGCCTTAAGCCTCTCCCTCCCAGAGAACTCCCTAGATCTATCCTAGACCTAGTCGCCACACGTGAGCCGAGTTCCCTCCCTAGGCCTACCTAGATCTAGTCGCCACACAAGATGCGATTTCCCACAAAAACAAAGATGTTCAATCTAAACTCAAATCCGCAAAAGAAAATATAAGAGGAATAAAATAGTGCAGCAGAGAACTCCTCAGAATCAGATGTCAAAGCAAGATGAAGAAGACTTGCTTGAGATCGTCGTAGTTCTATGCAAGCCCTCCCTTGAATGATCGTTTTAATATTTGATCTTCCTTGGAATCTTTTAGAGTTTAAGGATGAGAGTGTTGAAGTGTTCCTGGACAGCTAAGGAGATCACCTCTGTCCAAAATCTCATGATGAATCCTTAATCCCGAGAGAAAAAACTGAGTTATTATTTCTCTGGGAGCTATCACCTGCGGTAGCTGCCATCGTTGGGCGATAACGTCAAATTTGAATATCCTTCGCCCCTTTTCATTCTCAACATGACTGAGGTTTCTATATGAGGGTTCGAGCTAACACTGGACGATAGCGTCTACTGCGGTGCAGTAGTAAATTTTAATTGCCCGCGCTAATTTCCCCTCCGTGCTCGGGGCTTCCATATAGAGGTTTGCGCTAACGCCGGGTGATGACCATTGCCGCGAGATGGTAGTGGCCTTTGTAATGAATCTTCAAAACTCTGTGTTTTTATCGCCTGCTCTATTGACTACTGCGGGCGGTAGTGGGATATACGACTGTAAGTCGGAACCAACCGAACCGCATAACCGAACCGAACCAAACCAAACCGCACGATTCAGTCACGATTCCATTTTTTGAAAAATCGTGTGGTTCGGTTCGGTTCATGGTTCGGAATGTCAAACCGAACCGAGTCGAGCCGAACTGTATTAGCTTTAACAAAATTTTAATATATTATCAATATAGTTAGGTCTTCACTCTTGTTACAACTTACATAGAACTAGAAGTCACTGTTTTCGGTTTCATAATAGGTCTTCACTCTTGTCCCATTTTATTTCACTATAACAATATATATAATTCTTATACAATCAAATTCTACTTTTTTTTTATGTTGAATCTATTGCGGAGGATCCAGACTTGGTTGTGCTTTTGCATATCAACTGAATTGACTAATTGAGTTGCATGAAGAATTGAAGATTGGAGAATTGACTAATTAGGTGTTTTGAATTTTTGATAACATGCACTTCTTAATTCTTATTTATTAAATAGCAACAAGTCTATTGTTTGGGGTAGCCCTCGTAATTTTTTTTATATTAATTAAATGGTGCATGCTTTGCTAATCTTTTAGTACTAGTTACATACAATGGTGATTTGTTTTCTTTCATGTCCCAAATTTTTATTTTTATATTTTTAAACCACTCAAATCGAACTGAACCATACGGTTCGGTTCAGTTCGGTTCCAATGGTGTGTGCGGTTCGGTTCCGGATTTTTGGAACCACATGCGGGTGGTTTGGTTAGTGGTTTTGATAAAAAACCGAACCAAACTGAACCGTTACATCCCTGGTGTGATATCTTCAAGTCTGTCCATGTTGCCTAGTCTCTGTCCAGGGAATGCTCCAAGTGCTCAGATGAGCTATCGCCGCTTGGCTATAGTCGCTACCACTGGCGGTAGCCTCCTTCATGAGATTCTTCAGGCAGCCCCAGAAATCTCTAAGTCCACAGCTGATCGTTGACTACAGGTCGACGTACGTCGAGTATTGTTGGGCGGTATCAGTTATCGTTGGCAGTTGGTTGCATTTTTGGATTTAGCCTTTTCATTTCAGCCCTTTTCGTACCGTAACATCTATCACTTGTATCAGTAATAATTCCTGAACCTGCACACTATGAAATACTTGCAAATAAAGATTAGATACTTATCAAGATTTATTATTCTCACACTAAGAGAGTGTCAAACCTTGTTCAACAATTCGATCTTCTCCTCGATAAGCAGATTCCTCATGGGACATTACGCCACCATGTGGCCTCTGCTAGAACACCTATAACATTTGATGCCCCCGGGCTTGGGAGCCCCAGAGATGATTACTTTGCCCTTCATGTCCACGGGTTCCAAGAGGCGAGGCACTAGTAGCAACGGACTGTGTAGACCACTTAAAGGTTGAGATGTCGTGTCGTAAAGTGACCTGCTTTAGATTTGAGTAATGCATGCACTACTCATACTCCAAGGTGAGCTGGAATACTTGCTCGACCATCTTTAAATGATGGGGAATCAATTCCCTACGGATGTCAGATCTAAGACCATCCCGAAAGTGGGATGTGGACGCGACGAACTCTTCTCGAATATTGCTCCTTACAACGAGCTCATCAAAACAAGATATATACTCGACAACAGAGAGGGTCCCAGGTGTAGAACATACAAGTTAGTCCAGGAGTTGGTTCCTATAAGATGCATGGAGGTACTTGTTCTTAAGTCTCTCCTTCATCTCAAGCCCATTGGGTGATACTGTAGTATCCCTGACTTTCTAAGGTTCTCTTTAAACTCGTCCAGTATATTTTAGCTTGCCGTGAAGCATCATTCTGTCAAATCGGATACGCCACTCGTCAGTCATCTCATATCGTTCAAAGTAGTTGTCCATGTCCAGAAGCTAATCTGGCTCCAGTTGATCGTCGAAGGAAGGATCATCAATGCGAATGCGACGAGTGATGTCATCGTCAACACGAGGGCCTCCTCTGCGAGGCTCCTGATAATCGTCATAATACTCATCCCGACCATAGTCCTATCATGCTGACTGGAGGCCACACTCTCTACGGTTAGGAGTAAGTGGATGGCGAACTCCTCATGGAAACGGAAGGGGTCTATCAACGATGGGTCCTAGACGATGATTGTATACATGCTCGGGGTCCCATCTACAGGGTGGGATGGGATCCCACAGGGGAAAATCTCTAAATTGACGCTCTGGGGGGTTGGTGGTTGTGGAGTCTCACGAACCTCATCGGGGTGATCATTGTGATGTTTAGGGGCCTCCCTCGGGGGAGGAGTGGCCTGACCCGAACCTCTTGGTTTTTCTAAACCGTCTATCGTAGCATTAATTGTAGTGACATCATGTCTAAGGCCAAAGAATTGGGCATCAAGTTGATCTAGGATAAGACGTTGGAAATCTGCTTGTGTCATACCCATGTCCGAACTAGTCTCCCGATCGTCAACGACATTGGAACCCGACATAGAGACTCTATATGACCTGACAGTGTGTTGCGTAAATGTTTCCCAAGATTTGGGTTATAATACCAAATCTAACGCAGGGTAGGCTGTAGAAGTGAACTCTAAACAATGATAGCACTAGTTGCAGCGTCGGGAAAATTCGATTCTTTCCAACCCTAATGTGGCGCATGCATGCGAAGTGATCCGACAACAAATTGCAAATAACAATAATAACATAAAACTCACGTAACTATCATAAACAATTTGCAAATTATTTAAAAAAACAAGCAATGTGAGATTTCTTCTGATTGGAAGGCAAAAAACCAACACGAGCAAGTGATAAAGGTCATGCAAATCACGATAAACTCAAAAACAAATAAACTATTAATGCAATGTATCCATAATCATATAAGCATCGAAGGCCATACGATAATAAAGAAAATAGTGAAACTGAACAACAAGACACGAATGAAGGGTCGTAGGCAAAGGCACGAATATCCAGGGTTCAAAGGAGCGGTGATCTGGGATAAGTGGTTGTTGGATGGGGTCGTCAGAGGTTGTGAAAAAGGCTAGTTGTTGGTGGTAGATGGATGGGTAGGGGTCTAAGGGCTATATTTGGAGGTGGGTTAGAGAGGGGAGAGTCGGCCAAGACGCTAGTGTTCAGGTTGGGGTTCGGTCGGCCCTAGGATGTAGGCACAAGGGTAGGCGGTGGACTGTTAAGGGGCTTGAAGGGTCGCAACAGTCGGCTTGGGAGGGGCTAGCTGGATGGATTTCAGCGCGGGGAAGGGGCGACAATATATGTTTTGATTGAGGTGGGGGGTGCGATTGAGGGGAGGTATTTGGATATTTCTTGTGGGGACGCCGACTGGGTTTAGGCAGGAAATATAGGTCGGTTGGGCTGGGGGGGGGAGGGAATGGAAAGCGGGCGGACGATAATGATAAACAAGGAAATAATGTAGACTAACCAAAGAGTCGGCACCTTGGAGTTTTGTTGAGTCGATTCCTTGGAGTTTCGTTGAGTCATCACAATGCGACATCACTGGATTCCCGGAAGAAGACTAAAAAATATGCAATGAAAATCTGAACCAACCCCATACCTCTTATTTACACTAAACCTACTTTGAGCACCCATAATAGACGACTATGATTGGTTGTGCACGATGTGTCTGATCTCCTAAAATAAAACACAAAAAATAAAGAAAATACGTCTAAACGACGCTCCAGACGCAACCACAGACTTGAATCATCCAAATACCAATCCGATCAATGCCTTTTGCGAGAATAGACATGTGTTGGACCCATTGGGCAACGACCCGTTCTCGAAGCGTGATCCCCATCAAGAACTATGATCATAGACCTATAGATCAACGAAAAAGGTGCCGATTGTCCTAAGAGGAAGGGGCAGGAACCAAGAATCTCTAGTGGGGAGAAGGAACCGATAATCTCCAAAAAGATATTTTGTGTTGGAATAAGATCAGCCGCTAATCCCTAGAGAAAAAAAATGTATTTTTATACTTTTCTTGGAGCTATCGTCGGCGGTAATGACTATCAACGGACGGTAGTTTCAAAGTAAGAGTCCCGCGCCTTTTGCCTCCTTCGGAACGATGGAGCTTTCTAAGTATAGGATGGAGCTAATGCCTGGCAGTAAAAAGATATCAAAATACCTCTTGAAGTAGATGAGTTTTTGAAGTGTAGTGGATGCAATTTTTTTAAGGTAACACATGATGTCTAGGGGTTCATAGTGGTGTAGAGTAGAGGTGGCTCGGGGTTCTGAGAGCAAGGGGTGGTGACAACAATGTTGTGATGGAGAGGACCGCGAGAGGGTATGGGAGGTAACTTATGAATTATTGGACTCCAAAGGGGATGATGGTTGCAATGGCCATTAGAATCAAAGATGTATTGACGAAGACGAGACTATGAATGAAAATAGTTCCCTTTGATACTATATTCACGTCAGCGACTAAACACTTTACCTCTTGGGGGAATTATTCAAAGGATTGCATTTTTGAAGTATCCCTTTATCTTTCGTGATCAGTATCCGATGGATAGTCACCCTGCCAAGTACATCCTTGAGTTCATTCCTTCTGGTGCCACACAGTCTAGACGAGCTCCTTCCTCTCCATCAGCATCTGATCCACCACTTAGACCAGTTAGATGTGGGAGTTAGACACGTGGATCTTAGCGGGACTTATATGGCACGATCCGATCTCAGGGAGAGATCGTACAAGAACGGAGTAATGAGTTCCATGCCATGAGAGAGGAGCAGCATGCACTACGTCAGACGCATGAACGGACTCACAAGAAGGTGAGTGGGATGAAGATAATGATGTGTTATATGTTGCGTCATACACAGGACTGCTACAACGGTCTTAGGACTAAGTTCTATAAGTGACACTTTGGCAGAAAGAGGACTCATCACACCACCGTTGATGTCATCTTCCTGAAGAAATGAAGATCCACTACCCTCATCAGTCACTCAAAAGTGATCAAAACGTCCATAGACTAGCATACCATGCAAACAAAGCAGTGTAAAAATCCTTAAGTGGACATTCTTCTAGTCGAAATTCTAACGTTCTAAGGTGTTTGCACCGCACATGCACACCACCCGTTAAAAAGGGTTCGTCCACGAACCACAACTTAAAACTCGTGAGACCGAAGGGCTCTGATACCAAATTGTAACACCCTACTTGTACTTCGCCGTATGTTATGGGTTTGGCAGGGCCCCACGCGCTACAACTTATACAAAAGGAGTATTAATAAATGATAATCAACAACCATCCATCTCAGAGTACACATTAAAAGTAAACAGAAGCTAAACTAAACCAAATACTAGAAATGTATGTCCACTACAATATACAGTCCAAAAATAAATGTACACTATAATAAATAAAAGAAATGGGAACAACCTCCCAAAAGAGACTCGCAGGTCCAAAGCTAGTTATGCATATAAATACTTGTAAACCAAGCAGCAAGCTAATCCACCACGCTTATTTCTTATTTGGCAGCAAACACTTCAAGCGAGTGCATGTTCGTGCAACCATGTACAAATGAGCGGAAAACGAGGGTCAGACCAATCACTGTGTAACAATATCTCTCTCCCCGGGCATCCTAGCCGATCCTGGTGAGCAGGAGCCCTACAGATCAGCGCGTCACAACATGCAAATAAAACACAGCAGCAAACATGCAAGTATGTGACACAAAAATCAAACATGTTTCTAAGTTGAGCATGAAAGTAAATGGGTCTATATGCATACCAGGGCTAAAGACTAAATGCTCTACTCATGCACTCTATTCCTAGTAGCGGACTAGCATGTCCTAGGCTACTGAAACCGTAACAAGCAAACACCCAAACTCCGCACACAATGCGGTAAACAGCTAGGCACCAAGGTTCACACTAGTAGATCCTACGTTATGAAACCCAAAACCACAACATAGCACACGATGGTGCCCTCTCGCTATGTACACAACACGACATACTCACACGTCCTTTTTATGTCGAGCTACACAACTATTTTATCTGAAGTGACAGAGGTCTAGTTTACCCCACACTCTCAAACGTAGAGACAGGAGGGCCAGACATACAATCATCAGAGCAAAGGTGACTGGGGGGCCTACCTGACCTGTGTCCTCAAAGCAGGAACTACAGTCCTAAGGCCCATCAAAGGCCCAAACACAAGTATAATGCACTCAAGCCACTCCAACCAAGACTAGGAGCACACAAAACTCCAAGTCCCCTGAGCATTTCACCTGTCCAGACTATCGCCAGACTCACGGTCTCTCCCATGGTACAACATATAAAAAGAGATCCACCTCATGTTGCCACATCCATGGTGCGAGTTCGGTTAAGTCTGTTCCTGTTGCTCAGATCATCGTTTCACCAACACGATGCAGGTTCGACTTTACCTCGTCCCGTTCACTTAATCAGAAGCAATATCACATAATTAAAACAGAAGTAAAACATGATATAAGTGTTATCATATCTACCACACACTCTGGCCAAAGATCTAATCAATTTACATAAGATCATACATGATCATTCAACATTATTAAGCCACTAGATGAAATCGAACACCTATGAGTTCAAACTCGATATCATACGAATAATTCCATGACTAGTGCTCACATAACATACTCCGCTCAAACCCCGATTAAGAAGGATTTGACCAATTAACCCTCCAAAGTCACGTACAATGATTTTATTAATATTACGATCAAACTTACGCGTAAGGGTTCACTACCACGTACTCTATATATCATTATCGCCTTATATGACATTTATCCCAAACTTGGAGCTTTTCACCCAACGCCGATAATTATGGCAATGATTCGTAAGGGAAAACACCTAAAATCAACTAAGCCTCGTTATTGATTTATATTCTAATTCTTTCGTTGTCACTCACGTTCCTCTACAGGTACAAACCACAAATCGACACGGTCCCACTATCAACCTAAGCCATACAAAGATTCTGACGGCCTCAACCAACGTCGATTCTCAACCCGTAAGCGAACACGACAAAAGAAACACGGATAATTATCCGATATAAAGTATGCAATCAATATCACCGATTCAGGCTTATCGCCACAGATAGGCTTCACACAGCATGCCTAATCCGCAATTGTTCGTCGGATATTTCTAATGCAAAATATGCCGGGGACGGACACAATCGACCCGGAGGTTCACTAGGAACCATTTTCGCCTCAGGTTCTCTAATTAGAGAAACCGGGTGCCATACAATCACATCATAACACACATGCACAATCGAATCCTGAACTCGGGGAGAAAGAGATCGTTACCTGCGCCCAATCCTTCCTGACCATTTAAGCCTCACGGATTTGGGTGGAGAAAGATCGCAACGCGGTTTCCTTGCGTTGGCGGCGATGACACGTCGGTTGGAGTTCTCTAACTCCGACGACAACAAGCTTCCTCTCTTTCACTTTCTTGATCGGCAACGACAGCAGTTTGAGGCAAGAGATCGGTCTCCACTCCTCTCCTTTTCAGCTACCAACCTTCGGGAAGGAGGCTTTCGATTTGGAGTAGATCTCGGCAAGAGGAAACGAAGGGGATCTCAACTTTGGGAAGGGTTCTTTGACGGGAAGAATATGCCTCTGCAAGGCTTCCCTTGGCCAAGCCTTCACTTGGCAATAATCTGTTGGATCGGTCGGCGCCCTTAGAGGGGGGGGGGGGGTGAATAAGGGTTTTCAAAACTTTAGATTATATTTAAAAACTTTGGATTATTGCAAGATTAAAGACATGAAATAAGTGAAGTAAGACAAAAAGAGACAAGCTTTATTAATGATAAATAAGTTTTACAAAACTTGATCTCGATGACGCTAGAGATCGTAGGCGAATAATAAAAAAGCTCGTTTTGTTTTCTATCCCGACTCGCTTCCCCACGAACCGGTGGCCCTAGCCTTACCCTCCCCGGATTCGGCCTCAAGCCGCTCTAGCCTATCCTTCCCCGGATGTGGCCTCGAGCACCCCCTAGAACTAGCCTAGATCTAGTCGCCAACACGAGGCGAATTTCAGCCCTAAGTCTACCCCAGACCTAGTCGCCAACACGAGGCGATTTCACTACCGTTTATAATGAAGAAAGAGAAATAAAATAACAAAACCTCCCTTATGATGAACTTCTGAAGTCGGAGATGAAGATCCGCTGTAGAATCAGCGTTTGTTGAAGCGGACTTCGTCTGGATTCGGCGTGATGGAATTCTCCTTCAGAAATTGGCAGAGCTTCGCTGGGACCTCAAATTTCGGCTAAGACAAGCCTCTGGAACTCTAGTACTCTCTCTCTGAGGTGTATGCAATAGGTGTGTCGAAAACAAGAGGAGAGGGGGTCCTTTTATAGCCCAAGCGCTACCGCCGGCGCTAGCGCTACCGCCGGCGCTAGCCCGGATTAGGAAACGTTTTGCGCGGCAGGATCTTCAATCCGTGGCAACATTTTGCTCTATGCCTCTTGTGCGTCATGCTACCGCCAGCGCTAGAAGCTACCGCCGGGCGCTAGCTCTTTCTAAAAACACTGCCGGAATCGCGCTAATCATCGCTAGCGCCTGGCGCTATCGCTACCGCCGGCGCTAGTGAGCCTTTTCGAATTTTGGCCCCAATTTTGGGGGCAGTCATCATGAGTACTCCTTGAGTCATATGGACTATGTAAACCTGCACACTTGAACACACAAGATCAAATACACATCGGATTTGTTATTCTCAAACCTAGGAGATGCGGAAGACCATGTTCCAACAAACTCCCTCTTTTGATAATAACAAATCCATTAATGATAAATCAAAGCATTAATAAATAAGATTGAGGAAACTCTACTTGTGTGTGTGTGCGAGTGATGACTCAGGATAATTATTGATTTTAGCATTTAGAATTGCTCCCCCTAAATACCATTGTTTTAAATGTCCTCCGACATGTCCGACATGTCTCCCGACATGTCATTTTTCAGAGCAAAACGATATGTTTTTCTAAAAAAAATAGATTATGTCCTTTTGTAAAATATAGGCCGACATGTCCGATTTTTTCCGATATATCGGCCGACACGACTTTTAAATATATCGCCCGCTATTTTATTTTATGTTATAATAACAGACTAGCAGCATATGTTTAAATCGTCTATGAATATTATATTATGTATGTTTAAATCGATTAGACTTATTGTTTCGATTTTTTTAACGTTTTATTCTTACAACCAAATTTGTATAATTGTTTCACAATTTTTTAATTTCATATTACAAAAAATATGAAAATATTTAAATCTTCTTTATTTGCAATAAACTTATCGTTATGAAAATAAACTCATTGTATACTATTAAATATATTTTACAATGTATCATTTTGTATTTGTTAATAATATTTTATCTTAAATACAATTCAATTTTCTTTTGTAATATAAATGACACATTTTTTATCTATTTGTTATATTATTTTTCTATTTTTGTAACATATAATTATAGTTAGTATACATAAAAATAAAAAATTTATTTATAAAACATGAAAATCCGATATTTTAAAATATCCCCGACATGTCTCCGACTTCTGACATCCGACATTTAAAAACTCAATCCGATATGTCGCCGACATCCGATATTTAAAACATTGCTAAATACATAAATACATGCTCCCCCTAAGTGAGTGCTCCCCTAATATGTAAGCTATCATCTGAATTTGTCATGTTGGGTTTATGATAGCGGGTTATATTTATCATGTTAGTTCTCCCCCTTTGTTATTAGCAAAAGTGGGTAGGGAAACAAAGCACCAAAGAATTTATAAATTGAAGAGAAGACATGATTGAGCTTTTCAAGTAAATGATAAGGAGTTATAGAAATGTTTTTCATTGAAATAGATCAGAGTTATGAGCATTACAAAATTTTCAGAGTTTGTAGCATAAAAGAATTTTATGTTTGGAGTAACCAATAAAAAGTGTTCCAAGTAAAATCTATCACGTAATGAAGGATAGGAATTTTGAAGAATAAGTGATGATGCAAAGAGTACAAGATATTAAGTAAGCATGGAAAGCGCAAGGTAAAACACTAATATGGTTAAGATGCGGAAGACTTATAGCAATACAAACACAGCAAATAGTAATGATAATCCAAAAAAATATGAGTTAAAGATCACAAAAAATGATGTTTTTGGAAATCATTTTGCTGTTTTAAATTTTATAATAACCAAACATGAAATAATGTTTATCAAAGAGAGATGACCACAATGTTACTTTAATTCTTAATTTCAAAAACATACAAAACATTGTAGAACACATGCGAGGTTATCTAGTGCATTTCATAAATAAAAAGTAATATAGAATTAGCATTAGGATCCAATACTCATGAGAAGAAGTGTTATGAAAGATAATGATGTGCACATAAGTGTAATTTTGAGAAGAGTAAACAAATGTTTTAATCAAAAATACAAGTAGTATGTAAAGTAAGAAGCACAATAAAACACAAATAAGATTACTTCCACACACTTTAATGCACAAAAAAATATACAACTACCAAGGTGCTTTGCACACACAATGCTCATCAAGACTTATCAGGGTGCAAAGTAGTGCTTGGGGGATCACATATTTTATTTTGAATGTTGAGACTAGTGATCCGGTGTACTTAAGAGAAAATGGTTTTTCTTATTTTTGAAAGAAAGATTGGATTTGCACAACACACTTTATTATTCTTTCCAAGGTGCTCAACCTCACAATGCTCATTAAGACTTATCAGGAGGTTCAAGTAGTGCTTGGTGGAGTTATCTTTGTCATTTATTTATAATTTTGTTTTGTACAAAGTTCTCCGAATACACTTGTTTTGCAAATCAATAGATTTTATGAGAAAAAAAATATAACCAGTTTTCTTAATTTTTAAGAGTGCAAAAGAAGGAGTGTAGGTAAGATACTTGTGCAATTTTAATCCATTGTACTAATACAAAACATACACAAGTATTCTTAGATTAAACACATATGTAGACAATGCCAAAAAGGGTGAGTGAATAAATATCATCATAAAATATTTACTCATACTTAGAGGCATGCTAAGCTTAGTACTACACAACCTTTAAAATATCATTGATGCACATATTAATAGATATATCAAAGCATGAAGAAAGACAATGTCCATGTAGTTTGAAAAGATAAATTGCAACATTGTAGAATTTCTAGATAATATATTAAATCATGCTTGATTTTTCACAAAAAATCATACAGTTTGATTTTTTTTTGATAGTTTTAAGGTTTTATATTTTTGTATTTGAATTTAGCAAATAAAGGCATTTTTTTGGTAATTTTTGCTTTTGTAATTTTTATATTTGATTTTTGCATAAAGATAAACTTTAAACAAAGAAAACAACACAAATTTTTTTTTGTAATTTGGTTTTTGTAATTTTGTATTTACCACAAAACAAAAATAAAAGGCAAAACATATTTTTTGTAATTTGGATTTTATATTTTTGTATTTTGATTTTTCAAAAATAAAACAGAATCAGACGTGCAAAACTATATAAATCAAAATATTTTTAGAGATTTTTCAAAATTTTAAAATTACAGAAATTTGAACATGGACGCTAGCGCCGGCGGTAGCGCTAGCGCGGGAGACAGTAAATGATAAAAGATTTTGAAAATTTTGATTGTTGAACCTGATTAGGTGTCCCATTAGTAGTTTCATGGTGAATTTGCAGATTTTTAGGAGATGTTTTTGATGGTTAAAAACAAAAAAAAATTGCATTTTTGAATTCGTTTTAATATGAAGAATCTAGGACACCCAATACAAGTCAAAATATACGAAATCCTGCCTCACCAACTAGTACATATTGTAGAGAGTAAATTTAGGTAATTAATGGAATTTTGTTTTATTTAAAAATCAGAAGGGCCCGATACCGCCGGCGCTAGCGCTGGCGCTATCGAGACTTTTGTTAAATCTGATATATTCTTTCAGATCCGCCATTTCCTCCATTTTCTCCCGAAAAACTTCGAAGAACACTCGTTCCAATCGCCCAGATCTGAGGTAATATCTCATCTTTTCTTATAATTTTTGTTTTAAAGCTTGTGATGTTAGAGATGAAGATATTTGAGGTTATTAGATGGATTTAGAGATTAGATCTATAATGGTTGATTTTCATCAATATTAGGGTTTTTATGAGGATTTTGATTTTGATCTTGATTTTTATGTGGATTTCTTGGATTTAGTAATTTTTTACTTAGTTTAAATTTTGGAAATGTTGAAAGATATTACTTGGATATTTTTAGATCTAACTTGATCTTGATGTTGATTTCCTAGATCTATCAAGTTAAAAAAATGAAAATATTTTATTTTAGGAGATATATAATTATTTTTGTTTTTAGATGAAAAATATATTTCATTTTGGTTTAATAATAATTTTTTGTAATGTTGCAGATGGCACCGGGTTATAAGGGAAAGAAGAATACTGAGTTGGCCGTAGAGGCAGCTGTGGTGGGAGTGTCATACGTCGTGGAGTTCGACTTGCCGCGACACCACCACATTATGGAGTTATTTGCTGCCGCAGAGGTGTTGAGCTTGTTCATTCCTGACGGATTTTCTTCCGAGTTGGTGCGCGATTTTTACATGCATTTGGAAGACCCATCAACGACAGAGCTGGATGGAGGAGTCCAGTCACAAGTGCATGGGCAGATGGTTACTATTACCCATGAACAGTTGAGGATCGTGTTCGGATTGACTCAGCATCCACATAGATTGGAAATTGTTGAGAGCTTCAGGGCAAACAGAGATTGGACTCTAAGTGAACGTGGTGCTGCATAACAAGGAGTGCAGGAGTCTATCTCTACCATTTCGACTCTCACCGTGGATGCCTTGGTCGTGCAAAATGTGTTGCGCCATACAATCTTACTGAAGTTGGGTGATACTGCCAAGGTCACAGCGCAACTGAGTTATGTTACCTATTTTATTTTAGAGAAGGAGAGGTTTGATGTGGCGGATTTGTTACTCTGCTTGATCCGTTATTCCTACAAGTTGCGGCAACCAACCTGTCAGAGATTCAACAACCTGCCCCTGGGTGGCATCATTCAGCGAGTTATTCAGGTTTTGTATCCTACTATTGACTTAGGTTTCTTTTTAGTAGATTGCTATCCTCCTATTTATAGTACCTCGCATTTGCGAACATCCTTTGTCTCGGACGAGCCATCATCATCAACTCAACCACCACTCCGGCGAGGAGCATCTTCTCGAGGGTCTCGAGATGCTCCATATGGGTCCTTTCGAGAGGAGATGGGTGAGCGGATGACACGGGTGGAGGAGGATGTTTCTGTGATAAGGAATGATGTCACAAGGATCAAAAAAATGATGAAGTTTATGATGAAAGCTTTAAAGTTAAACCCATCTACACCAGAGCGGAGGGAGTGAGAGAGTCCAGTTTCAGATCCGCCCCGCCACTCGATCCGGAGGATTCGCAGGAGACGCTCCCCGAGTCCTAGTGTGGAGGACATAGATGAGGAGGAGTAGTTGTGAGAGGAACAATTTTTATGTAATAATTCAGGAATTTGAACCTATGTCTTGGATGTTGTTGTTCTTTGAATTATGTTTATGTTGTTATCTTTTGGATGTTTGACTAGAATGTTTCGTTTATAATTTGATGTTATGAAGTGGTGATATTTAGGAAGAATTTTTATGTGGTATACCTTTTTGAAATCTTAAATATTTTACCATCGCATAGAAGATTTTGAATTTAATTGTTGATAAATATATGTATAATGAATATATGAATAATAAGTAGGTCATCTTAATAAGATTTTGAGTTTTGATTAAAGTTATAGGCTCATTAAAATTTTTGATCATATTTCTTATACAAGATGACCATAACATGATAATTTCAAAGAAATAAGAAAACAAAGAAAATTAAAGCACATCATGAAGTAGAAAAATCATATATTTCCCTTTTGAAAATATTCTACTTCATGCATTTGGTGGTACCTAATGAAAGAGAGATTTAGGTATCCAAAGAGGACCGGGTGTGATGGTTCCTTTGGGTACCCAAATACAGCGTATTTGCTTTTGGGGAGATGGAAATGAATGGGCCCCTTTTTGTGGTATTATGAGTCAAATTTTTATTGTGATAATCTTTACCTTTATGATTATAATTGTAGTGATTATAGAAAGCATTTTTCATAGAAAATTTGTGAAGTTTTATGTTGGGAGAAGTTTGATGATAATAATAATTGTACTTTGAAATTTCATTTTTAATTTGTTGATGTCTTTTATTTCCATTGTTTGATTTATTAATATTTTGAGAATTTATATTTAACTTGCTTTTAGATATATCATGGTATTGTGAATGAGTGTCTTTCTTTATGATTTCCTTGAGCAAGTTGATTTTAGCATTTAATTCATCATTCTTAGTTTGTAAATTGTGTCTGGCTTTATTGTAAGCGATTGTGCTATTTTTAAGAGTGGTAGCAATTGATTCAATATGTTTTTCATATTCATCCCTATATTCATCAAATGTTTCGTCCATCTCTTTAATTTCAATCTCGTAGTCTTTACATTTAGCACAATCATTCTTCGACGATGAATTTTCTAAACATAATTTTTCATTATGTTCTTTCACACAAATTATTTCTTTTTCAAGTTCTTTGACTTTTTCTTTAATATTATTACAATCAAAACAAGATTTTGTAAGTAAAAAACAAGATGATGAAGACACATCACAATTTGATTCATTAGCTTTTAGCCTCTTATTTTCTAAACGTAAGTTTTTATTAGCAATTTTCAATTTTTTGATCTTTCGTTTAGCTATTTTTAATATGTTGAAACTAGAGATAGAGGTTATTACACAAGACGAAGATTTAGTCTTTCTTACAGCGCTTTTGGAGGAGGCAAAATATGAGCATGAAGTTCCTTTGTCATCTTTTTGTCCTTCCTCGATCACAGATGAGTTTTCATCTTCTTTTGATGTATTGTTCTCTTTCTCTATTTCAATATTCTCCATGTCTTTGCTTCGAGAGAAATCTTCTTGGATGATAATGGATTCTTGTACGTTCTTTTCCTCCTGTGTTTGTTCCACACCTGCGAGAGGAAGATCATATATTTTTTCAAGAAAGTGTCATATTTTGTACGCACTAGAAAAGCAATATATGAATTTGAAAATTTCATTAGATAGTGCACAAAATAGATAATGTTTGGCTTTGGCATTTAGCTGACGTTCTTTTTTATTTGATTCATCCGCAAGTCTTATAATTGCTAAGTTCCATACTTCGATGTCTAAAGTTTTAATAAATTTTTCAATTAAGATTTTCCATCCTTTATAATTTGTTCCTTCAAACAAGGGTGGTTTATGTGATATTTCATCTTCACAGAAATTTGCCCCACTAATTGAAGCGAGATCATGGGACGCCATTATTCCCGGTTGTTAAGCCGATTGGAATAAAACCGCTCTGATACCACTTGTTGGATCGGTCGACGCCCTTAGAGGGGGGGGGGGGGGGGGGTGAATAAGGGTTTTCAAAACGTTAGATTATATTTAAAAACTTTGGATTATTGCAAGATTAAAGACATGAAATAAGTGAAGTAAGACAAAAAGAGACAAGCTTTATTAATGATAAATAAGTTTTACAAAACTTGATCTCGATGACGCTAGAGATCGGAGGCGAATAATAAAAAAGCTCGTTTTGTTTTCTATCCCGACTCGCTTCCCCACGAACCGGTGACCCTAGCCTTATCCTCCCCGGATTCGGCCTCAAGCCGCTCTAGCCTATCCTTCCCCGGATGTGGCCTCGAGCACCCCCTAGAACTAGCCTAGATCTAGTCGCCAACACGAGGCGAATTTCAGTCCTAAGTCTACCCCAGACCTAGTCGCCAACACGAGGCGATTTCACTACCGTTTACAATGAAGAAAGAGAAATAAAATAACAAAACCTCCCTTAAGATGAACTTCTGAAGTCGGAGATGAAGATCCGCTGTAGAATCAGCGTTTGTTGAAGCGGACTTCGTCTGGATTCGGCGTGATGGAATTCTCCTTCAGAAATTGGCAGAGCTTCGCTGGGACCTCAAATTTCGGCTAAGACAAGCCTCTGGAACTCTAGTACTCTCTCTCTGAGGTGTATGCAATAGGTGTGTCGAAAACAAGAGGAGAGGGGGTCCTTTTATAGCCCAAGCGCTACCGCCGACGCTAGCCCAGATTAGGAAACGTTTTGCGCGGCAGGATCTTCAATCCGTGGCAACATTTTGCTCTATGCCTCTTGTGCGCCATGCTACCGCCAGCGCTAGAAGCTACCGCCGGGCGCTAGCTCTTTCTAAAAACACTGCCGGAATCGCGCTAATCATCGCTAGCGTCGGGCGCTATCGCTACCGCCGGCGCTAGTGAGCCTTTTCGAATTTTGGCCTCAATTTTGGGGGCAGTCATCATGAGTACTCCTTGAGTCATATGGACTATGTAAACCTGCACACTTGAACACACAAGATCAAATACACATCGAATTTGTTATTCTCAAACCTAGGAGATGCGGAAGACCATGTTCCAACATAATCAACCAAATCTCTCCAACAAAAGGGAGGTTAATTAGATGAAGATCCGGTCAAAAGAGGGGTTTCTGGTGAAGGAGAGGTCAGACTCTTCTTCTACAACAACACGTCCACTCCACCAACCACCAAGGGGGAGGAAGGAGGAGGAAGTCGATTGTCGGCCTTCCTGCAGTGGATGGGAGATCGAGGAGGAGAACGAGGCTCCTCTTCTTCGGCTTACTGGAGGTGGATGGATCTACACAGGAGGCGGAAGGGACAACAGGAGACCGACGACCCTGCTCCTCTCCATCGGCAGGGGCTCCCTATAAGGGGAGAAGAACGACGTCTCCTCCCTCCTCTCTCCGACGGCGTGACCTAGTAAGAGATTGCGTGATAAGGGGATCGTGAGCGGCTGTGCGAAATACAGAGAGGGAGAGTGGGGATCAGGTATGAGGGGGATTTAGGTGTAGGTTTTAAGTTAACCTAAACAAAACACTTATCCTCACACCAAGCCTCTAACCGCACACCAAACGAAGCTGTCCGCACCCCACAATCATTTAATTAAATTCGGGCCGTTACAATTCTCTTCCCCTTAATGAAATCTCATCCCGAAATTTACTCTCAGTCTTAGTTGCAAAACCTCAAGATTTCACCTTATGGCCTGTGGGTCATGGGCCCACCACGCTTCCACTGCGCTACTCTAATCTATACCCCGACGGGGAAAACCAATCAATCACAAACGCAGAGAACTACTAAACTAGGGATTACGAATAATATTCGTACGACGTTACAAACTCGTGAAGCAAACATAGATTCAGACATACAACCATCGACGAATCCCCACATACACTCTATCATAGAGGTTCTCCCGTCATTTAGGTCATAACCAAACAAGTGATACAAATACTTATTCTTGTCGCTTCATAGTAATTCTGCCACAACATAAAAGGTTGCACTTTCTCCTAAGCGAGAAATTCAGACTTCTCCAAGGAAAATCAAACGGTCATACCGACATCCTTTCGTTACGAGCTTATAAATTAGCATCTCAATGCGACTACAATAGTCTAACCATCATACTAGATAATAAACACGATATATCATTACCGTCATCCAACAGTGACGGGTAACGTTGCGATCGTAAATTTTTCGCATCCTGTGTATGTCATACTAACAACCCAAGTATTAAACTCATATAAAGGATTACATTACATCAATTTTTCGCTTAAGCGCAAACGATTACAAATTTTTATGGTAATTTCTATCAACACAGGCTTCAAGTCTACTGTTTGTGAATCTCTTCATGATTCAAACAAACTAAGCATAGTGCTTATACAAAATCAAAGCGAACACGCAACTCCAAATTTATCAATCATGCATACAAGGTTAACCTCCAACGAGATTACCATTATTGATGTCGCATTACTCGAAGTAACTCCACACACGGGTTCTCTATCCAAAATTTAAACTTTTGAAAGAATTGTTTTCACTCGTTTCGTCGTAAGCACACAACTCCTTATACAAGTTACTCACCAAGTGAGTCACCAACCAACTTTACTATGATTGAAGGTTCTTCCGGTGCAAGAGACCACTTTTAAACGAAGCATATTTTATTGAAATCCAAACGTAATTTCAACGAACTTGACGGTGTTAAAAAATGTTTATTAAAATAACATTTTGAATTAACAAGTCGAGTTTTTCATCATATTTTCAACGAGTTCATTGTTAGTGAAATAAGGTTTCCTCATAACGCACCAACACTAATTGAATAATTTATATTTAGGATTTAATGTTCCCGATTCAAGCTTTATCATGAATTTTTGTAATGATTTGATGATAAGTTTTGGAGCATCCACTCAACAACAACTTTCTTAATTATTTTGAAATTGACTAATAAAATTACTCCATCAAAATTTACTTAATAAGATAATTTTATAACTTTACATTTAAGAGTTATTTTTCCCAAATCATTTTTGCTTTAAAGGTTCGTAACATTTCCAAATTCTTGAACCAAACACTAGCGTTGGCGATAAAGTTCATATATACTAATACAGCGTAATAGCTCGCTAACTACATCCAAAATTTCACTTCACGGGTTACTAGACCCATAATTACGCCACTATCAATCACACAAAATTTGTTAGCCCAAAATTTCTAGTTCCATTCAAAACCCAAAATAGGAACATAAACATTATGAGTAGTCATTTTTCAACTTCCTTACATCCCCAAAATTTGACTCATCTATAAGAGTCATCTATTTCAATCTTCAAAATAGAGTTCGGTAACTACTCTAATTCTAACCAACAATTACTACTCTAATTCTAACCAACAAAAGGGGGAAAGAGGCGATGAATTACCTTTGTTCGAATAATCCAAAATTTTGCCAATCCCTTATAACCTAAGTTCATTAGCTCAAGGCTCAGGCAGATAGATGTGTGGCGCACCCGACTCCACTACCTTCACTTCCTTCACATAGCTGGGCCCTGCCGTCCTGGGAGGCTTCAACGCTAAACTACCTGATGCAGACCAGGCGTCACACCCAGCCCGCTCCTCTGGCGCCTGGCGCACCAGGCTGGGAGTCACACTCGCTCCAGGGGTCCACCCGGGCGTCGCACCCGTATGGCTTTAATCAAGTCCGCGGACCGTACACCTCAACCCGTCTCCGGGGCCCACCACAGGCGCCAGCGGGTTGTTGAGGTCGAATCGAGGACTTCTTATCAAGGAGGTGCAGGGATCGAATCCCGGCCTCAACAACCCGCTGGCGCCTGTGGTGGGTCCCGGAGACGGGTTGGGGTGTACGGTCCGCGGACTTGATTAAAGCCATACGGGTGCGACGCCCGGGTTAACCCCTGGAGCGGGTGTGACTCCCCGCCTGGTGCGCCAGGCGCCAGGGGAGCGGGCTGGGTGTGACTCCTGGTCTGCATCACTACCGGTCCTCAGACGACTGTTAAGACACAAGCGGGCGATGTGCTCAACCTTCCCGCATTTGAAACAGATAATAAACTCTTTAGTTGCATCATTAGCGACTCCCGTAACAAGGAAAGGTGCAGCAACTCGATCATTCGACTTTAGGGGACCACTTTGGCAGTAATGTGTTATGTGACCAATCTTGCCGCAGGTATAACATACAGGGGGATTTCTAATTGTAGAAGTTCCCGCAACAGCAGAAGGTGCGATCCTGGTGGAACGAAGTCGCTTCCTAAGTCTTCCACTCTTGTCAGCTTAAGGAGGTGGATTCACATGCACACGCGCCTCAACAACACTTGGAGCAACATCAATGGTTGCTAGGATATGGGCACCACAAAGTGCTAATCGTGCAAAACGAGCATCCAGTGCATCCACCACAGGTTCAGTAATCATCCGAACAAGCTCCGCAGATGGTGGGTTAGCATCAGTACGGGCAAATACATTGTTATTGTTGGATCGGTCGGCGCCCTTAGAGGGGGGGGGGGGTGAATAAGGGTTTTCAAAAACTTTAGATTATATTTAGAAAAACTTCGGAATATTGCAAGATTAATAAAGAGACATCAAATAAAACAATAATAAAGAGATATGCTTTATTAATATCAAATAATGTTTTACAAAACTTGATTTCTGTGACGCTAGAAATCGAAGGCGACTAATAAAAATTCTTTTTCGTTTTCTATACCGACTCGTATCCCCACGAACCGGTTGGCTTTAGCCGATCTCTCCCCAGATACGGCCTCAAGCCGCTCTAGCCGATCTATCCCCAGAAAGGCCTCGAGCACCCCCTAGACCTAACCTAGATCTAGTCGCCAACACGAGGCGAATTTCAGCCCTAAGTCCTACCCCAGACCTAGTCGCCAACACGAGGCGATTTCACTACCGTTTACAGAAAAGATATGAAATGAAAAGACAATAATATAAAAACTCCCTCTATGTGGATCTCTTGGAGAAGTGGACGAAGGCCCGCAGAGTATGATCGTAGTCGATGCAGCCTTTCGTCACGATGATGACGCGTGTTGAAATCTTCTCCACGGATCTCCTTAAGGCTTTATGGAATTATGGGAGTATCGCTCTGAATCTTCCTCTCTCTGCTGTGGCACGAAGCTCTGGAGTTTGGGATTGGAGGGGGATGAAGAATTCGGAGCCAAAGCATCCAATTTATAGCCTTCACGCTACCGTCGGCGCTAGCGCTACCGCCGGCACTAGCCCGGATTAGGAATGATCTTGCGCGGCCGAATCTCCCATCCGTGGCAACAATTTGCTCTATGCCTCTTGTGCGCCATGATACCGCCAGCGCTAGTAGCTACCGCCGGGCGCTAGCTCCTTCTAAAAATGCCGCCGGAATTGAGCTAATCAATGCTAGCGGCGGGCGCTATCGCTACCGCCGGCGCTAGTGAGCTTGTTCGAATTTTGGGCTCAATTTTGGGGGCAGACATCATGAGTACTCCTTGAGCCATGTGGACTATGTTAACCTGCACACTTGAACACACAAGATCAAATACACATAGGATTTGTTATTCTCAAACCTAGGAGATGCGGAAGACCGTGTTCCAACAAACTCCCCCTTTTGATAATAACAAATCCATTAATGATAAATCAAAGCATTAATAAATAAGCATGATGAGACTATACTTGTGTGTGTGTGAGAGTGATGACTTTAGGATGATTATTGATTTTAGCATTTAGAATTGCTCCCCCTAAATATATGCTCCCCCTATGTGAATGCTCCCTTAATATGTATGCTATCAACTGAATTTGTCATGTTGGGTTTATGATAGCGGGTTACATTTATCATTGTTAGTTCTCCCCCTTTTGCATTTTATCATGTTAGTTCTCCCCCTTTGTTATTAGCAAAAGTGGGGTAGGGAAACAAAGCACTAAAAATGTGTAAATAAAAGAGAAGGCATGATCGAGCTTTTTAAGTAAATGATAAGGAGTTTTAGACTTGTCTTTCATTGAAAATGATCAGAGTTATGACTTATTTTATCCCTTTTGTTTGTAGTTCTCCCCATTTTATAAATCAGAGTTTAGCAAAAAATAATGATTTTCCCTTTAAATAAGAGTTTTAAGCCTTAAAAAAATCTTGATTTCCAAGTAACCAATCTACCCAGACAATATGTCAACACCCTAGCCCCGTACTAAGTGACGGATGGGCATGAGGAGCTGCAAACATGCCGTAGGTTGGGGTGTTAATCCCATATGCAAACACTAGACAAAAACTTAACCTAGCACTCTTTTCCCCAGTGTCTCGCAAGGCCCCACTGGAACCCTCCCCGGTTAAGGACAAGACATGACTAGAGATAAGGTTATCTAATGTCTACAACCCTACGCCCCCGCTATGGTGAGAAATGAAGTCATGGATAACAATTATTGGTAACATTAAGCATTTAAATCTAATGGGAAATATCATAGCATATGGGTTTATATTTTTATTTGAATTTTTGAAATAAAACTCACATAGCTATATTGAAATTCATGAATGAATTAGAGTTTGAGTATTGCGGAAGATTTCGAAAAAGAAACATCATAATACTAAATAAGAGTTTAAGTTAAAAAGAGATGTTTATAAGCAATATTTCACTTGTTGGAGGAGTGTTTAGAATAGAAATAGATCAGAGTTATAAGCAAAAAAAATTCAACCAATATAAAGTTTACCAAGCAAGTCTACCACTTGTTGCAAGAAAGGAATTTGAAGATTCAAGTGATGATGCACACAAGATGAAAGATTTTAAATAAGTATTACAGTGCAAGGTAAAACAATTATATGGTTATGATGCGGAAGACATATAGAAGTACAAAAAACATCTTATGGTAATCAATGATGGTTCATAAAAAGATATATGAGTTCAATTTCAAGAAGATGTTTTTGTAAATCATTTTGCATTTAAAATTTTTGTTTTGACAATACAGTAACCAAGCATGAAATAATCTTATCAAAAAGAGATTACTACAATGTTACTTTAATTCACAATTTCAAAACATACCAAACATTGTAGAAAGCATGCTAGGTTATCTAATGCATTTCATAAATAAAGAGTAGTATAGAATTAGCATTAGAATCCAATACTCATGAGAAGAAGTGTTATGGAAGATAATGATGTGCATAAAAGTGTATTTTGAATAGAGTAAACAAATGTTTTAATCAAAAATACAAGTAATATGTAAAGTAAAGAGCACAATAAAACACAAATAATTTTACTTCTACTCACTTCAATGCACAAAGAAAAATGTACAACTACCAAGGTGCTCTGCACACACAATGCTCATCAAGACTTATCAGGGTGCAAAGTAGTGTTTGGGGGATCACATAGTTTTATTCTTCAAGATTGATTTTTATTGTGATCCGGTGTACTTAAGAATAAGTGGTTTTTATTTTGAAAGAAAGTTATGGTTTGCACAAGATACTTTATTATTCTTTCCAAGGTGCTCAACCTCACAACGCTTATTAAGACTTATCAGGAGGTTCAAGTAGTGTTTGGTGGAGTTATCTTTGTCACTTTATTTTATGATTTTGTTTTGTACAAAGTTCTCCGAATACACTTGTTTTGCAAACCAATATAATTTATGAAAAAGATAACCACTTTTCTTAACTTTTAAAAGTGCAAATAAAGGTTGTGTAGGTAAGATACTTGTGCAATTTTAATTCATTGTACTATTACAAAACATACACAAACATTCTTAGATTAAACACATAAGTAGACAATGCCAAAATAAGTGAGTGAATTGCGATCATTATCAAACATAAAACATTACTCATACTTAGAGGCATGCTACGCATAGTTCTACACAACTTTTTCAATATAATTTATGCACATATTAATAGATATGTCTAAGCATGATGAAAATAATGTTCAAAGTAGTTTGAAAAGATAAATTGCAACATTATAGAAGTTCTAAATAATAGGTTGAATCGTGCTCGATTTTCAATGAAGTCCATACAATATTTTGTTGATATTTTTGAAGAATAATTTTTATTTAAAGTTTGAACTCATAAAAATTGTTCTTGGACTTCCCGAGGACTACCTTGTGAGAGGTTCGCCCCGTACTAGGTGATATGATGGGATGATAGCTCAAATCACCCTTTCGCAAGATATAAGTAAAAAGTTAAGTTCAAAAAAAATAACAATTTTTGATTTTTTGTTTGTTTTATATTTTTGTGTTTGATTTTTGCTTAAAAATAGACTTTAAATAAAGGAAACAACAAAAACAAACGAAGGAAAAACATATTTTTTGTAATTTGGTTTTTGTAGTTTTGTATTTGATTTTTCAAAAAATAAAGAAACACATAAGTGCAAAACGAAGTAGAAAATATAGATTTATATAGTTTTAGGGATTTTTCAAAATTTTAAAAATACTGAAAATCGAATATGGACGCTAGCGCCTGCGGTAGCGCTAGCGCGTGAGACAGTAAACGATTTTTTGTGATTTTGAATATTTTAATTATTGATCTTGAATAAGTGTCACAATAGTAGTTTCATGCTGAAATATCAAAATTTTAGGAGATGTTTGGATAGTGCATATTGCATGAAATATTAGCAATTTAGTATGTGACATGACAATGCATGATATATATTTTTTCATATTTTCATTTTCATTTTTCTAGGGTTTATATTTATCAATATAATGTAAGTTGAAACTGATATGAAATGTAAGCACAAGATAGTATGTTCGAATAAGCCAAATAATATATGTTTTAATGATTAATCCATAAACTATGTGATTGATGAAATTTTAGTATTCTATTATGATTTCAAATCACATAGTTATCATAAAATTTGAATAACATTATAAATGTTGTACCTAGCATAGATATATAAGCATAAACCAAAAAGTGATACTAGGATGATGAGTTTGGATGCAATGTTATACATAAGATTAATCATGCATTTTGTGAAGAATATTTTTCTTCAATATAAGGGCTATCATAGTCAATAAAACAAGATCAACACATTTCGCATTTTACTTTTTAGGCTAAGCCCTTTAATAAACCATTTAAATCCATTCTCTAAAATAATATTATTAGTCTTGATAATAATTTTGATATACAATTTGTGATGATAGTTCAAGACATTTTAAAGGTAGATTTAGAAAAGTAAAAGTAAAAAGGATAAGTAGATCACTAAAAAGAAATGATATAACTTTTATTTAATTTTATTCAATTTGATTCATTTATGAATTATGGTTTTAATTTATGAAAGTCATATCACAAGATATATAAAGTGATCACAGCATGATAGTTTAAAAACCGCAAAAGAAAATAAACAAAAAAAGAAATTTAAGTATATCATGAAATAGAGAAATGATATTTCATTTTTAATTGATCTCTACTTCATGCAAATGATGAGATACTAATGAATAAGATATTTAGGTATCCAAAGAGGACCAGGTGTGACGGTTCCTTTAGGTACCCAAATGCATCGTGTTTGCTTTTGGGGAGATGTGATTGAATGCCCTTTTGATTTGAGTTTGTGTTTCATCTTTAACTTTTGGCCGCCATTCAAACATTGGTTTAATATTATTCTTATTTATCAAATTTCCATGACGATTTTGCAAAACATTCTTTATAGGAAATTTGTTTATCTTTAAATTTATGTTGGGAGAGTGGTTATTTTGTAAATGATAATGATTTGGAATTTTATTTTCAAGCATTTGATATTCTTTATTTCCTTTGTTAAATTTATCAACATTTTGAGAAATTATATTCAACTTGCTTTTAGATATACCTTGAGATTGTGAATGAATGTTTTGAGCGTTTTTCTTAATGATTTTCTTAAGCAAGTTGATTTTTGATTTTAGTTCATCATTCTTGATTTTTAAATTATGTCTAGCTTTATTATAATTTATTGTGCTATTTTTTAGAGTGGTAACAATTGAGTCAATATGTTTTTCATATTTATCCCTATACTCATCAAATGTTTCATCCATCTCTTTTATTTCAATTTCATAGTCCTTACACTTAGCACAATTAATTTTTAAAGATGAATTTTCTAAACATAATTTTTCATTTTGTTCTCTTATAAAAATAATTTCTTTTTCAAGTTCCTTAACTTTTCTTTAATATCATTACAATCAAGACAAGGTTTTGTATTTTCAATTGAAGTGACATGAGTAAAGCTAGATAAATCAGATTTTGATATTACTTTAACTTTTGCTTTTAAATTTTTATTTTCTAAGCGTAATAGTTTATTAGCATTCTTTAATTTCTCAATTTTGCGTCTAGTATTTTGTAACAATTGTAATGAAGAGATAGAAGTACAAAAGATAGAATTTGGTTTCCTTACATTGCTTTTGAATGAGGGAGGATTTGAACATATTGTTCCTTTGTCTTCTTCTTGGCATTCCTCTTCCAATGGTAAGATTTCTTCTTCTTTTTCTCTTGGTGTATTGTTCTCCTTTTCTATTTTAATATTCTCCATGGCTTCGCTCTGAGAGAGATCTTCTTGAATGATAATGGATGCATGTACGTCTTTTTCCTCCTGTGTTTGTTCCATACCTGCGAGAGGAAGATCATACATTTCTTCAAGAAATTTCCATACTTTATAAGCACTAGAAAAGCAATACACAAATTTGAAAACTTCATTTGAGAGACCACAAAATAGATAATGTTTAGCTTTTGCATCTAAATGAAGTTCCTTTTTATTTGATTCATCCACACGTCTTATAATTGCTAAGTTCCATACTTCGATATCTAAAGTTTTAATAAATTTTTTCATTAAAATTTTCCATCCTTTATAATTTGTTCCTTCAAATAAAGGTGGTGCAAGTGATTTTTCCTCTTCACAAAAATCTCCCCCACTAGTAGAAGCGAGATCATGAGACGCCATTATTCCCGGTTGTTAAGCCGATTGGAATAAAACCGCTCTGATACCAACTTGTTGGATCGGTCGGCGCCCTTAGAGGGGGGGTGAATAAGGGTTTTCAAAAACTTTAGATTATATTTAGAAAAACTTCGGAATATTGCAAGATTAATAAATAGACATCAAGTAAAACAATAATAAAGAGATATGCTTTATTAATATCAAATAATGTTTTACAAAACTTGATTTCTATGACGCTAGAAATCAGAGGCGACTAATAAAAATTCTTTTTCGTTTTCTATACCGACTCGTATCCCCACGAACCGGTTGGCTTTAGCCGATCTCTCCCCAGATACGGCCTCAAGCCGCTCTAGCCGATCTATCCCCAGAAAGGCCTCGAGCACCCCCTAGACCTAACCTAGATCTAGTCGCCAACACGAGGCGAATTTCAGCCCTAAGTCCTACCCCAGACCTAGTCGCCAACACGAGACGATTTCACTACCGTTTACAGAAAAGATATGAAATGAAAAGACAATAATATAAAAACTCCCTCTATGTGGATCTCTTGGAGAAGTGGACGAAGGCCCGCAGAATATGATCGTAGTCGATGCAGCCTTTCGTCACGATGATGACGCGTGTTGAAATCTTCTCCACGGATCTCCTTAAGGCTTTATGGAATTGTGGGAGTATCGCTCTGAATCTTCCTCTCTCTGCTGTGGCACGAAGCTCTGGAGTTTGGGATTGGAGGGGGATGAAGAATTCGGAGCCAAAACATCCAATTTATAGCATTCACGCTACCGCCGGCGCTAGCCCGGATTAGGAATGATCTTGCGCGGCCAAATCTCCCATCCGTGACAACAATTTGCTCTATGCCTCTTGTGCGCCATGATACCGCCAGCGCTAGTAGCTACCGCCGGGCGCTAGCTCCTTCTAAAAATGCCGCCGGAATCGAGCTAATCAATGCTAGCGCCGGGCGCTATCGCTACCGCCGGCGCTAGTGAGCTTGTTCGAATTTTGGCCTCAATTTTGGGGGCAGACATCATGAGTACTCCTTGAGTCATGTGGACTATGTTAACCTGCACACTTGAACACACAAGATCAAATACACATAGGATTTGTTATTCTCAAACCTAAGAGATGCGAAAGACCGTGTTCCAACAGTTATTACCCAACTCATGAGGCTGAGGTTGGTCCAATCCGTAGCCAGTACCCTAAACTTCCGCCATGTGATTAAGCTCTAACAGTGTCACAACGTCCAACACAGGGGTTGTAACACCACTGTCGATGGTATCTTCCATAAGGGGGGACGGTCCATCGTTACCACCAGTCACCTATACGACACAAAGGTAACAAACTACACATCAACTAGCAATCAATTATAACAAATTAACGACACACAAGTAACATATCAAAGGACACTCAGGTCCACAATCATCACATCATATATATGACTGCTACAACGGTTTAGGACTAAGCTCTATAAGTGACACTTTGGCAGAAACAGGGTTCATCACACCATTGTTGATGGCATCTTCTTGAAGAAATGAAGAACCACTACCCTCATCAGTCACTCAAAAGTGATCAAAACGTCCATAGACTAGCATACAAAGCAAACAAAACAATGTAAAGATCCTTAAGTGGACATTCTTCTAGTCGAAATTCTAACGTTCTAAGGTGTTTGCACCGCACATGCACACCACCCGTTAAAAAGGGTTCGTCCACGAACCACAACTTAAAACTCGTGAGACCAAAGTGCTATGATACCAAATTGTAACACTCTACTTGTACTTCACCGTATGTTATGGTTATAGGGGTGCAAGTTGAGTCGAGACAGCTCGTGAGCTCGATGAGCCGACTCGAAAAAAGCTCGACTCGAGCTCGAGCCAGTTGAGCTCGAGCTCGACGAGCTCGAGCTTGATTTCGAGCCGAGCTCGATTGCTCTTGTTCATGAGCTCGCGAGCTTTTTTTTTATTTAAAAAAAAAAATATAAATAAAAATAAAAATAGACTCATGAGCAAAAAGCTCGCGAGCAGCTCTCGAGCTCGAGCTCAATATACTGCTCTCGAGCTCGAGCTCGAGCCAAGCAGGATGAGCTCGATGAGCTCGAGCTCGAGTTTGGCATTTTTGTCAAGCTCGACTCGTTTACACCCCTATGTTATGGGTCCGGCCGGGCCGATACGCTTCAACTTATATAAAAGGAGTAATAATAAATGATAATCAACAACCATCCATCTAAGAGTACACATTAAAAGTAAACGAAAGCTAAACTAAACCAAATACTAGAAATGAATCTCCACTACAATATACAGTTCAACAATAAATGTACACTGTAATAAACAAAAGAAATGGGAACAACCTCCCAAAAGAGACTCGCAGGTCCCAAAGCTAGCTATGCATATAAATACTTGTAAACTAAGCAGCAAGCTAATCCACCACACTTATTTCTTATTTGGGAGCAAACACTTCAAGCGCGTACATGTTCCTGCAACTAAGTATAAACGAGCGAAAAACGAGAGTCAGTCAGAGCTGACCAATCACTGTGTAACAATCTCCTGCATCCTAACCGATCCCGGGGAGCAGGAGCCCTACAGATCAGCGCGTCACAACATGCAAATAAAACACAGCAGCAAACATGCATATATGTGACACAATCATCAAGCATGTTTCTAAGTTGAGCATGAAAGTAAAAGGGTCTATATGCACACTAGGGCTAAAGACTAATTGCTCTACTCATGCACTCTATTCCTAATAGCGGACTAGCATGTCCTAGGCTACTGAAACCATAACAAACAAACACCCTAAGTCCGCACCCAAGGCGGTAAACAACTAGGCACCAAGAGTCACACTAGTAGACCCTACATTATAAAACCCGAAACCACAACATAACACACGATGACGCCCTCGTGCTATGCACACGACACGACATACTCACACGTCCTTTTTATGAGCTACACAACTATTTTATCAGAAACGACAAAGGTTTAGTTTGCCCCACGCTCTCAAACGTTGCGACAGGAGGGCCATCCCTACAACTATCGGAGCAAACGTGACAGGAGGGGCGCCTACTTGACCTGTGTCCTCAAAGCAGGAATTACAGTCCTAAGGCTCATCAAAGATCCAAACACATGTATAGCACTCAAGACACTCCAACCAAGACTAGGAGCACACAAAACTCCAAGTCCCCCAACATCTCATCTGTTTGGACTATCGCCAGACTCACGGTCTCTCCCATGGTACAACATATAAAAGGATAAATGTTGGAAGCTTCTATGATCTAGAAGTAATGAAGGAGTTAGCCTCAGTACCAACGTAATATGAGCCTATGAGGTCGCACATAAAAACGTATGAAAAATTGGACAAATGATCGTGTTGGCCTTACTTATATTGAATATGAGTGAAGAACCAAGCCTATGCCGAATGGGAGTAGAAACTGTTGGCTAGACCTTGTATGGTTATGTGTATGTCGACTAAATAAATATCGACTAGACATCAAGTCGATATTGTGAATATCGACTAGACATCAAGCCGATATTGTGATTGTCGACTGGACAACAGGCCGATACTGTGGATGTCGACTAGACATCAAACCGATATTATGAATATCGACTAGACATCAGGTCGACATCGTGTTTATCGACTAGACATCAAGCTGATATTGTGAATATCGACTAGACGTCAAGCCAATATTGTGAATATCAACTAGACGTCACGTCGATATCGTAAAGACATCAAGTCGATATTTTGTTTACTCCTCTCTTAGGTCATGAGTCTGCGGTTAAGAGAATCTGCGGTTTCTTAAACACTGCCATATATGATATATATATGGAGTGTTAGGGTTCTCCATTACGCTATGAATAGAGTTTGACTCTTTCCGAAATTGGAGAACCCACAACCGCTGGCGTCGTGGCTTTCAGAAAGCACCGCTCGCTTCATCTCTTTGCGAGACCTAAATCCGGCAGTCGCTCCTCTCCAGGAATCGAAGCTAGTACTTCGTGGAGACGTAGAGGACAATCATTCTCCAGCCCGCTTTCGTTGGATGATTGGCGTGGTGTTTTCGGCATTTTTGTGGATACTCCTAGAGACGTGGATCTAGTTCTACGTTTGAGTACTCAAACAACATTCCTTCTTTTCGGAATTTGATTCTGACGCATGTACAATCTTTATTTTCTTGAATTAATGGTTTTCGCAAGATCTACTATATTAGGGTTTTCTTGATTCCGTTGTGTATATGTTGTCGCCTAGAAAACCCAACAGTGGTATCATAGCTAGGTTGTGCGATTACCATTATTTCAAAAATTCCTCCCTTCACAGTAACCGTCTTTCTCTGTGTAGTTTGCAAATAAAGCACAAAAAAACAAGCTTGCCTACTGCATAAGGATAGATGAATTTGCTTGAATGAAGCGCGTGTAAATCTGAAGATTTAAAACTGTTCTAAATGTTCAGATTTATTCCTGAAATATCAAAGGTTGATAATTTTCTTCTATGAAAATATGGTGGATTAGATCCCCGCTAGGAGCGTCTGAAATTTCTTTTAATAAGAATGGTGTTACTTTTCTTTTCATGATTTTGTTTGAATTTGTGCAAGTAATTAAACGTTAATTACGATACGATTAAAAGTTAATCTTCGATCATGAAAAATCCCTTAGATTTTATATTAAGTATTCAGATGCCTTCCGATGGATGACAATCTTCCTGCCTCGATTGATGAAGTGTGGGTTTGCCAAAACAAAGTGCATTAATCTATCTTGGCGAGGGTGCGAGTGGATAATTGTAATATCCCGGTGTCGACATCGGGTCTAACTTAGCTAGGTGACCTAAACGGTTGAGTGCCTAGAGGCATAGGGTTGGCATGCACCATAAGATGGATGTGAATAATAGTTATTCACCAACCATACAAGACTTGTATATGATACAATTGACAAATGTTGTCTACATAAATAGCCACGTTATGAGAGATCAACCAAAGCTGACTCATGATGGGGGTGAAATATGGATCTTGTCCCACTAGAGAGTAACTCGTATAAACTCTCTGAATTGATATTAATGGTTGTTAATTCGAAGAAAATAATGGGAGCATTTAATTAAAGTCTTTATTAAATAAAATGTATGTTGAAAAAAAAATAATACTAAAAGACTTCCCATAATTCTTGTAGAATTTCCATGACAAGTAATTCACACTCCACCTTATCCCTGAGAGCCATCCTTGAGAAGGACAAGATCAATGTGATAAACTTCCTGGATTGGTATAGAAACTTGAGGATTGTCCTCAAACAAGAGCGTAAGCTCTATGTCCTAAAGAATGATCTCCCTGAAGAGCCATTCGGATCCGCCTCTCGAGCAGATAAAAAGGCTTATAAGAAGTATCAAGATGACTTCTTGGATGTTGAATGACTCATGCTTACCACCATGATCTTTGAGCTTCAGAAGCAACATGAGACCTTTTGTGGTTATGAGATAATCGAGCACCTGAAGAAAATGTTTTAAGGACAAGCTCGACAGAAGTTTGATATATCCAAGGTGTTGTTTCAGTGCAAGATGGGAGCTCGTGACCCAGTAGGAACTCATGTACTCAAGATGATTGGGTACATTGAGAACCTTGAAAGATTGGGTTTTCCCTTGGGCCAAGAGTTGACCACTGACTTAATCCCGCAATCGTTGTCGGATAGTTATGAGCAGTTTGTCTTAAATTATAATATGAATGAAATTGACAAGACACTACCTGAGCTCCTTGACATATTAAGAACAGTCGAAAATAATATGAAGAAAGTCAAGCTTACTAGCCCCATATTGATGGTGCGTAAAGGTAAGGTCAATGTCAAGAGATTCAAGAAGACTAAGATAGGATCTAAGTCATATCTTGATCCTAAGTCTTCAGCACTGAAAAAGAAAGGACTGTCCAAGGAAGGGAATTGCCGCCATTGTGGAAAGGCAGGACATTGGAAGAGGAATTGTCCTCTTTACATAGAGGATCTGCAAAAGAAGAAGAGAAGTGTGACTTCCACTTTATGTATTTTTGTTATAGAAATCAACTTTTCTACTCCATCTTGGGTATTTGATACCGGATGTGAGTGCAGGAACTGAGAAGGTGAAGAATGCTGGATAGAGGAGAGGTAGACATACGAGTTGGAAATGAAGCAAGAGTTGTTGCCGTTGCCGTAAGAACTTATCATCTTTCTTTGCCCATTGGGCTTGTAATAGTATTAGAGAATTGCTATTACGTTCATGATATAACTAGAAACATCATATCTATTTCATGTTTGGACATGAAAGGTTTTTCGTTTATGATTAAGAATAATTATTGTTCGATTTATATGAATGATGTTTGTTATGGTGTTGCTCAGATGTTTACTGGTTTATATATTTTGAACTTAGACTAGCTCTCTATAACATTGAAAATACTAAAAGACTAAAAACAAATGACTCGAACTCTACGTACCTTTGACATTGTCATTTAGGCCATATAAATGAGAAACGCATATCCAAACTCCATAAATATGGACTATTTGACTAATTTGATTATGAATCATTTGAGAGATGTGAGTCTTGTTTATTAGCCAAAATGATTAAAGCCCCTTTCACTGGTCATACTGAGAGGGCTACTGATCTATTGGGTATAATACATAATGATGTATGCGGACCTATGAGTTCTATGGCTAGGGGTGGGTTTCACTACTTCATTACATTTAATGATTATTTTAGTAGATATGAATACGTGTATCTTATGAAGTACACACCCGAATTCTTTGAAAAGTTTAAAGAATTTAAAAATGATGTACAAAACCAACTAGGAAAAATAATTAAAGCACTCTGATCTGATCGAGGTGACAAATATTTGAGTCTGGAGTTTCGTAATCATCTGAGAGAGTGTGGTATTGTATCACAGCTCACTCCATCTAGGTCACCACAATATAATGATATTTCTGAGAGGTGAAATTGTACCATGTTAGACATGGTGTGATTGATGATGACTCATGCAGATCTGCCTGTTTCCTTTTGGGGATATGCTCTAGAGACGACTGCTTTAACACTAAATCGTATTCCAATTAAAACGGTTCAAAAGACACCGTATTAAATCTGAACCGGGAAGCGTCCTAGTATGTCTTTCATAAAGATTTGGGGTTGTGAGGCATACGTGAGACGTCAAAGCCTGACAAACTTGAAGTCAAATCAGATAAGTGTTATCTAGTGGGGTATCTTAAGGAAACTAAATGGTACTATTTCTATAATCAATCCGAGGACAAAATGTTTGTCGCGAGGACTGGTATCTTTCTAAAGAAGTTCATATCTAGAAAAACTACCAAGATAGAACTTGAAGATGTTCAAAAACCACAAACAATGAATGAACCATAATTGGAACCTGAGCAAGGACTACAAGTTGTTGTAGTTAGAGAACCTGCTCAAGAGACATAAGTCCTACGTAGATCTGGTAGACTTAGATTTGAGTATGAGAGATATGGATTTATCATGTCTCAAATATGTAATATGTTGCTTATGAATCATAATGATGAGCCTGCAACCTACTAAGAGGCTATGAATGGACCGGACTCCGAGAAATGACTTGAGACCATGAAATCTAAAATAGACTCCATGTATATAAACCAAGTTTGGACCTTAGTGGAATCACCTGAGGTGGTACGACCCATAGGGTGCAAGTGGGTTTTCAAGAAGAAGACCGACATGGATGAGAATGTACAGGCATTCAAAGGACGTCTGGTAGCTCAAGGTTTCAAGCAAATTCATAGTATTGACTATGATGAGATTTTCCCCTGTTGCTATGTTTAAGTCCATCAAAATCATGCTTGTTATTGCTGCGTATTGTGATTACGAGATCTGACAAATAGATGTCAAAATGACTTTTCTTAATGGAAACCTTTTTGAGAAAGTGTACGTGACACAACCCGAGAGTTTTGTATCTCCAAATGAAGTCACTAAAATATGCAAGTTGCATCGATCTATTTATGGATCGAAGCAAGCTTCTCGAAGTTGGAATCTTCATTTTGATGAGAAAATCAAAGAGTTTGGTTTCATCAAGAATGAAGATGAGTCTTGTGTTTACAAGAAGATTTGTGGGAGCACTGTAATATTCTTAATATTGTATGTAGATGACTTACTATTGATTGAGAATGACATTCCAACCCTACAAGCTGTTAAGAACAGACTAGGAGACTGTTTTGATATGAAAAATTTGGGAGAAGCGACTTATATACTTAGTATTAAGATTTATAGAGATAGATCGAAAAGTTTCTGGGTTTGACCCAGAGTGCATGCATTGAGAAGGTGTTGAAGCGGTTCAACATACTTGAGTCTAAGAAAGGATTCTTACCCATGTCACATGGTGTAAGTCTCTATAAGGACCAGTGTTCTAAATCTTTGGAAGATAATGAACGCATAAAGTTTATTCCATATGCTTATACAATTAGATCAATCGTGTATGCAATGCTATGTACTCATCCCGATGTCTCATATGCTTTGAGCATGACTAGCATGTATCAGTTCGATCCGGGTGATGGTCACTCGACGCCAGTTAAGACTATCCTAAAATACTTAAGGGCTAATAATGTATTCTTGATGTATGGTGGAAAGGAAGAGCTCGTTGTAAAGGATTACACAGACACTTAGCTTTTAAACTGACCGGGATGACTTCAAGTTCCTGTCAGGTTTTGTGTTTTGCCTTAATGGAGGCGTTGTGAGTTGGAAGAGTTCGAAGCAAGAGGCAGTTGCCGATTCTACAACAAAGGCTGAGTATATCGCTGCTGCAAATGTGGAGAAGGAGGCTATATGGATTAGGAAATTCATCAGCGTGCTTGATGTAGTTCATAGCATTGTTGATCCAGTGATTCTTTACTGTGACAACAACGGTGCCATTGCACAGGCCAAAGAACCTAGATCTCATCAACGCTCCAAGCATATACTTCAGCAGTTCCATCTCATTCGAGAGATAGTCGATCAAGGAGATGTGAACATTTGCAGGGTACTGACCGATGTGAATATAACAGAACCACTGACAAAGACTTTACCTCAAAGGCATGATTGTTATACTAGATCATTAGGTATTAAATGCCTGCATGATCAACTCTAGTGGGAGACTTGTGGACTTTGACTATGTCGGTTATATGTTCATATGATGACTTGTACTATGTGTTTTCGTTTATATTTATGACAATGTTCTTTTATTGTGTCTATGCATTGCTATATAGATAAATTATTTAAACATGATAAATGCCCTTAGAATGCTTGCTTTTATAGGAATTCAAGTAGGTTACTTGAATGTGAGGTTCGGTGTTTATATGCAACATCATTCTTAAATGGTCCATTGTCGAGGTATCATCATAGAAATTATGGCAATGATGATACATTGAGACTAGTGTGCGCGATTAACTTATGATCGAGTCTAATAGGTCATGATATTGGATATCAAGTCATCACACATGTACTTGTTAGAGAATAAGTTGTACTGGACAGACCCACCATGAGATTACTTTGTGGATTGTTATATGAACGTGTCACAAGTAGATCTCATAGTGACAATGATGTTTGTGGTTCTTTGACTCGAAGTCACTACAGTCATTGCGTGAGGAGGAACATACTTTGATGTCATCTAAAGTCTTCCTTGAGAAAGGTCTATGATAAGGGTGGTTATTGAGTACGTTACGAATCATGTAGGTGATTGTGAGTTCATGTAGGTATATGACAAGAGTTACATCAATGGGCCCCTTGATGGAATGAGACTGTGAAATGTATGACCACGCTGGGATGAGTCAATATATGATATTGTGTTCACAAATTTCAGACAGTCTATTCTAGATCAAGAAACAAAGATTGAATAATTAAGTGTGTGACACGCTTCATGCCTCGAGTTTAATCTGGATGTAAGGGACAAAAGGACTAGACAACACTGATACATTGGTCACTGACAGGTTTCATTGAGTTACATACTCTTGTATTACTTCGGTAGCGATGATGCATACGTTCTAGCTCAAGTGAGAGACTGCTGGAATCTTTTATGATCTTGAAGTAATCAATGAGTTAGTCTCACTACCAACGTAATATGAGCCTATGAGATCGCACATAAAAACGTATGGAAAATTGGACAAATGACCGTGTTAGCCTTACTTATATTGGATATGAGTGAAGGACCAAGCCTATGCCGAATGGGAGTAGAAACTATGTCGGTTAGACCTTGTATGGTTGTGTGTATGTTGAGTAGATAAATATCGACTAGACATCAAGTCGATATTGTGAATATCGACTAGACATCAAGTCGATATTGTGAATATCGACTAGACATCAAATCGATATTATGAATGTTGGCTGGACAACAAGCCGATACTGTGGATGTCGACTAGATAAATATCAACTAGACATCAAACCGATATTATGAATATCGACTAGACGTCAGGTCGACATCGTGTTTATCGACTAGACATCAAGCCAATATTGTGAATATCGACTAGACGTCAAGCCGATATTGTGAATATCGACTAGACGTCACGTCGATATCGTAAAGACATCAAGTCGATATTTTGTTTACTCCTCTCTTAGGTCATGAGGCAAGAGATCGACCTCCACTCCTATCCTTTTCAACTACCAACCTTCGACAAGGAGGCTTTCGATTTGGAGTAGATCTCGACAAGAGGAAACGAAGAGGATCGGCCTCTACTCCTCTCCTGTAGTATGACATCCATCTATATAAGGAGCCATTTAGGGAGTTATGTTTCATCTTTTGATTCTTAGGTTTTGAGCTCTCTTGGAGAGTGGAGTGTCAAAGAGGACCCAGCCTCCGGATGTTTGGTGAGAGTTTGCCTCTCGATTGTATCTTCATATTGGTTTAATGCAGTGCAAGTTTGTGTTACCGTTCTTGATACGACTACAACGTATCAACTGGTCCGACCTACCCCTCATTTAGGGTTTCTTGCAAAACCTTAATTGGATTTTCCTCGTTCAAGCCGCCATCCGTCCAGCCCGCATGCGTCGAACCTTGTCGAGCTCCCTTCTACAACCGGAACTAACAGAGCCCGTCTTCTTGCGTATAACCGTTCACCGATTCCGCATGTGCGTTCGTTCACCAGCGCCAATTGATCAGCGCCAGTGCTCCATCCGATCGTTCGTCAGCGCCGCCCGATCCGTCCGATCTTTTTGTCTCCAGCGCCGCACGCCGCCATTCCTCCCTGTCCTCGCACGACCCGATTACCGCCTGGATTCCGTCGCACCCTGCCAGCGTTGTCCCTGCACTCCTGCGCCATCATTGGCCCTGCACCGGCTTTCCGACATCTCCGTCCACCTCCAGTCGGTCTCCCGACATATTCGTCGCCTTCCAGCAGCCCTCCAACTCTCTCACCCGCATTCCGGAGGACCTTCTGCGGCTTCTGTAGCATTCCAGCTACCGCTCCTCATCCTCGCCACCCTCCCGCGACTCCTGCAGCATTCCGACAGCTCTCTTGTGGCTCCGACAACATTCCAGCAGCATTTCAACAGCCCTCCTGCGACTCTCATAACATTCCGTCAGCTCTCCCGCGTCTCGCCTGCATTCCGGCTGCCCTCCAGAACTTCCTCCGCTTTCTGTCGGCCCTCACCTCCTTTTCCCACCATGGCTTTCCTTCCGGACTCAGTGCATGCTCACTTCGATCGAATTGATGCTGCCCTGGATAATCTCCTTGTCATAGCACTTGAAATTCGTCGTCGACTACTTCCACATGCCCCCTTACAACCCTTGCCCGCCTCTCCGCTTCCCGACGAGCCTCCTCCTCCCTCCATCCCACCGCCACCCCTCAGTGGGTCTGCAACCATTGGAACCGTTGTCTTCTGCCCTGCCCAACATCCCTTCGTTCTCCCATTGCCGACCTCAACATGCACCCTCGTCATACCTCCCCATATTCTGATTTGCACCGGTTTCCCTCCAATCTGCTCACCTTCCGACAAGCCCGTGACAGAAGCTCCACCTGGCGGCTCGCCAGCCTTTCACATGGAGCCACGTGCTTTTTATGCTCACCGCCGTTTCTTGGAGACCCCCACCCTCTTGGCATCTCTCTTATCTCCCGGCTCATCATTTCCCAATCTCTCGAGCCCACTATTACCCTACCCTCACATCTTGTCACTCTCCCACTTCGACCAGCCTTCCCATCGGGTCTCCTTCCAAATCATCCCTACCTACTCCTCATCGACCTAATTTCTGGTCATACGACCCTCATTCAGGACCTGGATGGGTTTTCCCCATCAGTCTTCATAGCATCTGGCCTCCGACCGCGACCCAGGCCCAACTGGCGTGTTCATCGCTTGTCCTTGAGGACGAGCTATTTTGCGGGCATGACGGTTTTCACCTCTCAGGTAGTCTCATGCCGAGTTCTACGACCATTTCGATCACATGTACCACAACTCTGTAGCTACTGACTCGCCACAATGCCTCTACGCTTCTGATGTTTCACCTGGTCCACCCACCAGAGGAGCCGCTCAAGTCTCGCCGACGCGCCAATGGGACCTTGCCCGGTTCGACCTTGAGGACACGATCGCTTTTCAGGATGGGTGTATTAATATGCACGCGAGGGGTATTTATTCATGTAGTTACTATCCTGTAGTGGGGCCTCCATCTATATAAGGAGCCCCTTAGGGAGTTATGTTTCATTTTTTGTCTTAGGTTTTGAGATCTCTTGGAGAGTGGAGTGTCAAGAAGGGCCCAACCTCCGAATACTTGGCGATAACTTGCCTCTCGATTGTATCTTCATGTTTGTTTAATGCAATGCAAGTTCCGTGTTATCGTTCTTCATACAACTAGAACGTATCATGTCATGTACTTATTCAAAACCTGCAGAGGGAAGACTATAAATTTCATCAAGAAATCTCCAAATTTTATATGCAGTAGAAAAAGAATGAATAAGTTTAAAAATATCTTTTGAAAGTGCACATAATAAACTATTCATTGCTTTTGCGTTCAAGGCACGTTCGATCTTATTTAGTTCACATGAAGGTTTGTTAATGATTATATGCCATGCTTCCATGCTCAAAGCTTTAAGAAACTTTTTCATTAATAATTTCCATGCCTCATAATTTATTCCGGTGAATAGCGGAGGTGCTAAGTTAGATTCATCATTAAAGTTTGTCTCCCCTCTATGGGATGCCATAGTAACTCTAGGATGTTAATCCTAAGATAGAGAACCTGACTTTGATACCATTTGTAGGATCATATGACTTCTTTAGGTGGGGGTGAATAAGGAATTGTCAACTTTTAATAAATTTTTTTTGATAATTAAATCCTTAATTATTATTGAAATGATTGCAACTAAAAATAATATTAAATATAACTAAACTTCAGTGTAAAACATATTCATATCATTATATTAAATTTCATGAAGTTTTCAAAACTTTGATCTCCATAACACTGAAGATCTAAGACGATGATTGTTACACTTTTTGTTTTCTATACCGACTCTCTCCTAGAACCGGTTGACCTCAAGCCGAATTGACCTCAAATCATATAGACCTACCCCTTAGTCTAGTCGTCACCCACGAGGCGAATTTTCAGCCCTAAGTTCTCACCTAGACCTTGTCACCAACAAATGCAAATTTCAACCACAACCAAAAAGGGTAACAAAAATCAAAGAATAGAATACAAAGGATAGAAGGAAATGATACACTTGAAAACTGAATGCTCTTCCATCATTCAACAAAAGCTACCCCTAAAATTGAAAGATCCATAGAGGTTTATTATCTCCTGCATGATTGGCAATACTGAATGTCACAATGTTCTATGTGATTTAGAAGCATCAATAAATTTAGAAGGGGAGCCTTGGCGCACCGGTTAAGGCGTTACCGTGTGACCTTGATGTCACGGGTTCGAGTCCTGGAAGCAGCCTCTTGCAAAAATATAGGGTAAGGTTTGCCTATTTTTCACCCTTGTGGTGGGACCCTTCCCTAGACCCTCGCTGCGCAGGGATGCTTTGTGCATCGGGCTGTCCTTTTTTTAATTACTTATGAAACTTGGAATAGACTCACAAAAGCCAACTAGAGTTCTAGACATTTCGATTAGCGAACCGTTCAATTAAATATCCTAGCGATATTGTAGAGGACGCATTAATTAAAATTGAGAAATTTCTTTTTCCTGTAGATTTTGTTGTTCTAGACATAAAAGATGTAAATTTTACTTTGATTTTAGAAATTTTTTTTTATCCACCGCCTGTGCAATCATTGAGGTTGAGGAAGGAAATCTTAAATTGAGGAAGGAAATCTTAAATTGAGAGTTGGCGACAAACAATAAATTTCAATATGCTTAAGGTCATGAAATCTCATATACTTGAAAACTTCTGTCTTATGATTAATGAATTACTCGTGGAAGAGAAAGTAATAGAGCAATCCATGGAAACTTGTGCTATTGAAGATCACCCTCATGATTTTGAATTCGAAGAAGAACTGGAAGAACTCCAATATGCAATGATGACGCACCATCCAGGAGTTATTAGATTAAGGTACCTCCCATTGGGAAGAGTGCGAGTGGATGCACCCAAAGCATCAATTGAGGAGCCGCCTTCACTTCAACTTAACACCCCCTCTCAACCCTGAAATATGCATTTTTGAATGATGCATGTGTTATGGGCCTCGGGCCCAGTTATCTAGTTATTTTATTACATGTGTTATGTTCGAGTCTAGTTGGGGTTTAGGGTTTGGTTTAGTCCCCTTCTCTATTGTATTTACGTTTATGCCACGATCTCCTCTTATATAAGGAGACCTTGGGGTCATGTAATGGTATCGAAGAAGTATTTTATTCCCTGTTGAAACCAGTTTCCCGGCTTCAACGTTCGAAAATAGGGGTAGGCAGCTTGCCCTTACTTATCTCAGGTAAAGTCGAACGTCTAGTCACTTAGAGCCTAAGAACCTCTCTACTGGTGGATTCAGGTGAAAACAGACCCCGCGAGCTGCAGCGAGGAGGTCCCGCCACTAACCCGAAAGACCCGAAGATCTTCCCCTCCCAAGCCAATGTTGAGCCTGGGCACCTCGGAGAGCACTCGCAACACCTGACCGTTGGCCTGAAAGACTTGGCGAACGGAGGGCAGGGTCACTAGCTAACCGAACACACTAAGGGGGGTGGGGGTAAGGAGATGCCAACCCTCCCCAAGGTGCCCATGGGGGTCTATTTATAGATTTCTTGAAAATGGGCTGCGTATAGTGAAAATGGTCTGCCAATAACAAACTTCCGCTGTCTGAAAATACTAAAACGCGGGTCGAAACATTACTTCCTGAATCTTCCATGGCAACCCTGCAACCTTGCAACCCTGCGACCCTGCGATCACCACCAAGGCAGGCGAGGGGGGGGGGGGGGGGGTGAGTGGGACCTGAAACGTCCACTCCCGCCCTAGCCGGAGGTCTAAACGTGATTACACGAGACCCCACTCGCCCAAGAAGGGTGAGTGGGGGCTTCCTCTCACTCCCCCCAAGGGGGCGAGCGAGTGGGGAGGGGTATCTCCCCCCACCCGCCCCTAAAGGGCGAGTGGGGGTCTCCCCCCACTCGCCCCCAAGGGGGCGGGCGAGTGGGGAGGGGGGTCTCCCCCCACCCGCCCCTAAAGGGCGAGTGGGCGTCTCCCCCCACTCGCACCCAAGGGGGCGGGCGAGTGGGGAGGGGGGTCTCCCCCCACCCGCCCCTAAAGGGCGAGTGGGCGTCTCCGCCTTTTCTGATTAGGGTCATTTTTGAATGTGTTCGAGCGGTCATTTTGCTTTGTTACGGTCATTTTCATCATCGTGACCATGTACACGTTGCGCTACACACGCTCGACAAATATGGGGGTTGTACACAATCCCCGCTCTTTTCGAGCTTGCCTCAAGCTCGGAAAGAAAGTCCAACCCGCGTATTTGACGAGCAGGTGAACCTTCCCGAGAGTCTCCGAGGGCCTTACAAGAGAATTTGGAAACAAAGAACCCCCTAAAGGGGGAGGGGAGCACCTTCTTTGAGAGCTTTTCCCCTTCCTACCTCCTGGACAAAACGATCCCTCCTTGGGGTTTCTAGATCTGCTTTAAGGCTCTCTTTGGGAGGAGTCGGGTGACCTGGCGGAGCCCCTTGCTCTGACCAGGAAACTTCCCCTCCCCCCTTTCTCGCGCGTGTCGCGTGACTATTGTAAAAGATCCATTGCCTTAAGCTATACACAAGAATGAAAACTCTTTTTTCGCTCAACGTTTCTCTTGGGTTGAAGGCGGATCCCTTGGCGACTCTGCATGCGACCTTACCTTCGTCCCATACGACCGTAAGGATCCGACTTCCTTTTAAGAGGACTGCCGCGTACGATCATGCCTGCATAAGTTCGCATGCTTTGCTCCTGCGCAGCCAACCTCTCACATATGGCTGCTCATCGAGGTCTTAGTCTCTCGAATACACTTGAGCGAGTCGATGTGGTGAGATAGGTTGCGGGGCCGAGGACTGCTGATCTTGCTGCGCGCTTGGGAAGACATGCGAGTAGTCGGAGTGTGGGGTGGAGGAACTCAACACCTTCCAAAGAGCCGAGCTCAACTGGATGCGGAAACAACCTAACACATTCCAGGGAGTCGAGCGCACCTGGAAGTGGAAATAACTTAACACCTTCCAGGGAGCCGAGCTCAGCTGAAGGTGGATACAAATCAACACCTTCCAGAGAGCCGAGCTCAGCTGGAGGTGGATGCAAATCAACACCTTCCAGGGAGCCGAGCTCAGCTGGAGGTGGATACAAATCAACACCTTCCAGGGAGTCGAGCTCAGCTGGAGGTGGATACAAATCAACACCTTCCAGGGAGCCGAGCTCAGCTGGAGGTGGATACAAATCAACACCTTCCAGGGAGCCAAGCTCAGCTGGAGGTAGATACAAATCAACACCTTCCAGGGAGCCGAGCTCAGCTGGAGGTGGATACAAATCAACACCTTCCAGGGAGCCAAGCTCAGCTGGAGGTAGATACAAATCAACACCTTCCAGGGAGCCGAGCTCAGCTGGAGGTGGATACAAATCAACACCTTCCAGGGAGCCGAGCTCAGCTGGAAGTAGATACAAATCAACACCTTCCAGGGAGCCGAGCTCAGCTGGAGGTGGATACAAATCAACACCTTCCAGGGAGCCAAGCTCAGCTGGAGGTAGATACAAATCAACACCTTCCAGGGAGCCGAGCTCAGCTGGAGGTGGATACAAATCAACACCTTCCACGGAGCCGAGCTCAGCTGGAAGTGGAGACAACTTACAAGAGCCCGCGCTCCGGTCTCTCTGGTTTGCACACCGCTTTTGCTATTTGAGTAAGCTCTACTGTTTCGTCTCCTTGGGATTTTTAGCTAAAGATAAATAAATAGCTTACCTTTCCGGGTGGGTTCTCCTGCCTTGCCGGCATGAACAAGACCGGTCAGTGGTATCTTCTCGGGGCCTCAACCAACTTTCTTGCCTCTCCGAGTGAGTTCTCCTGCCCTGCCGGCATCAACAAGCCCGGTCAGCGGTCTCTTCTCGGGGCCTTAACCAATATGAATCACCCGCCTCTCCGAGTGAGTTCTCCTGCCCTGCCGGCATCAACAAGCCCGGTCAGCGGAACCATCCCGGGGTAAAACTTACTTAGCCTCTCCGAGAGGTCAACCTGTCCTGCCAGCTAGTGAGAGCCTGGTCAGCGGAACCATCCCGGGGCAAAACTTACTTGGCCTCTCCGAGAGGTCAACCTGTCCCGCCAGCTAGTGAGAGCCTGGTCAGCGGAACCATCCCGGTGCAAAACTTACTTGGCCTCTCCGAGAGGTCAACCTGTCCTGCCAGCTAGTGAGAGCCTGGTCAACGGAACCATCCCGGGGCAAAACTTACTTAGCCTCTCCGAGAGGTCAACCTGTCCTGCCAGCTAGTGAGAGCCTGGTTAGCGGAACCATCCCGGGGCAAAACTTACTTGGCCTCTCCGAGAGGTCAACCTGTCCTGCCAGCTAGTGAGAGTCTGGTCAGCGGAACCATCCCGGGGCAAAACTTACTTGGCCTCTCCGAGTGGTCAACCTGTCCTGCCAGCTAGTGAGAGCCTGGTCAGCGGAACCATCCCGGGGCAAAACTTACTTGGCCTCTCCGAGAGGTCAACCTGTCCTGCCAGCTAGTGAGAGTCTGGTCAGCGGAACCATCCCGGGGCAAAACTTACTTGGCCTCTCCGAGAGGTCAACCTGTCCTGCCAGCTAGTGAGAGCCTGGTCAGCGGAACCATCCCGGGGCAAAACTTACTTGGCCTCTCCGAGAGGACAACCTGTCCTGCCAGCTAGTGAGAGCCTGGTCAGCGGAACCATCCCGGGGCAAAACTTACTTGGCCTCTCCGAGAGTTCAACCTGTCCTGCCAGCTAGTGAGAGCCTGGTCAGCGGAACCATCCCGGGGCAAAACTTACTTGGCCTCTCCGAGAGGTCAACCTGTCCTGCCAGCTAGTGAGAGCCTGGTCAGCGGAACCATCCCGGGGCAAAACTTACTTGGCCTCTCCGAGAGGTCAACCTGTCCTGCCAGCTAGTGAGAGTCTGGTCAGCGGAACCATCCCGGGGCAAAACTTACTTGGCCTCTCCGAGAGGTCAACCTGTCCTGCCAGCTAGTGAGAACCTGGTCAGCGGAACCATCCCGGGGCAAAACTTACTTGGCCTCTCCGAGAGGTCAACCTGTCCTGCCAGCTAGTGAGAGCCTGGTCAGCGGAACCATCCCGGGGCAAAACTTACTTGGCCTCTCCGAGAGGTCAACCTGTCCTGCCAGCTAGTGAGAGCCTGGTCAGCGGAACCATCCCGGGGCAAAACTTACTTGGCCTCCCCGAGAGGTCAACCTGTCCTGCCAGCTGGTGAGAGCCCGGTCAGCGGAACCATCCCGGGGCAAAACTTACTTGGCCTCCCCGAGAGGTCAACCTGTCCTGCCAGCTGGTGAGAGCCCGGTCAGCGGAACCATCTCGGGGCCCTGCAAAATATTTTTACTGTACTTAGTAGAAACAAAATTCATTGAGATAAGATGCTCACTGTTCATTACAGACAAGCAAGCAGACATTCATGCTCTGCCAAATACACTCTCGGACCTTCTTTGGGTCCTACTTGCTCAGCCTTTAGTTGTCCTGCATTTTCTTCGGCCTCCTACCCTCGTTGCTGATGTCTTATTTTTTCTTCACCTCCTCTCCTCTTTCTTCTCTTCCGTCTCCCAGCAGCAATAACTCTCCCCCCTGCAGGGGCTCTTCCCCCTTCCCTGACTTCCAAGAACTCGGGGCAAGTGGCTGTCGCGTGACCTTCCGCTTGATGGAAGTCACAAAAGGGCAACTCCGCTCGGATACCCTCTCTTCCTCCCGCGCGATTCCTTCTTCTTCTTTGGCTGATCCCCATAGCTTGTTGAGGTGGGGGGAGGGGTGGCCTCGGACCCTGCCTGTTATTTTGCTCTGGGTACCTCCACCCTAGCTGCTGCTGTGGTTCCTTCTCCTTTCCTCTTCCTTCCGCCCACTTGGCCATCTTGGCCGCGAACTCCGGGTTTGTTGCCTCCACTTCGATCTCCCGTCCTGCCCGTTCCATCAACTCCTCGTAGGACAGGGGAGGGTCCCGGGACAAGCCCATGCGAAACGACCCCTTCCGCAACCCGAGGGTAAGCGCAAGTTGCAAAGTGTGTCCAGGGACCTCATTGACGAGAAGGACCTCTTCTTGGAACCGATCCACGTAGCTTCCTAGAGACTCTTCCGACCTCTGCTTGATCAGGAAGAGGGCCTCCGCCCCCTTCCTCCTCTTCTTGGACGTCGAGAACCTTAACAGGAAACTCCGCTTCAAGTCCCCGAAACTGTAGATGGATCCGGGAGGAAGTTGATGGAACCAATCCCTAGCTTTCTCCTGAAAGGAGATGGCGAACAACCTACACTTGAAGGCGTCGGTCATCTGCCTGATGGACATGGCGTCCTCAAACCACTGGAGGTGCTCCTGAGGGTCATCTTTGCCTGTGTAGTGGGACATAACCGGCTCCCTAAACCCTTCCGGAACCGGGGCGGTCAGGATCAACTCGCAGAAAGGGCTTCCCCTTCCCACCTAGCAGATGGGCATCACTCGCCGTGCCTCCTCCCCTAGGTGCAGAGCACTCACCGGGCTAGGAAACAGCACTCACCGGCCTGAAGAGTTCTATCCTCCTCCACCCGCGCTTCCTTATCAAGTCGCCCTGCTGGTGCCGTCTCACCTAGGGTAGGTGAGGTGAGGATAGGTACCGGCGGAGTCGAGCACTCGCCTGTGGGGGTGAGTGCAGAGCGCAAGGTCTCCATGATCGTCTTCTTGAACTCATCGAAGTCGCTTTTCCTTACGTAGTCGCCGGGAGGGGGTGGGTTCTCTAGCTCTTCACTTCCAGCCATTCGACCTACTTGGGGTTTTTCCGAACAAGCTGCGTTCCACGCTCACCGCACCAGAATGTTGAAACCAGTTTCCCGGCTTCAGCGTTCGAAAATAGGGGTAGGCAGCTTGCCCTTACTTATCTCAGGTAAAGTCGAACGTCTAGTCACTTAGAGCCTAAGAACCTCTCTACTGGTGGATTCAGGTGAAAACAGACCCCGCGAGCTGCAGCGAGGAGGTCCCGCCACTAACCCGAAAGACCCGAAGATCTTCCCCTCCCAAGCCAATGCTGAGCCTGGACACCTCGGAGAGCACTCGCAACACCTGACCGTTGGCCTGAAAGACTTGGCGAACGGAGGGCAGGGTCACTAGCTAACCGAACACACTAAGGGGGGTGGGGGTAAGGAGATGCCAACCCTCCCCAAGGTGCCCATGGGGGTCTATTTATAGATTTCTTGAAAATGGGCTGCGTATAGTGAAAATGGTCTGCCAATAACCAACTTCCGATGTCTGAAAATACTAAAACGCGGGTCGAAACATTACTTCCTGAATCTTCCATGGCAACCCTGCAACCCTGCAACCCTGCGACCCTGCGATCACCACCAAGGCAGGCGAGGGGGGAGGGGGTGAGTGGGACCTGAAACGTCCACTCCCGCCCTAGCCGGAGGTCTAAACGTGATTACACGAGACCCCACTCGCCCAAGAAGGGCGAGTGGGGGCTTCCTCTCACTCCCCCCAAGGGGGCGGGCGAGTGGGGAGGGGTATCTCCCCCCACCCGCCCCTAAAGGGCGAGTGGGGGTCTCCCCCCACTCGCCCCCAAGGGGGCGGGCGAGTGGGGAGGGGGGTCTCCCCCCACCCGCCTCTAAAGGGCGAGTCTCCCCCACTCGCCCCCAAGGGGGCGGGCGAGTGGGGAGGGGGGTCTCCCCCCACCCGCCCCTAAAGGGCGAGTGGGCGTCTCCCCCCACTCGCCCCCAAGGGGGCGGGCGAGTGGGGAGGGGGGTCTCCCCCCACCCGCCCCTAAAGGGCGAGTGGGCGTCTCCGCCTTTTCTGATTAGGGTCATTTTTGAATGCGTTCGAGCGGTCATTTTGCTTTGTTACGGTCATTTTCATCATCGTGACCATGTACACGCTGCGCTTCACACGCTCGGCAAATATGGGGGTTGTACATTCCCCTTTTCTTGTTTTATGAGATTATGATAGCTCTCTCCACCCGAACAAGCCCCCTTAGGCAGCTGCGGTTCCGGCTCCGCAATATCATCCCCGCCTTCGGCTTCCACGTCGGCAAGCCTTCTTAGGCAGCTGCGGTTCCGGCTCCGCAGTATCATCCCCGCCTTTGGCCTCCACGCTGGCAAGCTCGTATCATCTTGGTATCAGAGATAGTCGCTCCTCTTCCGCCGAAGCAAGTCACTATCATCGACCTACCCGCTGCCTCTCGGTTCCGCCGCCTGCTTCCTCCATGTCGTAGGTTCTCTCCACAAGCCAATTTTCCTCCGAACGACTATTTCTCCTCTCTTCAGCCTGACAACCTCACCCTTTGACGCTCCAACCTCTGGTGTTCACGGGAACACTCCATCACTGTCGAAAGCTCCGGGGCCCTCTGTCGACGTCTCCAGCAAGCACGTCCACCTTCTTCAGGGGCTCTTCATCGACAAGTTCATCCTCTACGGAAAAATTGCACGCACCTTCATCTGGATCGACGCCCTCGCCAGTTCCTCTGGTTCGACCACACCGACTAGTCTCTCCTGCTCTCGCCGTCTCCATCGCTCGTCTTCCACAATCAACTAGTCACGCGGGAATTTACTCATGGGATTTTAATTGGCAGCAACACCATTGTTTTCTTTTCATCAAGTCTGTCTGTTTCGAGCCCCACGTAGCCACGCATGGGTTTAATCACAGGATTTTAATTGGCAGCAACACCATTCTTTGATTTCCATCAAGGCTGTTCTTCTCGAACTGCAAGCACCTGCTGCTCTCCATCGAGCAGAGTTTTCAGTATTTTCTCGGTGGTTGGCATCATTGGGAGGCGTCGTGGATCTCGCGGCAACACAAATTCAGTCTCTGAGGAATTCCACCGACCTGTCACCCGCTCCTCTCGCTCCGCTCATCGTACGGAAGTCTCACCAAATTTCTTGGATGCTATGAACTTACTCCACTCAGTCATATCTTCCATGGATGCACACCTTCAGGAAGTAGAAGCACGCTTTCGGGACGCCGACGCACGTCATCGGGACGACATGACCACCCTCACCACCAAGCTTAATGGACCAACAACCGCCCTTCTCGTTGTTACCATCCCACCGACGCATCACGCCAACAACAGTCAAGTCCCGCCACCGCCACTCATCCGCCACGAGCCATCACCACCAACTCTCGTACGCCCCGAGGCTGTTCCACTACCACGCTACCCCAGGTGGGTTTTTTCAACTTACAATGGGAAGACAGATCCATTGGGTTGGCTCACTAGGTGCGAACAATTTTTTGCCCACCAGCAAACACCGACAACAGATCAGATTCATCTAGCATCCTTCCATCTACTCAACTCAGCTCTGCTTTGGGCCACTCGTTTCCTCACCAACCAGTCGGGTCTGTCATGGGATGACTTCAAGCGGGTTCTGCAACCTCACGACTTTACGACAGACGAGATCCGTAGACGATTATCTGGAACAGTTTCAGCTTCTCCCGGCACATGTCACACATCCCCCGGTGATGCAAGTCACCATTTTCACCGCCAGACTTTGCGATTGCCTATGACTGGATGACGAATTCGAAACTCCTCGAGACTTAGTGTATGCTATGAGCTTGGTCAGGATTTGCGACCGTCGCTCCCAGCTGGCACATGAGGCTTACATTCTCGCTGACATAGGAGCTCCACTGGGACGTACCAAGGGCCCTCCTGTCCCTCTGGTTCGTCGATTTTCTCGTGCCAATATGATGGAACGGCGAGCGCAAGGATTATGTTATAACTGCGCCGAGCAGTACACTCATGGAGATTCGTGCAAAAAGTTTTTATATATGCACGTCGAGGACTCTGACGATGAGGGTGTCGGATGAGTAAGCTACTATCGTCAATCTTCCTTGAGCTTGACGTCAAACTCGTTTTGCAGGGCAAGAGAGATGTTATGGGCCTCGGGCCCAGTTATCTAGTTATTTTATTATGTGTTATGTTCGAGTCTAGTTGGGGTGGTTTTGTTTAGTCCCCTTGTCTGTTGTATTTATGTTTATGCCACGATCTCCTCTTATATAAGGAGACCCTGGGGTCATGTAATGGTATCAAAGAAGCATTCTATTCCCCTCTCTTGTTTTAAGAGATTTTGTTAGCTCTCTCCATCCGAGCAAGCCCCGCTTAGACAACCGCTATTCCAGCTACACTGTATCTTCCACTCCTCCGATCTCCACTCTGGCAAGCCTGTATCATCATGCTTAATTCCAACGATTATTTCTTCAATCCTATTATCAGAATATGAGGAGGAAAAGCTCTTGCAAGTTTTACGTGCGGATAAAGGAGATTTTGGTTGGACAATAGCAGATCTAAAGGGGATTAGCCCTCCTGTATGCATGCACCGCATTCTCATGGAAGATAATTATAAACTATTGGTCCAAAAAGAGGAGGCTGAACCCGATTATGCAAGATGTTGTAAAATCAGAAGTTATAAAGTTACAAGATGCATGAATGATTTACCTAATTTCAGTTAGTACATGGGTAAGTCCAGTTCAAGTTGTTCCTAAGAAAGGAGGCACAACGGTAATTAACAATGAAAATAATGAACTCATTCTTACACGTAAGATTAATGGTTGACGAGTATGCGTAGATTATTGCAAGCTAAATAAGTATCACTATCCACTTCCTATTATAAATGAAATGCTCGAACGGCTTGCTGGTCATCAATTTTGTTGTTTCGTATAGGGTACAATCAAATTGCCATAGCACTCGATGATCAAGATAAAACAACATTTATGTCCATATGGTACATTGCATTTCGTAGAATTCCTTTTGGTCTATGTAATTCCCCTGCCATATTCCAAAGATGTATGATGACAATTTTCCTTGACACGACTGAGGATTTTCTTGAAATTTTTATGGATGACTTCTCCATCTTTGTGTCTTCTTTTGAAAACTGTTTAGTTAATCTTACTCCTGTTAAAACGCTGTGAAGAAAAGAATCTTATTTTAAATTGGGAAAAACATCATTTCATGATTAGTGAAGGCATTGTGTTAGGACCAAGATTTTAAATGTCGGATGTCGGAGACATGTCGGATTGGGTTTTTAGATGTCGGGTGTCGGATGTCGGAGACATGTCGGAGATATTTTAATATGTCGGATTCCTAAAAAATATTTATATTATAGGTTATACCATATTATCGTAGCTCTATAAACTACATTAATTTGTTCTACTCAATGGATACATTTTCTACTTAGTTGTATTACTTTCAAAATACTCAAATCTATCTTCAATCATCATTATCTTCTAACCATGTATCTATTTTCTTTGTATGTATATCTCCATTTATTATTTTCATTTTTAAGCACTTAAATGTTGAAAATTATTTTATCATTCTTCCTCATTGTTAGAAACGGAAATGATATCAACCTGCATTAAATAATGATTTTTTTTACTTCCATATAAACATGTAAATTAACTGTACAATACTAAGAATAAATGTGGCAGACTTGGTGACAATGATAAAACTTCATGAAATAAATTGCAGCAATCAAATACGCAATTGATACTCCATACATAAAGCATGCAAGAAGAAAGCATTGGAAGGAGACAAGTGAAAATTAAGTATAATCCACGTGCTCGGAAATATGCAATCAATAAAATGGGAAAAACTTAGCAAAAAACTCTTCCAACGGCGAGGACGGAGAATAAGCGGAGAGAAATCTCTGATCGTGGGACATTTAGAAATGTCGGCGACATTTAGAAATGTCGGCGGCGGCCGATATATCGGATTTAATCGGATATGTCGGCCGACATAATGAAAAACGCCATAACCTTTAAATTTTCATTATGCAAGTCATTTTTTGTTCAAACAGGACATGTCGGCCATGTCGGACATGTCGGCCGACATTTAAAACAGTGGTTAGGACATAAAATATCTCATAAAGGTTTAGAAGTAGATCTTCTAAAGTTGAAGTAATAGAAAATTACCTTTTCCCAAAATTGTAAAAGATATTGGTTGCTTTCTTGGGCATGCTGAATTATACCGCCGTTTTATCAAAGACTTTTCAAAATTATCTAAACCACTAACAAAGTTTTTAGTGAAAGACACCGTTTTTATATTTGATGAGCCATGCAAGACAACATTTCAGTTGCTAAAACCATAACTTACAACTGCACCAATCATAGTTACCCCGGATTGGTCACTATCATTTGAGTTAATGTGATGCTAGCAACATAGCCGTGGGTGCAATTTTAGGGCAACGTAAAAATAAAATATTCCACATCTATTATGCTAGTCGCACATTAAATGAAGCTCAATTAAATTATGCGACTATAGAAAATGTATTGTTAGCACTAGTCTTCGCCTTTGATAAATTTCATTTCTATCTTTGCATGTCTAAGACTATAGTATGCACTGATCATGCTGCTTTAAAATACTTATTTTCAAAAAAAAGGACGCTAAGCCTGCTGATATGGTGGATACTCCTTCAAGAGTTTGATATTAAAATTAAGGATAAGAGAGCATGTGTAAATATTAGTAGCTTTATATGTGAAATATTAGAGAAGGTTTGTGAATATGCTAAACTTAGTTTGCCTTTCTTGTCATCTAAAATGTTTTTGATTTACTCTCGAGGTTAAGGTAGTAAGATGTTTTCAATAAAAAAAGGTTTAGGAGTTCTTTATTTCACCGTCTTTATATTTTCTAGCCTATCTCAACAATATTACCACTAGTTCCCTTTTTAAGGTTACATATCAAAATTCTTTTGTTAAAACCCATTATATTACTTCACTAAGGACAAAATAATTCCTTACCTATTTTCAAATCTTGGGACACTTGCATTATATTGGAGTGAAAGTGATAAAAATTGTATGGACACAAACGCTATGTTGTGTTTGAGCAAAATACAACAACACTCAAGCCTTTATCCCACCATAGTGGGGTTGGTTATATGGATCCTTTGTCGCCATTGCGCCCTATCTTTACTCATAGTCTCACTAATGCCCAAGTACATCATGTCTTTCCTTATAGTTTCATTCCAAGTCTTTTTTGGTCTACCCCTCCCCCGTTTAACATGTCTAGTGACTAAACTCTCACAACGCCTAACAGGTGCCTCTAATGGTTTCCTATGTACATGTTTGAGCAAAAAGAAAAAAAAAATATGAGCTCATTAAAATGAGTTATATTAAAAAAAAGGAAGAACATTTTATGTATGTGGCTAAGAAAAAATTATTTATGCCAAAGAAGAAGAAGTGGATGTAGAAGCAACATCATTTGCTTATAAAGTGCCCAAGTTTTGATTTTTACATTATATACGTTAGCCGACAAATCACATTCTACTTAAATCCTTTTGTTTTTTAATTGAATCGAGTCATATGAGTGTGGAGAGAGTAATGAAAGGAGAGCATATGGATGATGACTCTAATGACTTTTAGAGGAGACACTCTAAGCAGTATGTGCATAATCTCGTCTAATATGATCCTATTAGCTCAATGCACTCCTCAGTGAATAAGTTTGACATTGCGGAATATTAATTATGATGATTTACATTGCATTTTTACTTGTTTTTATATCTAATACTCTTAAAAATTTTAGAATTCAAGGAAATCATGTGAGAATTACTTTTGTATATAAGTGGATGTAGGAAAATTCTATTGAATATCACTTAGTATAACTTTGCATCTTTCTTAATTTTTGTAACTTAAAATTCTCTTTGCTCTAGAATAACAAAGTTTAAACGAGGGGTATTTGTTAACATTAAATATGTGATACTTTTTTCCTCGTTTCACCCTTTATAATATTAAAATTTATACATTTTATTGAATTTGTGATGGATTTACACATTGTTGGTAACTTTTGTTTAAGGACTTGAGGATGGAATAATTGGGAGTTATTTGGAGCTTAAACTTAAAGGAGCTAAATTGAGCTTAATGGAGCTAAAGGAGATGAATTGGACATGAAGGAGATGGTCAAAGACATAGGTGCACAATGTGAGAATGCACGGCCTAGAGCACGCCCGTGCATCCGAACACACATCATATGGAAGGCGTGCGCCCAAACACACGACTCGTGCATCATACGCACGCTAGAATGCAGCCCGTGCATTTTCAGTACATTTCCAATGCACGCCCGTGCTTCCGTCAAGAACGCATGCCCATGTGCCAGAACACACACCCGTGTGTTCTTCCGGATCCAACTCCTTTGGCCGTTATAAGATGAATACACGCCTGTGCGTTTCCACGCATGTCCGTGCGTCCATGGCAGTTGACTCCACTCCCTCGACGATTTTAGGTTGTTCCCTCAATTTTGTGGGTGGTTTATTGCAGCTTTGAAAAACGCACGCCTGTGCATTTTGCCTAATTCAATATATACCCTCTATTTTGTTTGAAGGAAGCTTCCTTCCGTTCAGTTTCTGAAAGCAAAGGATTTTACCTGAGCCCAAGAGGAACCCACGAAGTTCTACAAGCCAAATTGTATTTTCATTTTTATTTGAGAGATTTTAAAGTGGAAAATCATAGAAGATCAAGAGATTGAGTATTTGAAGTTTGATTTTGAATCTAGCGTGTGGATGTTCTACTGGATTGACGCCCTAGTAGCGTTTGCATTTTATTCTTGTTAGAGAAGAGATGTAAAAAGCCCATATGAAGAGCCCATTTAGGGGCCCATTGTGTAGCTTTTCTTTATTTCTTGTTTAGTCCCACATCTTGAGATTAGAGTGACTTGCCTCTTTCTCTTCCTATATATTTGTACTCATACATGTAATTATATATTCAAGAAGTATATGCAAGGTTTATACCATTTCTCTACATGGTATCAGAGCCAGGTTTACTTATTTTCTGAAACCCGCCCCCCCCCCCCCAATTCTCGCTGCCTTTGGTATCGTGCGGTCTCCAAATTTTAAGACCGCACCCCCCCTCTCTTGCCACCTTCACTGCTCCCTCTTAAGCCGTGCTCAACCTCATTTTATAATCTTCTCCCAACTGACAAGTGGACCTCACCTCTCCCTGCTATGGCGATCTATCCTAGCGATCTCCCCGCTGTGGCGATCTGCTCCCTGCCTCCTAGCGATATGCTAGCGATGCCCGCTGTGGCGATCTCCTAGCGATCTGCTCCCTGCCCGCCGCCCTTCCAGCGGTCTCTTCCTGCACGCATTTCTTTCAGCGGTCTCTCCTTGCACGCATCTCTTCCAGCGGTCTCTCCCTGCCGCCGCCCTTCCTAGCGATCTGTTCCCTGCACGCATTTCTTCCAGCGGTCTCTCCCTGCCGCTGCCCTTCCAGCGATCTGCTCCCTGCTCGCATCTCTCCCAGAGATCGCCACTCCAGACCGCCGCTCCAGACCACTGCTCTTGCGATCTCCCCAGATCGCCACCCCTCTGCTCTGTTGGTTACTCCCTGGTGCTTGTTTCTCCATGGCTCTGTCTCCTTCCCGGTCCCCAGGCTCGGTTGTGTCTATTTCTGGTGGTGGCCTCTCCTGCCTCCTTCACGGCTCTCCGTGGATTCTGGATTCCGGGGCCAGTCACCACATTACTTCGCAAGCACCTTCACAATACTTGGCCTCCGAACATCCTCCGTTCATTACTGTGGCAAATGGTGCTTCTACTCCTGCTGCTGGCTCTGCCGATCTCACTCTTGCACCCTCACTTACTCTTCGTTCGGTTCTTCATGTTCCGGGCTCCTCCTTCAATCTCTTATCTATTAGCCGTCTCACCCAAGACTTGGATTGTTGTGTCTCATTCACCTCTACTTCATGTATTGTGCAGGATCGACAGACGCGGCGCATCATCTGCAAAGGGCATCTCTCGCACGGACTCTATCTCCTCGATACCTCTCCCACCGTTTTTCTCTCCTCTATCAGCACTATTGAGTGGCACCGCCGTCTTGGTCACGCTCCTCTACAAATACTCCGCAAAGCTCTTCCCGACGTCTCTCTCCATGAGTTTACCTGTGAATCGTGTATCTATGCCAAACATCATCGTTCTACGTTCACCCCCCATCCCACTCGAAGTGCTGCTCCTCTTGATTTGGTTCACTCTGATATTTGGGGTCCCTACAAAATCGCCAGTATTTTTGGCTATCGTTACTTTGTTACCTTCGTTGATGACTACTCCCGGGTGACATGGTTGTACCTCCTTCGTGACCGCTCTGAGTTGCCTGGTGTTCTTCGGAACTTCATCATCGAAACTCGCACCCAATTCTCTACTACTCTTAAAACTCTCCGTACCGACAATGCCCGCGAATATACTGGTCATACAGTCACTCACCTCTGTGCTGAGTTTGGGATAATTCATCAAACCTCTTGTCCATATACCCCCCAACAGAATGGCGTTGCTGAACGCAAGAATCATCACCTGCTTGAGGTCACCCGCTCTCTCATGCTCCAAATGAACGTCCCCAAACAATATTGGAATTTCGCGGTCTCTACCGCCTGCACCCTCATCAACCGCATGCCTTCTTCTCGTCTCAACTTTGCATCCCCCTTCAGTCTCCTTTTTCCTTCTACGACTCCGTTCTCCATCGCTCCTCGCGTGTTTGGCTGCGTATGCTACGCTCATCGCCTTGGTCCGTTCTCTGACAAACTTGCTCCACGTGCCACCAAATATATGTTTGTTGGTTACTCCCGGACTCAGAAGGGCTATCTCTGCTTCTCTCCCCAGGATCGCAAGCTTCTTACGACTGCTGATGTTACCTTCCTCGAAGATCAACCCTATTTTTCCCAACCAGCGGACTGTCCTCTTCCGCTGCCTCCTCTTCCGCGGCCTGTTATTCCGGTTACTTCACCCCTTCCTCCGCTCTCTCCAACGCCCGTTTCCTCCCCGCCCGTCTCCTCCATACCAGTCTCTCCCATCCCTCTTCTACCTCCCTCCCAGAAACCACCTATCACTCGTGTGTACACTCGTCGTCCTCTGTCCTCCACTGCCCTACGGGAGGTGCCCTCCTCTGATGATGACTCGCGGCCTGCTAATCCGACTTCTTCCTCTATTGCACATCCAATGGCACACTCTGTCTCTCTTCACCGCCTCTCTCCGGATCTTCGCCAATTTGCTACTTCTCTTTCCTCCATTTCTATTCATAACTCTGTGCAGGAGGCACTTCAGCACCCAGGGTGGCGGGCGGCTATGGAAGAGGAGATGAATGCCCTCTGGGCTAATCAGACTTGGGAACTGGTCCCACTTCCTCCTGGTCAACATTGTGTTAGTTGCAAATGGGTCTTCACAGCCAAGCAGAATGCCGACGGGACGGTCGATCGCCTCAAGGCTCGTCTCGTGGCCCGGGGCTTCACTCAACAACAAGGGTTGGATTATGAGGAAACCTTCTCTCCAGTAGCCAAACTAAACACTGTTCGTGTTGTTATCTCCGTCGTTGTGCACCGGCGCTAGCCTCTTATTCAGCTGGATATTAAGAATGCCTTTCTCAACGGTGATCTGAAGGAACTTGTCTATATGATCCAACCTCCCGGGTTTGAGACCACGGGGGAGTCTCGTACAGTTCGTGTCTGCCGCCTTCTCAGGGCTCTTTATGGTCTCAAACAATCTCCGCGAGCTTGGTTTGATAAGTTCTGCAAGGTTCTCTTGGCTCTCGGCTTTACTCGGAGCTCTGCCGACTTCTCTCTATTCACCAAGCATGGCCCAACTGGCACTGTGATCCTTCTTGTGTACGTTGATGATATCCTAATCACCGGCGATGATCTCTCTGGGATACAACAACTCAAGAAACATCTGGGCTCGGCTTTCCAGACCAAGGACCTTGGCAATCTTAGATACTTCCTTGGGATTGAAGTTGCTCGACGACCCGATGGGTTGGTTATGTCCCAACGGAAATACTGCATCGACTTACTTCATGAAGCAGGATACTTCGGGTGCAAACCTGCGGATACTCCTATGGATGCTAATCAAAAGTTATGTGCTGCTGGTTCTGATTCTGATCAACTACTTGAGAATCCAGAATACTACCGACGATTGGTTGGGAAGCTGATCTACCTAACGGTTACTAGACCTGATATCTCGTTTGCTGTTGGTGTTGTAAGTAGCTTCATGCATGCTTCGCGCACTTCTCACCTTCAAGTTGTTGAGCGTATTCTCCGATATCTAAAGACCGCTCCGGGACAAGGCCTTGTCTACAAACCATCCAACTCACCATCTCTTCTTGCCTACTCGGACGCTGACTATGCCGGGTCTCCTGATGATAGGCGTTCCACAACTGGCTTTTGCACTTACTGTGGTGGACACCTCATAACCTGGCGGAGCAAGAAACAGTCTGTGGTTGCTCGCTCCTCGGCTGAGTCAGAATACAGGGCTATGGCTGCTGTTGTGTCAGAATTAACCTGGCTTGAGAGTCTTCTAGGTGACTTGGGTGTCAGAATTTCTTCTCCGACAACTCTTCGGTGTGACAGTCAGGCTGCAATCCATATCGCCAGTAATCCTGTTTTTCATGAGCGAACAAAGCATATTGAGGTTGACTGTCATTTCATCAGGGAAAAGGTGCAATCAAAGAAGATAGAGTTGGAGCATGTTCCTGCTGCTAGACAGACTGCTGACATCCTGACAAAAGCACTTCCTCGGCCACTGTATTTCCAGTTCTTATCCAAGCTGGGTGCCTACGATTTGTATGCTTCAGCTTGCGGGGGAGTGTTAGAGAAGAGATGTAAAAAGCCCATATGAAGAGCCCATTTAGGGGCCCATTGTGTAGCTTTTCTTTATTTCTTGTTTAGTCACACATCTTGAGATTGGAGTGACTTGCCTCCTTCTCTTCCTATATATTTGTACTCATACATGTAATTATATATTCAAGAAGTATATGCAAGGTTTATACCATTTCTCTACAATTCTCTTTACTTTACTTATCATTATGTAATTTTTTTAAATCTTAAATCTTCCGATGGTTTTGCCTAACAATGAGAGACCAACTCTCTTATTGGTGGGGATTGTGTAGTAATGTGATACGATGTTGAAATTCTCATGAGTGATTGTGTTTATTTTAATTATTGTTTGCATAATTTGATTTTTATTCATGTGTTTAATGTGTACTCTAGTGTAATTGACCACTATACTAGTTTCGTGTGTAATCATTGATATCAGACTATGAATCAATTGATTTTCGGATCTCGTGAATAACATCATATATTTAAACATCTACGTGTTACGTGATACTGATTTATGTGGTAACTGCATTTCTAAATACCGGATGTTTTTAGAATTTTTCACAGATCATTAAAGTTTTCGCTAGCATTCTAGACATGTTCGGTCCACGATGTGTCGCCTGTTAGAAATATAATCGATTCACCCGAACCAAGGTGTTTCAACGTGCATAGGAAATCTCGCCATCAATTATACAAAAAATCATTTTTAAAAACAATCAACGCACTCTTGATTAATCTCAATTAACAATTGTTATCTTTAATTTTGTTTTTTAATTAATTAGTTAATTATTTTTATTTATTAATTACAAAACAACCCAAATTTATCGTTTCTCTAGATAATCTGTATTTTAAGAAGCTATTCCGCTCTACATAATTCACTATTATTATTACTTGAGCGATCAGTGTACTTGCCAATATATAGAGATGTTTATATTTCCGCCTACACACGAGAGAACACGCAGCATCCCCCAGCCGCACAACCTTCTTCCACCTCCATTCGTATCTTCCGACTCCTACAGCCAACCCCAAGCCTTTATCTGCTCCGACCGGCAACCACCGTTAGTTCCTGCCCCCACCAGCGTCGCTACTTCACTTAGCCACCAGCCGCAACCGTCATTCCTCTGTTTCCTGCACCTCCCACGCACGACATTCGCCCGCCATCACCTCCTGCCTCCGGATCTTTTACTCGTATCTAGAAGTGTTCTCATCTTTATTATTGGATATTTAGATGAACAATACATAGTTTTCTGGAAGTCGTAACTTGTTTGTGTCATTTGTTGTGTTTTCTTCTTTTCCTATAAAACATGTTTGTGCAAGTTTCTTAAAGTTCTTTCTGCGGAGTAAATGTGAATTGCTAGATCAATTGAAATTGTTGCGAAAGCCGCGCAACGCTGCTCGCTTTATTGATTATTACAGCTAGATTTATTCCGGTTAATTTGCATCATTCCGGTTAATTTGCATCATACACGCATCTTATAGACTTGGTTTGTGTGTCCATCCGACACTACTAACGTAGGTTTGCATTAGTGTTTGTCCACCTTCACAGCCTACCCCCCGTGTCAAATTTTTTATTCAACTTTTGGCCCCTCTAAATGAAATCCTTTAGCCCAATGTATAGACTTTGAAACCATCATTAAAGGTCATGATTTTACGATCACGATGTCTTTGCAGATAAGCTTAAAAAATTCATGATAACAAAATAATAATAATTCTTAGATCGTTGATCCGCACAATCTGGGCGGTTCCGATCGTTGTGTGGACCCTTGTGTGATGTGATCCGCATCACTTAGTTCGGTGGTAATGACATCCTAACGATTCTAACAACTTAAAAACAAACTAGCATTATTTGATAATTTACACGCTTTTATAACAAGCTTTATAATACTTCCTTTAGGTATGTGTTTTATGTTCTTGTTATAAGTTTTCTTCCATTTTTCTTTCTTGACATTTTCATGTTATTTCAAATCTTTAAATTCTCTGGAGTTATTTGTTTTTCACTACAGTCATGTTACATGAATATTCAACACCTTAGCGGTACCTACAACAAGTACATTTGAATTCAAGTCCTTTTATGTATTTTTGTATTTTACCCGCGTAAGGGTATTTCTGTCCGTGCCTTTGTCTTTACCCCTTACTCTATATATATCAGTATGAGGTTGGTTTAATTCGATTATCTCATTATTTCCTTCAACTTGGTATCAGAGGAAGCAAAAAACCCTAATCTCGTTCCCTTTCCTTCGCCGCGCCTTCCGTTCCTGTCGACCGCTGCCTCCTCTGCCGTTTTGTCTTCTCCGTCGATGGTGAGCCGCGGCTTTAAGAGGGGTCTGGGAGGGCTTGATGGCCTGGCAGGCCTGGGTTTTTATGTACCCAGGCCCAGGCCTCCCTTCCTAAGAGGGGTCTGGGAGGGTTGATGGCCAGTCCTTTGCCAGACCCTAACCGGGCCCTGCCTCTAGGCCTAGACCCGGTTAAGAAACAATATTTTATATTAAAAGTATATTTTTAATTTAAAAATGAATAAATAAATTTTCTTAACTTTAAATTTGCTGCAACTACTGGAGGATCCTGTTCCGGCGCCGGGCTTGGACTGGATCAGGCACCGGGCCAGGGTTCTGGCCGAACTGAACTGGGGTCGAAGTCTGGCCGAATTGGGGTCCCACTTCGGCCCCCAAGGCCTGGCCCAGGCCTAACCGGGCCTTTTTCATGCCGGGCCCTGACGAGCTTTTTAGGTCTAGGCCTTTTGAACACCTCATAATTAGTAATAAAAGGCTAAAAGCCAAAGTTTTTGTTTGCGAAAATCACGATCTGCTCCATTCATATTTGTACTGGCTACCGGCACTCTTATAAAATTTTCTTCAGTATTTTAATTTTGAATTATTTTACAAAAGTTATATTTTTAGTTTGTTTATTATTTTTATTTCTATATTAAATTTGACATTAGCAGTTCTCTCATTGTCTTACACTGTGCATGCATGTGCATGTGCTAGAATTAATGAATTGTTTGTATATAGCTTGTTCTGGTTTCCTAAATGGGAAGCCCAAGTGATGTATATGATATTTTAGATCTTGAGTTGGATGCAAATCATATATAATGAACTATGAATTCAAATGAAATTCATATTCCCCCTTTGAAGTAGAGCGAAAATATTGGCAATTCATCGCAAAGGAAAAAAAAAAACTAATAATTGTCCATGAAAAATACTGCATAGACTTGCCTAAATGATTTAATCAAACTTCAAATGAAATTATACTGCATAGACCATTCATAGTTGTAAGAACTAACTAACTAGCTAGGTATCCTTTCCTTCCCAATATTTGAAAATTCAATTGGATTTGGATGTGTGCATCAACAACCATGGCTCATTTGGATTGCTTTCTTCTGATTTCTTCCGCGCTGATTGGTTGCTTTTTCCTACAGGTAGAGGGCAGGATAATAAAAGCACAAATATGGGACACGGCCGGGCAGGAGCGATATCGAGCCATCACAAGCGCCTACTACCGTGGAGCCCTCGGCGCCGTTCTCGTTTACGATGTGACCAAGCCGACGAGCTTCGAGAACATCAGCAGATGGCTGAAGGAGCTCCGTGACCACGCCGACTCCAACATCGTGATCATGCTCGTCGGCAACAAGACCGACCTCAAGCACCTCCGGGCGGTGGCCTCCGAGGACGCGCAGGGCTTTGCCGAGAAGGAAGGACTTTCCTTCGTCGAAACATCGGCCCTCGAGGCGATTAATGTGGAGAAGGCTTTCCAGATGATACTGGGAGAGATTTATAGAATCATCAGCAAGAAGACTCTGTCGACTTCCTCCGAGCCCGGGCCTGGCTCTTCTGGAGGCATCAAAGAAGGGAAGACTGTCTTGGTGTCTGGATCAGAAGCAAACAATACCAAGAAGCAATGCTGCTCTTCTTAGCCCTAAACCCTAAACCCTAATAATATTCA